>JAYKKT010000054.1:3552500-4152500 GCA_036023115.1 Brasenia schreberi | reverse complement strand
TATAGCATCCGTTCTCTATGAGTCTGTCTATTCGAACAGTTAAAATTTGTACTTAATCAATTCATTTGCTAACGAGGAGGCGAGACACAAGGTTAGCTCATAATTTAGCGAGAAAATGATAAACAGCCCAAGCCCAACTTGTTTAATCGTCCCATAGGTTAAAAGGAACAAAAAACCTTGCTTATGATCCATTAATTCCTAAGATTTGAAGGAACTATTTGTTAATTAACAATCAGTGCCTCTTTGTGAAGTTCACAAGGAAAAAAGCTTCAAGTTATTTTGAAGTTGTGGATGTTGAAGCAGTAGATGGACACACACACACGGATAATTAGACTAAATGGCTGCACTATAATTAGGCTAAGTAAAGAAGTTGGCACAAACCAAGACACAATGCAACCATATCGGGTTGATATATTAGAAATGAAGGTTAACCGTTACATGGTGGGTCTGAAACCCGTGTTGAATCTAAAAACAAAATTCTAAAGTCAGGCAAAAGTTCATGCGCGAAATTCAGGTAAGTTCACCCATATAAACAAAAACAACAACCAAGTCTTTTTCTACATGAAATTTTTGTTTCTATAAAGCTCGATCATGTGTCATGTCTGACATAAGTTATATCATTCTTTATTGTATATTTTCAACACTTTTGTAGTATTTTCTCTCTTTTATCATTTTCACCGACCAGTTTCTCATATCTTCCTATCAGAATTTCATTTTGTTGCCTTTCTAAGTTTGCCCATACAATTTTTTTATTACAGACTATCTTATAGATTTTTCGGATTTTTTTTACCTTGCTGACGAATAGGTTGCCACTGTCCACAAGGCAAATAAAGCGACACGGTTGCAAGGCCGCACAAGATGAAACTTATGAGAGATGTGCTTGTGAGGTTTACTCTCATGACCAACATGCTTTTCAAGCACCATCAGATAGCATCATCTTAGCCAACAAAATGGTTCGATTCCAGCATTGAACTAGGAAGAGCAGTATGATATTCAGAACTGCAAAGATGATGCCAAACCAACACAGCAATATGAAGCATGGTAGTAGTAAACACTATCCTCCTGGCGACGGTTTCATACCTCTCTGGCATATCATTTCATTGTAACCATTACAAATCATCAAGTAAAATCTGGAGGACCCAAAATTGGTTCATCTTTTCCGATTTGAGCTGACCAATAAGTACATCAACCATGAGTTGCAGCGGTACCTCATGGTTCAGAAAGTTGTTAGTGTCCTCCAGTACTCAGAACTGCGTTGCCTCGTCCGGCATCCTGATTTCGGCAATTTAACATTTACATCCAAGTTCATCAAGTACGAAGATGATGCGCAGTCCTGTCCGGTTCATCCAGGCAGTTCTTCAGGATCATTGTCAGGTAATCCAACTGCTCGAATTCTCCTTGAAGCTCTTCCCACTGCAAGTTGAATTTAAAGCGAATCAGCCAACTTTCATTTGGTTGCACGAAAATACAGCAAAGACGTCTTTTTTTTTCTCGTGAATGTGTGTTCCCGTCCTCCCTATTTAGGAAAACAATTCTCGTATTATGCACGTTTAGTGGATTGCCCAAGGATACTTGATGTCATGTTATTTGGTTTCGGCCATAGTCTAATCTTATGGTTGGAATCTAGGCACTTGATTTGTGTATGAACCTATTCTTTGATCGCCTGATGCATATACAAGATTTTGCAAAAGTTGAAAATGAATGAATAAAACAACACATACATTTCTAACATCCTGAATCATTTAGAAAATTGAAACTATGGAGAGAAACATTAGAAAGTAAAGGCTTCCGACTTAGTAGAACAAAGACAGAATATATAGAATGTAAGTTTAATCATTTGGTTACTTTAGAGGACATAGAAATTAAAATTGGCACACATTGCATTCCCCAAAAGGAAAGTTTTAAATACCTAGGGTCAATTTTTCAAAGTGATGGAAGAATTGATGGAGATGTTATGCATAGAATTAATGCTGGTTGGTTAAAATAGAGAGGAGCATCATGTATTCTTTGTGATAAGAAGATACCATTAAAGTTAAAAGGTAAATATTATAGAGCAGCAATTAGACATGTCATATTTTATGGTTATGAGTGTTGGGCAGTTAATCATCAACATGTACAAAAGATGTCTGTGACAGAATGGATGAGTGGTCATACAAGAAAAGACCGTATACATAATGAGGTTATTGGAAATAAATTATGTGTGGCACCAATAGAGGATAAAATGAGAGAATATCGTTTAAGGTGGTTTGGACATATAAAAAGAAGATCAAAAGAAGAACATGTAAGAAGGTATGAAAAACTAGATTTTAAAAGTATTAAAAGAGGTAGAGGACGACCACAAAAGTGTTGGAAAGAAACAATAAAGAATGATTATGAAAAACTAGATTTTAAAAGTATTAAAAGAGGTAGAGGATGACCACAAAAGTGTTGGAAAGAAACAATAAAGAATGATTATAAACAACAACAACAACAACAACTAAGCCTTTTCCCATACTAGACGGGGTCGGCTACATGGATTCTTTGTTTCCACAGATCTCTATCGTGTGCCATGTTAGCAGTTAACTCCCAATAAGCTAGATCATTCTTTATTGTTTCTTTCCAACACTTTTGTGGTCGTCCTCTACCTCTTTTAATACTTTCCAAATTTAGGTTTTTAACCTTCTTACAGGTTCTTCTTTTGATCTTCTTTCTATATGTCCAAACCATCTTAAACGATGTTCTCTCATTTTATCCTCTATTGGTGCCACTCCTAATTTGTTTCTAATAACCTCATTATGTATACGGTCTTTTCTTGTATGACCACTCATCCATCTCAACATCTTCATTTCTGTCACAGACATCTTTTGTACATGTTGATGATTAACTGCCCAACACTCAGAACCATAAAACATGGCAGGCCTAACTGCTGCTCTATAATATTTACCTTTTAATTTTAATGGTATCTTCTTGTCACAAAGAATACCTGATGCTCCTCTCCATTTTAACCAACCAGCATTAATTCTATGTGTAACATCTCCATCAATTCTTCCATCACTTTGAAAAATTGACCCTAGGTATTTAAAACTTTCCTTTTGGGGAATGCAATGCGTGCCAATTTTAATTTCTATGTCCTCTGAAGTAGCCAAATGATCAAACTTACATTCCATATATTCTGTCTTTGTTCTACTAAGTCGGAGGCCTTTGTTTTCTAATGTTTCTCTCCATAGTTCCAATTTTCTATTAACTTTTTCCTTAGACTCCTCCACTAATACAATGTCATCTGCAAATAACATACACCAAGGTACTTCATCTTGAATATGTTTTGTTAACTCATCCATCACCATTATAAATAAGTATGGACTTAAAGTTGATCCTTGATGTAACCCAATATTAACTTCAAAGAAGTCTGTCGTTCCTTCATGAGTCCTCACACATGTTTTTGCACCATCATACATGTCTCTTATAAGGTTAATATATGTCAATGGGATACCTCTTTTTCCAAAGTTCTCCAAAGAACCTCCCTCGGTACCCTATCATAAGCTTTTTCTAGATCAATAAATATCATGTGAAGGTCTTTCTTTTTTGCTCTAAAATGTTCCATAAGACGTCTCAAAAGGTGAATCGCTTCAATAGTAGATCTACCAGGCATAAATCCAAATTGGTTCTCTGTTGTACTTGATACTTGTCTTAACCTACGTTCAATAATTCTTTCCCATAATTTCATAGTATGACTCATTAACTTGATACCTCGATAATTCGCACAATTTTAAATGTCTCCCTTGTTTTTATATATGGGTATAAGTGTACTTGCTCTCCATTCCTCGGGCATCTTTTGGTTTTTCCATATTTCATTAAATAGTCTTGTGAGCCAAGTGATTCCTATTTCTCCTAGTATTTTCCAAACTTCTATAGGAATATTATCTGGTCCTACCGATTTACCACTCTTCATATGTTTAAGAGCCTCTTTGACTTCATTCTTTTGAATACGTCGGTAGAAATTGTGGTTTATATACTTTTCTGACTTGGCTAAATCTCCTAAACTAATACTAACATCAATAAAGAATGATTATGATTATGAAAAACTAAATTTTAAAAGTATTAAAAGAGGTAGAGGACGACCACAAAAGTGTTGAAAAGAAACAATAAAGAATGATCTAGCTTATTGTGAGTTAACCGCTAACATGGCACATGATAGGGCTATGTGGAAACAAAGAATCCATGTAGCCGACCCCGTCTAGTATGGGAAAAGACTTAGTTGTTGTTGTTGTACTTGCAAGCTGGGGTTAGCAGACCCCAAACAGATGTATGCAAATGGTTATAGGATTCATGACATCGTTCTCCAACTTTTTTTTCTTTTTGAGTTAACCCCCTAGCGAGGAGCCATGCTCCTGGGTCAACAGAAACTATATTTTAATAGTTTCATTGAATCGACAAATCTCTACATATACTATACTAATTTGATTTGTCTCTCACTTTGAATACTAAAAGACTACAACTAATAATCGCAAAGGAAGAAAACATTTTAATAGAATTCCCAACCAGCAGCAGTAATATGAAGCCAATAGAACTTCTATACTCACATCTTGATGGCACACACATGATAATTTCCAGCCAGAAACACTGATGTAACGTCGTTTCAGCATTGTGTGTCCAAGAGGTGTTACTGTGGTAAAAAAGAGCATTAGTTCCAAGCTTTGGCAATTTAAAAGAAGCAATTCATTCGGAAGAAAACCATAACACACAATCTTGCTGCTCTAGAGTTAACAAATGAGGATGATCAAGACAGATAACAATGACAACTAAAAATCACCCAGCTGAATCCACCCAGTTCGAAAAAGGCTCATGATAAGAAAACTTGACACCAAGAAGGGCATGAAAACACACGCAAACACCAAGGAATCAATAGAAAGGCAAATCCGCAAGTAGCAGTGAGACAGATAAACCTGTGTTCCTTGAGAAATGGGTAGGCCCATCAATCTCTAAAGCAATTTTTTTTTCAGGCACAGCAGCATCCACGGTATAACCATCGACGGCATATTCTCTAACCCATGGAAGGCCAGTACTGGTGAGAAGCCTTCCTACCTCCTTTTGAAATGTTGATGTTATCTTCTCGTTAAACCGCTTTGTGTTGCAGAGTCTTATAATTCTCTCTTCAGTCTCACTCTTTAGCAACAATCCAAGATGCGGGTATTCGAGTTTCAAACACTGGTTTGCCTGAAGAATCTGTGACCCAAACTGGACGTCCTCTCTATATTGCTCTGAAAGCCTTTGTTCTTCGCAACAAGTTAGCAACTTCCACACATTAATGAAAAATATTCGGCCCATTTGTCCAAGAACTGCATACGACCAAGCTATATTTCCGATCTGATCCCGACTTAAATCTAGTAATCTAGACCGTTCATCCTCTCCTAGAGAGCCGGAATCATTTGTCTCGGTCATATCCATTGAGGAAGATTCAATAGAGCACCTGAGGCTTGTTCCATCTCTAAATGTAACATCCAATGAATTGAGAAAAGGATCAGCGGGCTCATAAAGTGATGCAAATGCCCATAACAATTGAGTGAGTTCCTGCTCATTGAAAGTATGAATGATTTCAGACGCTCTTGTTGATAATTCAGCGAACAGTTCCGGAGCGGAGTGTCGCATTGCGGCGAACGCTCCGGCCAGATTAGCAACGTTCTGGGCATTGAATTCGCTGGTTTTCGTCGCGGCTACTTCTGCAACTCTATCCATCTCTGACATGTACAGCAGATCCCCGCCGATCTTAGACAACGCCCAGGCTATATTAGAGATGCCCTGAGCGGAACACTCCGGCAGGGCAGCCATTGAAAGACCCACAAGCATTGACATCTCCCTTCGTCGCGCAAAGGCCAATCTCTGCGACTTCACCATCGATACCTTCTCCATGTTCTTCGCAATTCTGTGAAGTGCAGTAGCGATGTTTAATGGTGTCAACGGTGACGGAGATAACCCTTTCGCTACAGTAGATATCATCTCCGCCGCGACTTCCAGGACGTCGTCGGCTGTCGCTGCGTCGACCATCGATCTGTTCAAGTGAATCTCTTTCCTCTTATCCGAAGGCCCCGGCGAGAATTGAGCCAGTTTTTTTATGAAAGCCTCTCTGTTTCTCTCCTTTTCTTCCTCGAACATTCCGTTCCCGATTCCCATCACAGTCTCACGCAGATTCTTAATCCTTGGATCGAGGGTCGCCTGAATTTCGTCCTCTTCGTCATCGGATTCTTCTTTGCCGACTCCAATCTTTCTCTTTCCTTCTCCAACTTTCTTCTTCTTCTTCTTGGTCCTCTTCGAGGACATCAAATGCTCCATGGTCGCCGTCAATCCCCTTGTATCGATTGCTCTGAGAGCAGATCTTCGAGCTCTAACGCACCACTCCATGGCTACCGAATCGTCTTCGTCATCGAATAATTGAGACTTCTCTTGACGCTTCCGGCGCTTCGGAGGCAGATAACCTAAAGGGTCGATTTCACCCAAAAACTCCGATTCCCAATCAGAGCTAATCTTATCTTTCTTCCTTTTATCTTCTTCTTCTTCGTCATCTTCGACGACTGTGTCCAGATTCCCCACAATGGAACTGTGACGCACAAACCGACGGTTTCCATGTACGGGATGCTTGAGAAGAGGAGAGTAGAACAAAAGCAGCCGTGGAAATGCGGGAGGCAATGGGGTCACTCCCAGAGCGGCGCAGTTTGTACCAACGGTGATGCCACGACAATTGGGTATGAAGAAGCAGCTTCTGCTGAACCGACCGGCTAGACTCTCCATCCCCCTCTTCAGAGAAATGGACCAACTTTATCCACCTATATAGAGGACCTGGAAGATGAATATTTGAACGGTGGCCGGTTCCAAACCGGCCCGGCGGTTCCGGTTGAAAACGAACCGGACAAGAAACCGGAAACTGCTTGGTTCGGGTTCACTCGGTTCGATTCTAGTTTCACTTTTTATGAAACTTGAACCAGCAGCCCCACATCATCCGTTCCATTGTTTCATGTATTTTTTAATTTCAAATTTTAATATTTACTTCGGTTTTGTTTTAGCTTCAAACTGAAACTAAAACCAGCGGTTTTGAAAATCGGTTTGGTTTCGGTTTAAAACCAACCATGTCATGATTGATAGTGGTGGTAGCAACGCGACACAAATCCGACATAATTGTTTGTACTTTATGATGTATGAACATGTAATCAGGTTCATGTACTCGTATATTGTTGTATTTTATGTAGTAAGTTGTTTTTATTATGTTTTTGTGTGATATTTCATATATTTTAAAAACCACAACAATTAGCTTTGAAATAAACAAACAACCAGTTGAAATGTTGTTGGGTCTTTCTCTCTATATATATAACATGAGAAAGAGAGAGAGTGTTATGTAATTTCGTTTGTAATATATACAATCTATCTAACTAACATCATATATCTATAGAGAGAGAGAGTGATTGGATATGTTTGTTCACACCTCGATCATTACTTTTTGAGCATGAGTATATTAACATTATCTTTCATATTTCTTTAAGAAACTCTAAAACTTTATAAATCACAATCATGCATAAAAAAAACAATGAATGAATATAAGTGAACATATCACAGACAGACAGGACTTGATTTTCATATATATATATATATATATAAAATGATTGGATACTGCATACCACAAACGATGCTCACTCATTCCCTTTTTTGGGACATTTAATAATATTGTCTTTCATTTACTTTTAAAAACCCTTAAAATTTTTAAAATGTATACAAAAGAAGTGAGCAGATCTAGTTTTCACACACACACACACACACACACACACACACACATATATATATATATATATATAACTGTTTTGGGATACAAGGCTGCTCCAAATTGCTTTTTCTTCGATGTTAAGGTGTTTGTAGTCAGGTTTGGTTCTAAGCTCAACCTCAA
Source organism: Brasenia schreberi (assembly GCA_036023115.1). Classification (NCBI taxonomy): domain Eukaryota; kingdom Viridiplantae; phylum Streptophyta; class Magnoliopsida; order Nymphaeales; family Cabombaceae; genus Brasenia; species Brasenia schreberi. The sequence goes on along the minus strand of JAYKKT010000054.1, from coordinate 4,144,594 downwards.
GTCAATCTAAGCACTCCGCAACTTTGGGAAAACCAAATCAAACCATGATTCCTAAAAGCTAAACCAAACAAATTGGTTCAATTCTAGGAGTGCTTGGGATTGAAGTTCTCCTTTTTGAGAAGCAAATAATTCAAGTCAAAGAAGGTCTGGAGATATACACACTACCCAAGTATCGAACTCACAACCTGCATCTTGAGAGTCAAGTGAGCTACAGCTCTTAGTGCAGTAAGCTTCTTTCCTTTCCCATGCTCGATTATCAAACACACACACACACACACACTCATTGTTATAAGGAGCCAACGACTCTCCTTGTGAGGGGTTTGCCTTAAAAGAAGCTTAGTATTGAGGGTCCCTATGTAGTACATATCTATATGGAGAGATGTCTGCCTAACTCAAGTTTAGACATGGCCAGATTCAAACTGGCCTAGTGATTTCAACTGAAACCGAACCGGAACAAGAATCCATGGAATCAGAGGTTCCAAACTGTCAATTCAAGTAGTTATTTTAAAATATTCTATTTAAATTTAAATGTTTTAATATTTTTTTTTGGTTTTGAACAGGTTAGGATTCAAACTGGAACTACCCAGGAACCGATCATTAATTTTTACCCGAGCTTACCTGTAAAAGAGAGACACACGCGATCATTCATTTTTATAACCATAAAAAACCAAAGAACTCTATTATTAAATGTGGCATTAAACTTTCTCAAATTTGTTAACGTATAAGGAGCTATTTTTTAATTATTGAAGATTTAACATGTTATAAAAGAAGCATTGTTATATGGGTTTAACAACAATATAATAAATATAAAGTAACAAGTAAGAATTTATGTAACCAACATCACTTAGTGCTGTTAAAGACTTGGTTTTGGGTGGATTCCATTCAAAGCTCTAATGGTAGGTTTAGTTGGATATGGGTCGGGTTACATATTTAGCCCAATCTAAATGTTCCTTCACTAGGTTTAGGAGGCAGAAACCATCACCATAAGAGGCAGGAGCCAATTTCTCAAGAAATCAAAATCTATTTGTTTTACAAATTTGGTCTTGAGAACATTTGAAGCTTGTGACTAAAATTTCTTCATGTTTTCGATCTCTCTCCTTTTATACATACATAAGACGACTGGTATATGTTAACATTCAAACAAATCTTAACCATCTATAGATGATTAATAATAAAAAATTGAAATTTAAAAAGCAAAAGTGATCATCTCAATAAAGTGTAACTATAAAAAATATACATGTACTTTTTACTTTTATATTTAAATTTCAATGATCTATTATTAAAGATGAACAATTGATATTTGTTTATATTTGATAGTACCTAAATGTAGCAGCATATACCAATTCTTATATATATAAAGAAAGAGAGTGGTATGAGTTCTCATTGGTTGTGCCAATATTGTTATCCCTGCTTATTCATATTAGGTTGATAATTAAATCATTATTGGTCGAAGGGATAAAATTGGCATATTCAACAGACCTTGTACACAAAAGACATCCTCTTTGATCTTTAATTACTAAAGAAATAAGAAAATTACAATTTATAAGCTGTGTGTGTGAGAGAGAGAGAGAGACTTCCTTGTGATGCCCTATAATTCGATTATGAATTTTATATAGACCATAAGTGAGAGGGGCTTTTTTAACACATGGTGCTTGAAGGGTGGAACTACCTTCCGGTTTTGAATCCTTATCTTTAAGCCATCTCATATTTCATTATGTACAATCATGGTAGAGACAATTACACATGCATGCATGCTGTCATTTTCTTAAAGTAGCATATGATTTCCTTCTGCCGCAAGTTTTTTGTGGCATTTTTTCTTATCTAAAGCTGCCTTATGATTATTATCTGGTTAAAGGCCTTGATATTGTAGGAATAGTCACGGCATGTTGTTCATATGGTTCTTTTATCTCTATTACAACAACTAAGCCTTTTTCCTATACTAGACGGAGTCGGCTACATGGATTTTTTTGTTTTTATAAAGCTTGATCATGTGTCATGCTAATTGTTAACTGAATATAAGCCAATTGTTAACTCAACATAAGTTACATTATACTTTATTGTTTCCTTCCAACACTTTTGTGGTCTTCTTCTTTCTCTTTTGACATTTTACAATCTAGTTTTTCATACCTTCTTATGGAAAGCTTCCTTTGGTTGTCTTTGTACATGTCCAAACCATCTTAAACGATTTTCTCTCGTTTTGTCATCTATTGTATTACTCCCAATTTGTTTCTAATAACTTCATTACATATATATGGCATTTCCTTATGTGACCACTCATCCATTTCACCATCTTCATTTTTGCTATGAACATCTTTTTTATATATTGATTATTAACTGCCCAACACTCATAATCATACAACATAACAGGTCTAATTGCTCTTTATAATATTTACCTTTCAACTTTAATGGTATCTTCTTATCACGTATAATACCTTATACAATTCTCCATCTCAACCAACCTGCATTAACTATATGTGTAACATCTCCATCAATTTTTTCGTTACTATGAAAATTGAACCTAGGTATTTAAAACATTCCTTATGAGAGATGCAATGTTTACCAATCTTAATTTCTATGTCATTGAAAGTAACCAAATAATCAAACTTGCATTCGATATATTTTCCCTTTGTTTTACTAAGTCAAAAGCGCAATCTTTATTCTACCAAATGATCAAACTTCAATTTTTGTGCCAATCTTAATTTCTATATTTTTATGTTTCTCTCAATAGTTCTAATTTCCTATTAACTTTTTCCTTAGACTCATCTACTAATACAATGTCATCTGTGACTAACATACTCCAAGGAACTTCGTCTTGAATATATTTTGTTAGCTTGTTAATAACCAATACAAATAAATATAGACTTAAATATGATTATTGATGTAATCCACTATTAACTTCAAAGAAATCTGTCATTCCTTCGTGGGTCCTAACAAATGTTTGTGTATTATCGTACATATCTCTTATAAGATTGATGTATATCAAAGGGATACCTCTCTTTTCCAAAGTTCTCCAAAGAATACATTTTGATACCCTATCAAAAGCTTTTTCTAGATCAATAAGTATTGTGTGGAGATTCTTTTTTGCTATAAAATGTTACATAAGACATCTCAATAGATGAACATCCTCCTCTCATAAATCCAAATTTGTTATTAGTTTTTCTCAATATTTATCTCAACCTATGTTTAATAATTCTTTCATATAATTTCATAGTATGACTCATCAATTTGATACCTCAATAATTTGCATAATTCTAAATATCTCCCTTCTTATTGTATATGGGTATAATTGTACTCTTCCTCTATTCTTCAGGCTATATTTTGATTTTTATATACTTCATTAAATAATCTTATAAGTCAAGTAATACACGTTTTTCATAGTATTTTCTATACTTCTATAAGAATATTGTTTGGTCCTAAAGATTTATCATCTATAATAAGTTTAAGAACCTCTTTCATTTCAATCTTTTAAATACAACGAAAAGAAATTATGGTTTATATATTCTTTTGATTTGGTTAGCTCTCTTAATCTAATATTGTGGTCCTTCTTTATTGTTTCTTTCCAACACTTTTGTGGTCGTCCTCTACCTCTTTTAATACTTTCCAAATTTAGTTTTTCTAACCTTCTTATAGGTTCTTCTTTTGATCTTCTTTCTATATGTCCAAACCATCTTAAACGATGTTCTCTTATTTTATCCTCTATTGGTGTCACTCCTAATTTGTTTATAATAACCTCATTATGTATAAGGTCTTTTCTTTTATGACCACTCATCCATCTCAATATCTTCATTTCTGTCACAGACATCTTTTGTACTGCCCAACACTCAGAATCATAAAATATGACATGTCTAATTGTTGCTCTATAATATTTTACCTTTTAACTTTAATGCTATCTTCTTATCGCAAAGAATACTTGATGCTCCTTTCAATTTTAACTAACCAACATTAATTCTATGCATAACATCTCCATCAATTCTTCCATCACTTTGAAAAAATTGACTCTAGGTATTTAAAGCTTTCCTTTTGAGGAATGCAATGTGTGCCAATTTTAATTTCTATGTCCTCTAAAGTAACCAAATGATCAAACTTACATTCCATATATTCTATCTTTGTTTTACTAAGTCGGAAGCCTTTACTTTCTAATGTTTCTCTCCATAGTTCCAATTTTCTATTAACTTTTTTCTTAGACTCCTCCACTGACACAATGTCATATGCAAATAATATACACCAAGACACTTCATCTTGAATATGTTTTCTTAACTCATCAATCAACATTATAAATAAGTATGGACTTCAAGTTGATCCTTGATATAACCCAATATCAACTTTAAAGAAGTCTGACATTCCTTCATGAGTCCTCACATGTTTTTGCACCGTCTACATGTTTCTTATAAGGTTAATGTATGTCAATAGGATACCTCTTTTTTCCAAGGTTCTCCAAAGAACCTCTCTCGGTACCCTATCGTAAGCTTTTTCTATATCAATAAATATCATGTGAAGGTCTTTCTTTTTTGCTCTAAAATGTTTCATAAGATGTCTCAAAAGATGAATCACTTAAATAGTAGATCTGCCTGGCATGAATCCAAATTGGTTCTCTCTTATACTCGATACTTGTCTTAACTTACGTTCGATAATTCTTTCCCATAATTTCATAGTATGACTCATTAACTTGATACCTCGATAATTCATACAATTCTAAATGTCTCCCTTGTTCTTATATATTGGTATAAGCATACTCACTCTTCATTCCTCGGGCATCTTTTGGTTTCTCCATATTTAATTAAATAGTCTTGTGAGCCAGGTAATTCTTATTTCTCCTAGTATTTTCCAAACTTCTATAGGAATATTATCTGGTCCTATTGATTTACCATCTTTCATATGTTTAAGAGTCTCTTTGACTTCATTCTTTTGAATACGTCGGTAGAAAATGTGGTTTATATACTTTTCTGATTTGACTAACTCTCCTAAGCTAATACTAACATCTTTATTTTCATTAAAAAGCTTATAAAAATAGTTTTCCCATCTATTTCTTATATCATCATTTACCACTAGAATTTTTTTATCCTCGTCTTTGATATATCTTACAGAATAAGATCTTTAGTTTTCTTATATCTAGCCCTAGCCATCCTAAAAATATCTCTTTTACCCTCTTTTGAGTTGAGTTTTTTATATAAATCCTCCCAAATTTTAACATTTGCTTCACTGACAGCCTTTTTCGCTTCCTTCTTTGCTTTCTTATAAGCCTCTAAAGTTTCACTAATTTTTTTAGTATAATGTAATTTGTAACATGCTCTCTTTGCCTTGATTTTATTTTGCACTACTTCACTCCACCACCAAGGTTCTTTTTGTGCCGGTACACCTTCCTTAGATACACCTAACACATCTTTCGCCACTTTCCTAATATGTATAGCCATATTGTTCCACATATTACAAGGTGTACCAACATAATTTCAAGCATCTCTTTGAAGGACTTTTCGTTTAAATATATCTTCTTTTTCGCTTTTGAAGTTCCACAATTTAGTATGAATAGCTCGATGTACTCTTTTCTTCTTTATCCATTTTTTTATTTATAAATCCATAACTAAAAGTCGATGTTGGGTGGTTAAGCTTTCTCCTGAAATTACCTTACAATCTTTACAACATGCTCTATTTTTTTTACAAATAAAGTAATCAATTTGTGTTTGTGATAAGCCACTCTTATAAGTAATTAAATGTTCATCTCATTTTTTGAATATTGTATTGACCATAAAGAGATCAAATGCCATAGCAAAATGTAAAATCTCCCTACCTTCCTCATTTATATCCCCCAAACCAAAGTTTCCATGTATACCTTGATATCCTAATGCCTCTTTACCGACATGCCTATTTAAGTCTCCTTCTAAACAAATCATCTCCCTTTGTAGAATCTTTTGAATCACCTTATCTAACTCTCCCCCAAAAGTTATTTTATACTATCTTCTAGGCCTACTTGGGGTGCGTAAGCACAAACTATATTCAAAACCTCTGCTTCTAGCATTAATTTAAACGTCATGATTCGGTCACCATTTCATTGTATGTCTACTACACTATCCTTTAAATCTTTATTTATGATAATACCAACTTCGTTTCGAGCCTTTTCCTTACCTGAGTATCATAATTTAAAACTTGTATCCTCTATCTCATTTGCTTTTTCTCCAACCCACTTTGTCTCCTGTAAACGTAGAATATGAATCTTTCTCCAAATCATAATATCTACCACCTCTATTAGCTTACCGGATAATGTTTCAATATTCCAAGAATCAATACGAATCTTATTATCTAGGACTAGCTTCCTTACCCCCCGCATTCGTCCATAATCAAAATGCGGAGACCCTCTTTGAAAATTTTTCACTACATTCGGGCGGGAATGTAGCAGGACTAACTTCTTTACCCACACCCCTCCATGATGTGGGAACCCTCTATGCAATTGATTCACTACATTGGGGCGAAAATGTTGTGGCCCTTGCTTACTTATCACTCCATTTGGGCTCTGCAGTGCATCGCTAGGTGGGGACGCCCCAAAGCAATGCTCATATTTTGTGTAATCCATGGTATAAAAATCCGACAAAGTTTTACGCTGGTTGTCGGAAGCCTAACGCAATGAAAATCCTTAGTTTTTTTATTCCTAACCTTACCTTTCATACAAATATCTCCTTCACCTTCTTTTAAATTGAGCTTTTATATAAATCTTTTCAAACTTTAACTTTTTCTTCATTAACATTTTTTTCTCATTTATTTGCTTTCTTATAAACCTCTCAAAAGTCATTAATCTTATTATAGTACTCATAATGCAATTTGTAACATGCCCTCTTTACCTTGATTTTATCTTTTACCACTTCACTCCTCCGCTGAGCTTTCTTTTGTGCCTGTACGTCTCCCTTAGATTTACATACCAAAAGGTGTATCTACATAATTTCAAGCATCTCCTTGAATTTTTTTTTGTTTAATATATTTTATTTCTTATTTTTTAGATTTCACCATTTAGTCCGAGTAGCTCTATGTATTCATTACCTCTTTGTCCACTTTTTACTTACAAATTTATAAATAAAAGTTGATATTGGATAGTTGAGCTTTCTTCTTGAATTACCTTGCAATTCTTATAACATGATCTATCTTTTTTGTTACAGGCAAAATAATATTTGTGACATGCCACTCTTATAAGTAATTAAATGTTATCTCATTTTTTGAAAATTGTATTGGCTAAAAAGAAATCATATGCCATAGCAAAATTTAAAATTTTCTTACCTTCTTCATTTATATCTCCAAACCTATAGCTGTCATGAATGTCTTGATATCCTAATGTGTCTTTCCTGACTATTTAGATCTCCCTCTACACAAATCATCTCTCTTTGTAAAATATTTCAAATTGCCTTATCTAACTCCATTCAAAATATCTTTTTTATGTTACATTCTAGTTTTACTTGGGATACATAATAATAATTATATTTAAAGCATCTACTTCAAATACTAATTTCACTATCATAATTTGATCACCATATCGTTGTATGTCTACTACATTATCCTTTTAAATCTTTATTTACAATAATACCAACTTCATTTCGAGACATTTCCTTTCTTGAGTATCATAATTTAAAACCTGTATTCTCAATCTCCTTTGCTTTTTCTTCAATCCACTTTGTCTTGTAAACATATAATATAAATCTTTCTTCTAATCAAAATATTTATCACCTCCATTAGCTTGTCAGATAATGTTTCGATATTTTAAGTACTAATATGAATCTTATTATCTAATACTAGCTTCTTTGCCCTTTCTATTCATGCTGAAAATGAGAAGGTCCTCTACAATTTGTTCACTATATTCGAGTGACAATGTAGCGAGAGTAACTTATTTATCCACACCTATTTATGATATAATAACCCTCTCTGCAATTGATTCATTATATGAGGATTAAAATGTGAAGACTCTTGCTTACTTTTCATTGCATTCAGATTTTGTAGTGTAGAGTTAAGAGGGATGTCCCAATGTAATGCTTATAATATCTAGAATGCATGATAGATAACAACTAAGCCTTTTTAGTACTAGATGGGGTCGGCTACATGTATTCTTTATTTTCACATAGCTCTATCATGGGTTATGCTAGCACTTAACTCAATATAAAGTAGATCATTTTTTATAGTTTCTTTCCAACACTTTTATAATTGTACTCTTCCTCTTTTAACATTTTCACAATCTAATTTTTTATATCTTCTTACAGGAGTGTCTTTTCATCGTCTTTCTACATGTCCAAACTATATTAAATAATTTTTTCTCATTTTATCATCTATTGGTGCTACTCCCAATTGGTTTCTATTAACCTCATTATGTACATGGTCTTTCCTTGTGTAACCACTCATTCATCTCAACATCTTTATTTCTCATATGGATATCTTTTGTACATTTTGATAATTAACTAACCAACTCTCAAAACCATAAAATATAGCAGGTCTAATCTAGAATACATGGTAGATAAATCCGATAAATTTTACATTGGTTGTTGGAAGCTTAATGCAACCCCCGTCCTTTATGTGGACTTGGGATTGGCCATGAGTGGACCCTCCTCCTTTTATCACAAAAATTTTCAGAAAAAAATGGGCCAATCTTCCTCTTTACTTAGTGTCATAAACACATTCATTTGTAAATTTGAGTAACAGTGCTGCCAAAACATGGTGCATTATAAATTGTTGAATACACTGCCTAATCCTGCAAGGATCTCTGAAGCTTCCATATTTCAGTAATCAAAATTATATGCCATTGCATCTAGGCAATGCTCTATAACGTTCCACTCTCCATATATATAACATATCAGTCACTGGTGTAAATCTTCTGATTGAGTCATAACCATTATTAAACGAAATCGACTACTAGAGGATTTAGAGGAAATAGCGACTATCTTGAGGCAGTATCAAACATCCTCTCAGCATTGCTTGTTACTTGATGAGGAGGCCAAAGCCGGATGCATGCCCAGGGTATTGAACTCATGACATTCTACTTGTGAGTTGATCCCCTAGCCAGGTGAGCTATTGCTCTTTGTGCACGTCTGCGACCATTTTTGTGAAACAATTTAATATCCCATCTGAAGCTAATATATGCTTACACTTATATGATGTAATGTCGAGCTGTATGACAATCAGAATCCATGTAGCTAACCCCACAGTGCAGAAAAAGGCTTGGTTTTGGGTGTAGTGTCCATATTGAATAATGGATATCAAAAGATTATCTCTTGATGCAAAGATGGCATGCCTTTTGAAATCCAAGGCATTCGTACAGTGCCCCAATTCAAGTAGGGAGACAGACGTCGTGCATCTACAAAACCGGCCTTGGGTTCACAAAACAACGGTTTACAAAAACTGTTGTAATGCCAACTCTAATGCAGCATTTTGTTTGACATCCACAAATCTTTAAGCTAATGTGCACCGTACTTGCTCAGGCAGGAGAAAAGGGGTGAAGGAACCGAAGTGCGACGCCTGAGGTGAAGCGTGGGATCATACATAGAGGGGTTTTCCCCTATTAAGAATCCATCATGCTCCTTTATTGTAGAATGGATTCTCAAGTAACATTTGAGTCCAAGAGTGGAAGTGTTTATAGTTTGGAGCCTCTCCAAGTGATACCGTGAGAGTTCATCGTTTACCTTTGATGTGCGAGATGAGGTTAATACCGACAAGAAATACATAGTCGTTAAACTAAAATTAATAATAAGTTGTATATTATCACACCATGTTATGTCATTAGTGTGATAACGACTGTTGTCATTAAAGATACTCAAATGTTGCAAATTCCGATTACTTGTTACTAGAAGTCAAGCTCTTTATTGACAAAAGCTTGTCGTCGAAAGTTCTTAGAAACAATAATTATTGTCATTAAAAATATCCAAATCTTGTCACAATAATTTGTCACTTGTCACTAGAAGCAGGTTCCTCAGTGACAAAAATTGGTCACTTGTTTACTAAAAATATTGAGGCTTTAGTGACAAGATCGGTCACCAAAATTACGAGGAAATGACTTCATTAGTCACTACAAGTCAAGCTTTTAGCGTCAATCCTATCCTAAAAATGAATAAAGTTAGTGACAACTTTATCATTGGTATGTAGTCACTAATGTTGAATTATTATTTACAAAATGTTTTTGTCACAATAATGTTTTTTACAGAATTTTTCATGTGTAACAAATTTATCACGTAAATGAAATTTGTTTGAATATACTAATATTTAATATTGTATGGGAAAAGGCTTAGTTATTGTTGTATACTAATATTTAATATTGATAGCATTCACTATGCACTCATATATAAAAAGAGAGAAATTTAATGGAGGAAAGCTTGTTATATACTAACACATTAGTATATAAAAGAAACTCAACCATCTATCTTAAAATATAGATATTTGATATTTGAATTCATGCATGAAATTAAATATATCTACAAAAACCACACATGTATTTTTTATTTTTGAATTCAAATGTAAACCATTTATCCTAATATTACTCGTTGAGAATTTTTTAATATGCTCACCTATGTGTGTTGCTAACACATACGAGGTCCTTTCTCATTCTTTTTTCTCTCTCTCATAGAGTAAACCAAGTTGCTCATGTTCTGCCCGTTTGTGTTCAGCTCATAAGTTCTCAAGTTGAACATTAACTATTCCTCAAACTGTTCACTGTAACGGTATATAATTTCGTTTCAGCGACACCATGTATACATGGGTTCGGCTGTTTGAATCAAAACTGCACCGTCGGTGGAATCAATGGTAACCGGAATCGGTAGAATAGGGCCCGAAACCGAAACTAGAACGAGAGACCCTTGGATTCCGTTACGGTTCATGATATCCAGAAATTAACTCGAAACCGAAACTGACGGTTTCAAGCTGTTCTTAACTACGGTTTATCTATTTTTTCTATCACTAATTCATTGGTAGTCAAGGAGTGAAGAGTTCGACTCAGAAGACGTAGTTAACCTTTAAATAATATAACAGTTTCAGGGCCGTTTCAAAATTTGAACTGAAATCACCCGAAACCGACATTTTAGAATCGTTTGGCTGAACATATCTGGTCACGAGTATTTCAACTTTATAATCAATTAGCGATGAAGATGTTTCTTTTACCACTAATGTTAGTGACTTTTTTGTTTGCCACTAAGAAATTTTTGTAAAGGTGAGGTGGTCATTCTCGGCAACCTCGTCACAGAAACGACTAGACAAACCATCAAACCGCTATGTATGGAAAAAGTTGCAGGAATGAGCTGTAATGGCCATAACAACAGTCGGTTGGTTACAGAGCTCATTCGTAACCAACCAGATAAGGGCTTCAAAAGAGGAAATCCCAGTAGAAAATCCCATAGGTTTTTGGAGCATGCGCTGCTCTATAAATACACAACAACGCACGATACAACACACTGAAAATTCAAAAGAGAAAACTATCCCGGGAGAAAACTTACTGGCAAGGAAACCTTAAAAAATAACAACATTCATACCCATTCTTCTTCATAGTTCGAAGAGTTGCTGCTGCGGTGTACCAAAAGCTGAGCTGAAAATTCTCTCGGAACTTTGCAATGGACGTCGATATAGCCCACCGGAGATCAACAATTTTGTCGTTCGATGTTCACTTTTCTTGCAGTAGAATAGCGCTGCTTGTAAACCGGCTCAGTTAGACTTGTTCCCAGTCTCAAACAACCTTGAAGAAAGATGAACCCTTCTCTTGATGGGAAAACTCGTGCAATCCTATGCAACTTAGTCACCAAGGGGATGTTTGCACGAGCAGCCCTGGAGCGAATGGAACATGCTTGCCGGCTTGCACCCCTTCAAATGGTGGCCAACTCATCCCCGGAATAGGGATGCTGATGGGGTAGGGTTGGGATCAAAGTCTCAGCCCCGGAGTCTTAGCTCATCTTCATGACCCATCTCCATTCCCGCATCTCTCATGGAGGCCCGTTGAGAAGGAGAGGGACATTAAGATGCACATTGGAGTCCACTTTTATATATGAAACAAAATCTCAATTTATACGAAATGTATTTGAGTTCGGGCATATCATTACGGATGAAATGCATGGAGAATGACAATAAGTTCACAAATTAAGAAGAGAAGTCGTAATTGTTTCTTATTTATCATCCCGTGTAGAACGTCTTAGAACCAACGGAAAGAGGGGTCAGGTTCGCAGGGTAGTAGGATCCCTGAATTTGCCTCATCAGGGCAAGGGATCCCCTTCCCATGAACATCTCTACCCGAGAAAGAGCATTTCATTACTTTGTGATTTTGATTAGGAGAGGAAGAAGCCAGATGCACGCCATGGGTACCAAATCCACGGCACCAACTTGTGAGTCGATCTCGTAGCCACATGAACTATTGATGAACTCCTTGTCAATGAACAAGAAAGTAGGAGTTAGGGGTTCAATAGTTCAAAGGATATCATGATAATTTTTGAAATATTACAACTAAGCCTCATGGGGTTGTCTACCTAGATTCTTTGTTTTCATAGAGCTCGATCATATGTCATGCTAACCGTTACCTTAACATAAGCTAAATCATATTCCAATACTTTCACGGTCTTTCTCTTAACATTTTCACAATCTAGTTTCTAATATCTTATTAGAGCTTTCTTTGATCATCTTCCTAGATGTCTAAACCATCTTAAGCAATTTTTCCTTATTTTGTCATCTATTAGTGTCACTCCCAAATTGTTTCTAATAATCTCATTATGTATATAATCTTTCCTTGTATGACTACTCATCCATCTCAACATCTTCATGTTTACTACGAACATCTTTTATATATGTTGATGCTTAACTGCTCAATACTGAGAACCATGCACTATAGCAGGTCTAATTATTGTTCTATAATATTTAACTTTCAACTTTAATGGTATCTTTTTGTCATATAGAATACTTGATGCACCTTCCCATTTTAACCAACCTGACCTACGTTAATTCTATTTGTAATATTTCCATCAATTTTTGTATGTCAATCTTAATTTCTCTATCATTTAAATTAACTAAATGATCAAACTTACATTCATATATTTTATCTTTGTTCTATTAAGTCAAAAGCCTTTTTCTTTGTGTAGTTTCAATTTTATATTATTATTTTTTAATTCGTCCACTAATACAATGTCATCTGCAAATAACATACATAAAGGAACTTCATATTAAATATGTTTTGTTAGTTTACCAATGACTGATACAAATAAATATGAATTTAGAGCAATTTTTGAAATAGTATAAGAGTATTTTAGAAAAGTGGAAAATGATGTGTGCGTACTTAGACATGACTATTTTGGAATCGACCCAACGGTTCAATTTGAAATCAAAGCACTCATAAAACCGACACTAACTGGAATCAACAGAACCAACACCAACACCATAACCGAAACCAAAAACCCCATTTAGTTATGGTTCATGGTCTTTACAAACCGGCTCGAAACCAGTGGTTTTCAAACCGTTGGTATGCTTTAAATAAAATTTTCCAAAATTCCTCATCATCACTAGCAAATTGTTAACGCTTGACTCATAGAGGACACATTGCCTTTGTATTTCGAAAACAAAGTTTTGAGTTGGAAAAGATGGGCGATATTTGTGGAAAAGTCTAAGCATGTACTCAAACACCATGCAAGAACCATGATGGCTTGCAGGAGACTTTAATGAGATAGCTGACATGAATTAGCACGAAGGCAGACATGAATTAGCATGAAGGCAAAGCCCCAATCTCACAATCAAAGTACAAAGCTTTTGCCAAATGGATAAACTCTTGTATCTTATTGAACCTTAATACAAATGGGCCTATATTCACATAGAGAGATCCCAAATGACCATGATATGACCGACTATTTAAGAGACTGGATGGAGCCTTGTGTAATGGAGAGTGGCGATTATTATTTCAACAAGCCACCATCTTAGTATTATGAAGAGAGTGTCAGAACACTACCTTTTGCTCATACAAGAAACAATAGAGATATCAATTAAGGGATGCTATGTGGATCAACCACCCATAATTCAAGATTTTTTTGCATCAGGAGTGGATTAAAGGCCTCCCAATTGATCAAGCTCTAGCAGAGTTCACTCCCAAATTGAAAGATTGAACTATGAAGTCTTTTGACACTTACACAAGAAAAAGCTTGAATCCTTGCAAGGTTTCAAGAGATCCAAAGAGCAGTCAACTATTGAAAAAATCCTTTCCTTGATAGGTTAGAAATTCAATTACAAGAGGAACTAAAAGAGATAAAAATGAGGAGCTATTTTGGTTTCAACAATCAAGGGCAACCTTTATCCAACAAGGAGATCTCAATACCAAATATTATCACATGAAAACCATGGTTCAATGATGATGAAGCATGATTGAGATGCTTAGGAATGTTGAGGGGAATGGACTTATGACTCCCAATAGATCAAGCAACACATTTTAAATTCTTCCAATCCTTATTTCAAGAAGAAGTTGGGCCAAGATTACGGATAAATGCATCCCCAAATTGGCCTATAATGAACACCATTGAGATGGAATACCTAGGACGCACAATCTCCTCAGAGGAAATACAACATACATTTCAGGAAATGCACTTATTAAAGACATCGAGTGTTGATGGATACCCAATGCTATTTTTCAATAGAATTGGGAAGAGATTGGAAGTGATGTGGTTAGATATATTCAAGACTTTTAGAAGACGAGAGGAAAGATACATGTTCTTAATATGACACTAATAGCCCTCATCCCAAAACTAGAACAACATTGGTTTGTTAGTCAATTTCACCTTATAGCATTATGTAACACCATATACAAATGTGTGACAAAGGTCTTGGTGAACATGATGAAACCTTTATTGCCTAAACTTGTGGGTCCATACCAAACTAGCTTTATCCCCAAAAGAAACATTCATGACAATATTATCATAGCCAAAGAGATCACTAAGTGATGAGACAAAAGAAATGAAAGAAGGGTTGGAAGATTATCAAAGTTGACTTAGAAAGGCCTACAATGGACTTAATTGGGATTTGGTTAGAAAAAATATAATGCTCTAACGATTTTATTGAAGTTGTGATGGAATGTGTCACCATTCCCACATATAATATGCTTTGGAATGGAGAAAAGACAAAGAAGTTCACACCCTCAAGAGAAAATCAGCATGGAGACTCGATTTCTCCCTACTTATTCGTCCTAGCAATGGAGAAAATAACACACCTTATATTGACAGAAATAAGACACAAAAAATGGAATCCCTCTTTCACTTAATGTTTGCGGACAACTTGTTATTTGGATAAGCTTGACTAAACCATGTTGATTGTATGTTACATTGTCTATAGTGCTACATCAAGACAAAACATCAGCTCAACAAAAACTAGCATAATGCTCTCCAATAATTGTGGAGAAGATGGGATTAGAGAAATTAGGTAAAGAAGTGGATTTATTCAGTGAAGAGTTTAGGTAGATACTTAGGGGTAGGCCTAGATTTGAAAATAGATAATCTAAAAGGCAGTTTGATCACATTATTGACATCATTAGAAATTGATTAAGTGGCTGGAAAGACAATTGTCTCTCACTCGTTGGGAAGATTTTCCTAACAAAAGTAGTTTTTGCCACATTCCCCTTGTATCACATGCAGTATGCTCATCTATCTAAGAGGATTGGGGAATTGGAGCGACTCCAAAGAAATTTTATTTCGGGAGAGACTGATTATATCCCCCAAAAGGAAAGTTTTAAATACCTAGCATCAATTTTTCAGAGTGTTGGAAGAATTGATGGAGATGTTACGCATAAAATTAATGCTGGTTGGTTAAAATGAAGAAGAGCATCAAGTATTCTTTGTGATAAGAAGATACAATTAAAGTTAAAAGGTAAATATTATAGAGCAACAATTAGACCTGCCATGTTTTATGGTTTTGAGTGTTGGGCAATTAACCATCAACATGTACAAAAGATGTCTCTAACAGAAATCAAGATATTGAGATGGATGAGTGGTCACACAAAAAAAGACCGTATACATAATGAGGTTATTAGAAACAAATTAGGAGTGACACCAATAGAGGATAAAATGAGAGAATATCATTTAAGATGGTTTGGACATATAGAAAGAAGATCAGAAGAAGAACCAGTAAGAATGTATGAGAAACTAAATTTGGATAGTATTGAAAGAGGTAGAGGACGACCACAAAAGTGTTGGAAAGAAACAATAAAGAATGATCTAGCTTATTGTGAGTTAACTGCTAACATGGCACATGATAGAGCTCTGTGGAAACAAAGAATCGATGTAGTCGACCCCATCTAGTATGAGAAAAGTCTTAGTTGTTGTTGTTGTTGTTGAGAGACTGATTATACCATAAAACTACACCCTCATTAGATAATCGATTATGTACCGACTGAAAGTTGAAGGAGGACTATGACAGCCATGAATAATGCATTCATCACAAAATTGGGATGGAAATTTATCGCTGGATCAAAAGACTTATGAGTGAGAGTATTAATTAAAAGATACACACGAAGATTTTATGGGATAGAGAATGTTTACTCTAAACCTACTATTGACTCGCCACTCTGGAAAGAGATTGCCAAAGTGTGGCCCCGAATGATACAAAGTAAAAATTGGGAAGTGAGAAATGGTACAACGATTAAATTTTGAAAAGATGAGTGGTTGAATGGAACTGGATGGTTAGAACAATACCTCATTCGACATATTGATGAGCACAAATTACATAGTCAAGTCATAAACTACTTGAGAACATATGCAAGATGGAAACTGCAAGACCTTGAAAACATTGTTGATCATGGTATAATAACAAAACTACAAGCGACTCTACCATCGAGAGAGGAAGAAGGTGAATACCATATTGTCTATAAAGAAACTAACTCAAGTAAATTTTCAGTAACTAGCTGCAATTTACTAAATGTTGGGAATTGTCAGGCACACAGGAAAATTACCTATTTTGCAAATATGACATTGGTAAGGCCCAATACGTATCCAAACTTTCTTGTCGCAGGTGGCATGTAATCGCTTACTCACAAGAGCATGGTGTTCACGATGGTCATAAGTGGAGGACTCTTGCGAATTCCGTAGAAACCGGACTGAAGATGTTATACATGTTCTACAAGATTAAATTGATTAAGCCTGAACATCTCAGGGATTTTTTTGCATGAAACCTAGAAGATTTGTTGAACTATAACCTTATCCATGAACTCGAAATTTGTAGCTAAGTAAATTGAGAAATATTCTTTGGGTTACTATTTAATGAAAACTATAAGAAACAAAAAAACAAATGTGAAATCATTACAAATTATGCAAGGCAAATCTCAAATGCAATGCAAGATACATCTCACTCACTTGGAAAAGTGAGCCAACAGAACTGCAAAAAGTGGTCACCACTGGATAGAGGTTTGATAAAACTGAATACATATGGATGCTCAAAAAAAGGTCCAAGGCAAGTGGGTTGTGGAGGTCTAATACGAGATCATTCAGGTATATGGCTCAGTGGGTTTGTAAAATTCTTGTGAGATTATTTCCCTTTGGATGCAGAAGCATGGAGTAATTTGCTCATATTAAAATTGGTGTGAAATTCAGGGCATAGAAGAGTTATCACAAAGACAAATTCACTTTAAACATTACAACTTATCAACAACAAATAGAGACAATAATGTGAACGCAGTAATAATATGTTAAATAAAATTCAGTGGTGACAGTAAAAGGAATGTAACTGAAACACATTTTTTATAGAGAAGGAAAAGCTTGTGCATATTGGTTAGCTAAACAAAGCAATTATAGATCGACAATATGTTTATAAGAATGAGTATGAACTCCCAATGCAATTACTAGCCTTACTAGAGAAAGACATCACTGGGCGAGTGCCCAAAGATGAATTGCTGTAAAGATTAAGGGCTCGTGCCCCTCTGTTCTCAACTAAACAAAAAAGAAAGGGTTGTGTTTGAAAATACCCACAAGTCCGCCACAATGTTTCTATTATAGTGGTTGAGGGTTGAGACGTTTTGGACCAGTACCCAATCCAGGGTGCTTCTTGGTTTAAAGCCCCCTCGATAAAACCGGTAAATGAACCGGGTCAACCAAATACAGGCTGTTTGTGGTTTCTTCACTAAGATCCGTGTTCAATTCGCTGGTCATGTTTGAAACAAGACGAGCACAAAGCTTAAGATGAGGGCTAGATGAACACAAGTCTATCATTAAAATTAGAACTTTAGTTTATGTATAAATTTTAATTTGAAGTTTTAAAAATAAAATCTTTAATAAATTTGTGTGCAGGTTATGGTGTGAAATCGAAACATATGATATTCGATAACATTTACGCTAACCCGATAGGTTAAAATGGTTTCCAAATACATGGTATTATACGAGCTGAGCCCATATTAGCCGAGATAAATAGGACAAGTGTAGTCGATCACCAAATCCTAAACGTGCTAGATTGCATAAGGTTTACAAACCAAACATGTGCTCACATCAGCCTGAACCCAGCCGAACTATGGGGCTCTGGGTAATATTATAACAGAATCTTATTGATTTTGTTTTTAGTTTTATTTTTTATTTTTTTCTTTTTTGTTCTATCTTTTTTAATGAAATTCATAAGAATAAGCATTGAGTTGCGAAGAATACAACAATGCTAAGTGAAACCTTTGTCACCAGAGCAAAAAATCTGATGAAATATATTATTTTGTTGGAATTGAGTGGGAGAAGAGAGATTGGGTGAGAGGGGAGAGTTGATGAAATTGGGTGGGAGAGGAGAGATTGGGTGAGAGAGGAGAGAAAAATGTTGAAAACGAGGGTGTGAATAGTAAAAGGGTGTGCAAAGAGTAATACCCTATTATAAACATTGTACTCCATCCCATATCATACCGAACACTGGAACACTTATATCATATGGTATTGTATAATATTATACATGTACTTTTTAAATTATTTTTTAAAATTTTCATAAAAAACATAAAAAGTTTTTAAAATCATGAAAAATTTATACAATATGTACTATACAAAGAAATAATGGATTCCAACTTCAAAACAAACCAAATTACATATATACATGGTCTTCGAACCCCATTTAAAACTTAAGATTGATGCCTATTAATGAACAAAAAAAAATTATAAAAAGGAATTAGCCTTTAAAAGAGGAGGTTATAGACATGCAAGAATAGCAAAAAAAACTGGCCTAAAAAAGGTTTAAAATACCTTTGTTTTGATGAAGAAAAAAATAATTTTAAAACTTACATAGTATCGTGTAATACGAGATATATCATTCGATACAATATCGTGCTCTTGTCGCAGAGTATCATATGTCCGTATCATAATGTTTGCTATGTTAAAAAATTATTCATGTAGCAGTGTATCAGATAATACATATAACAAATGGTGTTTTGTGATATATATATATATGAAACTTATTGGTTCAAGTATCGATACACACAAGATGCGTATGGGTGGTACCATACACGTACCGTATAATACATTTTTTTGCTTCTGGGTTCGTTACTCAGCGGTCCCAGCCTATCCAAAGGCCACCTACGGCGGGAAGATGTTTAACCACGAGGTGAGGGCAAATACGTAAACGTTGCTAAAGTCCAGGGTTAAACAAACTATTCAGTTTTAACGTTCATCGTCCTGTAAGTGAAAACCCTACTCTCTCGATTGCTCCTTCGATGCCGTTCACCTCCTCTCGTTTCGAAGACGAATCTTAGAATCCCAAGAAGAAGAAGAAGAAGCTGTAGAAGCGAAGGAGACGGAGGAGAAGCCATAGAATTGGAGGGAGATTACCGGAAGAAAGAGAAGAGATGGATGCGTTTCGGAAGCAACTCGACGTCCTGATGGGGGCGAACAGAAACGGGGACGTTACGGAGGTCAATCGCAAGTATTACGATCGCGACGTCTGCCGTCTCTTTTTAGTCGGCCTTTGTCCACACGAACTCTTTCAGTTGACGGTACTATCTTCCTTTCCTGGATTTTCTCCATACACGATTTGATGGATCGTGGGTTTTGTTTAGTTTTTGGGCTGTTTGGATCGTTTGGTAGCACATGATATATGGTAGAAGCATGTGGATTTTGAACCGTAGGGAAACTGGAATTGGCGGATCCCAAGCGCGACCATGGTAAGTTTCTGCCTTTCTGGCGTTAAATTAGGTGGATAAGGCAGTTTTAGAATAGGTGAGCCCGGTAGTCTGGTTTAACTCGTATTGCTTCGATATGAATGATTCCAAATGGTATATATTGAGTTTGTTGGATTTGGGGAATTGAATCTCTTGGGGCTTGCACCATATAACGAACTTCTTTTGGTGGATAACCTCGTCTTCTGGATTAGGTCCCGTTTTTGGAGGAAGAGTAGGTTTGGGAAGGGCATCCTTGACAAATAAATTTTGAGGATAGCAAGTAATCTATTCGTATTTCCACTGGTTTTCTATCCTGTGATTGCACTTCTGCTTTTAAGAAGCTCATATTTTCAATGTGCGTGGGAACAATACTTTTTTCTTGGTGATCTTCTGTATGTCACATGTGGGATCGATCATTGGGAAGGGTTCACAATTATTTTCTTTTTCCCTGCATGAAGTCCTTGTAGGAGTAAAAGGTAAATATTGCCATGTTTTATGGTTATGAGTGTTGGGGAGTTAATCGTCAACATGTATAAAAGATGTCTGTGAGATGTTGAGATGTTTGAGTGGTAAGAAAAGACCATATAGATAATGAAGTTATTATAAAAAAATTAGGAGTGGCACCAATAGAGGATAAAATGAGAGAATATCGTTTAAGATGGTTTGGACATATAGAAACAAGATCAAAAGAAGCACCTGTAAGAAGGTATGAAAAACTAGATTTTGAAAGTATTAAAAGAGGTAGAGGACGACCATGAAAGTGTTGGAAAGAAACAATAAAGAATGATCTAGCTTATGTTGAGTTAACTGCTAACATGGCACATGATAAGGCTATGTGGAAACAAAGAATCCACGTAGCCGACCCCATCTAGTATGGGAAAAGACTTAATTATTGTTGTTGTTGTTGAAGTCCTCATAGGAGTGGAGGAAAGATATTCGGGCCGGAGGTTGTTGAAAAAGTTGTTACAGAGGTGGGGTTTACTTCTGAATTCTCACTTATTGTGCACGAACTGCACAAGTTAATCAAGGCAGAAGTCCCTGGTGTATACGATCACAATGTATTGGCGATACTTGTTCTATGGGCTTTTGGCAGGAAAACCCTTCTTGTTGGACTTGATTCTTCTTTTCCTGGAAATGTGACCACAATGCACTTCATGTATTTGTTTTTGATTACCATGACTTTTCCACCCTTTTTTAATTAATTTAGCTTTGTTCTCATAATAAACACTCGTTTGTGAGTGTGGGATTCGTTGTGTGTGTATTGGGAATGTTTAGAGTATACTGTTACTTTAATCTTTGCTTGTATCGTGCTGCAATCTATTTTAATCTTTGTTCCATGTTCACATGGTTGCAGAAAATGGACTTAGGCCCTTGTCCGAAAGTGCATTCCTTGCAGCTGAGGAAAGAGTATCCTTGATTTGGATTCTTGTAGCTATGCATTTCCATTTTTTTATGTTTTGAGGTTCTTTTGGTTATGCTTTGTAAACAATTTTTTGGATACTACTAATAAGAAACAAGATGGTAGTTACTCATATAACTATAGTTTAGTTCATAGATCCCAGCGTTGAATAAAAAGAGTGAGTTCATTTTCCTTGTTCGAGAATCTCCTCCTTTCTTGCACTCCACCTTAAGAGTAACTATGACCAATTCAGTCACGTTTTCATGTGTCAATTGAATACAACAACAACAACAACAACAACAACTAAGCCTTTTCCCATACTAGACGGGGTCGGCTACATCGATTCTTTGTTTCCACAGATCCCTATCGTGTGCCATGTTAGCGAAGCTAGATCATTCTTTATTGTTTCTTTCCAACACTTTTGTGGTCGTCCTCTACCTCTTTTAATACTTTTCAAATTTAGTTTTTCTAACCTTCTTACAGGTTCTTCTTTTGATCTTCTTTCTATATGTCCAAACCATCTTAAACGATGTTCTCTCATTTTATCCTCTATTGGTGCCACTCCTAATTTGTTTCTAATAACCTCATTATGTATACGGTCTTTTCTTGTATGACCACTCATCCTATCTCAACATCTTCATTTCTGTCACAGACATCTTTTGTACATGTTGATGATTAAATGCCCAACCCTCAGAACCATAAAACATAGCAGGCCTAATTGCTGCTCCATAATATTTACCTTTTAATTTTAATGGTATCTTCTTATCACAAAGAATACCTGATGCTCCTCTCCATTTTAACCAACCAGCATTAATTCTATGTGTAACATCTCTGTCAATTCTTTCATCACTCTGAAAAATTGACCCTAGGTATTTAAACTTTCCTTTTGGGGAATGCAATGTGTGCCAATTTTAATTTCTATGTCCTCTGAAGTAACCAAATGATCAAACCTACATTCCATATATTGTGTCTTTGTTCTACTAAGTCGGAGGCCTTTGCTTTCTAATGTTTCTCTCCATAGTTCCAATTTTCTATTTACTTTTTCCTTAGACTCCTCCACTAATACAATGTCATCTGCAAATAACATACACCAAGGTACTTCATCTTGAATATGTTTTGTTAACTCATCCATCACCATTATAAATAAGTATGAACTTAAAGTTGATCCTTGATGTAACCCAATATTAACTTCAAAGAAGTCTGTCATTCCTTCATGAGTCCTCACACATGTTTTTGCACCATCATACATGTCTCTTATAGGGTTAATATATGTCAATGGGATACCTCTTTTTTCCAAAGTTCTCCAAAGAACCTCTCTCGGTACCCTATCATAAGCTTTTTCTAGATCAATAAATATCATGTGAAGGTCTTTCTTTTTTGCTCTAAAATGTTCCATAAGACGTCTCAAAACGTGAATCGCTTCAACAGTAGATCTGCCTGGTATGAATCCAAATTGGTTCTCTATTGTACTTGATACTTGTCTTAACCTACGTTCGATAATTCTTTCCCATAATTTCATAGTATGACTCTAACTTAATACCTCGATAATTCGCACAATTTTGAATGTCTCCCTTG
This sequence comes from Brasenia schreberi, assembly GCA_036023115.1. NCBI lineage: Eukaryota > Viridiplantae > Streptophyta > Magnoliopsida > Nymphaeales > Cabombaceae > Brasenia > Brasenia schreberi. The sequence continues at coordinate 4,121,555 of JAYKKT010000054.1, read as the reverse complement.
TTCTTATACATGGGTATAAGTGTACTTGCTCTCCGTTCCTCGGGCATCTTTTGGTTTTTCCATATTTCATTAAATAGTCTTGTAAGCCAAGTGATTCCTATTTCTCCTAGTATTTTCCAAACTTCTATAGGAATATTATCTGGTCCTACCGATTTACCACCCTTCATATGTTTAAGAGCCTCTTTTACTTGTCCTACCGTTTTCATGTGTCAATTGAATAGGACTAACAAAATAAATAAATAAATAAAAAAATATTTTCTTTTTTTGTATCACTTCACTCCTTTTTTAGATTCCCGATAAGACACTTATTAAGTCCGAAGTCTCGTGTCAATTGGGACATACCCCCTAATCAAATAAAAAGAGGCAAAATGCCCAGATTAGGTGGTGTGCATGGGTGTGGTGGTCGGTTGGTGCTAGCATTTGCCAGTAATGAGAGTGGAAAATAGTGGTGATGTGCGGTTTATCTCAAGTGAGTTAGAGCAAAACAATTTTGTTTTCCTAAACTTTGAGATGTTCCTCTAATTTTGCATATAAAAGAAGTGATTATTAAGATTGTTAATAGTAACAAAACAATGAATGCAAAGTATCTTTTATGGTCACAATAAAACTAAATATATCTTGATTTTATTCTTTATTCACATTTTGAATGCATACAAATGATTTGCAATGATAACAGAGAGTAATATCACATTCGGGGACCTTGCTTGCCTGCAAGTTTTGCTTCACGATCTATGAAGTTGCTTTGTAACTATTCTCAATCTTGTTTCTTTGCTTAAAGTTCACTATGCATTTTTAAGAAGAAAGGAGATCATCACATGAAGGATCGAAGGGTTGCATATTTATGTGGGATGCATCTCATCTCTAGAGATAAGACAAAGTGTTTTGTGGGTATTAGAGATGATTGATTTGCTGACATGGCAGCTTTCTTTTGTTGCCATTCCTGCCATATGGTCCTTATAGCTGTGTTTGTCTACATTGCTGTACGATTCCTTATTGAAACAAAACCTACCTTGTTTGAGCATGTTATGGTTATTGTTAAGGTAAATGTATTCCTTAAGAAATGGTTCTTGTATAGTCTGGAACTCAGCCTCTCATTATGAGATGCGATTGGTAGACTGAAGGACTTCTTTTGGATTGATAGCATTCCACTGAGAAGCTGGAATCGCTTATCCTCTATATAATATATTCACTATGTTCCTTTTAGCTTTCACTGTTAATGTCACAGGATGTTAGTATCATTTGGTTACTTGATAATTCATCTGCAGTTCGTGAAGCTTATATTGGCCACATAGCTGGGTTTCAGTATGTTGCATTAGTTTAATACATCTGTATTTCATGCTGTCTCTAGAACAGACAAATCCTTAGCATCTTCTCTAGGTATGAAGAGGCTATAAAAAAGGGTGTTAATAATTATGAAAGAGATCTAGAAGATGCCATTGAAAGGCTTATCCTTGAGTGTGATAGGAAAATTTCAAGGGCACTTAAGCGTCTTGATGATGATGATGCAAAGGCTGCAATAGCAGTATCTGTATCTGAGGTTACCCAGGTAAAAGCAATTTCGCTTTTTACCATAATATTTGTTCTTTTGCAACTGAAAAGCTGATTGTCTTCTCCAAAACTGTAGACTGCTGAAGTTCTCGAGCTGTCAAAACAAATCAAGGAAAAGTTGAAGGAAGCTGATGCTTTTGGTAAGTTTTTATTACTCTATGTGCTTGCCACCTAAAATCAATAGTTTTTGTCTATGGTTCTAAAATTATTTCCCTTCATATGACTCTTCCCGGGCAGTTAATCATGAACATGTGCAAAAAGATGTCCGTAACATAAATGAAGATGTTGAGAATCGAGATGGATGAGTGGTCATACAAGGAAAGACCACATACATAATGAAGTTATTAGAAACCAATTGTGAGTAGTACCAATAGAGGATAAAATGAGGAAAAATCGTTTAAGATGGTTTGAACATGTAAAAAGATGGTCAAACGACGCTCCCATAAGAAGATATAAAAAATTAGATTGTGAAAATGTTAAAAGAGGAAGCGGATGACCATAAAAGTGTTGGAAAGAAACTATAAAGAATGATTTAGTTTATATTGAGTTAACTGCTAGCATGACACATGAAGGGGCTCTTTGGAAACAAAGAATCCATCCGATGAAATATTAACTGGTTTGTTGTACTCACCAATTTCTGCAATAATAGCTTGCTACATGGCAACACTACATTTTATATGTTTCATCTGTACTTACTTTCGAAGGACATTTGCATATTTCTTCTACTCAATGTCTCTATGGGGGCAAGAAGGTTCCAAACTAGTTAGCAGTAGCTTGGTTGTAGCAACAATGGTTCCTTTCCAAATTGCTCGTTTTCTAATTCATATCAGATATCACTTTGTGTAAATCTGGAAACGTGGAGATTTCAAGTATTTTCCATTCCATTTTCTATGGGCAACTCTGTGCAGTTGGGACATGGCTTCATGATGTTGATGATGGCATATACAAGATTTATACATCTCTTTTCTAGAAATTTATATTGTAATGAATGTACAAGGTGGAAAAATTCCATATAGAAGTTGAAGACTTGAAGTATCCTTGTGACATAAGGCGACAAATGTTCATGCATAAAAGCACCTGTTTTAAAAGTTTTGTTGGAGTTATAGATATGCTGTGATCTTGTTAAAAATTCATGTATGGTGCCTTAGGGGTATCAACAACTTCTTCTAGGCCTCTGCCTCTGTTGCTATCTCTTCACACACACACACACAAACATACACACATATGTGTGTATGCTTGTGTATGTTTATGTACGTGCATTTGTACACATGCATACATGTGTGCCTATAATATGTATATAGGTCTACGATTGGGTATTTTGCTTTATCTGCAATATTTTTCTGTAGTCCTACTTTTTTAAGGTAGATTAATTTGTAAATATGAAGCTTTGTCATGTTATATTCTTCATAATATATCCTTCGTAACTGAATATATTACTGCATTATCCAATGAATATAGTAAGTGTCTTTTCCCCTTTTAGTTGTTAATCTAGGAGTTGCTTTTTCACCATTCCCTTGTAGATTTGGAAGGGAAGACTGACAGTAAGATTAGGGCATTGGAAGCAGTGGAAGAGCTCAGATCCAAAAGAGCTGACAAACAGGTGGTTCCTGCTTTTTGATGATTTTAGCTGTTTAATGCTCTTCTTTTGAAAACAAGCATAAGATACATTTTAAAAAAATTTCTAAAATGTGTGCATTTTTATTGTTTGGACTGCAGGCTATGCTTTTATTGGATGCCTTCAATAAAGATCGAGCCTCACTACCACAACCACTTGCAAATCCACCATCTTTGGCCCAATTACCAGTGGCACCTCCAGATGCTCGAACCCAAGAAATGATAAACGAGAAACTGAAGAAGGCAGAGGATCTTGGTGAGTGCATGATAGATAGCAAGTGTAAAGTTTGTTTAGTTCTGGCACTGGGAATAGGCGCCTAGTCTGCTTGGACTCAAATTCTATTTTCCATTGATGGAACCTTTTGAATATGGGTTTAGATTACAACTCCCGTTTAGTATACCTGGAGACCAAGTTACTATTATCCTTTTTTTCCTCCCCCATGTTTAACTTCTCAATTTCACTTAATAAGTGATTAGCTACAAAATGATTATTTTTTAAGTGCATGGGCGCCATATGTGATTACTCCCCTTTCTTTTCATTTTGTAGTTTTTCTATCTCAGTTGGTTTTAGTTTGGTCGTTACCTGCATAAATAGCCAAATGGAAACTGTTTTTGCTATTCTTCATGAAACTTGTTTTGCTTGCCTCTCTCTCTCTCTCTCTTCCCCCCCGCCCCCCCCCCCCCTTTCCAGGAGTTGCTTATGCCTCATTTCTATTTACTCATTTTCTGATCTTAATTGCTGAAGTAGCTTGTGTTTCCTTCATGTCCCACTTGATAATTTTCATTTTATGCAAGAAACCACATATGTTGATGTGCTATTCTGCTTTAAGTCCGTATTTAAAAGCCTTGATTATTGGCGAGTTAATAAGGCACAATCAAGATGACGGACCTTGGTGTAAGTTATTTGCGGATGACATGGTGTTCGTAAATGAGTATTTAACAAGAAATTGGAATTGTGGAGAGAAATAATGAAAATAAAGGTTTTCGACTTAGCACAACAAAGACAAAAGATATAGAACACAAGTTTGACCATTTGGTTACTGCAGATGACATCAAAATTAATATTGACACATATTGAATCCCTTAAAGTAAAGTTTTAGGTACCTAAAGTTAGTTTTTTTTATAGTGGTGGAAAAATTGATGGAGATTCACACAAATGAAGATTTGTTAAAATGGAGAGATGCATAAGGTATTTCTATATAACAAGAAGTTAGCATTAAAGTTAAAAGGTAGACGTTATAGAGGCAATTACACCCATTATATTATATGGTGCTGAGTGTTGGGCAGGTGATCATTCATCAACCTGTGCAAAAGGTGATTGTGGCACATGGATATGTAATTACACAAGGAAAGATCATATTCAGTAATGAGGTTGTCAAAGACAAACTGGGAGTGACACCAATATATATAAAATGATGAAAATCATTTAAGATAGCTTGGACACATGGAAAGGTGACCTGTTGAGAAGGTGTGAGCAACTAGATGATGAAAATATTAAAAGAGGAAGACCACAAAAGTATTGGAAGGAAACAATAAAGAATGATCTAGCTTTTGTCGAGTTAACTGTGAGCATGGCACAAGATCAAGCTCTATGGAAACAAAGAATCCAACCGACCACATCTAGTATGGGAGAAGGCTTAGTTAGTTGTTGCCATTGTTGTCGTTCTTTATTCTTAAGGTCAGAAGAAGGCTAGAAGCTCTAAACAGTGACTAAAATGGTGATGTTCCCCACCCCCATCTTGAGTCTGTGGACCCTTTTTAGTTACTTTCGCTAAAAGCAAGAGTTAATGCAGTAAGAAATAAGAATATCGTTTCATGACATGAAAAGAAAGCATAGACTTCAGCTATGTATCCGTAGATTCTATATAACGAATGAATAATAGTAGCACCTGGGTTTGTGACTTTGTGGTACTGGTACAAAGCTCTCTTTGACTGTTGAATTGCTTAGGTATTGCTCAAATTGCCGTGATCAGCATTCCGTTGTATCATTGCTTGCTAGGATGGTCCCTGGATAACTTTGATGCATATTACTATAGTGATGCACCCATATATGGGTGCCATTTGATACACAATCTTACCTCTTATTGGCTCGCACCAGTCTATGTGGAAGACACAAGTCCTGCTTTGGTTGTGTATAGCTTGTCTAGGTACAGTCAGAGTATCAAAGGCTTGTTGAAATATGGGAAGTTGTTTCAACAGTTTTGCTGTCTTAGTCTGCGCATTTTTGTTTCTTATAGGCTCTTGTAGACATGATCAGGCAGTGCTTAGGCACCTTAAATGGCCCGATCAATGGTTTGTGCTAGTGTTATCAACCAACCATGAATTTCTTAGGTCTACTGAGCTTTGTCGTTTGATGTTTCTTCTTTTCTTTTTGGAAATTCAACAACCCTATGGTTTCAAAATTTTATATTTTGGGACTTCCTTTCAGGAAGGACAAGAAATTTTCTTTGCTAATCAAACAGAGACACAAGGATTTTATTGTTAATCAAATAAGGACCTGAGGTTTTTACGATATGTATGAAAAACCAATGTTGTTATTTATAAGGTCTCTATTTCATCAAGTATTGAAAGTTGAAACTTCAGGTACCTAGTTGATTAACAAAGAAAACCTCATGTCCCATCCTAAAATGCTGAAAAATTAATTTTCTATGTGAAAAAAATTGGAAACCACCAGATACTTTTCTAAAATTTCCTTTTTTTATTGTAGCTTTGGTTATAAATGTCAGTTTATAAAAGAAAAAAGAACCTTGGCTGCTTGTAGTTGCAAGCAGGATGTTGAAGAAAGTTAAATCCTTCAATACAGTATATGCACCATTCTCAATAGTTTGCTTTCCCGAATGCAGTTTGCAATTGTATGTGGCGTCAAGTATAATCTGTGTCCTCATTCATTTTTTTGGTTTTTATTTGGCATATATTATACAATAACATTTTCCATGTGCTGTATCATGTGTTCTTCATTTTGTCTTCTTCATCGATGGACTGTAGTAATGAGATCTTGCTTTGTACAGGTGAGCAGGGAATGGTAGATGAGGCACAGAAAGCATTGGAGGAGGCTGAGGCTTTGAAGAAGGTTTCATTTAATCCTAATCATCTTAAGTTCAACCTGTCCACTCCATTACCTTTTTAACCGAATGATTGCCTTTGTTTTATGATAATATATGTTGATGGGATGTGATTGCCCCGAGTTTCAGCTTCAAGGGCATGGCTTCATTGTTTTAGGTGGAACTTTGAAAACACAGGTTTTGTAGTAATAGTGCAAAGAACCTAAGTTTGAATATTGCCAAAAGTTCAAAGCAAATCTATTCTTTTGTAAGGTTATTGAAGAAATGCAGAGCTAAATTTCATCAAAAGTTTCTAGCAAATGGACATAAAATTGCCGTTGATGCAGTGACCTTTTAGAAAGCACATCCAAATTTTTAGTCGTTTTCCATATCTTACCTACTTTTCAATAAGCATTATTCGGATTTGAGAAAGTTATGGCTTTTCAATCTACATGTGGCTTGATCTGCAAACTTGCAACTCGGAAATTCAAACATACAGAGTTTAATTCATCCCAGCAATTAAAGGTAAAATACTGTCTAGTAAAGGGATGAGTGTCGTCTACTGTAGAAGGACCGGAGTGCTCATTTACATCATGCTTCTGTCACACGGAAGGTCTAGGTATGCCCAACTTGAAACCATGAGGCTAAATAAAGAAACATTAGATTGTGATGTTTTCTCATACTTGTGGTGAAAGGAGACAGAAGTTCATGTCCTTGCGTGCAAGTGTGCATGTCTGTCTTGGAAAGGTGGGTTAGAGTTTTGAGTCATAGTGACCTAACCTCATGATGTTTCAGAAAAATGGAGAAAATGTCATCAACTTTATGTTGCAAAATAGCATAAAATGACGTTCAATTTCAAAAGGTCACTTTTATTAAAAACTTGCTAAAATGTTATGATATATGTTGATGATTTCCTTTTAAATTTGTTTCATTCATAATTCTGTCATTCTTTTCTCATGTATGTGATGTTATAAACCTTCTTATAAACCATTCTGTATATTTCTTTGACAAGAAAAATGGTGTTAATAACCATCATCTATGCTTTTTCACTTTTCTATGTAATTTTCCTTTTGGTACTTCGAGTTTTTCGAAAAAATATATTTCTGAAAACCTCTCCCATAGAAAGTACTGTTATAACTTGCCGACTAAGATCTGCCTAAAGAAAAACATTGAGTTATGTTTCTCATATTTGTCTACGTATTGTTGCCTGCATGTGTGTGATTGTACCTTTTTCCCTGATTTGCTATTTCCCATCTTTCATCCTTGGTTGGCTGCAACGCAGGGGCCAGTACTTGATATGTCTACCTCAAAATTCACTGCTGCCGATGTTCGCATTGTAAGCTTTCCTTTCCTCTGCTCTTCATTTTATGTTGAACAGTGTTGTGTTGTTATTTTCATGTACATAGAAGCGATAAGAGAATAGTCAGTGAAACATGACAAAGTGATGAAGCAGCAGGAGTGGTTGATAAGAGTTTCTATTATTACCTTTCATTTTGTCAGGAGTTACTTTAGTAATAAACGTGCCAAATTATATGCTCCGCCATGAGTGCAGTAGCTCTGTCAACCTGGGATGCTGTATTTTGCACTTTCAGCCTTGTGGCTATGATAAAGGAGAAGCTTTTCTTGTTTCTAGGAAACTGTTCGGGGGAATGGTATTTATGCAGGGCAAATGGCAAATTGATGAATTTTATGAGACAAATTCCTGAATTATTGTAATCTTCTTGATAGAAGAAAACATGTCTGGTACCTCTAATTCTATGTTGTTCATTCTCTGCAAATCTCGGTTCTAGAGCTCTAAAATGAACCGTCAGAAAATCAAGCTGGTGATGCGTAGGGGAACAACCACCTTAATTTATTAGGATTTTCAGCAGAAGACTGTTGCAGCTTCCTTCTTCCTAAACCAAAAATTGCAAAAACTAAATGCGAGCTGAATATTGTGCTCAGTGCATCGGATTCTGTAGGATGATATGCATGTTATGGTACAGTACCCTGGGATTTCAAGGGTGTATAACATCCTTAATGGCTCTGAAATGGTATTTTATTTGACCTATGTTACTTGGACGCTCACATGTCTCCCAGTGTTGGACATGCAAGCCCGAGAGAGTGACAAGGGGACCTGACTATAATTTTATAGTAGAGGGAGGGTGGGAAAGATGATTCTCATGCAATTCCAGTAGTTCGGTATGAGAAATTGAATGACAGAGGACATATAGAGTGTCATAGGCTGGAAACGTTTCCTGCAATGCAAGTTTAAGCCATATAGAATGTTGGTTCTTTGCAAGGAAGTGCCACAACTGTCTAGTGAGAGAACCAACACGTTTCAGATCCATAATGTCCTAGAGGAGACTTGTGTCCGAGTATGTTTGACACGGTTGACTGGAAACAGCTGTGTATCCGTGTCTGTGTTGGTGTTGTTTCTAGATGTGCCTGTCACCAACTCCTAGTGGAAGGGTCTGGGTATCAATCATTTACATCATTTCGTTCTTATCTGTGCTTGAAAACTCAACTTTAGTCCACAAAAATCTATGTTATCAATAGTGGTTAGTGGGCTGTTAGCGGTTGACCCTATATAATAGATTTTCTAATTTCTAAATAATATTAAGAAATACATAATTACCACCACATTCATAAATATGAATCAAACTGAATAAACAAATTTTAAGAAGACAAACAATAAATATCATGTGGTATATGCATATTGAATTGTTAAAAAACAAAGACATAAATGTCACCAAGTTATTTCAACACCAAGCAGCCAACAACAACAACAACAACAACTAAGCCTTTTCCCATACTAGACGGGGTCGGCTACATGGATTATTTGTTTCCACAGATCCCTCTCGTGTGCCATGTTAGCAGTTAACTCCCAATAAGCTAGATCATTCTTTATTGTTTCTTTCCAACACTTTTGTGGTCGTCCTCTACCTCTTTTAATACTTTCCAAATTTAGTTTTTCTAACCTTCTTACAGGTTCTTCTTTTAATCTTCTTTCTATATGTCCAAACCATCTTAAACGATGTTCTCTCATTTTATCCTCTATTGGTGCCACTCCTAATTTGTTTCTAATAACCTCATTATGTATACGGTCTTTTCTTGTATGACTACTCATCCATCTCAACATCTTCATTTCTGTCACAGACATTTTTTGTACATGTTGATGATTAACTGCCCAACACTCAGAACCATAAAACATGGCAGGCCTAATTGTTGCTCTATAATATTTACCTTTTAATTTTAATGGTATCTTCTTATCACAAAGAATACCTGATGCACCTCTCCATTTTAACCAACCAGCATTAATTCTATGTGTAACATCTCCATCAATTCTTCCATCACTCTGAAAAATTGACCCTAGGTATTTAAAACTTTTCTTTTGGAGAATGCAATGTGTGCTAATTTTAATTTCTATGTCCACTTAAGTAATCAAATGATCAAACTGACATTCCATATATTCTGTCTTTGTTCTACTAAGTCGGAGGCCTTTACTTTCTAATGTTTCTCTCCATAGTTCCAATTTCTATTAACTTTTTCCTTAGACGACTCCACTAATACAATGTCATCTGCAAATAACATACACCAAGGTACTTCATCTTGAATATGTTTTGTTAACTCATCCATCACCATTATAAATAAGTATGGACTTAAAGTTGATCCTTGATGTAACCCAATATTAACTTCAAAGAAGTCTGTCGTTCCTTCATGAGTCCTCACACATGTTTTTGCACCATCATACATGTCTCTTATAAGGTTAATATATGTCAATGGGATACCTCTTTTTTCCAAAGTTCTCCAAAGAACCTCCCTCGGTACCCTATCATAAGCTTTTTCTAGATCAATAAATATCATGTGAAGGTCTTTCTTTTTTGCTCTAAAATGTTCCATAAGACGTCTCAAAATGTGAATCGCTTCAATAGTAGATCTGCCTGGCATGAATCCAAATTGGTTCTCTGTTGTACTTGATACTTGTCTTAATCTACGTTCGATAATTCTTTCCATAATTTCATAGTATGACTCATTAACTTGATACCTCGATAATTCGCACAATTTTGAATGTCTCCCTTGTTTTTATATATGGGTATAAGTGTACTTGCTCTCCATTCCTCGAGCATCTTTTGGTTTTTCCATATTTCATTAAATAGTCTTGTGAGCCAAGTGATTCCTATTTCTCCTAGTATTTTCCAAACTTCTATAGGAATATTATCTGGTCCTACCGATTTACCACTCTTCATATGTTTAAGAGCCTCTTTGACTTCATTCTTTTGAATACGTCGGTAGAAATTGTGGTTTATATACTTTTCTGACTTGGCTAAATCTCCTAAACTAATACTAACATCTTTATTTTCATTAAAAAGATTATAAAAATAGTTTTTCCATCTATTTCTTATATCATCATTTGCCACTAGAATTTTTTCATCCTCATCTTTTATGCATCTAACATAATTAAGATCTTTAGTTTTCTTATCTCTAGCCCTAACTATCCTAAAAATATCTCTTTCACCCTCTTTTGAGTTGAGTTTTTTATATAAGTCCTCCCAAATCTTAGCTTTTGTTTCACTAACGGCCTTTTTCGCTTCATTCTTTGCTTTCTTATAAGCTTCTAAAGTTTCACTAGTTTTCTTAGCATAATGTAATTTGTAACATGCCCTCTTTGCCTTGATTTTATTTTGTACTACTTCATTCCACCACCAAGCTTCTTTTTGTGCCGGTACACCTCCCTTAGATACCTCTAACACATCTTTCGTCACTTTCCTAATATGTATAGCCATATTGTTCCACATATCACAGGGTGTGCCAACATAATTCCAAACATCTCCTTGAAGGACTTTCTGTTTAAATATATCTTCTTTCTCGCTTTTGAGGTTCCACCATTTAGTCTGAATAGCTCGATGCACTTTTTTCTTCTTTGTCCATTTTTTTATTTTTAAATCCATAACTAAAAGTCGATGTTGGGTGGTTAAGCTTTCTCCTGGAATTACCTTACAATCTTTACAACACGCTCTATCATTTTTTCTACAAATAAAGTAATCAATTTGTGTTTGTGATAAACCACTCTTATAAGTAATTAAATGTTCATCTCGTTTTTTGAAGATTGTATTGACTATAAAGATATAAAATGCCATAGCAAAATTTAAAATCTCCCTACCTTCCTCATTCGTATCCGCAAAACCAAAGTTTCCATGAATCCCTTGATATCCTAATGCCTCTTTACCGACATGTCCATTTAAATCTCCTAAACAAATCATCTCCCTTCGTGGAATCTTTTGAATCACCTTATCTAACTCTTCCCAAAAAACTGTATTTATACTATCTTTTAGTCCTACTTGTGGTGCGTAAGCACAAACTATATTCAAAACCTTTGCTCCTAACACTAATTTCAACGTCATGATTCGGTCACCATATCGTTGTATGTCTACTACACTCTCCTTTAAACTTTTATTTATGATAATATTTAGGATAGCTAGGGCTAGAGATTAGAAAACTAAAGATCTTAATTATGTTAGATGCATAAAAGACGAGGATGAAAAACTTTTAGTGGCAAATGATGATATAAGAAATAGATGGAAAAACTATTTTTATAATCTTTTTAATGAAAATAAAGATGTTAGTATTAGTTTAGGAGATTTAGCCAAGTCAGAAAAGTATATAAACCACAATTTCTACCGACGTATTCAAAAGAATGAAGTCAAAGAGGCTCTTAAACATATGAAGGGTGGTAAATCGGTAGGACCAGATAATATTCCTATAGAAGTTTGGAAAATACTAGGAGAAATAGGAATCACTTGGCTTACAAGACTATTTAATGAAATATGGAAAAACCAAAAGATGCTCGAGGAATGGAGAGCAAGTACACTTATACCCATATATAACAACAAGGGAGACATTCAAAATTGTGCGAATTATCGAGGTATCAAGTTAATGAGTCATACTATGAAATTATGGAAAGAATTATCGAACGTAGATTAAGACAAGTATCAAGTACAACAGAGAACCAATTTGGATTCATGCCAGGCAGATCTACTATTGAAGCGATTCACGTTTTGAGACGTCTTATGGAACATTTTAGAGCAAAAAAGAAAGACCTTCACATGATATTTATTGATCTAGAAAAAGCTTATGATAGGGTACCGAGAGAGGTTCTTTGGAGAACTTTGGAAAAAAGAGGTATCCCATTGACATATATTAACCCTATAAGAGACATGTATGATGGTGCAAAAATATGTGTGAGGACTCATGAAGGAACGACAGACTTCTTTGAAGTTAATATTGGGTTACATCAAGGATCAACTTTAAGTCCATACTTATTTATAATGGTGATGGATGAGTTAACAAAACATATTCAAGATGAAGTACCTTGGTGTATGTTATTTGCAGATGACATTGTATTAGTGGAGTCGTCTAAGGAAAAAGTTAATAGAAAATTGGAACTATGGAGAGAAACATTAGAAAGTAAAGGCCTCCGACTTCGTAGAACAAAGACAGAATATATGGAATGTCAGTTTGATCATTTGGTTACTTAAGTGGACATAGAAATTAAAATTGGCACACATTGCATTCTCCAAAAGAAAAGTTTTAAATACCTAGGGTCAATTTTTCAGAGTGATGGAAGAATTGATGGAGATGTTACACATAGAATTAATGCTGGTTGGTTAAAATGGAGAGGTGCATCAGGTATTCTTTGTGATAAGAAGATACCATTAAAATTAAAAGGTAAATATTATAGAGCAACAATTAGGCCTGCCATGTTTTATGGTTCTGAGTGTTGGGCAGTTAATCATCAACATGTACAAAAAATGTCTGACAGAAATGAAGATGTTGACATGGATGAATGGTCATACAAGAAAAGACCGTATACATAACGAGGTTATTAGAAATAAATTAGGAGTGGCACCAATAGAGGATAAAATGAGAGAACATCGTTTAAGATGGTTTGGACATATAGAAAGAAGATCAAAAGAAGAACCTGTAAGAAGGTTAGAAAAACTAAATTTGGAAAGTATTAAAAGAGGTAGAGGACGACCACAAAAGTGTTGGAAAGAAACAATAAAGAATGATTTAGCTTATTGGGAGTTAACTGCTAACATGGCACACGATAGGGATCTGTGGAAACAAAGAATCCATGTAGCCGACCCCGTCTAGTATGGGAAAAGGCGTAGTAGTTATTGTTGTTGTATGATAATACCAACTCCGTTTCGAGCCTTTTCTTTACCTGAGTACCATAATTTAAAACCTGTATCCTCTATCTCCTTTGCTTTTTCTTCGACCCATTTTGTCTCTTGTAAACATAGAATATGAATCTTTCTCCAAATCATAGTATCTACCACCTCTATTAGCTTACCCGATAATGTTCCAATATTCCAAGAACCAATACGAATCATAGAAGAATTCAAAGGAACTAATATATTACACTTATATGCTTAAGTGTGGTCCAATCCAATTAGAGCAATGGATTATACTTGCGCGCAAAAGGAATAGGACAATATTAGAATGGAGAAAAAGTGCTCTTAAAATATTAAAAAATCTTAAAGTGCATATAAAAAAGGATTAATTATAAGAAAGTGAAACTATAAAATAAAATAAAAAATAATATATGATAATTCTCAAGGATTGAAGAAATCAATATTGTAAAAAGAGTATCGGTGCCTATATCGCATTGAGATAAAAAAATCTTAATAAAATATTAATAAATCCAATCAAGGATTATATGCAGTTATGGTATAGTACCCTTTCAATTTCTCTCACATCCACTCGAACTGCATGTTTGGCTCAATATACGTTGAGCAAATCTTGATAAGTTTGGTGTATTTACACCAAAGCGAGTCTACTATTATGATTAATAAGAAACACTCAAAGTCATTAATTGATAACTTAAATGAATATCAATAAAAAATATATAATATTTGGTCGCATTTGGGAGGAGAGTTGGATTGCAATTGGTCTTCTAAAATCTCAAAGACTCTGTATATACTTGCTTAACTCTAAATGGATATTGCAATGAGTAGATTAATCTTGTATAAGGTTAATTGCATTCAATATACCATTTTTTAATTATTCGTCCTCTAAAAAGTTGGGAGAAAATCGAATAGAAGGGTTAAGGAAATATGCAGCGACATGCAAATTATGATGCATTTGATGGTTTCAACGTGCATAAATTATCTTCTTAACTTTTTCAGAAGTGACCGCTTGCGTTTATGGTTGCTTGTTTTTCAATTTGGCCTTATCCATAGCATTATATATAAGGCATAACATGTCTATCTTCATTGTCCATCACCCTCGTTACCTTAACTAAATGTACAATCATCCTAACAAATTTGCTATAATTTTTCAAATGAGTATTGAAAACAACATCTACCACTCCCTTCCCTCTTTCTGAACCAACTAATAAAACTCCATTCATCAAAAGCAAATATTTTTTCCAATGTATTTCTTTTATATGACAAGACTTTGTATAATAATAACTTTTGTAGAAAATCTTGTCAATGAAGGCCTAATCAATTCCCTTCCACTTGTATGGTGCATGCATCTATAATCCCTCTTATTTCATCCATTGCACTCGAATCTTAAGTATTAAGTCTATGGAATGTAGAACATATGAAATTCATACTAAGGATGGATGGTTCGCCTATCTTACTAGTTGCCTTAAAATTTATACCATTATCAATAATGAATTGAATAACATTTGAAACACCTACATCCTTAACAACTTCTTCAAAAATAGAGAGTAAATTATATGCAATTTTATCACTATGAGACAAGTAATATGATTTCAAAAACAATGTCTTCTTGGGACAATAGACCAAGAAGTTCATCAAAGACCTACGTTGACCATCTGTCCAACGATCAACCATAATAGAATATCCTATGTCCTTCCACGTCTCCCTAAATTCAAAACTACATGTATTAACAATATCAACCAATTTCTGTAATAATGTACTCCTGAAAGCATTATTAGTATGAACTATATAACTCGATTCCATACTGGCAATAGCATCCACCATACTTTGCAACATTGAAAGGGAGGCAATTTTCATAAAAATATTTTGCAGACTTTAAATCTACTTTCTCATATAATGCCTAACTGAGCTCCATGAGTCATACGTGGGAAAAAATGAAGGCATCCCACTACCTTTGGTTCTAACTCCTCCTTTATTACCACTCGTAGTTATCTGGTGAGTAAGAGCTCTTGTAGTGGAACAAGAACCAAATCCACTGCTACTACCACTATAATCTACACTCTTTCCCTTTTGTCGCCTTCTCCTCCTCTCTTTCATCGTCTCTTCTTCCATCTTAGATATAAGAACAACTAAGCCTTTTCCCATACTAGATGGGGTCGGCTATTCTTTCATCTTAGATGCACTATAAAATTAAATACCATACATCCCTTCAGAAGCATTTATTCAAATCACCTATTGGTCCCGCAAAGTGGTGTTTCATACGAGAAATATTACCATACATTATTATATTGCAAAACATTCACTTCTTCACAAGCCTATTGCTTTCGTACACCAAGGTACAATATTTTCATAGCAAATTGACCTGATCGAAAGCCATTAAGATGAGAGTGGACAATCAACAAGAAGAAAAAGGTTTTTTAGATGTCAAAAATCATAAAATCTGTAAAACCTCCAAATTTGTAAGTGAAGAATCGGGTAGAATGTAAAAGGAAAGGTGTATGCCACGAATTTGACAAAAGCCCTAGAGATGACAAGTTGGATTGAGTGAAAAACTTGAGAATCTTGTGGATAAACCACAAAATCAACAAGAACAATGATGGAAAAATGAATTGGGAGCAAGAGAATGGCGTGAAAAGGGGATTGAGAAGTGATTTTCGTAACTTTGGATTCTCGAATTTTATAAAAAAAATCAATATCGACTCATACAACACAATACAGTCTTGTATCGTACGATATGGCATAATAAATCGCTTATTGCAATACGTGTGCATGTATCTTATCATATTCTTATACGATACATCATAAAATTGTATCATACAATACATGATAAAATCGTATCATACGATACAATATGATTTTTATAATATTGGAAGAAATATATTGCTTGTAAATTGATGTTGATGATCGAAGGTTGGTGCTCACGATGCAACTTCGACAAATCACTAAGATTCCAAGTCTCCCGAGTATAGGTGTCAAACTCAAATATATCAATCAAGAGAGTGGAAGCAAGCCAAACACAAAGCAAAAGCTGTACGATGACAACATAGATGATGGAGTGGGGTATATATAGGGGAAGTGATACAAGGTTTTTATAGAAAAACTAAAGAAAACAGCCAGCCTTGAAGGCTGGCTGCTGTGCTGCACAACACAGTGTAACGACTATTAACTAACCGTTGGAGGCTAGCTGCCTCCAACGGCTAGTTGATTGGCCCCAGGCCCTAGTGGCATGGGCCAATCCTGTTACAAACATGGGCCGACTGGCCCAGCCCTATTACAATTAACATTGCTTACTATCTATACTAGTAATCCATGATTAAAGAAATAGAATCCATTCAAAATTTGAGCTATAAGAGTATCGACTCTTTGCCATCTTACACAAAATTATCTATACAACAGTCTAAAAGCATTTTTGTTAGGAACAACATAGGAAAAATCGTGAGCAGCATGATACACAAATTGTATAACCAAATGCCTTTAGTCCGCAACATAGTGCAAAAATTATGGTAAGTATACAAACTCTCTTTTGGTTGTCCTTGGAGAGAGAGAAGTGTAAGTCACTGGAGACAAGGGGAACCTCTAAACCATGCTAGAGAGAGATCGTTCGGTGGACCGGTGGAAGTGGGGCGGTGGTGATTAAAGTTGCATGAGAGAGATATCGTTAGTGGTGGTGGCGATACAAGCCGTAGAGCGAGAGAGCATCCATTGTGGGAAGGGAACAATGAAAGTGGTAGTGATGGAAGCCGCAAAGGAGAGAGACTGTCAGGTGGTTGGTTGTCTGCCACCGGTGGTCGTGGTGGTGATGGGCCGGTGCCAATGGAAGCTGCAAGAGAGAGAGAATCCTAATTGATCGATTAGTGTATAAAATGGGGCATTCGGATCGGGTCGACCCATTTCTATTGGATCAACCAGTCTTTTACGTTATAGCTAATATAGCTGACCACTATAGTGGTATGCAGTAGTGCTGTTGACGGTGCTAATTGCATTTTCTATGGATGGCCGTTAAGTACAAGCCATTATAGTGCCAAGCAATCCGGTAATACGCTATAGCACACTACTATTGATAACTTAGACGAAAACCACAAAAACTTGGTACCGATGTCCTTTTTCAGGTATTGCATTTAAGCACCTGTTATATCTCAATGCATTTCAAACTTCAAAACAACAAAGTAAATGTTATATCTATTGGACCATTCAATTCTTTTATAAGTGATAAAGTATAACAGGGATCACAAATCTAGAATGTTGGTTGCTTTTTGATCAATAGCTGTTAAGTGGTGAGGTTATTGGAAAATTACTTTAGAAGTAACTCTTGCTGTATCCTCCTTCTCTTTCCCTTTTTGTACTTGCCTTGCAATTTTAGTGTTTTACTTGTGTGGTGAAGACCCTCTAGTTTGATCTACAGTTGCAGTGAATCACATTGCCAATTTGGTTTTGTTGTACAGACTGATCAGAAACTACGTGTCTGTGACACATGTGGAGCATTTCTCAGTGTTTATGACAGGTGAGGTTCTGTTCTTACTCTTTTTATGCCATGCTTCTGCTTCGAAATTTTTGAAGGAGTCCAAAAGTGGTTTTTGGATGCTTCAAGTGCTCAGCTTTTGACCAGGCGCATTAACCTCCTTGTTACCAGCAGGCTTTTGGGCCCAGTTTTACGCGGAAAACTTTTGCAGCTTCAGAATGTGCGTGTTTTCTGTTTTATGCTTATAGATTATGATCATTGAAACTTATGGGTCACTGAACACTCCTATTTGCATAAGCAGCTGCTTGTTACTGTCAAAAATCTATGTTAACAATTATTTTTTGTTTGTTCTTAGTGATCGTCGTTTGGCTGATCATTTTGGGGGTAAACTTCATCTTGGCTATATGCAAATCCGAGAGAAGTTAGCAGAACTTAAGGTATGCTGCTCTTCATACTTTCGTTCCCTTTCTACTCGTCTCCCTCTTGTCATTCTCTCTATTGTTCAGCCATTGTCCTCACAGTGAACAGGGGCTTCAAAATCTTTTAGAAACTACTCTTTAACTTCAAAGATTTTGAATTTATTAACTGTTGGTATATCTCCACCATTTTGTGGAGGTTTCAATTTGTTATTGCAGCTTTGAATTTTTCTATTTCTCGTGGAAGGTAGCTAGAGTTTGTCAGCCTCCAGTATTAGTTGATTAATGTTGCACATCTCAACCTGTATCTAAGGCAGTGTTGTGCCACGCCCAAGTATGCTATGCGTATTGTCTATGTCACACGGGTGCGGGTGCGGGATACGGCAAATTTCAAAAAATTTAGGTGCGGCGACACGGCTAGGGTATATAATATTATATATATTATATATTCAACTAATTCAAGTTAAAAGCCTAGAACAAGTGAGACATCAATTAACATAAGAATATGATGACAACAATAAGTACACAACTTTATATTAAAGCAAAACAAGTAAAGAACTACCTATGTTATATCAACAATATTATCATAGATTCATAATATCATTTATCAACTATGAACAATATTAATGTTTGATAAATGAATTGAAGTAATGAACATGCACCTGATAAATTATAGATCTTCACTATCTACAATATCATCAACTGAAGGGACTATTGGATCAGTGAGTTCCATATTAAAAGTATGCAAATCTTGGCTGTCATCTAAGTGATATTCCTCTGGGTTTGCATCCCAATATTTTGATGCTCCTTCACTGTAATATATTCAAATAAATAACAAGAAAAGATCAACAATAATCATCGTGATACAATTAAAGAAAACAATTTTAAAAGATTAGTAATTTTCACCTGTACTCAGCATTAGGTCGTGAAACCAATCTCAGATGAATGGACATAAACCAAGTCTTCAGCACGACTACTTGATAGATTGTTCCTTTTGATATTGTGAATTTGAGAATATGTACTCCAATTTCTTTCACAACAAGAAGAAGTAGCAGGTTGACATAATAATTTTGATGCAAGCTTTTGAAGAAGAGGCATCTCAAATCCATAACATGCCCACCAATCTAGTGGATCTTGATAATCCCTTGCTTCCAGTGCTTCTAATGAATCAAGTCTGGCACAAGAAAACTTTCCATATTCAGAATTTACTTGCCTAAGTAAGTATGAGTCACGATAAATCCTTCCCAAAGACATTTGTCTATTCTTTGCTATTTCAGGATCTTGATTAGGAGGACAACGCCCAATGCTCTCATACAACCATTTCTTCTCATAATATCTTGGATTTAAAGAATGTGCTAAGGGAGTGTTACTTTTGTCCCATCTTGAAACTAATATAGAATGGATATGATCATAAAATGATATCTTGTCCCACCATAAATCATTAAGAATAATAGTCTTCACTGCTTGGGCCCTTGTTTGATCTTCAACCTTGTTCCACAGTATGCATCCCAGCTTGGATCAGTAACCATCTGAATCAATGATGTCTTTATTATGTTGAATCTTTTTACCATCACAATCAAAGAGCAAAACGTGTTTCTGCAACCTTCAACAACTTTAAATGAGAATGTCTATTGGATATCGCTGAAATTAAATGATGATTCATTACAAAATTCTTTATATTCATACAATCTGCTGCCATATCTTCAATCCATGAACACAATTCATATGCACGAAGATTATCTTTATCTTTTGATGGCTTACATATACGAAAAATAGCCAAATTTAAACTGTGAGCTACACAAGGTGTCCAAAAAATGTGTGGATACTCACCTTCCAAACTTAACCCTGCGCTTTTGCAATTAGTTGCATTATCAGTGATTATTTATACAACATTAACTAGTCCAACACTCTTAATAACTTCTACAAATAAATCTTTTAAGTATCCTGCAGTTTTAATTTCTCCAGATGCATCAACCAACTTCAAAAATATTGGCCCACTAATTGAATAAGCAATGAAATTAATGAGTGGACGCCTTTGAATATCACTCCATCCATCAGAAACAATAGAAACACCATTAGTTTCCCATGAAAACTTCTTATGCTCTAAAAGTCTTTCAATATTGGCTTTTTCTTCTTTAAGAATAATGGTTCGCAATCTTTCAGAACTTGGAGGAACATAACCATGTAAATTACAATTAGCCAATGAAGTGACAAGATCTTTCCAATATGTATTTCTTGCTACATTAAAAGGAAGTGAACTTGAAAAGAAAAATCTTCCTACCTTTCTATCCATCTCGTCCCTTCCAACTACATTAAATGATTTTTCAATTGCTCATCCTCTAAAACCTTTAAATTCACTTTGCATTAACTTTCTTTTCTTTTCTACATCTTTGTATCCACCAAATAATGGAATATTTGTTTCTTTTTCACTCCTTTCATTCCTCTTTTCATACTCATCTTGCTTTTTCATTAATTGTCTTTGTAAATCCTCATCCACATTCGGACATGCTCTTATACCATATTTTGATAATTTTCAAAGATGCGCCTTCACTCTGGTATATGATCCTGTAAATTTTATGTTACAAAATTTACTAATAAAATGTGTATTACCTCCACCACCTTTTTATAATTCTCCCTTTTATACGTGCATCCACAATGGTGCATCATCACGAGGTATTGAAGGTTTTGAAACTTTTGTTGTTGATCCTGAACTTGAAGGAACACTTCCACCAGAACTCCCAGTAGGGCCAGTACCAATTGATACTCCTTTTCCTTTTCTATTGTCGGCCATTTTTAGGATTAACTCAATTCACAATTTCACAATCTGATTGAAAAACAAAATATCAAAAACAAACAAATAGGAGATGGAGTCGGTCATATAAAAAACAAACAAATAGGATTAACTCATAAGTCATAACATTGACATTTGACAAATGACAAATGACATACCAGTAACCAAAAGGCTTACTTAAACAGTTAGCAGTTACCACATTAAGCAATTAGAAATTTAGAATATGAGTCAGCCAAATTTGATGGGCACGTAAGAGATGCAATTCATAATTGACATGCTATGCTACATGCTGTAAATTAGACAATAGACATACCTGAGAAACAACAACTAAGCCATTTCTCATACTAGATGGTCTTAAACGCATTATACATAATCTTATATAAAATAATGATATAATCTTATATAAGATAATGATGAACATGTTTTAAAAAATATACATTTATGATTTATGATGCTCTCTCTCTATATATAAGTTATAACAGCTCATTGCACGATATGCTATTGTCACTTTGCTTTCGGTAACAATATAGAAGCCAAAGACAGGAAAGGCAAAAACACATATGCATTGCACTCGTGGGTTTCAATGAGTTTTTTTTTGTTTGATTTACAAGTGACACGGACTTGCAAAACAAAATAAGTTAAATAACAATATAAGAGAAGGAGATGCTTAGGTTTTCATGTAAAGCCTATAAGTATACTTGGCCAACCTCCCTCTTGTAGTCGATGACTCGATGTTATTGACTCAAATCGAGTGTATAGTTTGTTGTATAACGGAACTTGAAACAACTAGCACAAATAGTTTCCAATCGGTAAAAATGAAGATGCTAAAATAGATGAGAGAAAAGACAGACGATTACCAATACTTCTACTAGAACCATCCGATTCAGCAGAACAAACAACAAATTAGAAGAACTTGAATAGGGAAAGAGAGAAAAGACAGACGATTACCCCCAATCATCCATGTCTTCTCGCAATAAGCATTCGGAGAGAGAGAGAGAGAGAGAGAGAGAGAGAGAGAGAGAGAGAGAGAGAGAGAGAGAGAGAGAGAGAGACCTGTCGTCAAGGATTTGGGGGACGAGAGAGTCTTCGACCTCCAATAGGAAGATATTTTTGTGACTGCCGAACGAGGGATCGTAACAGATGGGGATCAAAGCGTCAACTTCCAGATTCAATATGTTGTATCCGATGAACATGAACGACGTCGCTGGGCTGCTGGCTGTATCCGATGACCAGAGATTGTGAGGGAGGAGAAAGAATAATGGAGTTCGGAAGCATGACGTTGAGGGAGAGAAGGGGGCAAGAAAAAGGTAGGGTTAAGGAGCCAGAGCAAAGAAGGGAAAGGGATCAGGTGCGGGTTCGGGGCATGAACGGGTCGAAAGTGCTCCGAATCCAAAATCATCCAGACACGTTGACCGCACCCGAAAATCATCCAGACACGTTGACCGTGTCGATAGATGACGACACCGTGTCGGTGCGGCACCGACACGGTGTCGGTGTCGCACCAGTGTCGACGCCAACACCCCACCTCATAGAGGTGTCTGTGTGACAGCGTATTGTAACTTAAAAAAAACAATTCGCTACAATATGGGTAATATGTGTTGCCTATCCTATGTTAGAAGGGCCATTTGCAATTTGGTGCAGTGTCGTATTGCAAATGACATTCAATGTATTGTGATGTGTGTGAATATGTAATGTATGGAATATATGATAAATTGCGACACTTGGATAATGCATGACGAAAGAAAGTTTCTTAACTTTTGAGGTTAATATTCTGGTGGTCTCCTTCCATGGGTGTTGTGCTTCTTTGATCACTGAGACATAATTTGAATCTTAGTGTATTTGAGTTGATCCATTCAAAACTATGCTACTGGTCACGTTATTGATACTGTTTAGATATGTTTGTAACAACAGTTGGATTTATCGCAAACTGTATGCATTCAGCCCTTAAAGAGGATGGCAAGTATGAATGTTCAGCTGGGTCTTGATAGAAGTGAGAACTGTAAGTCTTGTGGACATTGTGACAATTTTGGTCTGCATGAGCTGGATCTTTCTCCTATCATAGTTACAATTAGCCATATTTTCTCTGTGGCCAGTTTGAGTTATGCTCTTGCATTGCTTTCACCATCTTCTTTACACTGACATCTTTCACCCATTTTTGAGAAGATTTATCTCACAAGCTACAACTCATAGCGCTTCTTACTTTTCACATTCATGAAAAGTCACAAAAGTTTAAGTTGCTGGTACATGTTTCTTTCTTTTGGATTAACATGCATGGCATGGAGTAATTTATATGTTTTTTTCAGGAAGAGAGAACTAAAATTCAGAAACTGGATCCAGCTGATGATGACAGAAGGTACATATGAATATATGATTCTTCTTCTTTAACCATGTAGCTGATCCTACTTAGTGTGGAAAATGCTTGATTGTTGTTGTTGTTCTTGTAAGTCTTTAACCATTGTTGCCAACGTGGAATTAACCTTTTCCCTTTCTCCGATTGCAAATTCAGGTCAAAGGACCGAAGTGGGGATCGTGATCGTAAGAGAGATGAGCAAAATGATAGTAGGGAGAGGAGCAGGGATCATGATCACAGAAACAAAGATCGTGATCGACACTATGGTAATGAGCATAGTTATGACAAAGATCGCGGAAGGGAATCAGAGCGATCCCATAGTTATGATTCTGGGAGCCGCAGAAGATCACGTTCAAAGGACTACGACCATGATAGAAGTGATCGTCGCAGGTTAGTGTGGTAAAGAGATTCACATCTGCATACATATCTGTCATACAATTAGACCTTATGCTCTTCAGTTAACTGGAAAGTTTAAATTTTAATGAATACTAACTTAAGTTTTTGGTTGTAATGGGTTGCCTTGCACGAGAAAGCTGGTTATATAAATGGCATGCATGCTTGTGTTACAATTCACGAATCAGGGTTCAGTTTTGGCAACAACTACCTTTATATAATGGTGTCCAAATTTTGTATGAATTGTTTTGCATTTCCAAAACTAACCCCCTGCACAATTTATGTTATTTTTTCTCAAACAACAGAAACTTTGCAAAAGTCAGCACACAAGTGTTTCCATGTTTATGTTCCCAATGGAGCCTGAGTGAATTGTGAACGCCTGAATGGTTGGAAGTCTTTGGACTAGAAAGTGTTGCAACTTCAATGCTCTGTTGAGTCTGCTCTTAAAATTTTGAATTCAGTTTCTTGCTTGGTAAGTTATATGAAAAACTACTTGCCTGCCACTCTCTAAAGAATGCAAAATCTCGCCTGCTGAATCCACAGTAGATGGTGGAAGGAAAAAATTTCAGCATGCGGCTCCAATATCCAGGACAGGGAAAGCCTAAACGGTCACTAGAAACCGAAACGTGCTTCCACCAGCATGCTTCATGGCTTATTCAACAATTGAGTGTTCTGCTTAGTATGATCACTATGTTTAACTGGTTTCTTTATCTCTATCTTTGTTGCATGTCTGTGAATTCATGCTTTTTATGGTTTCAGGGAGGATCTAAATTATCTTTCATGTTAAACTTTTGTCATGTGTCTTCAGCAGTTATTAGGTGCATGCAGAGACTTTGTTTTTTCATTCTGTTCTAGCTATGTATGTATGTATCTTGTGGATGTTTAAACTAATGTTCATGTTATTGATTGCAGACGCCATGACCGCTACTAGCTTGCTTTGTATCAGAAGTAAGTTGGTTGTTTGAATGTGGGTATTTCTTGAGAAGAATGTACTTGTCTTGCTTCCATGGTTTTGTTTAGGATCGTTTCTGGAATATTTGCTTTCTCATCTATAATCTGAAGTTTGGTAGGTGCAGTCTTTTAACATGGCCTGATTTTTGTCCCCTTTGAGTGAGAAAAAGGAAAGGAACTACCTAGACAAGATGTGAGACTAACTGTCTAAACGGTTGGCTACTGCTTGAGGGTGGTACATGTTGAGAAGTAATTGAGGATCGGTTCTTGTATCCCTGATTCTATTAGTTGCTCTTAGCGTAACTTGTTAATTGTGTTTTAGTGTAAGGGTAGATTAGTCTTTCAAGTTAAAATACTCTTATATAAGCTGTGATTAAGAAACCCTAAAGGTGTAAGAGAAAAAAGTGGTCGCAAGGTTTTATGTTGTAGATGTGTGGTCGTCGACCTCTGAGGAGGTGACCCTACTTCATGTACGGGTTTATTTATATAAATAAAGATCTATGGAAGAAATCAAAGTCAACAAAATAGGGGTAGAGGAAGCTATGGTAATTACAGCAGAGGTTGTGGTTTTCCTTCCAAAGATGAAAAAGAAAAGCTAAAATACTCTCATTCTGGTAAAAATCGTCATACCAAAGAATGTGCTTGGACTTAATTGGTAAACCAGCAGCCTTCAAAAGTTCATAAATGAACACAATATCAGAATTACTAAAACGCATTGAAGAGTTAGTCTAGACTTTGAGATCAAACCTCCACTTCATAGTCTCACGCTGCTGTAGTTCATTCTATCTCTATGGCAACTGGTAATTCTACCTCTTCAAAAGTATGGATTATTGATTCAAGATACACCGACCATATGGTTGGAAATAGTACTTGGCTATCCAATTATCGAAGTCTCCCTAACAAGGAAGTAATCAAATTGGCTGATGGCTCTATCTTTTATATGATTAGAAACAGAAGTGTGAAGACTAAGCTCTTCGATTTATGATCAATGTTTCATATTCCTAACTTCCCAATGAATTTATTATCAATCAATTCTTTGACAAAATACATTAATTGCTAAGTGACAACCAAATTGGTCGATGGTTGTAGTTCTTATATGATTGGAAACGCAAGTGTAAGGACTAAGCTCTTCGATTTACCATTAGTATTTCATGTTCCTAACTTTTCCGTGAGTTTATTATCCATCAACTCATTCACAAAATATCTTAAATGCTAAGTGATTTTCTCTTCTTCTAATGACGAGAAAAATCTTTGGTCGTGGTAGCTTGAGAAGAGGGCTCTACATCCTTGAAGATCCGCAATCAACTTCATTGACTTCATATTCTATAGTAATACCTTCAAAAGAAAAATCAAGACGTGGCATAATCGTTTGAGGCTTTGAGCCACTACCAATATCAAAACTCAAACTATTAGGCCTTAGTGTGATGTATGCCAAAAAAGCAAACATCATAGATTCAGTTTTTTGTCTTGTGAATAAAAAATGTCAGCCTTTTCAATTAGTACATTTTGATGTTTGGGGTCCTTGTCTTATGGTTTCTCTGCATGTTTATAAGTACTTTGTTTCCTTTATTGATGATTGAACTCATTTTACCTTGGTCTAGGTTTTGGTATATTCTCAGTCAGTGTTGTCTGACGCGTATCGTATCGTGTATTGCTGGGCTCCACGATACGGGCGTATCGTATCGTATCGTATCATACTTTAATATTAAAATAATGTAAAAATAATTAAAAATTAATAAAAAATAGTAAAAAATCGAAAAAAATCAGGAAAAAATCAAGAAAAATCTGATAATTGCTTTAAATTCATATAATGTAAGTTTAGTACAGATTGAGCATTCAACATTGAACAATTGCATCCAAATTTATATATTTTGAATCCAAAAAATAAAATAGAGACATAGTTTACACTTTACAGTACACTATAGTTACATATAATGTTACATTTTACAAATTGTAATCAGGATCATCAACTAAATAATCTTCATCTTCTCCTTGTTGCAGATCCTCATCATCATCAGCCACGCCCACACCTTCTTCTTCAAAATCAAATTCTTCATCTCCATAATGTTGTTGCGCTCCTTCCAAATTAATCCAGGCAACGTCTTCTTCTGTTAGGAGGGCATTTTCTTCAGTGTCTTCCATAACCCAATCTTCTAATATATCAAAATTATCCAAACTTATTGGATCGAACTGACTTTCTTCTCTATTTACTTTTTTTAATTGCCTACGACACAAACAAAGATAAATAATTAGTAAGTAATATTAACAATTGAAAACTGAAGTTAAATAATATCGAATTGAAAATTTGAAAGTAATACAACATTACCTTTCACGAAGGCGCATGTTACAACGAATATAAACCAAATCATTAAGCCTTTTGTGTTCCAACCTGTTGCGCTTTTTTGTATGGATGTGTTCAAAAACACTCCAATTTCTTTCACAACCTGTTGCACTACAGGTTTGGCTTAAGACTCTACCTGCAAAATCTCTAAGGTTTGGACAATCACTTCCAAACCTGTTCCACCAAACATTTGTAAAAAAAAATATACACATTAGAGACATAATAATCCACAGTAATGTAAGATGTAACTTAAATATGAAAATAAACAATGTACCTGGACGCATCGTAGAGCGGTTGCGAATTGCAACAGGCAAACCCATCAAGTGAAGAGCATTATCATATATCTCCATCTCTCGATGTATCGCATCTACTATGCTCTCATCAGGGACTAATCTGTCGATGCATTCAATGATTCCTCGATTAACCTCACCGTCCCTTTTGAAGGTTGCTGAGTACCTCAATGATGGGTTTAGATAGTAGGCTGCTGCATGAATAGGCTGATGCAATTGTTTATTCCATCTACTATCAATTATTTTCCACACGGGCACATATCTCTTTTTTTTTCCATTAAAGTTATTTCTGATTGCTTCTTTTGCCCTGTCCATGGATTCATAAAGGTAGCCCATAGATGGTTTCTCCTCGCTGTCAGCCAATCTCAAAACTTTCACTAAAGGACAAGTAATTTTCAATAATCTGATACATGCATTCCAAAATGAACTTCTAAAAACCGTTTCTGCAATCTCATTTAACTTTCTGTTCCTTCTGTTTTGTGGCAACTCTGCAAATTGTTGCCACTCATCTGAGGAGAACATTCTCTTTAAAGCTTGCTTCTGTCTCACAATACTCTGTACAGATAAGAAGTTTGTTGCGAACCGAGTTGCAGCTGTGCGAAGAAGCTCTGTACCTTCTGTGTATCTCCTCATCATACATAAAACAAATGCATGGTTATGAATAAATTTTGTAATATCTTGGCAACACTCAGTTGCTGCCTTTATTTCATCCATCTCATCGATGTCCTCGAGGATGAGATCTAAACAATGGGCTACACATGGTGTCCAGTAGAAAGTCCCATAAATATCAGCTAACTCCTTTCCGGTTGCTTTGTAGTTAGCTGCATTATCTGTAATCAATTGGACTACATTTTCTAGCCCAACCTCTTGTATAACCTTATCAAATTCCTCTCGTAGGATCTCTGCAGTGTGCCTCTCCTCTGACATATCTAGAGATCTCAAAAACATGAGTCATTTAGGACAATATACAAGAAAGTTTAGCAATGTCCTTCCTCGCCTATCGGTCCATCCATCTGCCATGATAGTGCATCCTGTTTCCTTCCACGATTGTCTCAAAGTCGAACAGTATTGCTGCACTTCAATCACGGTCTGATCTAATATCTTCCCTCTCAACTTCTGATAAGAGGGCATCCTGTATCCTGGACCAATGTTAGCAATTGCATCTGCCATTGCTTGAAAATGAAAACTGTTTGCTGCATTAAATGGAATGCATGCATCATAAAACCATCTGCCCACTGCAAGGTCTGCTTGATCGTGCAGTTGTTCTGAAGCCATAGCAGCACGAATTCCTGGCTGAGCACCAGGTGTAGTGGAAGGAGGAAAGAACGAATGTATGCTAGAAGAAGAAGCTCTTCCTCTACTCCTTCCTGAACTTCCTCTTCTGCCACCTCCAAAGTCTTCAGATGCAACCCTCTTTTCTCTGCTAGGTGCTCGCGAACTGCTACTACCAATATCTGTTCTAGCATCTGAAGGCAAACTATCAGTGAATCCAACTCCAGTGGCAGTAGCATCATCAGCTTTTTCACACA
This sequence comes from Brasenia schreberi, assembly GCA_036023115.1. NCBI lineage: Eukaryota > Viridiplantae > Streptophyta > Magnoliopsida > Nymphaeales > Cabombaceae > Brasenia > Brasenia schreberi. The sequence goes on along the minus strand of JAYKKT010000054.1, from coordinate 4,092,660 downwards.
TCGGGAAATCATCCTTTTGTTGTCTCCTTTCCTGTATGCTCTCAATCATCTGCAAGCATTGCCATTTAATACCTTCTGGCACACTTCTAACTCTGCCTGTGCATGGAGCAACTTCTTTCCTGGTTCCTGCTAGGTAGTGTTTCAACCTTGAAATTCCACCACTAACCACCTTTTCACAAAATAAACATCTGATTTTTAACCTTGAACCCTCAACTGGTATACCCCACTGCCATGCCGGATCATCAGACTTTGAATGAGAGTCTCTACCACCCCTTCCTGCCATCTCAATGGAGTACTTTAATTCAAACAAAAACCTGAAAATAAAAGCACTTCGTAAATCCCCCAATCTTCAAGTAACACTCAAATCGAGTGTCTCCCACTTCATGAATGCAATAAAAATCGTATACACACACTTAATAACTTCATATTTTGTCATTCAAAAAAAAAACCCGAAATAACACAAAAAACAATAAATATAAAGGAAAAAAAGGAAAAAAACATTAAAAATATACCTAAATCCGAGTTTGGAGGCTTGGACGGACATCGTAGGGCACGATTTTAGAGCTTTGAACACCAAGGAGGCGAAAACCGACTCTTAGGGAGCTTGAAGAACCCAAAAGGAGAGAGGAAACCCGCGAAAAATCGCGGGTTTCTCTCGGGCCGGGACCCTTTATAAGGGTCCCAGGGCGTATCGCCCGTATCGTACGATACGGGCGATACGGTGCGATACGCCCGCACCTGCGATACGGGGGCCCGTATCGTATCGTCGGACAACACTGTTCTCAGTTGTTCACAAATTTATTAAAACTCAATTTTGTTCCTCCTTAAAAGTACTCCGTTATGATAATAGGAGAATATATATTGAGCCAATTACAAGATTACTTTAAAAGCATGGTATTATGCATCAAACTTCATGTTCCTCTACTCCTCAACATAACGACGCAACTGAAAGAAAAAATAGAGATATTCTTAAGTAACCAGGACCTATGTTATCAATAGTGGTTAACAGGTTGTTAGCGGTTGATCCTGATATAGCACATCAGAGATATAACGGATTTAGCGATACATTTTATTTGTGATTAAAAAATATTATATATAATAGATTGTCTAATTTCTAATAAATATCAAGAAGCACATAACCACTTCTTTCATAAATATGAATCCAACAAAATAAATAAATTCTAAGAAAACAAACAATAAATTTCAGTAGCATATGCATATTGAGTTGTTAAGCTTATATTTATAAACAAAAACATAAATGTAACCAAATTATTCTAGACAATAAAAAGAAGAATTAAAATAAACTAATATATATTATACTTATTTGCTCAAGTACGATGCCTATGGTCCATGACTCCAATCTAATTTGAGCAATGAAATGAATTATACTTGTAAAAAAAATAGAATAATGTTAGGGTGGACTAGTGGACCAATATAACAATTGACCAAAATATTTATAATACTTTTGAAGCGTGATTGTAAATTTATAATATACACTTAATTGTTTAAGATAAACCGAAAAACTATTCTATAAGAAACTAATCATGTTCATTCATTTTTAGACAAAGACAATTTCTCTTCCTCTTTATCTATTTCTTCAAAATTAAATTCTTCTTCTTAATCTTACATGGGCATCTTATCCTTTCCTTTGCTTTGCCTTCTTTGTCACTTTTGTGTCCTTGATCTTGAATATATAACTCTCCCTCTTGATGCTTTAGATGCCATATCAATATTTCGCTATGTAAGTGAATCATCATCACCAACGAACTCATCATCAGTAAGATATTCATCGTGACCTTTAACTGATGCCAACATAATGTGATCAAAATTTGTTCCGTTAGCTTTCTCTTTATACCTTTTTCTTAGCTTTTTATTATATTACATAAAAGAAAAGTCATTAAGCTTTTGATGCAATAATCTATTCCGCTTCTCCATATGAATCTAACATTAGAGAAAGAATTGAGATAAATTGTTAACTCAATAAAAAGATTTAATTTTATTACATTGTAAATAATAAAGTATAATTCTTTCCATTTCGAAGGTACTCTAATTGCATTCACATGGGGTGACACTACAAGTAAGACTCAAAACCTATATAACAAAATTTTGCAATTCAGGGTATTCATAGCCAAAGGTCATCCACCATCCAACTATGACAAAAAACATGTATAACCAATAAATTAATCAAATTCAAACATCCTAAATCATATCTTAATAATAAACTAAAGCAAAGTTGCTTGAATTAATTACCCGGTGCATATGCTTTCCTCAAACTTATACCTAATTATAGTCCAAATCTACCCGAGGAACTTTGATAAGTGATTTGTTGTTGTTCTTCATTACTTTGTACAAGTATAGCTAGAAACATACCACCTTTAATCTCATCATAAAAATAGATTTTATTCCACCATAATCATAATAAACCCTAGATTCAAATATAATGCAACAGCATGCAATGACTTATGGATTTGATTGTCCCATCTTTTGTCTATGATCTCCCAAATAAAAGCGTACTTTAAGTTAACTTATAAAACAAGATAAATGTTATTATAAGATTAAGAACACATAACGTGAAAAGATTGACAACGCATAACTTTAAAATATTTATGTACCTTTATTTGTTCTTCACACGATCATCTTCTTATAAATATAGCACATGACTGGTTTTTCATCATTGCCGACTATACGTAAAACATAAGGGACCCATTGCTCTAAGTGAAAAATTAATGTCATTCCAAAATTTGAGTTGTTAAATTATTGCCTTAGATTGCTTCCCTTCAGTACTATTTGATAAAGGCTATTTTTTCCATTTCTTTTGATTGCCATAAGGTGAAGGTTAAGAATCTAATAGCAAAACGGGTCGCAACAGGTCTATATATGTCTTTTCTTTCAGTAAAATGTGCTATCATCTGCAATATCTGTCCATGGCTATACATAAATGTCACTAGCTTCTTTGCCCTGTTGAAGATGCCTTTTAGTTTATTTGTCTTCTCAATATCTGCAAGCATCAAATCTATAAAGTGTGCAACACATGATGTCTAAAACAAATGATTAAATTCATGCAACATAATTAGCTGCATTATTTGTGACTATTTGCACAACATTTTTCTCTCCAATCTCTAAGATTAATTCTTTTTAACTACTACAACTACAACGAAGCCTTTTTCCATACCAGATGGGGTCGGCTACATGGATTCTTTGTTTTTTGCAGAATCCATGTTAAGTCCGACAAAGTTTTACGTTGGCTATAGGAAGCCTAACACAACCCTCCTCTTTTATTTGGGCTTGGGACCGGCCATGTAATGGTGATCCCTTACATGGGCAAAGTTAAAGATTACTTCTTTTAATAATATATATATATGTATATATATATAATTTATTTGCATCATTCTCTTCATTCGATGCATCAATTAAGAAATAATGCACCTTGAGGACAATGTACTAAAAAATTTATTAGTATTTTTTTTATTTCTATCGGTCCATCCATCTGATATAATAGAGCATCCATATGTAGCCCACTGCAATGCTTTCTGAATCCATTTATAAACTCTCTTACTCTTTTCACCTCCTTCTCCAATAATGTTTCTTTGATTTCATGGTACGATAAAGCTTCATTACTTGACCAAAATGTCTTATATCATTAATCATCACTTAAAGTTGGGGACTTGACAACATTAAAAGAAATTTCATTTTGATACATCCACCAGCCAATGGAAATACATACTCATTCTCTTTTTTCTTTCTTATATCAATTTATTAATATAGCCTGTTGTAGTGAGTCATGCGATGAATGTACAAATAAATCAATGGACCCTTTCGAAAGTGGTGGTCGTAAGCCAAATGATGATCAAGATGGTACACATTTGGGTGCCTCCCCTATGTTAGCTTCCATAGTAGAAGCTTCTCCTCTATATGAACTACCTTCTTCTTTGTTATACCATTCACATAATTTTAAATCACTTTCTTTATTTATTCTGTTGCATTCTTACAAGCTGCTACATTTTCGCTCATTTCCATTCAATGGTCCTATAACGTGCAAAAAAATTAAAATATTATCTGTCCTATATTTTGTCAACCCTAATTACATCTAGGAACCTTTGAAGCTGGAGGTCTATTGATGATATTGAAAGAATTGCGAAAATGAAGGCAAAGTTACATCAACTATTTGATTTGAAAGATTTGATACATTACACTATTTTATGGGAGTAGAGGTACTTTATTGAAACAAAGGCGTATTTCTAAGACAAAGAAAGTATATTGTGGATCTGCTCATGTATACAAAAATGATAGATTGCGGAGACAATGAAATCTCTATGGAACCAAATCTAAAGTTACATCTAGGTGATGACGAGAACTACAAAGATGTGAGCACATATCAAAGATTAGTGTGATTAAGAAACTCTGAAGGTGTAAGAGAAAAAAGCAGCTGCAAGTTTTTATGTTGCAGATGTGTGGTTGACCTCCGAGGAGGTGACCCTACTTCATGTACGGGTTTGATTTATATCAATAAAGATCTATTTACAAGAGTAAATAGTTGGTTGAAGCTATTGGTATACCAGATCAGTCAGTACACAGCATGGAAAATTGAAAGTGTGGGATGGTAAAACCTGCAGTAACTATTTTCTAACTAGAATTTGATATTGAAATAAACATGATAGTGAGGTGGATTTTTTTATGTTTTTCTTGTTTTTTGTTAATTTTCTGCATTTCGATGTCTAAGCTTTTACATGATCACATTTCGATGTCTAAGCTTTTACATGATCTGAACCTTTTGGAGCCTGTGAAAGTACTGGGCTTTGAAAATGCTCTGAATGTTCATCATTCTTCAGCCATCAATGCATTTCTTGCTAGTTTTGACTAACTTGCACCTCCTCTTTGGGACACCTTTATCCTAGAAGAAATTGCTCTAGTGCAATGGTTGGGGGTTACTTCAAGGACAATCACATAATACGCAACATGGTGGAAGGCATAAAGCTAAAAATGCTCACGGGTGTGTAGATGAATGATATGTACCAAATTTTTTCCCGACTGTGGTTAGACCACCATTTTTCATTTGTTATTGTTTGAATGATGATGTCTCCATCTGGAGATTTTGGAAGTTGATTGATGAGACCAGTTATTTTTTAGTATGGTATATTTTCTCGGTAAAAAAATGAGAATTGCCATGACAATTAAGACCAAAGATATCATTTTTTCCCCATCCAGACTCCAGAGAGCTGCCGTTCAAAAATCCACAATAAAACTTGTTGCATCTATGATGTTCTGCGAGAAGCTTATTTGAAATTTTTTAAGATGCAGATTTTACTTGCAGCTCAGCATGTGAGATGCACTTAATATTCAAACTTTTGGGACTGAATGTCTTAGTAATGTTGCCGTTCTTTTTAAAGTGAATGGATAAGTCTTGTTTTGAAAATTTGGGAAAAATTCACATGATATTTTAGCCTTCTGCTAGTTTCTTGTTTACTAATCTTGTTTTCTTTTATTTCTGCAGTTTTATACTACCATGAATCTGAAGTTTGTGTACCTTGACACACTGGTGGAAATGGTAGCTAGCTGTTCGGTTCGTAAGGAACTGTTGGTTATGTTTACCTTTTGTTTCTCCTTTGCACTGCTTAGCATCCATCCTCAAAGGTACGGGGAGCTATGTAATATACTCATGAATTGCATGCGATGATGACATTTAGTTGCCAATATTTGAGTAATATGCCTACAATCATGTAGATACCATCCATGAATTTAGTTCTAAAAAGTTTCAAAAGCTTTAAATATTGTTGCAGGGCTCTTTGCACTTTTATGGTTGTGGTTCGTGTGCATGTTTAGCCGCGGTATGATCTCCACCCGCGACCAACTCGCAGTTCTTTGCTGTTGTATGGGTGCCCGGTTCGCCATCTACTTAGGTGGATTGCACGAGAAAATCTGTGTATGATGAAATGAGGAGGGTCTCATGATGGAGTCTCGCAATTCGGTCTGGTCAGATCCTTCTCAAAAGCTGGTGAATTAGAAGTTCCATTCTATTTGTCACCATTCCTTGGAAGTGGCTTATCCAGTAAATGTGGAAAGGGAGGCAGTACTATGGTTGAGCAAAATATTGAGATGGGCACCTGAATTTGTGGAGTGGAGATAGTTTGACTGCGAGCCAATATTTTAAAGATGTGAATTTGTGAAAGCTTGATATTTGGTCACCTAGTTAGCTTAGAGGAGTCGATTCCGTGGTTTTGGTGGTGTCAATTCGTGTCGTCTCTGAGACAGGTCAACCCAAAGGAGGCCCTTTATTTACTTTCGGAGGACATGGACATGAACCTTTTGGGGGTCGCGTATCGAGTTCGGTGTTTTAGTGTCAGCAATGTCGTTTCAGTTCTTTTTTGCTGTGGCATTTCATGATAGTTTTCTTTTAGTACTTTTCAAATTTAGTTTTTTATACATTCTTACGAAGTTCTTCTTTTTGATCTTCTTTCTATATGTCCAAACCATCTTAAATGATATTCTTTCATTTTATCCTCTATTGGTGTCACTTCTAATTTGTTTCTAATAACCTCATTATGTATACGGTCTTTTCTTGTATGACCACTCATCCATCTCAACATCTTCATTTTTGTCACAAACATCTTTTGTAAATGTTGATGATTAACTGCCCAACACTTGTTGCTCTATAAAACATGGTAGGTCTAATTGTTGCCCTATAATATTTACCTTTTAACTTTAATGATATCTTTTTATCACAAAGAATACCTTATACTCCTCTCCATTTTAATCAACCAACATTAATTCTATGCGTAACATCTCCATCAATTCTTCCATCACTTTGAAAAATTGACCTTAGGTACTTAAAACTTTCTTTTTGGGGGAATGCAATGTGTGCCAATTTTAATTTCTATGTCCTCTGAAGTAACCAAATGATCAAACTTAAATTTCATATATTCTGTCTTTGTTCTACTAAGTCGGAGGCCTTTGCTTTCTAACGTTTCTTTCCATAGTTTCAATTTTCTATTAACTTTTTCCTTAGACTCCTCCACTAACACAATGTCATATGCAAATAACATACACCAAGGTACTTCATCTTGAATATGTTTTGTTTACTCATTAATTACCATTATAAATAAGTATGGACTTAAAGTTGATCCTTGATGTAACCCAATATTAACTTCAAAGAAGTATGGCATTCATTCATGAGTCCTCACATATGTTTTTGCACCATAGTACATGTCTCTTATAAGGTTAATGTATGTCAATGGGATACCTCTTTTTTCCAAAGTTCTCCAAAGAACCATTCTTCGTACCCTATCGTAAGCTTTTTTTATATCAATAAATATCATGTGAAGGTCTTTCTTTTTTGCTCTAAAATGTTTCATAAGATGTTTCAAAAGGTGAATCGCTTCAATAGTAGATCTGCTTGGCATGAATCCAAATTGGTTCTCCGTTGTACATGATACTAGTTTTAACTTATGTTCGATAATTCTTTCTCACAATTTCATAGTATGGCTCATTAACTTGATACCTCTATAATTCACACAATTCTGAATGTCTCCCTTGTTCTTATATATGAGTATAAGTGTACTCGCTCTCCATTCCTTGGGCATCTTTTTAGTTTCTCCATATTTCAGTAATTAGTATTGGGAAGTGATTCCTATTTCTCCTAGTAGTTTCCAAACTTCTATAGGAATATTGTTTGGTCCTATCGATTTACCACCCTTTATATGTTTAAGACCCTCTTTGACTTCATTTTTTTTATATGTTGGTAGAAATTGTGGTTTATATATTTTTTTGATTTGGCTAACTCCCCTAAGCTAATACTAACATCTTTATTTTCATTAAAAAGCTTATAAAAATAGTTTTTTCATCTATTTCTTATATCATCATTTACCACTAGAATTTTTTCATCGTCATCTTTAATGCATCTAACATAATCTATAGTTTTCTTATCTCTAGCTCTAGCTATCCTAAAAATATATCTTTTACCATCTTTTGAGTTGAGTTTTTTATATAAATCCTCCCAAATTTTAGTTGTTGCTTCACTGACAGCTTTTTTCGCTTCCTTCTTTACTTTCTTATAAGTCTCTAAAGTTTCACTAGTTTCTTAGTATAATATAATTTGTAACATGCCCTCTTTGCCTTGATTTTATTTTGCACTACTTCACTCCACCACCAAGCTTCTTTTTGTAGCGGTACACCTCTCTTAGATTCACCTAACACATCTTTTGCTACTTTCTTAATATGTATAGCCATATTGTTCCACATCATAGATAAAGTTCATCTTGTTGATGTTGGGTGATTAAGCTTTCCAATACGCTCCTGGAATTACCTTGCAATCTTTATTTGTTCCACATTGTTCTATATATCACATATACAATTCATTTTATTTGTAAATCCATAACTAAAAGCCGATGTTGGGTGATTTAGCTTTTTCTTGGAATTACCTTGTAATCTTTACACTACGCTCTATCTTTTTTCTATAAATAAAGTAATCAATTTGTGTTTGTGATAAGCCACTCTTATAAGTAATTAAATGTTCATCTTGTTTTTTTGAAGATAGTATTGATTATAAAGAGATCAAGTGCCATAGCAAAATTTAAAATCTCCCTACCTTCCTCATTTATATTCTCAAAACCAAAGTTTTGATGAATACCTTGATATCCTAATGCCTCTTTACTTAAGTCTCCTCCTAAATAAATCGTCTCTCTTTGTGGAATTCTTTGAATTACCTTATCTAACTCTTCTCAAAAAGCTATCTTTATACTATCTTTTAGTCCGACTTGGGGTGCGTAAGCATAAATTATATTCAAAACATCTGCTCTTAACACTAATTTAATGTCATGATTCGGTCACCATATCGTTGTATGTATACTACACTATCATTTAAATCTTTATTTATGATAATACCAACTTTGTTTCGAACATTTTCCTTACCTCAGTACTATAATTTAAAACTTGTATTCTCTATCTCCTTTGCTTTTTCTCCAACTCATTAATCTTTCTCCGAATCATAGTATCTACCACCTCCATTAGCTTATCGGATAATGTTTCAATATTCAAAGAACTAATATGAATCTTATTATCTAGGACTAGCTTCCTTACCTCTCGCATCAATCCATATTGAAAATGCAAAGACCCTCTTTGGAAATTATTTACTACATTCAGGCAAAAATGTAGCGGGATTAACTTCTTTACCCACACCCGTCCATGATGTGGGAACCCTCCTTGTAATTGATTTACTATATTCGGGCAAAAATGTAGTGGCCCTTGTTTACTTTTCATTGTATTTGGGCTCTATAGCGTGTTGCTAGGCGGGGACGCCCAAAGCAATGCTCATAATTTGTGTAATGTATGATATAAAAATTCGACAAAGTTTTATGCTGGTTGTCGAAAGCCTAACACAATCCTCCTCCTTTATCCGGTTTTGGGACCGGCAATGCAAGGGTGATCTCTTATATGGGTGGAGTTATGTCTAGTCAGCTATTTAAAGTAATTGTCTAAGCCTATATATATATATGAGATGGTTATGCAAGATTATGCATGCATCATACAATTGCTGCTTTTTTCACATCAAGAGTCTTATCTTTTGTTATATGCATTTGATACGTTTGTGTTGAGAATGTTCACTTATACATGGGATTTGATCTCTCAGCGCAGTACGTGGTTTGTAGGAGCAGACTCTCCTGGCTAAGGAGTCAACTCAAAATCATATCTTTTGAAGGTCAAGTTTTCTATTCCCAAGAGTTTGTAAATCTAATAGGTGTTGCATAAACCTAGCTTTTACTAAAACAAGTTCCATCTAACTCAGCGTGTGTAACTGGTGGTTTTGCAAATCTGATTTGTAGGGCGGCACATAATCCTTATTGCAATTTATATGCAAGAGGTTATCTTTTATAAAAATGGAGTCTAAACCAAACTGAAACTGACTTTCAAACCGTTAGTTTTGATCATTTTAAAACCTTTTTCTTATAAATTTTAATTTTGTTAAATAAAAGTATTGGCTTCAGATTCAAACTGAAACTGCCCCAAAACTGGTGGTTCCACAATCAAAACGGCCCTGGGCTGGTTCAGTTAGGGTTCCAGGTTCCAGTCTAACCGGAACCGGGCATGTGTTTCATATGGAGTTGGAAAAGCCCATTTTTGCACATTTGCGTTGATGAAGTAATCTACTTTACTCTATCAGGTTCCCCCAGTATGAAAGACATACTACTGGGGAAAGTTCAGATCGTGCTCGGTTCGGTTTATTCCCCTTTTAGCACAAATATGAAAGATACAATACTAGGGATGTTCTTTAACCACAAAATGGCTTGCAATGACTTATAACACGAAACCTAACACTGAATATTAGGAAAAGTCCATGTTTTCTTAACATGAAGATGAATGGGTCGTGGTGAGGGTTGACCTGTTTCTAAGATGAATGAGTCTGTTTTCACACCATTCCCCCGAACTCACAAGTTGAATCAAGAGTCGTGGTTCCATCTGCCTTTGGCTTACCTTTAAGTCTCTCTCTCTCAATGATCGGCATCAACTTATGAGGAAGAACTGGTAATAGGCACAAAGTTATCCAGTGTGGTTCTGCCTCCAGTTAGTTTCACCCAACAATCAATCATGGTGGTCATGGATAGATCACCCACGGCACAACCCAAGATATTGAAGGAATAACTTTTACCTTATTTCTCTGATTGCATCAAAATGCCCAAGATTCATAATTTGAAAATTAATATTTCTGTGAGATTCCTCCAGGTATTCGATACTTTTGGTTCCACTCTCTCTCTCTCTCTCTCTCTCTCTCTCTCTCTCTCTCTCTCTCTCTCTCTCTCTCTCTCTCACACACACACACACACACACACAAACACACAAGCTGCTGGTTCACGTGAGGTATTTGTAGAACATTGGATTGCCCGCTAGGATGAAGACAATAGTAGCGCCTCTTTTTAAATTAAAATTTTGTTAGAACCTGCATGTGAATATTGCAGAATCCAAAGTAGGTCCAAGTATATGAACAGATCAATTCCTAGGAGCTCGTTCGAGAGCGGTCTCACTGTCCCCCGTGACCACCACGGAATAATATGTCTATTCGGTTATCGAACAAGAGGTAATTATTGACACCTTTTCCCTTAGTCCGAGCTACATTAAAAGTATCACCATATTCGATAGAATGCCTTTGGCCGTGGGTTGAGTTCGATACTCCGGTTGTATATGTCTTGCTTTAGCCTCCGTATTTTACCAAAAGAAGAAGAAGCAAAAGCCTTCAGTCATGGGGCATAGGGTTTAATGTAAAACCCTTCTACCCTTCTCCGCCCCTATATATATATATATATATATATATATATATATATATATATATATATATATATATATACACATACATATACATATACACACATATATTTATAAAATATATATGTATCCATAATATATACATATATATATATATATACTAAGTATATATTTTAGATCCATATATATTTTATAGAATATAAATGTCTGTATATCTAATCACTTCTAATTTGATAATATGAAATATTATAGAGCAAATTTCATGTTTTATGTAAAATATATGATATAAACAAATTTTTCATTAGAAAAATCATTTTTATAGGTTGAAGTTGGGTGGGGCAGGTTATAACAAAGTGGGTATGCATGGTGGCTTCTGGTTTGATCCCCAAGGGCACGGGTGCAGGCCGGGCACAAGTGCGGTGAAAACCCACCCTACCCCACCCCACCCCACCCTATTGCCATCCCTATCACTGGTCAAACCTTATTGTGGAAATGGGTTCTTTTTAAGAAATGTATGACAACGTTGATGCACTCATGTCAAGCAATTTCGAACCTTGGGATATTCATTTTCAAATGAAAATATCAAATAAATCTAGAATATTAATGGCTGAAATCCCAAGCAAGCTAAATACATCAAGCTCTGGTAGTCGATACACATGACATAACCTAACAAAAAGAGAGACGGTCAAATATGATGAAGATGAAGAGCTTCATCATCATCTTCTCATATTACACATTCTGACTTCGAGGATCACTGAAGTCAGCCCTAAAATGGCAAGGGCGATCCCCACACCCACATTCCATGAGGTGCCTGCATCTCCCAATGAGATCCCATAGAAGGTGTTCCCAATGCCGATGAAAATCGCAAGCCTTCCGATCCAGTGGTGATACCAATTCCAGTATTTCCTCACCTTCGATGACTTATCCGGTCGAGCCAATAGTGCTGTTACCTGCAAAACAACCCATGCAGGTTAGCATGGTTATATGCCGGGCTCCATGACGAGCCCAACAAGCAAAGCACAGCCCTCTTTGTGCTTCGTCTCATAGGTCATGTTCAAGTGATCATTTTGTGCCAGTCGTTTTAGGTCCGTGTCAACTCGAAAAGGTCATGCTCGTGCTCGGTCTGGTGACGCAAAAAATGGTTTCGGGTCGAACATGACACGATACACCGAATTTCCGCCCTACACGTTGCTTGGATGTGACTTGTCTCAATGGGATTTGGCTCCTTAAAAAATTGTGTAAACATAAAACTTTTGACGGATTGAAGCCCTCTACAATCTAACAAATGGGTTACCACTAACATGTGTACAAGTCTCTCTCTCTCTCTCTCTCTATATATATATATATATATATATATATAAGCGATAGGATCTTATGAAAATTTATTTCGAAGGAACTTTGATTGTTACTAATAGACACCTAGGGTCCAAGAGTATTTACGAACCCTTTTACTCCTTATATATAGAGAGAGAAGATTTAAGGAACCCATAAAAATAAAGAATGGGAACCATTATTTCTACTAGTGGAGATTTGAATTAAAAATATTGTTGTACTTTGTACTTGGCATATCATTTATCTTAAATATCAAGTGGTTGTGATGGGTTCACATGGTTCTCTATTTTTTTTAGGTATCCTAAATTTAACTTTTTTTTCTCTCTCTCTCTCTCTAACTATATATATATAGGGTGCCCCACGCACACACATACACACGTGTATATATATATACACGTGTGTATGTGTGTGCGTGGGGCACCCATGTATACTCCGCTATATGGGACTCTCAGCCGAGCTTAGACATGCTCACCGGCGATTTGTGTCCCACTAACCACAGCATGTCATTGTGGAGCTAAGTTGCGGATCTGAGCGTAGTTTAGGTTACAAGTAACCAACTTGAAAACAAATGATTTTCTCAAGTTGTTTAACCTTTGCTTAATCTAAGAATCAACTTAAACTAATATAGGCTTCCAATTGTATGTCTCTCATACCTGCAGGCAAGCCATGGCAAGGACTGTAAACCCAAGTGCTTTGTGGTCGTCAACGTCGACACCACTCTGATCTTCGAGACTGATTCCGGTTACGATTCCAGCGATCACAAGGCCGAAACCTGTTATCTGAAGGCCAAGGTGGGTGTAGAACCAAGCCGGGTCCCAGTTCTTGCAATATCTTGCTGCTATGATCCCCATTGGTAAAATTATGCACCAAGCAAACAGATTAATTATTCCATGGCTTATCTGCAATGCTGAAGCAGACCCACCTCCAGAGCTTTGACCTGCACTAACATAACCACAAGCCAAGTTAGGTAAAAGTTGTGTCATATAACATATTCCGTCATGCAATACGACACAATAGTATCATATAATAACGGGAAACTCTTGGTCTTGGTCCCCAAAATCTCTGAGATCATTGAACCACTCGGATCGACGGTCAACCGGTGACTTAGAAGGCCAAAAACAAGAAAGAGGAACCACCACTTTGTTTTTGGTTATTGCGTTAGGCACACAGTTTTCATATACACATATACATATTTTGGTTGGTGAAAAGCGGTTTTGGCTAGTGAAGGAGTAAAAGAAGGTGGTGGAAGGCGGCAAACTATAGTTGAAGTTGTGAAATATTGAGCACCGTGTGCATTGAATACTGCCCACACCCACTAACACACAAAAATACACACATATATGTGCGTGTGTGTTTTTAAAGTATTTAATATGCTTGTGAAGTCAAGGGTCATATCTTCAATGAGGGTGCACATGCCCCGCATCTGCATCAAAGAATTATATTATTGGTCACACAGGCCAACGTATGAAGCTAGACCCCGCGCTGTAGGTAAGGCTTATGACAATGTGGCTCACGAGATCTCTTAGTAGATGTGGCAAATTTCGTGTTTTGGGTTCGTCGTGTCATTTTGTGTTCGTGTTAGAAACAGGTAGAACTACAAATGTTTGTGGGGGCCGGTTGAGTTTGTGTTGGTTTTTCATGTGATGATATTGCATGACCTCAAATGAATGCCTCTTTGCATTTCCTAATTGCTTTCGAAACTTAGCTTCCCTCCAGCCAAAGATGGAAGTCAATACAAATCAGATTCATTAAACCCAGTTAGTGTCGACCTAGACCTAAGGCGTGTCGATCGTGTACCCAATACGAGGCGATCCGGCTCACACACACGTGTTCATGCATATACATACAAAATCATGAAGGGGAAGAGAGGACGGTACAAACCAGATGTGTAGTCCAAGGTGGTGGAGGTGTCATGTATGTGCTCTTGTAGGATGCCATCGGTTCCTGGTATTGCACCGTCTGGACCCACTGCATATATGATCTTTGACAGGGGTGTGTCTACCTTCAACTGAAAAGCCAGATAGAGCCTAGATGACTTGCTTATAATGGTCGCATTGGCTAGGCTCAGGTCACCTTGGTTCTGTAGGACCGTGTCTGAGTTATACCCGTTCAAAAGGTACTGCTTAATGACCGCCCCGCTGCTCGTCGGCCAACCGATCATGGCGCTAGCCCCACCCATCCTGCCGGTCTTGGAGAATCCCAAGCCAACCCATGAGTTCGAGTTCGGGGTCGATAGCACGAAGGTCCATATGCCCGTCGCAGTCTGTTTGTACTGCATAGAAACAATCCCCTTATATTAGCCTACTCGACCAAAACAACAATCAAGCCTTTTCCCATGCTAAGATCATTCTAGCATTTAACTGCAAAACATAGTATAACAATCTTTGGTGTTTGGCAATGGGCCTTAGAAATGGAATCCTAGTTCCAGATTTGCATGCGCAGGGAATTCATAGGACTAATATATTGATTGTGGCATTCAAAAATCTTGATCCAGGCAGATTTTTCTACGGAAATTCTGATAAACTTTCCCTGTGTTCAATGGCAGCCAAACAGCAACCAGGTAAAGGAATGTGGAGATCGATTACTTACTCTAAGGATGAAGTTCTGAGAATCCCATACTGCAGCA
The DNA here is from genome assembly GCA_036023115.1 of Brasenia schreberi. Lineage (NCBI taxonomy): Eukaryota > Viridiplantae > Streptophyta > Magnoliopsida > Nymphaeales > Cabombaceae > Brasenia > Brasenia schreberi. The sequence continues at coordinate 4,077,452 of JAYKKT010000054.1, read as the reverse complement.
CAGCTGAGGCCTGTGATGTTATAGGTTGATAACTCGGACAAAACCAAATTGGAGCTGCAACTGTCTTGTGATTGCCCGCAAACGAAGGACCATACGATTGCTATAAGGAAAACAACGTTCATCATCTTCTCACTCTCTTTTCTCTCTCTCTCTCTCTCTCACTCTTTCTGTGTGTGTTGCAGAGAAGTGGGGAAGATATAGATGTGTGGGGCGACTGTTAGAGAAAGTAGGAGGCAATGCTTTGTAAGGAGAAGGTGCATCTATGTTTTATAATATTTGTTGTGGTAGTTGACCATTTTTTCTTTATTTAATGTGTACACATTGCTTCTTAATTTTCTACCAGTTTCTACCTGATATTCAAGTCCTGAAGAAACTAACCTATATAAACACACACACGCATATATATGTGTGTGTATGGGAGAAGAGGTCCGAATAAAGATGAACATGACGACGCGTCCCTCGTTTTACCATGCTTTGTTTTCTTCCTCCTTTCTTTAATGCTTTTTTTTTATGAAGTGAACGGGCAGCATGAGCCTACCACAATCACAGGTACAGCATAAAATAATGAGCCAAGTGTAGAAACAGAGACTGGGGCAGGCTGGGTTGTGGGCTGCGGAGTCAAAAAGAGAGAGAGAGAGACAGAGATGCCAAAGAAAATGCCATAAAATAAGGGCAACACACATGGGTAAGACAGCCAAGCCACCTACCCATCAGGAGGAGATCATGTGACACAAGGGGGGGTCGGAGCACCGAATGAGAAAATGATCAAGGGACACAAGATACCTAACTTCTAAGTATAAGATACACAAGGAAGGGCTTTAGGATTATCTCAATTCTTAGATTTTTCATAATTCTGAGTATCAAATGGTATTAAAATGCTGCTACAACCGATGAGAAGATCGACGACTAAGAATTCGTGTAATCGACCCGACTTTGGTTGAAAGAAAGCCAAGTTTTGAAAGCTGCATAGATCACTGCACTTTCACTTGACACCTATCATGATGATAAACGGCTTGTTTTTTTACCTTATCTTTGATTCTCAATACTTCTGTGGCTCTATCTCAGTTTTGATAGTCCTCTATTTTGTGTTATGTTAGCATTTTAACTCCTCACAAGCAAAACAAGCATTAGCTCAGCTTGTTTGAGAGTTGACTTAGGTTGTGGGTTTGATATTGGGAGCATGCATATGGCTTTGGCCTTCATATTGTAAAGTAAGGTGATCACCATCTAATTTCCCATACTTTCTCACAAGCACTCCGTTTCAACATCTCTACAAAAGCCTTTCGACAAATGACATAGTATAATGAAATCTAAATTAAGAATTGAAAGGTCATTTATCCATATGGGTGTTAATATAGATTGAATTCATGAAAGTACTCAACTCAAAGTATTCACCCTGCAACATGAAATCGATACGAAAATAAGAGATCTATGTTGGTTGCCAAGGACATGAGCTGATAAGCCATTTCCTAAAGTCAAACACAGGTTTCTTGGGGGTGTTGAGGGCATTAGCACTCCCGTACTATGTATCCTTTGTGTTATTGGAAACCTAATGTTATTAGAATTTTTTTTTAATCACATCTTACTTTGTTTGAAGAGAGGAGTTATAAAAGACATCGAAAGAGATTTATTGATTGTACAACATTGTTCTTCATCATAGTGAAAACCTTCTTCTTGATTTTATCCGTAGAGCAGACGCATTTTACGAAACCATATAAATCATTGTGTTTTTCTTTTTTCCCTTGTGTTTTCTGCAAATTACGTGTAATTGTGTGTACACTTTCGTATTTTCCCTCACAACGATTTATATAATTTCCAAATGGGTGACCTAAATCATTTTCTATGTCCTACTCCGATGTATTAAAACCCATTTGATGGTTTAGTTATCCGCATTAAAAATGAGCACAGACCTATACGAACTTGTGAGCCTTGAGCTAAACAAGCCATACACAAGTTTACTTGTTTAATTTACATGTTTGAGTATGAAAACCAAGCATCTCATTGGCCACCCATGTTTTTGGGCAAATTACATGCTTATCTATGAGATAACCAAGGTTGATAATCTTGACATCCAACGGCCTGCAGTAGGCCCGAGAACAGCTCAATATTTAAATATTAAATAATACATCGGCAAACGTAGGCCCTTCCGTGAAGTGATTTGCACGTTGGCGGTGTTTAAATAAAAAGAAAGGTGGGGAGTTGAAGATGGTGCCACTGCCACACGCATAGGGTGATGAGTGAATTGAATGAAGTCATCAAAGTAGGAAGAAGAAAGCGAAGTAGGCTGCTCGTGCTGGCCACGCGCCTTTGACTGCGGAATGATTAAACTGCGCAGCATGTACGCGTTACTGGTGGGCCTATGGTCCACGACAATCATATAGCTTATTTTGTGTTGAAACAAATAAGTAAATAATTCACACACACATATACACAGGCGGGCACACACACATATACACAGTCTTATAGTTTATTTTGTGTATCCATATGTGCATTTGTATAGGAAATGATATCATATAGCTTATTTTGCGTTGAAACAAATAAGTAAATAATTCACACACACATATACACACAGTCATATAGCTTATTTTGTGTATTCATATGTGTATTTGTATAGGAAATGATAAGGTTCACTCAATAGACATATTTCTTGTGACCATTGTTTTATCATCTAAATGATGAATGATATGGGATGATACTACCAATGTATGTTTCTTGTAACATGAATGACCTTCATTATCTGATAAGGATGATGCTTTGTTGGTATGGTCTTAATTCTTTAAAACAACTGTCCTTTGAGAATGAATTCTAGCAAATATTTTAAACGGGCTTAGCTTGATGGAAAGATTATCGAAAGGCAAGGTGGAGCCAAGCGGACTCTTGCAAGGTAAGTATCGATCTCATGAACTTCCAGTCATCAATACGATCAACAAAGGTAGAGAATCTCAACTTTGACAAGAAAATCACTAAAGAACCCTACTTCTCCAGTCATCTTCTCTCACTAACATGGGGAAAACCCCTTCTTTCGCGAGGGTGACGTTCCCTCTCCATACTGCTTACGATCTGATATCTTGCCTTACTTCAAAAGGAAGTCTTACTCTTCAGTTTCCTTCACCATGTTGTCACATAATGGATGGCGATATCCCCAAAAGAAGATTATTAAATCTCATTACCTAATTTTCTTGAAAGGAAGGGTAATCTTGTGCATGATACTTATTAACAATTTTAAGTAAAACTCGTAAAAAATATTGAAATTATGAAAATTAAAATTGATGAGAGAGATGGATACAAGGCCTTTTTGTATACAAGCTGGCATTTAAAGGGATAAAGTTTCTCTTTTTTCTCCTTTTTTTTAATTACAATAGGAGTTGAAGCATAACATACACACACTCATGCACCCGTTGGGAATCGAACTCACCACTACAACATCGGAGTTCGAAAAGCAAGTCGAACTAATGCAATTATTGAAATTATTTCTTTTAGAGACATAACTAGACATATCCGGTTCCAAGTAAATCAGAAATGGTAGTGTTTCATCAAACTATCGGTTTCAATTTATCTAGAACTGAAACCAACCCGGTTCTGCCCTGAAACCGCTTGTGCAATTAATTTGTTTTTTGAAAAATAAGAGCAATGCGTTCTCTAGGAGTTAAACTCCCCACCAAACGCAACGGTAGAAAAGGCTCTGCCGTTCAGCTACCAGTCGATTTGTGAAAATGGGTTGTGAAAAAAAATATTTAACGCTTAACAAAAGAGTTTTGCTTTACCCTAGAATAATAATATTTTTTTGGTATAGTATTATAATGGGAGGCTTCTTAAGCATCATGCAAGCCCTCGGTATAGAACTCATGACCTTTAACTTGTGAGTCAAACCCTAGAGATGTGAGCGGGTGCTTGTTGTGCTCTTCAACCCAAGAATATCATTAGTTAACACAGAGGAACCAAAAGACTCTGACATGTCCGGTTTCCAGGTCGCTTGGAACATGAGCTCAAACCAAACCGAACCGAACCCCTCTGAAACCATTTCAAATTCCTTTTTTTTTTTAAGCACGAGCAAATTCGTTTTGGGGAGTTGAACTTCTCATCAACAGTAATGACAGGAAGAGTCCTGCTGTTGACCTAAATAGATGTTAAAAATATATAAAACTTAGTTAGCGGTGATTTGAATCAGTTGGTTTTGGTTTCGGATCGGTTTCTAAATACCCTAAATTATATTATAGTTTTGGAACTGGTTCGTTGGGTTTCGATTATGTTGGCGGTTTCGGTTTGAACTGCTGAACCAGTTCCAAACTGACCATGTTTAGGTAAGTTGAAGTCAGATGCATATCCCACAAATCCAACTCATGACCTTTAACTTATGAGTCAAATATGAGCTATTGCTGCAGCAACCTTTAAATATTAACAGTGTCGAGACAAAAGAGGCCAGCTATTCCCCAACTAGCTTCTTGTCATCATACACTTCCCTCCTTCCGCTCCCACACACATATTACATAATTAAATTGGATGATGTCTATTTTTGACACAATATTTTTTATTCATCCTTTATTTTGGTGGGCATGAATGTAATAAAAATGTCTGCTGTATATTATCAAATACTCCTATTATGACTTCTTAAATTGCATTCATACTTCTTAAAGTAGACAATGAACATGATTATGTAATTTTAGAGATGAACAATATTCAATATCTTATATATATATATATATATATATATATATATATATATATATATATATATATATGTGTGTGTGTGTGTGTGTGTGTGTGTGCGCACATATATGTTAGGAATGATATGATTTTGTGAAAGAATATATTCTCGGACCCTTACCATTCGATTGTCTTTGATAGATGATGAGAAAATAGCTAACAAAGTGCAATCTTATCATACTAAGAGTTCCATCATGTGAGAAAGATACGACTTTGTTGGCGTTGTTCATGGTGGTTCATCAAAGTTGATCGAAAGATAGTCTTTACGAGTATATATTCTCAAAAGATCCTATCATTCTTCTCTCTATATATATGCACACATATATTCTCTATTTCAAAATAAATATGAAATAGGTAGGTGTTGTAGTGGTTCAACCATAATGCTTATCGTTCTGCTCAAGCGAACGCCAGCCTTATCTTTGCATTAGACGCCCGTGATACTTATTGTCATAGTAACAAATATTGCAGCTTTAGAGAATGTGATAGTATGTATGAACCACGTAGTGAAATGTCGAACCCACAGGGACACAGCAGAGTTGAGATAACTCTAGAAAAAAGAAACCGCAGACTTGAAGCGTTCAGTTCTCCTGGTAGGAGGCCTGACTCACGAAGTAGGTCCTGAGTACAATACCTTGGGCGTGCAAACCGGGCTCTGGTTCCCTGTTGTAACAAAATAAGAGAAAAAAAAAAGATCATGGTGGAACTTATAAAATCTCTCTCTCTCTCTCTCTCTCTCTCTCTCTCTCTCTCTCTCTCTCTCTCTCTCTCTCTCTAAACTTATCAAATGGCATCATGTTAAGGACTCACTTCACAATTTCGTATAGGATTCGGATATGCGTATTCTGGACCATACAAATATAATCTAGAATTATATCATTTTATAAAAATTTGTCATAAAAATAAGAAATCTGGCAAATTGCAAAATATTGAAAAGTGCAAATATGGTGCAATATATGACACGTTAATATCATATATTAGTTTCCCATACATAATATGTGTATTAACATTATTGATTTAGGTACTGATATACAATATTCTTATATTGTGTCATAGGATATAATAGGATTTTCCTTTTTACTCTGAGCATTGGGTCACTTGGTAGGGATCTTGACTCATAAAACCCGGCTCTATTCAGTTTCCACCTTTCATGAAACTAGAACCTGAAAAGGGTTGGTTCTATTTTTTTTCTTTTTTGTGGTTCAATTTTTTAATAGTTTTCTAGTTTCGAGCAATTCGGGACTCGAACAAAAACGGCAATTTTGAACAGGAACCAGAATTGGCATGATCTTTATCCCGGTTTGGTTTCAGTTTCGGTTTCGGTTCTATTCTATTTGCACACAAAAAAACTCTTAGTAGGGAACCCTTACTTTAAACAAAATTATTGAAATCATCGTTAGACGAACCCTCCACATTCGACATGGTCGGTTTAAAACTAGTCCAGCAGTTTGAACCGAAAAGACCCAGGTTCGAATTCTGCTAATTGGACCCAAAACTGTAACCAAACCTGTCCTCCGTGGAACCGGAATCAGCAGTTCAATTAGCTGGTTCGAATCCCATTTGATAAGTTTTGTGAAATTCCTTTTATCTTGTTTAGTTTTTTTTTTCTTTCAAACTCGGACCATAATCGAAACTGAGAGCTACAAACTATAACCAAAACTGGGTGGAACTCAGTTCCGTTAGGGTTCATGATTTTCGCGAACTCATGCAATGGTTTCGGTTTCGGTTCTATTCTATTTGCTCTAAAGTAGGTTCTCCACTGCATATTATTTCTTCAAAGGTAAAGAATTCAAAGGTCTAAGATTGTGATGAAATTCCATGATTCATGAAATCATCTTGTTTCCTTGACAAAGCATTTGATCCCAATTTTTATTACATAATCAATTGACAATTTCAAATTTATCCGTTAGGTTAGATCAGTTAAAAAATTACCACATTGGACGTACTCACTTTTAAATAATTTATTTACTAAATCGTCAAAAGTTTTGGTGGGCTGAATATACTAATGTGGCTTGTATCCATGTTGGATACGAACTGTGACCCGACCCGAAAAGCTCGATCCGTTAGACACAAACTGCACATCTGTGTTAGTAGCAGATATCATCGACTCATAGTGGGTGAGATGAAGTCGACATGAGCTAGTCTAGCATGAACGAGAGTCTAGCATAAGACTCCCTCTATATGTATAAATAAAAAGAGAGAAATTGAGAGTTGCTAGACAACTTCTCATGACAAACTTTACTAGATGGTCTACATTATTCACATGATCACACATACAATGCATATCGATCTTCTGGTCAACATTAATGCGAAAATCGATGGCATTAAATGTAATATGGAACAAACATCTTCATTATCACCGTCCGATTGATTACAAGGATGGTAGTGATAGTAAAACAATATCTAGCATCAAATCATGTCTAGCAGTTCTCTCTCTATATATATATAATACTTCTCCAGGTCAACATTAATGTGAAAATCGATGATATTAAATGTAATATGGAACAAACACTTCATTATCACCGTCCGATTGATTACAAGGATGATAGTAATAGTAAAGCAATATCTAGCATCAAATAATGTCTAGCGGTTCTCTCTCTTTACATATATATATATATATAATACTTCTTTGTTTTTCAAACTTTGGGTGGAAGGCACACCTCACCTAGCCTCAATGTAGATCGATGACTAAAGTAGAAATTGAATTCATGAAATAAATTAATTAGATCGACGGCTTGGTCATTTAGAGAAGCATGACCTCACTAGAGATTATTTATATTCCTGAACTAATTAAGGTCAAGGAGCTACAGTTAAGAGTCAGTAAATCAATCCATAGTTGAACTAAACACTTTGACCATGTTTTAAATTGAAAGATTGGTGATCCGAATCAAATTGAATTGGCTAAGTAGAAGGTGCTTTTGTGGTTCCACATTTGTTTATTTGGAATTTGACAACAAACCCTCTTCGAGGTGAACTCTGGTGAAAACATGACTGGTATGGTTTGTGATAGACAAGGGCACACCAACATGTTAGGGGCTTCGAACCTAGGGCATCTGTTAACCCGTTTGTATGACTCCTTTTCTCATGAGAGTAACCAGTTTATTGGTTGATTCATCGGGTTCGGTGTCGCGGTCGAGTCTAGACTCATGAACTCAATCATTTTGAGCATGACAACATGATTAAAGCTTAATAAATTTTGTTTCTTCGGAGTTAAATGCTTATATGACACAAGATAAAACATAATAGTGACTAAGAATCCATAACCTCACTTAGTATGGGAGGATGCTTGTTTTGATTCAGGCTTTGGTTTGATAGCCAAGACATGTATGATGCTCACGTCGAGCTGTAATGAGTTGCTTGGTGCTTATAAGCCGCAATTGCTGAGACAAACATGAAGAATTCACGTCCAGTCTCATTTAGCCTAAGTACTCAGAAATGAAGATGTTGATATGGATGAGTGGTCATACAAGAAAAAACTGTATACATAATGAAGTTATTAGAAACAAATTAGGAGTGACACCAATAGAGGATAAAATGAGAGAATATCATTTAAGATAGTTTAGACATATAGAAAGAAGGTCAAAAGAAGAACCTTTTAAGAAGGTATGAAAAACTAGATTTTGAAAGTATTAGAAGAGATAGAGGACGACCACAAAAGTGTTGGAAAGAAAAAATAAAGAATGATCTAGCTTATTGTGAGTTAATTGCTAACATGGCAGATGATAGGGATATGTGGAAACAAAGAATCCATATAGCCAACCCCGTCTAGTATGGGAAAAAGCTTAGTTGTTATTGTACATGCTTTAAACTTCTTATGCTTTAAAATTTGAGTATAGATACATGAATATATTTCAAACACCATAACATACATTTTTTTTCTTGAAAGGCAAGGCAGACCCTGAACGGATATATTGATGACAAAAAATGATGGACAAGTTATACAGACGTCTAGAACCAGTTTAGGTGATGATTGTGTCAACTTTCTCATTCTCAACTTAGCTAATTTCGATAAATGTATAATTAAAAAGTTAGACTTGTATTTAGCCTTTAAATTCCAAACATACAAATGGACACCATAGAAGACCAAAGAGACTCCCTAAAATACTACTGTACATAATTATTTACATTCACCATTTTACAATTATTGAAAGAAATAGAATGTGGGTTGTTATTTATTTTATTTATAATTACAAACCTTTGACATGCTTTCTTGTTCATAAGTTGAGGTCAGGCAGATCACTACCAGATAAGCGCTCGCCATTATCAAATTCTTGACCTTTAACTTGAAGGTTGCTATGTGCAGCATTAAAGAACTTGCATCATTAACTTATTGAGAAAAAACACTTATTTCTTGGTTCTAGATTTATTAAATTGTTGAGGCTGAAAATTTGAGAAAGGTATGTTGCAAGCTCTCAAAGGCCTATTAGAAGAACGCTAATTTAGGCCTAAGGTCACTTTTGGTGACAACATAAACTAATGACCAAGCGTTTCTTTTCATGAACAAGAGTTGATTCCACGCCAATGACTCAAGGCATGATGATATTACTTGTTAATGAAGTGATGATTCTAGTAAAATTATTTCGAATCAGGTAATTGGCATTATGAGCTCAAGTCCAGTGATCTATCTTTCTTCATTTGCTTCTGGAAATGATCAGTTCCTAATCTATAAAGAAAAAAAGGAGTAGAAATTGATCGTTTCTCGAAACAAATGAGCATAAAGATGAAGCATTGGACATGATTCAAAATAATCGTTGTAGAATCATCACTTAATTAACAAGTAACATCATCATGGAGAACAGTTCATGTCTTCATGAGGTCTACTGATTTTTGCCGTTAACCCAACTTTCCAGGCAAAATTGAGCTTCCAATTTCTTTTAAAAATTTGTTCCAGGTGAGGCAGGCTTTAAGAATTTTCAATTTCTTTTCAAAAATTTCAATATGTATATAGAAAATTTTCAGAATTTTGAGTCAGGTGGTCACCCGGCACGACCACAATTTGGATCCGCCATTGGTTCTGGATCACTTGAATTTGAGCAAAGTGAACTCCGCCTCTCCTCAGAAAAAATTCTAGGTTTGACACTGCCTTTATCCCTTGTTCTTCAAGATTGAACAAGAATCAGTCCCACAGCTAAGTATAATATCCTATATACAGAGAACAGGCAATCAAATACCAATGCTTGGCATTTGTTACTCTGGAGCAAGGTCTCAAGTTCAAGTCTTGTGAAGGGAGAAAGCCAGTACTGAGAGAGCTTTACCCCTATAGTCTTGTCGGTACGTCCAAAAATTATTTGAATATTGGCTATATTATTCATGATATTGGACCAAACCATTATTTTAGTCAAAAAATAATTGTTTAATACGAAAAACGAGATTAATGATGTGAATTCTGGCTATTACTCCGACAACCATACACCACTATGTTGTTTAGCTGGGGCTTTCTAGTAGAGATCGGCATTTGAATCACCAAATCTTATGTACAGGAGTATTTTATGGAGTCTCTTCAATCTTTAATGGTGTCCGTATATATAGTTGCAATTGGAAAAGCTAAATACAAGGGGGGTTGCTTCTTTACATATTATACATTAAATTTAAAATATAAAAGTATAATAGTATTTTTATTAAGATCGAATGAACTATAGAAGTGTTTATCAAATGTTTATATAAGATCATACACCAAAAGACATTATAAATTTAAAATACCTTTATCTATATATATATATATGACATTAAACGAAAAGGTCACCGTTTCTATGGAGATGAATACATTGCAGGCATCACCGTCCAGAAAAATTAGAGGCTTTTACACTAAACAAATAATGAGCTGAAACATTTGACCTGAAAATCAATAAGAAAAGGAAATTATATAAAACGTTTTGCATACCAATAAAATATCAGAATATGTGAATGCAAAGTTTTGTCGCTGCGGCATCAAGCAAACCACCCTGACGAATCTCTCTCTCTCTCTCAAAAGGCTGTTTGTGCAATCTGTGTGCTAGTCAGCGTTGTGTAGTTTATAAAAATAAGGTGACAATTTTGATATTTGAAATACGTTAAACTGCATAAGCAGGCGATGTACAAAGAATCGATCCAAATCGGATTCTTTTGTTTGATCCATGGTTTAAAGGTTGAAATCGAATCACAATACTCTCTCTGACGCACATGTGTGTGCGTGCGTGTGTTTGTGTGGGTAAATATAAGAGGAACTACTTCGTACGTACTCTCTACAGTGTGCACTCATGCATCTCTATTAATTTTTGGAGATGCATGTGTCGATAAAAAAGTGTTTTCTCTATAGGGTTCCCTCACAACCCTGACAACGTGCATTCATCCTCTCGTTTACTTTCACACGAAAATAATTTTAAAAGGTATAGTGGTACTGGAGGATCCACTTTGGAGAGAACTGGTCCTACCATCAATGGCGGGAAAGTATGAACTTTTGCTTGGAACTGTTACCCAGATGGCCAGTTTCTTTTGAGATGCAAACTTGGAACTTAGATTACCGGGTCGTAATCATCTCTCTACATATAAGCTGATCGGATTTTAGTTCTAAAACATCTAGATTTAGCAATTGACGACAAACGCCGTGAAACTAACAAAGTTGGCACCATGTTGCAAATGTGGAAGACTAGTTCCGGAACTATTTGGTCCCATTTCTGCTTGCAAAACAAATGTGGAACTTCCAATAGTTTGGACCTCTGGGTTCCAGTTCCAGGTATCTTATTTTAAAGAGGCCTTTACAGTTTCACAATGCAAACAGGCCAGGAACCAACTTGGGAAAATCTTTCCGTGGACTGGTGGACCTGACCCGGAATCCACAATTACGGGATCTCTGGTTTTGTCACCATAACTTTTGCTATTATCTTCAAGCTTCAAACCTATATATAATATGCAACTTCATGAACAATGGGTATATTGGGAAGGTGGGTGTGGATTGTGGATCCTGATCCTTCATATGGAGAAAGAAAATATACGATATCCAAACTGGATCATAACCTTGGATCTGGATCTGGGTTTCAACATGGTTACCAACATGGGTGTGCAGGTTTCCCCTCTCTCCTTCATATAGGGTGGATCAGAAAGCAAGCTTGAAGCTCTCACCATGACAATGCGCCGACTTCGGGCGGCAATTGATCACGGCGACTGCCAAAATTTTCTCAACGATCTTCCTATTTGGTGCCCTGTTGTGTGACCCAGAATTACCCAAAGCGTAGAGAGGAAAGTGGAGCTATATGGAGATCCATTTAACCTGGTCTTAACAAGGATCCAAATCCATAATAAAGAAATAGTTGCTTGATGAGGCCCGAGCTCATCAAATGTCACCGGTCGCCTGAACCAATACCCTCAGTCGGCGTAAACATACTGCCTTCTCATAATTGGTCACTTAACATGATTAACGTATGAAACCAATATTGCCTTCTCAACACAGAAAAGGAGTTTCATGTAAGGAAACTTCTAAACTGGCTTGAGCTTGTGTGTGTGTGTGTGTGTGTGTGAGTGAGTGAGAGAGAGAGAGAGAGAGAGAGAGAGAAAGTTGAATTTTCGATGGGCCCAACTGAAGGGCCGGCCAGACTCTTCTCATGCATTCACATTGGGTTAGGTATCAACCACTTACCTTCATCCTTATTCTTTTCATTATTTATGTGCGTTCATGAGTTTGTCTGCACCGCATCGTCAAGAGAACAAGCAACAAAAAGAGCAGCTCTAACTGCTCCCTTTCCCCCTTAATCCACAAACGTTTGTGGTACTCGTCACCTAACATTTATTCCTCCATATTCATTGCCATATACTCAGAGAGAGAGAGAGAGAGAGAGAGAGAGAGAGAGAGAGAGAGAGATGGTTCTCTTCCTACTGTCTCTTGCATTCATCTTCTCTTTTGTGAATTCACAATCAGATAGCTGTAGCACCAACTTGGCCCTTACCCAGTCAGTCAGCTTCAACACCACATCTCTCAATTGTCAATCTGTTTGGAGTTCTGAGAACTTCATACTAAGGGTAAATCTCATCACTCCCATCCAAAACCTAATTAATTTACTTTGCACTTTGCACTTAATCTTCATCTAGCTAACACAACCGTGTGCATGAGGTCAGTATGCGCAGACCAGCCCGAGCCTATGGAGTTTCGTTTTATCAATGCCAGACTCAAGTTCATGGTTTGGAGTCGGTTTTTCGGATAGTGGAAGAATGTCGGGGACAAGTGCCGTAATAGGGTGGCCGACCGGTAGCGGTGCCGGAGTGATCAAACAGTATTATTTAGGTGGATACGGCCCGAAGTCAGTGCAGCCAGACCAAGGGAGCCTAGTCCTGGTGAACCCAGTCTTTGTGTCCGGGGCCTCTACACTGTACCTAGCTTTCCAGCTGAAGGTGACTGCACCCCAATCCTCACTCATTTATGCAGTGGGTCCACAAGGTTCAATACCGTCCTCCGACGGCCTTCTTGCTCAGCACAGATCCTATGTTTCAACTAGAATGGACTTCACAGCAGGTGCGCAGTTTGCTACTGACTGTTATTTTGCTTAATTGATTGTGTATATACGACTGTGCGTATATTGAGAGTTCACTCTTACATAACTGGTTATTGAGCCCAAATCAAAGAGGACGGCTGCGTTCGGTACTCAACAGTCGACTTAAAATTTGTTAAATATTTTACCTTTGTCTGCGATCTTTCGTCCCCAATAATCGAATGCTATTAGAAATGCAAAGTTAAGCATGTTTAGGCGAGAATATATTAGTACTAAGATGAGCGACTTGCTAGGGAGTCCTCATGTTGCACCCTCTAGCCTAGTGATCACCGGTTTTGACCCAGCCTGCAGGTTTAGCCAGACCCCAACCACCGTTCAAACCTGCTAGAACAGGAACCAAATCGAACCAAAACCAGGGACCCCAGTGGTAAGGAGAAACTGAACCCGAACAGGAACCAGCAGTTTCAAGTCCTTTTTGGTTGTAGCTTGAAAAGTTCACCTTTGTTTCTGAAATTTTTCAAATAAAACCAGAACTAAATCAGAACCATAACCAGGACCCGGACTCAAGTTCTGGTTCCAGGTTTTGGCAGAACCCACCAAGTCTAAGCTGAACCCTTCTAATGTGACAAAGTGCTTGATTAAGGTTAAGGTTAGTAAGGATTGTGTGACTACTTGTATGTGCTTGTCTAGATGATTCTAATTAAAAATGGATATGGTATTAATGGGTCTGGGTAATCCAGCATCAAGCATCGGTATCGGGATTGGCTTCAAATATAGATGCTTAAAATGCTAAATATTTGACACATATAAATGAAATTCATGATAATGACAACACATTTAGTGGCATTAGGCCATCCTAGCCAATTTATCAATGGGTCAAGGGGGCACAAAGAGCAATCGCTCGTTATATAGAGGGTCGACTCACAAGTTGAAGGTCATCAGTTCGGTATCCAGGGCATGCATATGGCTTTGGCCTCCCCGTTGCATCTCAAAAAGCTAAAGAAAAGGATCGATGGGGCACTGGCTCTTAAAGCTAAAAGAGCTGCATCCGCTATAGTTTTTCTCACCGTAGACAAGCGTCGTTGTAGTGTTTTCTAAAATCACATGATTCCTTTTCCCACCAAACATGGTTTCTTTGAGAAAAACACGTTCAATATTGTGCCATGGACATGGAATCCAAATCCCATGTATGCACACCGTGTTAACTAATTTTCCTATTAGACGTAAAAGGACAAAGGCACAATAAAAGCTCCTCTCTTGCCTCTTGACTTAACAGAACCCACTTTAACAAGCGAAGTGTTGTGCTTCCAATGCTCTTAATTCCTCCTTTTCCCCCATTTTCTTCCCTGGGTTCAGGTAAGTTTTGTTTTCTCTCAGTTTAACCAAACATCATAATCTTACTATTTTAAGAGGAATACAATGTGTGCCGTTTTCGTCATCAACAGGCATCCGTTTTTACACATGCACCCTCTGGGAGTCGAACTCCCCACCAGCAGCAACGGCCCTAGAGTGCCCTGCGATTGAGCTAACGCTCTGCGTGCTGTCATTAGAATTTCAATGGCATACTTCCGGCTATCGAAAACCAAAGACATTCTAGAATCCATGCTAAAAGATGTAAGTTTTAGGTTGGATGTTAGCGACCTAAGGCAATCCTCCACTTTACCCCGGTTTAGGATGAGATCAATGGTGTAAGTTCATGATGATAATACTGTATGATATGATGATATCATATGACAAGCTAGTTTAGTTGGAACGCGTTGGCCCACTATGGGAGTAAAGCTTTCCGAGTGCTAGTTTTCTCTGCTCACAAGATTCGAACTTGAGACCTTCCTTAAGGGAACAAACCACTTGAACCAACCAAGCGTTAACGTGATATTTAGAACTTATGTCACAATCTCTTTTAATATGGCATTCTTGTACAACTTATTCAAAGCTTTGGTTGCGTTTTGGATAAGGCATTTGGTGGCATGTATAGGAAAAAGTTCGACAGGGGGAGGTGGCTCCGGCGAATCTGATGATGATGGTGGCTCGAGGAGATCGAGTAGTGGGTTTAGTAACAGAGGAGGTTCCTCATTTCTTTCGTCCAAGGCAACTCATGGGCTGCTCAATATGGTGGCATGGGGCATACTTCTACCTCTTGGTATCATCACTGCTAGATACTACAAGCACTTGGATCCAACTTGGTTCTATACTCATTTGGCTCTGCAAATGACTGGGTTTGGTATGGCTATCGCCGGTGTACTCACCGGGATTAGCCTTGAGATTCAATTCAAAATTGATGTTGGTAAGCATAAGCTTCTTGGATTTGTTGCCTTCGGCCTTGCCTGTGCTCAGGTATGTGCTTACACGTGTTGGTAGTTACATCGTGTGGAAAAAGGAAAGAAAAAGGATTTTAGCACAAGAAGCCATGGCTTCCCAGTTAGGCAACTGAACTCAAAAAAAACTTTCAATTGAAGGTTATGAGTTTGATATATATATATATATATATATATATATATATATATATATATATATATATATATATATATATATATATATATATAAAGATATAAATATATAGAGAGAGAGAGAAGTATATGATAATTCAATGTGCTTAAACTCTAACATCTCTACTATTTGATTTATGCTATCAACGGTTGAGATTTGAATCCAAAAAAAGTGATTATACCATTGTAGATTAAAGGTGAGTACATAAAGTACAATGGTACAATGCTATTTTTTAGATTTAAATCTCTATCATTGATCACATGAATGATATACTTGAGAATATTTAAGTACAAATAGGGGTTGAGCATGAACCACTATATATTTTTATATATATATATATATATATATATATATATATATATATATATATATATATATATATATATATATATATATATATAGGAAGAGAGAGGTATTAGTAAACGCATATTATTTTTCGGTATATAATCTTGTATAAATATCTCCACAGCTAGTCTTTGAGATGAACAATTGAGGCATAAAATAAAAAGCATTTAATGATACGTTAAACTTAACATACAATAGTACTTTTAACTCAAATCTCCATCATTGATGTCCTCAATCAAATGGTAGAAATGTTTATAAAACATTATACAATAAAAAACCTTATGCATTTACTATATATATATATATATATATATATATATATATATATATATATATATATATATGTGTGTGTGTGTGTGTGTGTGTGTGTGTGTGTGTGTATAGCCTGGGGACGTACTCACTCAGATCAGATTGAGTGAAGCTTGGCCGCTATATGCGAAGCAGTGGGTGTTACCACCGTATTGATTTTGTTAGCACTATGTTGCTAAAACCCCAATGAAAGCCCAAACTAAAACCAAGCCTTGTCCAGGGTCACGGATTCCGAGTCGCCACCATTATGCTCTACCATGTTTAATATATTAGTGCAGCCCAAACTGAAACTAATTGTTTCATGGTTTTCAGGTGACTGCGCTACTGATTCGACCTGATAAACAATCAAAGATAAGGAGGTACTGGAATTGGTTTCACCACTGGGTGGGAAGAATTGCGGTCGTGATCGGTGTATTCAACGCTTTCTTTGGAATTCGACTCGCCCAACAATCTAATTCATGGAATGCATACTTAGGCATTGCTCTTGCCATAATGGGGGTCTTCTCTATCATATTGGAGATCAGGAAGTGCTTTAGAAAATGAGGGTGATGCCGTTCCTTGAGATGTTTATCTTCACAGTACTCACTGGACTCCCTTCTCTAGAGTGGTAGCTATTTTGTGCCCCATTGTGTATTATCCAATTAGCACCTTTATGCCCCCAGCATTTTACTGCTGACATTTTTCCTTTTCCTTTTTTTGTACTATTATGGCCATTTTTCTGATCATTACAGCACATATACGCTTGGCTTAATTATTATACAGTGAATCTTTGGTTCCATCCGTTCTATGAGAAAAACTTATTAAAAATGCTGTACAATGCACGCACATGTGCGCGCACACACACAGAGGCACTAGTTGGGGTGGCAATTTCAAGTTCAAAGTTATGTTCATGTTGAGCTAGTTGATGTTTATGTCACAAACAGGTTACTCGGGGATTGTGCAAGTTTTCACATCCTGTTTTGTGTCGTGAGCCATGTAGAGAGAGAGAGAGAGCAGCGTCTCCCCTCAATCCAGGCCGTCTCCAGCCAGAACTCCGCCAAAGTATATGTCGTGCCCTTCTCTCCCCTGCCAATCCTCATCAAAACGTCCAAAAGGAGTCAAACAAGGAGCAATCCGCCGCCCATTGGCGCAGCAGCCTACTGCGAGCGACTAATAGTGGTAGGCACCCACCACCTTGCCTTGTTGACGGCCTGCAATACGGCAGGTATGCCTTCCTGTCGTGCACCTGCTCGACCGTGCTTCCAGTCCCTCTTCCCAATTGTCTCTGCCTACCACCACCTGATCCCCCTCGCCGGCTTTTACAAGAACCCCCCTTTCCAGATGACAAGGATATATTCTCGAGCGTAAACAGACATGAGCACCGAATGTGCAACTTCAAACTGACTCAGCAATTTACTTTCACAAGTCTAAACAAACACGTCGGTGTCAAAACACAGGTTAGAATGAAGCATTCCCTCAAGAGAAGCTGAAAAAATTTCTACGCACGTAACAATAAGACCAAACTCGGACCATAATGGATAATGCAATTGATAAATAAGTTAGAAGCATAAATACAACTATCTGTGAAGACTGGTCTACATCATCCATCTCATAATACGGGGGAAACAAACAAACAAACCGGTGATCTTGATTCAAGTTTCTCATTCAGCTCCGAATGTATTTTCTGTTTGGCCTGGGGGTGGTGGGTCGACCTCTGCTTTGTTCTTTATATCAGCTGGCCGTTGTTGTGGCTGCTGCTGCTGTGTTTGGGAGTTTTGCTGCTGTTGGTGTTGCAGCTGCGTTTGAGGCTGCTGTGGAGAATGAATTTGGAGCTGTTGGAATTGGCGAGCAGCCAGAAGGGTATGAGCCATGGGATTACGGTAGAATTGTTGGTTATGGCTATACGATGAAGAGAAATTCATTTGTCCACCATTCGGCATCGTCTGACCAGTTGCTATTTTTAACCGTTGCACCTCTTCTCTCAATGCATCATTAAGTGCTGCAGAATATGTAAATTTGTTCAGCATGACATGATACTTAAGTTACTAGCAAAATTCAGGACGAGATTCGAGACACATACAAATTTTCATGAAGCATCATGAAAAACCTGAGAATAAATCATGAGACCTACCATCTTGCAGATGAACTTGCTGTTCCATGGGTTGCAACCGTAGCTTCAATTCACTGTTTTCTGCAGTCAGACTGTTAGTATCCCTCTGCGACAAAATTCAGACATACATAAATCAGGCATCACTTCTACTTTTGCATCAATTCCTACAGAACTCCCAAACATAACAAAACATGAATGACACGTGCTTTTATCTCGCCATTCCCCTTGCCAATGAAATACCCCAAACCAAACAGTTCCTTCCGGTGATACTCTCAACGAGAGCTAATTGTTCCTGACATCTGAACCAATGTCTCAAATGTTTAACTAAGAAAATAACTGTGTTACCAACATCGTATAAAGCCATAGAGGTCAACCAGAAAGAACTGCCTTTGAGGTTCCAAGTCTCTTCTCAGAAAGATTGATGTAAAACCCATATGAGAACTGTATCAAGAACAGAGTACCTGCAACATGGTCAACTGAGCAGACAATGTGGTGGCTTCGGTTTGCAAGGTCTGCACCTTCCGTTCAAGTTCAGCTATATAGCGCATCTTTCGTTCTTTTGATCTTGCAGCTGATTGCCGATTTGCCCAGATTCTAACATACAGAAAATAGTTTGAATACAAGAATACCAATTAACCTGCAAGTTAGAAAGCTACAACAACAACAACAACAACTAAGCCTTTTCCCATACTAGATGGGGTCAGCTACATGGATTTTTTTGTTCCAATATAGCCCTATCATGTGTCATGTTAGCAGTTAACTCAACATAAGCGAAATCATTCTTTATTATTTCCTTCGAACACTTTTGTGGTCGTTCTCTACCTCTTTTAATACTTTCAAAATCTAGTTTTTCATACCTTCTTCGATGTGCTTCTTTTGGTCTTCTTTCTATATGTCCAAATCAACTTAAACGATATTCTCTCATTTTATCCTCTATTGGTGTCACTCCCAATTTGTTTCTAATAACCTCATTATGTATATAGTCTTTCCTTGTATGACCATCTCAACATCTTTTGTACATGTTGATGATTAACTGTCCAATACTAATAACCATAAAATATGGTAGGTCTAATTGTTGCTCTATAATAATTACCTTTTAACTTTAATATCTTCTTGTCATAAAGAGTACATCGAGCTATTCGAACTAAATGGTGGAACCTCAAAAGCGAGAAAGAAGATATATTTAAACAGAAAGTCCTTCAAGGAGATGTTTGGAATTATATTGGTACACCCTGTGATATATGGAACAATATGGTTATACATATTAGGAAAGTGGCGAAAGATGTGTTAGGTGTATCTAAGGGAGGTGTACCGGCACAAAAAGAAGCTTGGTGGTAGAGTGAAGTAGTGCAAAATAAAATCAAGGCAAAGAGGGCATATTACAAATTACATTATGCCAAAAAAACTAGTGAAACTTTAGAGGCTTATAAGAAAGCAAAGAAGGAAGCGAAAAAGGCTGTGAGTGAAACAAAAGCTAAAATTTTGGAAGATTTATATAAAAAACTCAACTCAAAAGAGGGTGAAAGAGATATTTTTAGGATAGCTAGGGCTAGAGATAAGAAAACTAAAGATCTTAATTATGTTAGATGCATCAAGGACGAGGAGGAAAAAATTCTAATGGCAAATGATGATATAAGAAATAGATGAAAAAACTATTTTTATAAGCTTTTTAATGAAAATAAAGATGTTAGTATTAGATTAGGAGAGTTAGCCAAATCAAAAAAAGTATATAAACCACAATTTCTACCGACGTATTCAAAAGAATGAAGTCAAAGATGCTCTTAATCATATGAAGGGTGGTAAATCGGTAGGACCAGATAATATTCCTATAGAAGTTTGGAAAATACTAATAGAAATAGGAATCGCTCACAAGACTATTTAATGAAATATAGAAAAACCAAAAGATGCCCAAGGAATGGAGAGTAAGTACACTTATACCCATATATAAGAACAAGGGAGACATTCAAAATTGTGCGAATTATCGAGGTATCAAGTTAATGAGCCGTAATATGAAATTGTGGAAAAGAATTATCAAACGTAGGTTAAGACAAGTATCAAGTATAACAGAGAACCAATTTTGATTCATGCCAGGCAGATCTACTGTTGAAGCGATCCACCTTTTGAGACGTCTTATGGAACATTTTAGAGCAAAAAAGAAAGACCTTCACATGATATTTATTGATCTAGGAAAAGCTTATGATAGGGTACCGAGGGAGGTTCTTTGGAGAACTTTGGAAAAAAGAGGTATCCCATTGACATACATTAACCTTATAAGGGACATGTATGATGGTGCAAAAACATGTGTGAGGACTCATGAAGGAATGACAGACTTCTTTAAAGTTAATATTGGGTTACATCAAGGATCAACTTTAAGTCCATACTTATTTATAATGGTGATTGATGAGTTAACAAAACATATTCAAGATGAAGTACCTTGGTGTATGTTATTTGCAGATGACATAGTATTAGTGGAGGAGTCTAAGGAAAAAGTTAATAGAAAATTGGAACTACGGAGAGAAGCATTAGAAAGCAAAGGCCTCCGACTTAGTAGAACAAAGACATAATATATTGATTGTAAGTTTGATCATTTGGTTACCTCAGAGGACATAGAAATTAAAATTGGCACACATTGCATCTCCCAAAAGGAAAGTTTTAAATACCTAGGGTCAATTAATGCAGATGTTACGTATAGAATTAATGCTGGTTGGTTAAAATGGAGAGGAGCATCAGGTATTCTTTGTGATAAGAAGATACCATTAAAGTTAAGAGGTAAATATTATAGAGCATCAATTAGGCCTGCCATGTTTTATGGATCTGAGTGTAGGACAGTCAATCATCAACATGTACAAAAGATGTCTGTGATAGAAATGAAGATGTTGAGATGGATGAGTGGTCATACAAGAAAAGACCGTATACATAATGAGGTTATTAGAAACAAATTAGGAGTGGCACAAATAGAGGATAAAATGAGAGAATATCGTTTAAGATGGTTTGGATATATATAAAGAAGATTAAAAGAAGAACCTGAAGGTATGAAAAACTAAATTTGGAAAGTATTAAAAGAGCTAGAGGACGACCACAAAAGTGATGGAAAGAAACAATAAAGAATGATCTAGCTTATTGTGAGTTAAATGCTAACATGGCACACGATAGGGATATGTGGAAACAAAGAATCCATGTAGCTAACCCCATCTAGTATGGGAAAAGGCTTAGTTGTTGTAGTTGTTGTTGTATCTTCTTGTCACAAAGAATACTTGATGTTTCTCTCGATTTTAACCAATTTGCATTAATTCTATTTGTAACATCTAACATCTTCATTAATTCTTTCGTCACTCTAAAAAATTTACCCTAGGTATTTAAAACTTTTCTTTTGGGAGATGCAATGTGTGCCAATTTTATGTCCTCTAAAGTAACCAAATGATCAAACTTACATTCCATATTTTTTTTTTGTTCTACTAAGTCGAAAGTCTTTACTTTTTAATGTTTCTCTCCATATTTCCAACTTTTTCCTTAGACTCCGCCACTAACACAATGTCATATACAAATAACATATACCAAGGTACTTCATCTTGAATATGTTTTGTTAACTTATCTATCACCCTTATAAATAAGTATGGACTTAAAGTTGATTCTTGATGTAACCCAATATTAACTTCAAAGAAGTCTGGCATACCTTCGTTAGTCCTCACACATCTTTTTGTACCATCACACATATCTCTTATAAGGTTATGTATGTTAATGAGATATCTTTTTTTCTAAGGTTCTCCAAAGAACATCCCTTGGTACTCTATCGTAAGCTTTTTCTATATCAATAAATATTATGTGGTCTTTTTTTTTTGCTCTCAAATATTTCATAAGACGTCTCAAAAGGTGAATCGCTTCAATAGTAGATTTTTATGGCATGAATCCAAATTAGTTTTGTATTGTACATTCTTTCCCATAATTTCATAGTATGGCTCATTAATTCGATACACCTACAATTCGCATAATTTTTAATATCTCTCTTATTCTTATATATGGGTATAAGTGTACTCGCTCTCCATTCCTCTGGCATCTTTTGATTTATCCATATTTCATTAAATAGTCTTGTGAGCAAAGTGTTTCTTGTCTCTCCTAGGATTTTTCAAACTTCTATAGGAATATTCTGGCCCTCTTTGCCTTGATTTTATCTTGCACCACTTCTATACACCTCCTTTAAATTCACTTAACACATCTTTTGCCACTTTCATAATATGTATAGCCATATATTGTTTCACATATCACAAGGTATACCAACATAATTTCACGCATCTCCTTGAAAGACTTTTTGTTTAAATATACCTTCTTTCTCGCTTTTTAGGTTCCACCATTTAGTTCGAATAGCTCGATGCACTCTTTTCTTATTTGTCCAGTTTTTTTACCTATAAATCCATAACTAAAAGTCGATGTTAGGTGGTTAAGCTTTCTCCTAGACTTACCTTACAATCTTTATAACATGATCTATCTTTTTTCCTACAAACAAAATAATCAATTTGTGTTTGTGATAACTCACTCTTATAAGCAAATAAATGTTCATCTTGTTTTTTGAAGATAGTATTGACTATAAAGAGATCTAATGTCATAGCAAAATTTAAAATCACCATGCCTTTCTTATTTATATCCTCAAAATCATAGTTTTCATGAATACCTTGATATCCTGATGCCTCTTTACCGACATGTCCATTTAAGTCTCTTCCTAAACAAATCATCTCTCTTTGTGGAATTCTTTTAATCACCTTATCTAACTCCTCCCAAAAAATTGTCTTTATACTATCTTCTAGTCCTACTTGGGGTGCATAAGCACAAACTATATTTGAAACCCATGCTCCCAACACTAATTTCAACGCCATGACTCATTCACCAAATCGTTGTTGTATGTCTACTACACTATCTTTTAAATCTTTATTTATGATAATTCCAATTCCATTTCGAGTCTTTTTCTTTCCTCAGTACCATAATTTAAAACTTGTATCCTCAATCTCCTTTTTACTTTTTCTCCAACCTACTTTGTCTCTTGTAAATGTAGAATATGAATCTTTCTCCAATTCATAGTATCTATCACCTTCATTAGCTTACCAGACAATGTTCTGATATTCCAAGAACCAATATGAATCTTATTATCTAGGACTAACTTCCTTACCCACTGCATCCATCTATGCTAAAAATATAGAGACCCTAAAAATATGTAGAGGCTCTTGCTTATTTTTCACTCTATTCGGGCTCTGCAGTACATTACTAACTTCCTTACCCCCTGCATCCGTTAATAAGAGGGGATGCCCCAATACAATGCTCATAATTTGTATAATTCATGGTATAAAAATTCAACAAAGTTTTATCTTGGCTATCGGAAGCCTAACGCAACCCTCCTCTTTTATCCGGGCTTGGGACCGACCACGCAAGGGTGATCCCACTTTATTGATTAAAGAAGTCCACGCTTGAGTAAAACTGTAACTTGGTATCCACTTTATAATACAAACACATAAATAGTGATAGATAGGACTGAAACTCAACCGCCGAAAAGATCCTGCATATTATTTAGCTAAACAACAGTGCAAAAGAGAGGCTTATGCAAGAAAGTATATCATATGTGAACATGGACAAAGAACACAAGAAAAAAGCTATATGTAAATCCAACTGGATAGAGAATTAGAGGAAAATGGATAACAAAGTAACCTAATATACCATGTTATAGGCCACTTTTCTTCCATGAACAACAAATTCATATTTTAACATTACCACTTTCTACCTGGAGCAAACTTCAGAGGCACTCTTAAGAAAAAGACCATTGTATAGCTTTCCTAAAGTTCTAGTTGCTAGTTGACATCCACAAGCAAACAATACCCATTAAAGAAACCCATGATCCATAAGGACATCTTTTAGAATATGAATATAAAGTAGTGATGCTTTTTACACGTAAGGAGCATACAATATCCCTATGTGTTAATATAAGAGCTGAAAGATCTCAGGTTTCTTTCTTGTTATCCTTTAAAAATCAAATGAATGAGCAATGTGAATGCTAATCTCTTTCTTTTTTTCTTGATAAGATGGGTTTAGAAAGAAACCCTACCAGGTATGCAAACTCCGGCATGAACTCCTTCCTTTGTGATTGAAGTTATGGATGATGTTTACTCCATATCCTAAAAATCCAGTAAATCTTTCTTTCTGCGGTTGAATACCTTGCCTGATCTTAATTGGGCTACCTGATGAGCCCATTCCAAATTAGAGTTCACTGGATTAAAACACTGTGAATGGTCCTGGGCATGCCATAAGACTCAAAACACATGTTGCATGGATATGGGTAAGGTGCTGATATTGGGTCTGGTACAGTAGAGGTACATAAATTTGAAAATATAAGGTATGGGTACTTCACTGTATAAAAAAACTACAAAACAACAACAACTAAGCTTTTTCTCATACTAGACAGGATCGGCTTCATGGATTCTTTGTTTCCAGAGAGCCCTATCATGTATCATGTTAGCAGTTAACTCACAATAAGCTAGATCATTTTTTATTGTTTCTTTCCAACACTTTTGTGGCCGTCCTCTACCTCTTTTAATACTTTGAAAATCTAGTTTTTCATACCTTCTTACAGGTTCTTCTTTTGATCTTCTTTCTATATGTCCAAACCACCTTAAACGATATTCTCTCATTTTATCCTCTATTGATGCCATACATAATTTATTTCTAATAACCTCATTATATATACGGTCTTTTCTTGTATGACCACTCATCCATCTCAACATCTTCATTTCTGTCACAGACATCTTTTGTACATGTTGATGATTAACTGCCCAACAATCAGAACCATAAAACATGACAAGTCTAATTAAACATACATAATAAAAAAACTAAACATACATAAAATTAAAATTACACAAAATTAACTATAACAATATAAGTAAAACTTATTAAATTGAAACATATAAATTGTAAAATAACATATAACTCCAATAGAAAGCATAACATCTCGAACAAAAAATTTACACGACATAATGGTCTCAATTTCATAACATATAGTTTCATCATCAAAATGTAACAATTTTAGTTAGGTTTTGGATCCAAGTTGAGCCATATGAATAATGATCTCATCGCAACCATGTAAATCTTATCTTGTGGTTGGTGTGATTGTTTCTTCATTTGATCTTTATGATCTTCATTCCCCGAGAGTCCTATCTTCTCTAAGACTCCAAAGAGTAACCCTTAAAGCAAATTTGATGAAAACCATATACAGGTCCCTTTTCCTTGTCTGAAGTGTTTCCTGTAAGGCCACTATATAAGACTCAGTATATCCTTCCTTAGACTAGAGACTTGTCTCAACCTCCATCTTGTTGTTTTTCCCCCAATATTTCATGGTTTAGCTCATGAAGTTGATACAGTAGTAGCTTATGTAACTTTAAACGTCCGGTTATTTTCATAGCTAATTATCGAACTACTCTTCCTGTCCTACCTCTAGCCCTAATGTAATCTGCTCTCGTGATACTCTTCATCCATAGTCCATACCCCTGATATATTCTTTTTACCAGAGTTAAGTAGTTTTCCAGACAAACAAGACCTTTCAAACATTTCCCTAACTTCCACATGCATGCCGTTCAGTCCCACCATGTCCTCAGCTTTGTAAATTTTAGTGCTTCACTAACTTTCCTTTATATACATACATAGATACATACATGCATGCATACATGCATACTTATATGTGTGTGTATATATATATATATATATATATGTGTGTGTGTGTGTGTGTGTGTGTGTATATATATATATATATATATATATATATATATATATATATATATATATATATATATATATATGTATATATATATATATATGTGTGTATATATATATATATATGTGTGTATATATATGTGTGTGTATATATATGTGTGTGTGTGTGTGTGTATATATATATATATATATAGAGAGAGAGAGAGAGAGAGAGAGAGACTGAATCTCTGAGCTTCTTCAAAGTGATTTTAAGTTTATTATTATTTCTCCATATTCCTCAGTTACCTGTCACTAATTAGCTTGAGACAACAATTTGCTCCAGCTTTATCTTATGCCTCCATTATAGTATTGTACAGTTACTCGCATGATGTATTTACTTTTAATTTCTCTGTTTCACACTATATTATATTCACCTTCTTGAATAAATCCACCCGAACTTTGACTTTCTTATTTCTTTTGGTAGGCAGAAGGATTTCTTCACGTCCTTTTCTTGATTTCCTTTTTTGACTCCCCAGCGCCATTATATGGTATCTCCTCTTACCAACCAAAACCAAAACTGAGCATTTTCCCACACTAAGTGGGGTTTAGTGTGG
The DNA here is from genome assembly GCA_036023115.1 of Brasenia schreberi. Taxonomy (NCBI): domain Eukaryota; kingdom Viridiplantae; phylum Streptophyta; class Magnoliopsida; order Nymphaeales; family Cabombaceae; genus Brasenia; species Brasenia schreberi. The sequence goes on along the minus strand of JAYKKT010000054.1, from coordinate 4,050,726 downwards.
GGTCAGCTGTGCGTGGATACATAGTCACCATTCAGCTTGATCTGGTGCCATATAAGCGTCTAACTCCAAACTCCAAACTCCAACAAAGCAAACTATTAACATACTATGATAAAAATTGCCTTAAAAAGAGTACATAATTTAAGCATTTAACGAGCTACAAGAGGATGTCAAACAAGCAGGAACGGACAAGGAAAGAACCCTGAATAGAACACAGAAGGTGGAAATATCCAAAAGACTATATAAGAATGATAGCCGAGAATTGCTTCCACCATGCTATCGGCCATATTTTCTATTATCAATTTGAGTGAACAAGAAAACAACCTCTTCGCCCGCTTTGGATCAACAAGAGCAAGGTCAGCCAGCTTTGCAGCCGAGATTTCCTTCTTGGTCTCAGCCAGACTCGGTGCGGGAGACGCCAACAACTCTGGCTTGATAGAAGTCGACCCGTCCATCGACTGGCTGTGCTGGTGCCTAACCCTTGGCCTCTCGCCTGCGCTCCCGCTCGCTTCATTCTCATTTTGTGAGGGTGGCACGGAAGACGACCCTCCAGCGGAGCCAGATGTCGCCGTGGAAGAGGAGGCAAACTTGTCCATATCAATGTACATTGAGAACAGATCGTCTTCGTTCTCATCTGAAAAAACCGCGCAATCGGCGCCAACGAAGCCGAGGTCGTGATCGAAGCTGATATCGTCTGGCAACGAAACGATCTCGGAGTGCGCCCGCCGGTGGCCGGGATTCCTCTGAGGGTAGTCGGGCATGCGACTGATGTCATGGCTGAAATTGGAGGCCGATGCCGACGAGGATTGCAGCGAGGGAAGATCCGGCCGGGACGGGGAAGGGGGGACCTCACGTTTAACGGCGAAAGGAGCGCTCGTCGGGGAATGGTACGCCGGCAACCGCCCTGAATGAGGAGGCAAACCCCTTGGGTGGACGGAAGGTTTCTCCTCCATTGAATCCGAGAAACCCTGGAACTTCACAGACGTCGAAAAATCAAAACCCCAGCTGCAACAAACACAGAGTTAGCTAGCTACATCAGACCCATCAGATAACAAATCTGAAAGAAAAATAAGAAAAGAGATATCTTTCTGGAGGTTTTCTGGTCAAATGCAAAGCCTAACCGATCGTGCGAAGCTCGGAGAAGAAGCCAATGGATCCCGACGGAAAAGATGAACGATGGAAGGAGGGAGTTAGAAGGATGAAGGCGTAGAAGAGGAACAGCGGTGGCCTCCAGCCATGAAAGCTTATCCGAGATCACGTGCCATCCACCCGCCGAAAAGATCCCGACAGGGTCCGCGACCAGAAAGCATGTTCTCAGTGACTAAGAAATATCCGGTACGATAACGCCCGAGGAAGGAACTAGCGAGAACTGTCGGGAAGAGAAATTAATCGTCCGTCATAAGTCCGGGACCTAACAAACCAACCCCACCCCTCTCTATTTATAGAGAGAGAGAAGTCCGAGTTTGGTGCGTTACGTTTCATAAACATTTTTACTGTTTTATCCTTGATATCGACCGTGGCGATCTAAATGAAAATATATTATTGTACCTTTTTTACGTTTCATCTAAAATAATTCAAATCTTTCAATATATATATATATATATATATATATATAGTGATTATGTCTTTAAGACTGACGGTTAAAATGATAAAACAAAATGTATATATATATTGTGATATGTCTTTAAGACTGACGGTTAAAATGATAAAACAAAATGCATATTTGAAAATCTTTTATACTATTATTTTTTTTAAATACTGAAATTATCTTTAACACTTTCTCTTTTCTTTCCACACTTAATTCTGATATTGCTTTCTCTTTACTACAACAACCAATATTTTATTTATTTTCTATTATTGTTACCTTTTTGAAGCAAGACATCACATAAGTATTCCCTTCAAACTTCACCCAAAAAAAGAAAGAAAGAAGAAGAAAGTAAAATAAAAATAAGAACAAAACCATAAAAGAAAATCAAGAACCAATAAACACATAAATATACTTTTACTAATATCATCCGAAACAAGAAGAGACATACATCTCTCAAGTAGGGAACCCTCACCTCAATCGCATCCCTTAGTAATAGAAACATGAGGTTGAGCCATATCTTTTACCAATAGAGACGTATGATACAAGTGCATCTCGAGCTGAGAACAAAATATGGTTTTCTTATCGAGATTTTAATAAAAAATAAAATGAATACATCAAATAAACAGTAAAAAATATATCAAATCAACTATATACATTTAAAAATCATTGAAACTCTCTTTGAATCATTCCCTTCTTATTTTTCCTCTTCCTCTTCCTCTTTTCTTTTTCTTCGTACTTTTTGGATGAATATGAAGCACTATAGGACAACAAGCAGTGAAATATTGTGCATTGAGATAGAGTTTTGAGACATGGGTCGTCGAACAAATAGTGTAGGACTATCAACGATGAGATAGAAATATATACAAAGAAAGAGTTTGAGACATTGACAAATCGAGAGATACCCTGAGAATTTTCAAAATTAAGCATAAGCAAAGTCGGAATCAAGTGTGTGGATAGTAAAAAGAGCATGGATGTATCAATTATGAAAGCATCTATATATATAAATATAATAGCATTTTTTATTTTTAGTTCAAATCTTTATCAATATCAATCAAATGGTGAAGATGCAAGATTAGACACCGAAAGCCATGAAAGCTATTATGAACTTAAGGCCAAAGTAGATCATGGAATATTGTTGCTCAAGCTCACTCATTGTGTTTTTAGATATAAGTGTTGTTTAAAAAGTTATGATGATATCAAGCAAATATAAAAGATTATTTTATTTCACTCATGTTCACAAAAGATATTTGACAATGATGAAAATAATATATAGAAAGAGTTAGAAAAAGAGAATGAATGTTGTCTGTGGGAGGCATAAAGGTGCTTTATATTTATTACTCTTATAACTTTTCAAACAATAATAGTGTTTTCTAAAAAAATGAGTATACATTACTATAGAGAAAGAGGAAGAACGTGGTAAATGCGCATATGTATATATGCTTAAACATTTTTAAGGATTTTAACAGATTAATTAAATTTAAATTTTCAATGATACTTTTTATAGGTATAATAAATGCATATGGTCCTATTTACTTTTTTACTTAAAAAATTGAAATGTTGATTTTAAATATAAAATAATTGAGATCTTTAAGAATAGAGTAGGTGCATGGACTATATATATATATATCAACAGGCTGGAGTCTGTAAATAAACAAGTTGCTGGTAAATCTCCTCGGCTCGTCTCGGCTCGGCTCGGCTCATTTGTTTTCAGCTTGTGAGGGTAAATAAGCTCATTATGTATGGTGTGTCGGAAGATGGCCAAGAAAGACCATATATTCTTTGCAAACTCGTATAGATCAAACAAACTCCAAACAAGTCCATACAACCACAATTGAGTAGAAAGGAGTTCGAACTCCGAAAGCTGCCTTCTGAGTTCTTATGAAACACTGAACAGCTCGCAAACACAATCAAACATAATTGCTCATAAATAAATGCACGAGCATGAGCTCATCTCATATAGAAAATGAGCTAAACTCGGGCAGCCCGTGTCACGTTCATTCTTATTTACCAGCCCTGGCTCATATAAGAAATGAGCGAAACTCGGACAGACCATTTGTCTTGTTGGCTTTCGGCTTTTTAGGTTGTTTGAGCCAAGCCAAACATAAGCCGAGCATGAGCTGAACAGAAGATGTTGCTTGTTGATTTAGAAATGCAATTATGTGAAGGAAATTGCTAATATATATTAACTCAAAATTTTATCTTTTAATAATTTTTATTGCAAAATTGAAATGTTTATTTTTGTATACATGCACTAATTTATGGGGTTAACATAGTTTTCAATCACATATCTATGTAAAATTATAGAACCTGGCTAAGTGGGGTTATATGAGCTAAGCAGAACCGCTGAACTTGTGATATTGTGTGCAAAATTATATATATTATTTATTAAGAGGTGGTTTAAAACCGTTGGCTCCGGTTTTAAGCTGATTTAAAAAAATCTTGAACCATAATTGAACCGAGGTGTCCTCAGTTCGGGTTCCAGATTTGAACCGTTGGGCCAGTTTCAAACCAATCATGTCTAGATCAAGGGAATGAATTCGTTAAACTTTTTCTTTTCCTTTATTTAAAATTTAGACTTGGTCATGTGTCTTATGTTGATAAGAAGACATCACTATGAAGTGAAACATTAGTTAGTATGTAATGAGGTTTGGAGGCAAAAACTTAAGATAGTATTTCTAATGAGAGAGACATACTTAAGATAGTTTAGACATATCCGAAGGAAACCAAATTAAGCTTCGATAAAAAAAATAAAAACTAAACAATAAATATTTTGAGAGAGAGAAAGGCCGTTAAAGTGTTAAAGAAAATTATTAAAGGTTATTACTATCTAAACACCCCTGTTATACACACTCTAATTTTCATAAATACCCAAAATACCCTCACTCCACAACATTTTTCTCTCATTTTCACAACAATTTTTGGTAACTTTTTTCTTTGTTCCGATGACCAATTTCCGTTTGCTAAGAACTAATATAGCCTTATTCACAACCAACTATTACCTATTAATTAGTTATGAACCTAGGTGAAATCAAATTAACCAAGAAAGAAGAAAAACAAATAAAGATTATTCAATAGACGATCAATCCAACTGATTTTTGGATTTATCTTGGATTTGAAAGGATGGTTCTTAGTTATATCATTGTATTTTCATTACTATATTTGATTTCTCTAAGTTTTTTCAATGTTTAAAGATGATTTTTGTGTTTTGGTAAAATCTTATTAGCCTTTAAAACTTCGCGTCGAAACACGATACAGGCTCATATCTCTTCATAAAGAGACACATCGGGACCATCTCTCCTTAAGGAGGTGACGCAGTGGAACTGTGTCTTCCACCTAAGAGGCGACGTGACCCAAACACGTCTCTCCTAAATGAGATATGTCGTTCTGTCGTATCTCCCCCTTAAAGAGAGACGCTCCCAAGTGTGTCTCTCCATAAGTGGGAGATGCCCATATCCCACGTCTCCTTTAACCGAATATAAATTGTTTGGTGTGTTATGCTTCTAACTTGATATTCATGTGTATATTGCAAAATGACAAAAACTCAAACGAAAATACTTATAATATAAACTATTTAGAGAAGACGATTGATCAAAGTACTTATCATACGATGATTAAGGAGAGTGAAAGTTATTATAGTGCATCGAATGGTGTATTCGTCATACTTATGATACGATATTTTGTAGCTACAATTATAATATTTGTATATTTTATTATGTTATTTAGGCATTTCGTAAATTAAACTAGCTATTAATCATCTCTTTTATTTATATTCTTTCACAAATGCATATGGTTGATAGTTCTTTGATGCCTCCTATCTTCCTAATATGACAACATTATTGAGATAAAAGTGTTGGGAGATGATCAACTCCATTTCAAGAATATATTAAGTTGTATATACAAATGAGAGGACTAAGAGATGATGTTGTACATAATATTGAGAATGATGACTAGGTATCATTATCCATTGTATATACAATTGTATGATTTCTAGATGACAATCATATATGTAGGCGTGAGCAACAAAAAAACTATTTTTTTTATTACAATCGTTATTTACATAACTCCGCCTATGTAAGGGATCACCCTTGCATTGCCGGTCCCAAGCTCGAAAAAGGGAGGAGGGTTGCATTAAGTTTCTAACATCTAGCGTAAAACTTTATCGGACTTAATATAGATTCTACAAAAAAAAAAAAGAATCCATGTAGCCGACCCCATCTAGTATGGGAAAAGCCTTAGTTGTAGTTGTAGTAGTACAATCGTTATTTACATATATAATTATTAAAAATTACTAAATAACATCTCATATACAACCCAAGTAAAAAATGTCATACATCATAAGCATTGAAATCATTAAGTATCAACTAGTAGATTCATTTGTGGCATTATTTGTAAGTCTCTATTAAGTTCAACAACACAGGATCACCTCATCATAATCGTGGTGTATGCTTTGGATGTACTCAAGTTGTTGCAAGTGTATGATGTATAGTAAGAAGATACTAGTATAAGACATATAGTAGGAAGACACTGGTATAAGAAATTTAGCCGAGAAAAGTTAATATTTGGGGTTAAAGAAAAAAACTTGGAAATGATACTAATATATATACAATGATTCATTTACCTAAATGTAGAATGATCTATCATGTTGCCCTCTTATAGTAGGTCGAACAAGATGCAACTGACTTCTAGAATGTCTCATAATAAATTGATACATCCTCTAATTATACTACTTCATATACAACCCGTCACACTTATAATGGTAAAGTGTTAGGACTTCAAAATTCTTAAACTAAAAACAATGTGAGTGTTGTGCCTCATAAGTTGAGGTATGTGGCTCGTATTGTACCTTGTACACATGGAGCTTCACAAGTCTCTTTACAATGGAGAGTCTTATTGTTGCAATTGGGTTACTATGATAATGACCAAACTATCAAACTAAATGATATGATATATAAGGTTTCACAATATTTATATGACAAATGCATTTGTGATATCTTAACAACTTATATATGCATTACAATCCAAGCATAGTGTAAGACTATATGGTTGACAGTCAATCTATATTGTTGTCTACGGAGCATCTTTTGTACAACATGATATTATGTCTCATGGATAAAACGGTGATGTTAAGTCCTCAATTCAAGCCTTATCAACTATGTCTAAATAGAAAAAAATAAAATTTAGCAGTACAATAAATCTCAATCGTGAGAGAAATAGACTGAAAAATAAAAAACAACACCAAATAAAAAAATATACCTCAATAAATCGATGAATCTCGCGTTACGTCCTCCTGTTCTTGTTCTAGTTTCACCAGTTCCAGTTCAAACGGTTTTGATTGGAACCGTCGGACTGATTAGAAACCGGCAATGTTTAGTTTCATATGAATAAGTAACCTGAGGTAATAAAAACTCATTTAACTCACCTGGTGGGCTCTTGAGTCGCGTGATGTTGACCGCAAGTTCCACTCTAGAGGTGTGCATGCTCGGCTTCCACCTCTCATTGTAACAAAAAAAAAAAAAAACTCCCAACACTTCGCCATATTAGAAAATTCAAGGACGGTGCCTTTTCTACGGGTGTTTGAATACGGGTGTTTATATCATTCCACCATGCCTTTCTTCTGTTCTTTAATTCGGCAACAAAGGTTCAAAGCCGAATTAACTAACGCAAATCATCAACAACATAAAAAAATATGTGACGTTAATAAAAAATTAATGCTGGACTCTTGAGTCTGCTCATTGGGCATTTGTTCCTCCTAAGCAAGGTCTGGAGTTCGAATCCTGTGAACAGAGCAAACCAGCATGCATGCTTCATCAGGGTCCTTTGTCTTCAAGGATATTGGGTCTACTTCAAAAAAAAAATTTGACAGTTTCTGTGTGTACAATTTCAGATGTGGCGCAACAGCTCGGTCTTCAAAAATCTGGCGCCAGGTCGAGTCAACCCAAAGCAACCTGTCAAAAGTTCGGCCAGCTTGAAAAGACTTAGACCTGCCTTTTATATATATATATATACATATGCACGGAGAAGTATTGCTAAATACATAATGTCCTTTGATGTATGAAATACTTAAATATTTTTATTATTGATTTTTGAAATCAATCATAAAAATTTAAATTACTTTGTATTTAATATATATATATATATATATATATATATATATATATATGCATTACATGTAAAATACAAATGATAATTTTAATTAAAATCTCCACTATTGTTCTTAAAAGTCAAACTGAAAAAATGTTTACGCATTTTTTATGTATTTAAGAATATTATATACTTACACATACATACATACATTCATACATATTATACAATTATATGTGTGCACATACATAAATAATGCTAAATACGTAATATCCTTAAGTACATAAATTTTTTAAATATTTTTTTATCATTGATCTTTGAAATCAATGATAAAAGTTTAAATTACTTTGTATTTAATACATATGTTGTTGGACCAACGGGCAGGTCTGCTCTGAGTTTTGAAAATAGTTCAAAACATTGGATTGGGTTGACCTGCTTTTGACTTGAACCTGGAAAAACTCGATCCCAACTCGATTGCATTGCTTTTCTTTTTGAGGAAGAAGGTAGGACTTGGGGAGAAAGACGGCCACCACTGCTTATCATGAGTGTCGAACTCTTGACACGTTAAGAGTATAAACCCAAAGACGACAACAACATCTAAGTCTTTTTTTCATACTAAATGAATCAAATACATGGTTTTTTTTGTTTCTACATGTATAAATTTAATATAAACTAAATTATTCTTTATTATTTTTTTCAATATTTTTGTGATCTTTCTCTTTTAATATTTTCATGAAGCTAAAGGCAACTGGTTGACCTATCCCATGAGACTTCACAAACTATGAACCTTATTGATGAAGCCAACCAAACTCTAAGCATTCATAGACAAAGCAATAAATGGGTGTCTAAAAGACATGGTCAGTTGAGTAAAACCAGAATAGGTGGTTTTAACGAAACTAGCCTGGGTCGGTTTCAGTTCCGATTCTAAAACAGATAAATACTATAAAAAAACTTTAAATTTTAAACAGGAATCGACGATTTGAATCCGTTAATTTCGGTTTTGGACCTATTCCAATTTCAATTGGTTCAACCCGGTTCAGTTTCAGTTGAAACCGCAAAAAGGATTGGAAAGGTCCATGTCCAGGTCGCTGTGACATTGGACAGAAATATGATATGATTGGTACCAAGGAAATGATATAATGTTATTATATATACATATATTTTATATGATATTTGGTGCGCATGTGCTATGGTGCATCATTGTCCGCACGATTTTCCAAAATTGTTCCATTTTCAGTCAGACGTACGCAAAAGCAGCCTTTGACTATTAACAAGTGGACAAAAAGCAACATCTTTTTTAAACCCCCAAAGCTTGCGTCGGAGACTTTTGGATTTGGGTAAGCAAATCGGGCTCGGTTTGCCAAATCAAAATCATCCCACTACACTACAAGCTATTCTATTTTGGATTAAAATTTGATCTCTTGAGGAGTGTGTGTGTCCATCAGGAGATCGAAGCCAGGTATGCACACCTGCCTTCAAGTAGAACGTTTAGCCAACATCATGCGAGTCGAGAGCCCTGCATATCTTTGCATTTTTTACCTCTTAAGTAGGCTGCTAAATGAATCAAGATGCTCATGGTTTGGTTCGGTTTGTTTTGAATTTGTTAAACCATATGAGCTGAACATAAACAATATGTTCAATTCGGTTCAAATTACAAAAGCCCTTTAATTGTATTTTATTATTATTTTTATTAAATAGTATCTCCAAGATAATTACATTAGGTTTTATGAAGTAAATAAAAGGGTCATTTTTTCTTTAACTCTATTACATTTCTTTTAGGCTATTTAGAGAAATCTCTCCCTCAACTTGTTTGAGCTCCACTCATATAAATAGAACAATTACAATGGGGAGGCTGAGGTAAGGTACCTTCTAACTTGTGAATCAACTCCCTAGCCAAGACTGATTGGTTAGTAGTTGACTCATTTTGTTTATGTGAAACAAGCAAAGCAACGAATGATAATTGTTTGGCTTCCCGACCTCAATTACCATTCACACTTTTAGGGGTTGTCTGATTACGAGATAGGGTCAGTAAAACAATCACATCAAGCGGGACATTGGTCCGTTCTATTATAATAAAATAAAAAACGGATTCAACATATAATACTAGTTTTATAGGCATAGGCCTTATAACCAAACACCCTCTTCTAAATTACGTGGTTTTTAGCTTTTTATTGGTTGCGAGGTTGGCAGTACGAGAACAGTTTGGGTGCGGACATGGATATGAATCCTGGCAGATCCGGTCCGCGTTGGTTAGCTGGCTGGCTCGAACTTTGAATGCGTCGGGAGAATAGGAGTTTCTTTGTTTTTCCTCTTTTGATTTAAGCTGCCGAACCTTTGGGAAAGTCTCTCTCTCTCTAGTGAGTGATTCAATTCACCTTATAGCTGTCGGCCATTTTCTTACTGGCTGATCGAAGGAGAGAAAAGGAAAGAGGAACGTCTTCTTCCGTGTGCTTCCTCTTCGGTAATCATTTGATTCCTTGGCCCTCTTTTCCTCGAAAGAATTTGTCTTGTTTCGACTAAAGGAGAAAGGATTTGGTTGTTTGATTAATTTGGAAAAGCTATGCGACGATGAATCGATTTGATAAAGATTTCGGTACTTATTTTCCGTTTCAACGAGAATTTGTTGTTAATATGTTGGGCCTAGCTGTATCTTTCTTGTTGCTGAAGTTCAGTCATTTTGTTGGGCTCATTTCTCTGATCGCTTCGCTAAACTGGAATTCTTCGTTGGTGAAACAACTTGATGATAACTTATCTGCGATTAGTGCACTCTTTCCTACATTGCTTACTTTGCTGAGAATTTGCGGAACTTAATTATGGTGTGGTTGTTTTGTGCTCTCGTCTGAGTGGGTAGAACCACGAGGTCAACTGGTTTGTAAATGGTATTCCACTATTATGGGGGTGAAGATATATTTGACACGAATCTATTGTAGCTCCATTGCGTTTCTCGCTGAAGGTTTTCTCTTCATAAACTCTTGTTGACCGAACCCCGAGGTTATGGTGCACTTCATAATTCTATTTCTGTCTTTTCTTTTTTTCTTTGTCTGATAAATAAGTAGAATTTATTATGATCACTAAGGTAGTTCACCAAGCTCCACTACATCCCTGAAATACTTTCTGTGCTTTGATGAACTGAGTATGCTTTCTTTTTTAAGTGCGTACACAGATTCAATTGTGTGTTTCTTGGTCCTTATACCTTGACATAGAACATGCGCCATTTGTCACACTTGCCACTAAGAATGGGTTAACTGCTTGCAACTCAATGGCATTGGTTTGTTGTTTGTGCCTTTTCCTCATTTAAATTTCAGTGTGCAAGGATTAATGACCTGTGATTGGATGGCATTGTGTCATTGTTTATGGGATTTCTTAAGTAGACAGTACTGGATGAGTATCACTTGAAGAACTGCATTTGCTGGATTTCTGCTTATGTGATCACCTATTTTGTTGTTGATTTCGACACTTCAACATCCATTAAAGATCATGACTGATATGCTTTCGTTGTTTTCCACCTTTCAGTCTTCAAGCCGAAGAAAAATGTTGGGGCGTGTTATGCGAAAAGTTGCTCATGGTGGATCATCTGCCACAATTTCTTCTTTGGTATGAGCCTCTTCCCTCTTTACTTGAGTTAGAAGTGTATTATTTATCGTCTCTCAAGGTTGTGGTATGTTCTCATGCGGTTCATTCTATTGATGGGTACTAAACGATGTACAGTGACTATTATGAAGGTATTACTGATACTTGTAGAGTATCATATTGCTATGACAAATGCAAATGACAAATGGCTTTGATAGGATGATATCCAAAACTTTAAGTATTGCTCGTTCAAAATCTTTGTCGCAATTTGACAATATTATGATGATTAGTTCAAAGTTATTTAGTTTGTTTAATCACTTTTTTTTTCCTGGAAGGTCCATGGACAACCCTTGTGTAAGGTTTTTCCTGAAGGGTCTATGCTAAAAGAGAGTTTCATGTCCTCACAAGAGGTAAATATGGTGTTCCTTATTACCATTTTCTCAGTTCACTTCTTTATTTGTACTTCAGTGTTGTGCAGATGTGAAGGTCTTTCTTTTTTGCTCTTAAATGTTCCATAAAACATCTCAAAAGGTGAATCGCTTCAACATTAGATTTGCCTGACATAAATCCAAATTGGTTCTGTGTTATACTCAATATTTATCTTAACCTACGTTCGATAATTCTTTCTCATAATTTCATAGTATGACTCATTAACTTGATACCTCAATATTTCACACAATTCTAAATGTCTCCCTTGTTCTTGTATATGGGTATAAGTGTACTCACTCTCCATTCCTTGGGCATATTTTGGTTTCTCCATATTTCTTTAAATAGTCTTGTGAGGCAAGTTATTTCTGTCTCTCTTAGGATTTTTCAAACTTCTATAAGAATATTGTCTCATCCTACCGATTTACCACCCTTCATATGTTTAAGAGCCTCTTTGACTTTATTCTTTTGAATATGTTAGTAGAAATTATGGTTCATATACTTTTTTGATTTGGCTAACCCTCTTAAACTAATATTAACATCTTTATTTTCATTAAGAAGCTTATAAAAGTAGTTTTTCCATCTATTTTTATATCATAATTTGCCACTTAATTTTTTTCATGCTTGTCTTTGATGCATGTATCAAAATTAAGATCTTTAGTTTTCTTATCTCTAGCCCTTGTTATCCTAAAAATATCTCTTTCACCCTCTTTTGAGTTGAGTTTTTTTATACAAATCCTCCCAAATTTTAGTTTTTGCTTCATTGACAATCTTTTTCGATTCTTTCTTTGCTTTCTTATAAGCCTCTAAAGTTTCACTAGTTTTCTTAGTATAATACAATTTGTAACATGCCCTCTTTACCTTGATTTTATTTTGTACCACTTCACTCTACCACTAAGCTTCTTTTTGTGCCGGTACATTGTATAGCCATATTGTTCCACATATCACAAGGTGTACCAACATAATTCCAAGCATCTCCTTGTAGGACTTTCTGATTAAATATACCTTCTTTCTCGCTTTTGAGGTTCCAACATTTAGTCCAAATAACTCGTTGCATTCTTTTCTTTCTTTGTCCACTTTTTTACCTCTAAATCAATAATTAAAAGTCAATGTTGGGTGGTTAAACTTTCTCCTAGAATTACCTTGCAATCTTTACAACATGATCTATCTTTTTTCCTACAAACAAAATAATCACTTTATGTCTGCGATAAATCATTCTTATAATTCTGGCTGTCGTAAACCTAATGCAACCCTCCTCCTTTATCTGGGTTTGGGACCGGTCATTCAAGGCTGATCCGTTACATGGGCGGAGTTAGGCTAGAACTTAGTCTTTGAGAAAAAAGTTTAAGGTTCAGTAGGTAATGATATTTGTTTTGTGGCAGTCTTTAGAGTTACTTGTTACTTTGGTGCTTTTTTGTTTACTTTCATCTCCATCTGTTATTAAAATGAATATCAGGATGTTGAACCTTGTATAACATACTTCATATGCTAATCAATTTCAACAAAAAGTCCACATTTCCTATGACTATGGTTTGTAGAGTAGCTGTCTGAATATTCTACTACCAAGTTGACATGCCTTCTTTTTTTTTCTAAGAGACAAATACCAAGATGTTTATATGAGATCATAAAGAGCGTGACCTCAGGCTGAAAACCACAAGAAACATTACAGAGGGGACAAGATGCCATATAGAACGATAACTTTAATTCCTTCTGGTGAATAACAGGGCAGCCCAGGTAAGATCTACCTACTTAAGGCTGGCACATGAACTGTCCGAATAAGCAACAAAGACTGTGGTTTTGCCTTTCCCGATAGAACAATACCAGCCTAAGAGTGGAGGGGCATCCACCTTTTCCAGTGATTGAAGTGAGAAGAGTGATAGAATAAAGTATGTATAGACCTCCTGTCTGATGGAAAGGATTAAGATGTATTACAAGAAATGACTGACTAATGGATATAGTGCTCTTACGGCTTCTGAGGATTGACATTCTTAATAGCTATGAGTGATGTAACAGACAATTTACCGGTAGAAAGCACCAAAGATGCTATACCCATTTTTATTTCCTTTCATCATACAAGGAGGACAAAATAGAAATGTCTATGCACTTGAGCATGACATCCACTGGGAAGTGGCAACTCCGAAAATCAACAACAACCAAGCCTTTTTCCATACTGGCAACTCTGAAAATAATTCGAAAAATTATATCCCTGTTGAAGATGGGGGATGCTGTCCTGCACCAGGTGGTCCATGATACTAACAAGGTCAAAGCCCCATTCCTGAATCAGTGGGTACTTATCACATGAGAGAAACTGCAGAAAGCAGATGGCACAAGGACACAATGCTGACTTTATGGCTTTGCTATGGGAACGGCAAAATTTAGGGGATAGGTAATGAATCATAAGATACCCCTGTGGGTAATGGGTTGAACCTTCATAACGATTTCTGTGCCATTAAGGAAAAACGAAACTCATAACCCATCAAACAAGCTATTCTGGATACTCATTCTATGTAAGTTTCTCCTTAGAGGATTAAGGGAGGCTCTTGCCTCCTAACTAGTTGGGAGATAGTAGGCGAAACAATGTCCCAAAGGCTGATTTATTGTCCTTTGATCTGTCGCCAAATTCAGAAAAGTATGTGAGGGAGAAAGCTCTTAATACTAATCACCACCTCTTCCAAGTCCCATGACCAGTCATCCATCTGTTATTTATCTTGTATGAAACAAATCAGTCCATAACTTGTCTTCCATGCTAAGCAGCCATAACAATTTTCCTATCAGAACAACACTGACCATATAAACCCTTCTCAAGACTATCCTTCCCTGTGCCTTGGATTTGATGCACATAGTTTTCTACATGGAAGCCCCTTACATGGTTTTGTCCTGCATGCATTTTAGATATTATCACTCTCATATCCACAAGTTCCAGTTGAAAAGTTAAGTTCCTTTAATTCTTTTACCACGAATATATAGATTTATCATTCCTTGTGGCTGGGATGTTAGCCTATGCAGTTTTCTTAGTTAAGTTCCCCTAGTATCTCTCTTTGGTCTTACTCGTGAAAATTGAGTAGGCATTGCTTCTCTTGAGGGGATGTGCTCATGCCAGGAATTTCAGTGTCCTTACTTTGCCAGGTAAATTGATAAACAGAAATCTCTGGTTAGATTATTGGCTAAACCATTGTTGTTATTGTCTGTTTGAGTTAACTTCTCTTTTGCCATTACTCTCTCAGGCGGTCCAATTGGTAAGAAAGAAACCAGGTTAGCATGGAACGTTCTTCTGTTGCATTAGTTCTTTGGACTTTATCCTTGGCTGGATTAGTAACTTGCAGTCTTCTACTGACCATCATTATTCTTGATGCCATTTCGTATTTGTAACACAGTGAAACCTTTATTCTCTTTGGGAGAGGTCCTTCACATGCTCTCTGGAGTAGGTCATTTGCTTCAGATGCAGGTGAAACATCGTCTTATCTTTCAAATGGTTGTTCTTTCATTTCAGTTAAAAGCTCCATCCATCGAGAAAATTCTCAATGAACTTAAATGTAGGTGATTTGTTTGATGCGGTTGTTCCATTTATGGGTGAATCCATTACTGACGGAACTCTGGCCACATTTCTGAAGAGTATGTAGATAGACAAATTGTCTTCTCTTGTGCGCTACTATGCATTCATAGCTCTCTTCTAACGGCTTATTTTTTCTGTTTTTCTTTTCTTGTTTAATCCATCTGGCTCAGAACCTGGTGACAAGGTTGAGGTTGATGAAACCATAGCACAGATCGAGACAGATAAGGTAATTTATCTTCTGGGTAAAGTGAAATATGGCTCCTGACAAAAAAGGTTTGTTTAAAATAGTTTTCCATCTAAAATAGGGAGAAATTTCTCTTTCCAGGTTACTATTGATGTTGCTAGTCCAGAAGCTGGGGTCATCCAGAGGGTAATTATTTATTTGTTGAGAAAGTGTTGACTTCTAACCAGGTTATTTGTTTCTTACCACTTTACCTGCACATAACTTGTAGTTTGTTGCTAAAGAAGGTGATACTGTAGTTCCTGGAACAAAGATTGCTGTCATTTCCAGATCTGCTGTTGCTGATTCAGATGCTTCAACAAAGAAAGAGAAGCCTGCTGAAGATAAGCCTTTGTTGCCTCCATCCACGGGGGGAGAAAGTCTGGAGAAAAAAACACCCTCAGAGTCAGTCAAGGAGAAGCCTTCAGCTGCATCCCCTCCAGCGTCTAAAACCTCACATACGGAACCTCAGCTTCCTCCCAAAGAGAGGGAAAGACGAGTAAGCCTTAATTTCTTTAAAAGATTGGTCCTTTACAGAATTGGTAGATGCTCTTGTGTGATCTGTATACCAAATTCAACAATATTTAAATGAGATGAAGTTGTCAACTATTGTAGGTTCCCATGACAAGATTGAGGAAGAGAGTTGCAACTCGCCTGAAAGACTCCCAGAACACTTATGCGATGCTGACCACATTTAATGAAGTTGACATGTAGGTAACCTAGTTTGTGTTCATATTTAGTCACTTCTGTGGCTCAGCTTTCTTAGCATGTAGCATGAATCCTGCAACAACCCACACCTGGTTTGTCAAGATATACTGCTTCATGAGCCATAATGAAGTATTTGTCTGGTCAGTGACCTATCGACTAGGTAAATGCTTGAAGTTATGGGCTTATGTTTTATTCGTGAAAGTTTCAATCTCTTTTACATCCTTTGAAGGACCATGCACCTATACTGCAGTCACAACCCACCCCCTAGTAGCAAGCATTAAATTCCTTCATGCTTTGGTGTTTTTTGCAAATTTGACCCAAAGAATGGCATTAAACGAAAATGTGTTGCAAGATAATCATTTTGTGCTTGGTTTGTTTGTTGCAGATATGAACTGTTATCTTTTCATGCTGATTAAGTGTTCCTTTTCTTGTGATTTTGTTTTCTTTTTGTTGATGAAGGACAAATCTGATGCAACTCCGTTCTGAATACAAAGATGCATTCCTGGAAAAGCACGGTGTTAAGCTGGGTTTTATGTCGGGATTTGTTAAGGTATGCATGTCCTACATATTTAACTTTTAAGTAGCAAAGGTTGTGGTCAGCCATATGATTATAATCCTATCTTGCATCTTTTTGACTATGTTCAAACATTTTCAGGCTGTTGTGAGCGGTCTCCAGCATCAGCCCATAATTAATGCTGTTATTGATGGTGAAGATATTATTTATCGTGATGATATTGATATTAGTATTGCTGTTGGAACTCCTAAGGTGTGTAAATCCAATTTTCAGTTGTTTGTTCTCTTATTGCATATTCATAATAGTAGGCAGTTCATGTTTTATGTATGTAATACAATTAATTAACAAAAGGCACTTACTGTTTTGTAAGACGCAATGGAAACAAGTGAATGTGACAGCAGAATGTGGTCATCTGTTTGTGCTCTGTGATCCTCTATTATGATATCTAGAACCTTGTGTTTCATCCTAACCTGCAATTCTGATTATGTTGATTACCAACTTGTAAGCACGAAAATTCTCACTTCTGGTTTTTAAGCAGGAAATGAATCTTTTCGCGTCTACGTCGTTTCTATGGGCGTGTCAGCTAGCTTGCTCAAGCTAGTGAAGTTTTTTGAAATATCTTGCGTTTTAAGGCAATTGTGAGCAAGCAGGATCTTTTTGCTTTAAACCTTCTTGAACCGGTGCTCAAGGGTCAATTTAAGCGCTTATAGATATTGATATAGATATTGATAAAACAATTTTGACTCTTTGAAAAGGAGCTAAGTGTTTTGAAAACTCGAGTTTGCCTAAGTTTTGCAAGTTTTTATGTACGGGGGCTATATGATGTCTTTGAGTTTTTTTTAAGCTATTTAGACCGGATATGTGTGTGCACAAGTGGCTTAATTTCAACGAGTTTGAACTTAGATTCGGGGTTTCCATTTGAAAACGCGCGAATGCAAGAATGCACAAATATTTTTCGGGTTTGATATGATGATGTGAGCTAGGCTCGAATTAAAAGCAACTCACACAACTTATGTAACTACCCGAAATTGAAAGTGCAATGCAACTTTAAGGGAAATACCCGAACTTGAAAGCAACTCACACGACTTGAATGTAAATTGCAGAATTGAAATATACTTATATCTTAAGAGCGAAAAGGCTCAATTGTGAGTGAGTGTTCTTGGTGTGTAAATGGAAAGACAACTCACACGACTGGAATTGAACTTGCCGAAATTGAAATATAAGTATATAGTAAGAGCGGAAAGGCTCAATGCACGCGTATGTAGTGTAAAATTTAAATGACAAACTCACACGACATGAATTGAACTTTGCCGAAATTGAAATATAGATATATAATAAGAGCGGAAAGACTCATTTGTGAGTGAGTGCATTTGGTGTGTAAATGGAAAGACAACTCACACAACTTGAATTGAACTACCCGAAAATGTAAGTGCGTACACGACTTAATGTAAAACTCACGCAGCTGGAAAATATATAAGTATGCTATATCTTATGAGCAACAAAGGCCCAAAATGTGCGTGAGAGTGTAGAAAGTGCTCGAGTGCTTCTTGTGTGCGAGTGTTAAATTTAAATGACAAACTCACACGACGTAAATGTAACAACCCGAATTGAATTGCAACTCACACAGCTTTCACTAAAGTAAATACCCAAAGGGAAATATATACTTTAGCTTAAGAGTGGAAAGGCTCAATGTGTGTGCAATCGTGTGCAATTAAGAGCGGAAAGGCTCAAGTGTACGTGGGTGTTTTGTGTACGTCTAAGAGCAATATGGCTCAAGTGTACGTGTGTGCTTCGTATATCAAGCACAAATATTACATTTCGGGGGGAGACTACGCTCCATTATTACAACCCCGTATCGAATTGAATTAAATTTGAACTGAGTAAGGTAAAAACCAAATTTAAACACTTACAAGTGGTCGACTTTTCCTCTCAATCGTGCTCGGGTCCGTCCACCTTGGCAGCCAAGAGATGGGTCTCCCTAGGTGGGCTTAGACGTGAGTTATTAGGCTTAGGATATGCTTGAGGACAGCCGGGCGTTTGAGCTTAGGAGGGGCTTAGGTTCGGCCAAGGTGTGGGGCTGGCTAAGGTAAGTCACGACCTAAGTGGGGCTGGTCCTAATCGGCACTAAGGAGAAGGGATGCAGCTGGCTAGGCCTCGGCTAAGGTATGGTCTTAGGTAATGGGCTGGGAGCTAGGTAAGTTCACGGCCAAGGTAAGGTTGCAGGTAGGTGCTAGGGTAAGGCTGTAGGTAGGGGTTGTGGCATTGGGATTACACCAGGGCGCTGGAGTTAGGCGCTAGGGACAGTGGGGTGCGGCGCGGCAAGTGCTGGGACGCGGCGTTGGGGTAGCGCTAGGTGCTAGATAGTGAATAGGGGACCGTGGGGTAGCGCTAGGGACAGGGTTCGGCTGGCTGGTGGGGAGATGGGTTACGGCAGGGGGGTTGTGGCTACGACAGGTTGTGGCAGTGTGGTGGGGAGAAAGGGACTGGCTGTGGCGGAGGAATGGGGTGTTGGCGCTAGGGAACGGGCGATAGTGGAGTGGGGTGCTAGGTGCGCTGGGAGGTGAGGGAGACGGTTGGTGTCTAGGGGGAGTGTAGGAAATAGGTTCAAACCGAGTGCAACTGCACTCGGTTGGGTTTGGATTTTGGTCGGTTAGGGGGAGTTTGTGTCGATTTAGGTGAAAAGGGCTAGGTCTAGGCTAGTTTTGGGTTAGGTTTAGTAGGGTCGGTTAGGTGGTTTAGGCTAAGTTAGGGTGAGGTTGAGAGACCTACCTCTTGGAGCTGGTCCACCACGCATAGCCCATGCCTCCACGCCTTTGTGCAGCACTTCTTCAAGTCGGTGCAGCCCTTTGGTTTGAGCCTAGGTTCATACAAGGCTTGAACCCATGCTCTTGATCAAGCCCACACGGCTATGGCCCACCATATCTACTTTATGCCCTCCACTCATTCTCTCTCTTCCCAAGCCTTCAAATTTCAAGTTCACGTGAACTTATGGCACCCCCTCACCTTTATTTATAGGCAAATGAGGTGGGTCTTGGGTATGGGTCTTGGATTTAGATTTTGAGATTCAAATCCGATCCAAACACTATTTGGGCCTGGATTTGGATATTTGGGTCCAGATCCAATCCAAATTTTCATTTCTTCAGTCCTTCTTGGTGTTTCGAGATGGACAGTTTCTGCGGGCCTTAGCTTCATTAGCGCTCCGTCTTGGGTTGGGTCTTCCCCAACCTTTTCGTCCGAACTCCTTCTCACCTTTCGGAACTCCGTTTTAGTTGATTTTTGTTATTTAAGGCTTGGATTTTTGATGATTTGGTGGATGCTTTTAACTTTAGATTTGATGCTCCGGGCTTGAAGTCTGCTTCTTGCCTGGGCTTTCCTTTTACCTTTTGATCATGTTTTTATCAGGTAAGGCTGCATTCTGGGCTTTTGAACCTGTTTTTTGAGGCTGCTTTTGATCAGGCTCCACCTGTGGGATTTATTTCTTTACAAAATGAGACTTGTCCCGAGTTTGAGGAATTTTCATTTTGAACGGGGTTTTAAACAGAAGTTTAAAGCTTTTGCAACTCCTGGGTTTTCGAAAACTCAAAATTTGGTTTTGAAATGGATTTTCAAACCAGGTGTTTGTTTTGAAAAATCATTTGATTTTGGGGTGTTTACACAACTACATACATTCTATTTTCCAAGTCATTTCAATTTTTCAATGATGTGATGCCTCTGCAAGTTGCATGGTCCTCCTGTAGTGGCATCAGATAAAAATGTTGCTTGGATATATGGTTGCTACTTGCATGGGGACATGGTCCTCCTTTACTTGTTTGGTGCCTCTAAAAGTACACCACATTTCCAATATGGAAGTATGTTATGAAGTTCCTAACGTCAAAAGTTTTGTGTATTGGCATCCATGCCCGATAATTTCAATATTTTGTCCTGCCAATACACCCGGTAATAGAAGTGTCCAGTCAAAAGTTTGCTTTGAAGTTTAGAATCTAAGTTGTTTTCTCATTAAAAATTGTTAGTTCAGATAATTAGTTATGAGAGACACCTAAATAGCACGATGTACCTAATACCTCATGGTAATGAAGAAAACTATCTATCTACTTGATGACAATGAAAGGACTATCTACTTGATGACAATGAAAGGACTAGGTAAAAGAAATTTGTATTATGGCTATTTGGACACCAAGAGATTCTCCAAATAGTATAATAAACGGGTAGGTGGATGGTGGACCAACTCTTTATCTCTTGTCCTGGTTTGATTGTTCAGACGAACATGCCATAATGTTTTATGCTCAACTAGAAGTCTATCCTCATGAACTCTAGTTTATCTACCTACTTCCGTTACATGGAAATTTTGTGGTCTTTTGCATTCTGTATGTCTCAACATTATAAGAGCACGCTTTATGGGACATACTACGTATTAAGTATAGTAGTCTGAGCTAAGCAGTTTCAACATTGCTTAGGGCTATGTATGGTTTTTCCTGTGGGGAATTGTCTGCAGAGACTTTAACCATTTGCTTCTCAGAGTCAAAGTGTGCTTTGACTGCATATGAAGTCATGAGTTCAATTACTATAGCAAGCCATCCTAAGTTCCCAGAGCAAGTTATTTTTCTGGACCATAGTCACTTTACCAATTAGCTGAAAAACGAGGTGAGTGACCCATTCACTATCTAAAGGGGCAGTAGACTTTCGTGTCCTTTATCTCTCAGGTCTACCTGACAGTCTTTGAGAAGGTAAAGGCCATAGGTTTTCATCCGATGACTTAAAACTTCCTGGGATGGTGTCAGCTTTCACTCTAAAGAAGGTGAAGACTGCTATTTTCTCCCCAAAGCCTTGAACACCCTGCAATGATCAGATGATCTTTTTTGTTGTTGAATACCCTGCCTTTTTCCCCCAAACTTTTGAGCGAGGCTGCTGAAACCGGATTATCAATTGCAAAATGATTTTGGAGTACGGGCTAAGGTGGAACGGATCGATTATTATCTTAGATCAATTTCAATCACAATGTACTATCAGAGCTGGGTAGTCATCTCTGATTGAGTTCAGGACTGATAACTGGTTGTAGACCATCTCCTCTAGTTCTAACCTTCCGATCTTTGTTCGCTGTTGTAAGTGATTCATCATGAGTGTGTAATGCCAATGAAGGATATATTATTCTGCTCCAGTAGGAAATTTTGTATTCATGAACCAACAACACTTGTGGCCTTGTGGGATTACTAATTTATTATAATGTGCAACTATCTTCACGGTAATGGTAGAGTAATTTAGATTGTAACTCAGAGGTGCCTCTCCAGATCGTGTGATCTTATAAGTTTTACTTGAAGCCATGGGAGTGGGTCCCAAAGAACTTCCACGTCACCTGGGATCTCAATAAAGAGCCCAACTTTTTAGATAAGAACCGACTGTTTGCACGGATAGTAACTTGAAAGGTTTCATATGAACTCAGCAAGTGTTTTCTTTTTTGAGAAGTTGCACTTAATATGTGTGTACAAGATTTGTCTAAGTCACTTCATTTCTCTGTGTGTTCTTTTTCAGCAATTCTCATGATTTGCCCAGCACATATCCCATTTCAATTAAGATCTAAATCTTATAGAGATGTATATGGAGATGGTGAATTCATAGTGGTAGCTAGAATTGGACAACCTTATATCATCAGTTAAATCATCCGAATATTATACATCGTTAGTCTTCACATTCGTGACTACCTAACTTATGAGTAATGCAATTATAGAGTCTCAGATGGCTTTTGATTACTTTATGCAACTACAGAAAGTGCTCATACTTGTCATATTCTCATACTTGTTGTCGTTCATAAATAAACTTGTTTCTCAGAAAACAGATTCTGATACTAATCTTGTCAATTAATTGAGAGTGCGGTAGAATGAACTGAGGATGCCAATTTGTGGAAGACATTTTCTACTGGACATGATTGGAAAGACTATTTGTGAACTAGCTTCTTGATTTTCTGTAGCACTCTGGCTATTGAATGTTTAAGCGCGTTTATGGTTACTACATATCCACGTGCAGTTATGAGTTTCTAGTAATTTGGAGATTTTTTAGCCCATCTAGTATGGGAAAAGGCTTAGTTGTGGTTGTTGTTGTTGCATGTTTTTACCCAGTTACCGAATTGCCTTCTCGGTTCTCATGACTGACATAATGGCTATACTATATAATGCGTTGTTTTCTTGTAGGGTCTTGTTGTTCCTGTCATTCGTAAAGCCAACAGAATGAATTTTGCGGAGGTAGAAAAGGAAATCAGTTCTCTTGCCAAAAAAGCCAGTGATGGCTCAATATCAATTGATGAGATGGCTGGTGGCACATTCACTATATCAAATGGTGGCGTTTACGGGAGCCTTTTAAGTACGCCCATAATCAATCCTCCCCAGGTATGGATCATTGTGGCACAAACAAGACGCACTTAACCTGATTAATGCTTAGTTGGTTCAAGTGTTCTGGCGCGTGTTCCCCTTATTAAAGATTCTGAGTTCGAACCTTGTGAATGGAGAAGACCAACAGTGGTAGTGGAGCTTTACCCCCATAGTGGGCCGACCCCACGTGAACTGGATTAGTTGGAACCGTTTGAGCTTCTAGATACTGATGGTATACCTCAAAAAAAGAAAAGAAAGACACTTAACCTGATCACTTCCAAGATCAACTCCTCTGTTTAAATGCTTACTCCATCTTTTCTATACGAAATTCTAACATCTTTATTTTCTTGTTTACAGTCTGCTATACTTGGAATGCACAGCATTGTAAATCGTCCAATGGTTGTGGGTGGTAACATCGTCCCTAGGCCCATGATGTACATTGCACTGACATACGACCATCGCCTCATTGACGGGAGAGAGGCAGTGTATTTTTTGCGGCGCATTAAGGATGTTGTGGAAGATCCTCGCAGACTTCTTCTAGACCTTTGAAAGCTGTTAACATCTTGGCACTTTGTTGTTTCAAGTGCTACGCGTGTGATTCATGAAAAGACAAGCACCTCAAATGAGCATTCCTTGGGTGATTCAAGTCTGATTTTCCTTTCATGATATGTGCACTGCAATAAGCATTGTTACTAGAACGAAGTTTCTTAATCAGGCCGTTTTGTTGAGGCTCTGTAAAAAACCTTGAATTATTTCCTTTACCGCAAGGACGTTTCATTTACATACGTGCCCTCCAGCAGTTGCTGAATAAATCTCACCACCTTTATGCATGAATCTCTATAATGAACCAGTGATGTATTATGTTTCCAATGTATTCCTTCCACCATCCCCATTCATATCAAATCCAATCAGTAGGTTTGCTAAGCCATCCAAGCTTCTATGTTGTCCAAGCGTATAGCCAGTTCTAATTTGTTGGTGAACCTTGTTGCTGTAAATCTACAAGCTGAGCCCCCGAGGTGGCCACACCCATCGATCAGCATGGAGTCACTTATTTTACTTCCTAAGCATGTGTTCTCTGATGTCATTGATAATCCTTGCATTTTAACCTTAAAATTATTCTAACACAAGCACGTTTAATTTTGATGTTGTATTGAGATTAGCGATTTCTGTGCAGGCTCTCGATGAGACCAAGAATATTCTCATGTACTTTCTTTTTCTTTGCTACTGTATATATATGTATATATGTATGTATGTAGAGAGAGAAAGAGAAAAACTAGATCTTGTAACTTCAAATATGTATTCTTACTCACTATTTGTCGGGAATCACCTTTTATTAGGTCATGAGTATCGTTTAAAAAGTTATAATTGTTTTACTTGTGTATATATAAGAATTATTTTAAAAGAAAATATGTTATTCAATAAAATTGTAACAACATACAGTTAACCCTGGGCTTTTCTTTTAGAGAGAGAGAGAGGAGTAAAACGTAGACATTATAGTTAGAAACTCGCACAATATATTCCATAACTTTCTACCAGTCTTCGACGCTAAGTAGGAAATTTCTTTTTTTTTTAAAAAAAAGGGATGATGATGTGTCTAAACCATCACCAGGTAAGTTGATCGTTTTGACTTGATCTGGATAAGAAAAAGAAACCAAGGCTCTTTGATCTTCCATAAGTAATGAGACTACATAATCCAGGCAAGTGTGGTCCATTGTAATGCTAGGAATGCTGGTCAACCTTACTCGGTTCTCCCTCCCCCCTACTAACCGTACCTCCTTCACCACGACTGAGCCTGCCCCGATCTTGGCCCCTGCTCCAAACTTCACATTAGCTAGCATATGTGAACCTGCACCCGCTATGACCTCTTCGCCAACCTCTGGGTGCTGGTCGTGTTGCTGACCTTGCCAGTACCTCCTAGAGTCACATTGTGCAAGCCCTATATGTTATCACCGATGGCATGGTCAAGCAGTATGCCATTCCCGAACCTCGCCCTAGGCTGTATGTCCACAGCAAAGGCCACCAAGACCCAACTTTGGATAACCAAAGCCAGTGGTACTCGACCCTGGGTCCTTAGACTATGAGCCACTCTGTGAGCCTGAATTGCCAAGAATTCCTTGAAGTTGAGTAGGTATTGAGCATGACTTACACATGCTGGATCCCTCTACTTGACTGCCTTAAGGTCTTCTTGGGCCACATTTCACAAGAAACATGGCTGCAATCACCTGAGATGGGCTTGAGCCCACTAGAAAGTGGGACTCAGGATTTTTTTTGGGTGAGGTGCACTTGTATTTCCCTATACATAATAGCGGACTCTGGATTTTTTTAGATTTCGGGTAAGTGGCATGCCTCAACTCATCCTAAAGTAGGTCCATCACTGCCTCCATGTATGGCGTAGAGGGCCTGCTTCCTAGATGGGTAGCTAAAGCACACTCAAGTGAGCCATGTGACAATATACCTGACTAAGATTTGTTCTTACTCCGCTAACTTTAGCCATAAATCATCTCTCTTCATTTCTGGTATGTTGAAAAGCGCCTGCTAACTCCACAAACTCGTTAATGGCAGTCGGTTGTGAAATGGAGCTTGGTCCAAATCAAAGGAAAGATCTTTTAAAACCATTTCGGGCCATGGTCTCTGGATCCAGGTGACCTTTCGGAAGAGTTTGCGACACCAAGATCTGTTTGGTGTAAAGGCCAACTTACAGTAATGTTACATAGATCAATATCCTCTTTTAGGATTTGCTTATATGTAGACATGGCTGGCTCGGACCTGGAATGAGGGCTTGAAGTGGAAGCAAATAAGGTTCAAAACTGGCTAAAGCCACAGTCAAACCGGACCCGGAACCATAACAGAATGAGGGACCCTCTTGGTTCCATTAGGTGCACCTGGAGCTTGAACAACCTGTTCTGCTTTCACATAATTTTGGTCTACACATATTTTTAATAATTTTAAAGCAAACTAACTCTACGTAATATGTTTTCCTCTCAATATCTTTCCTGGCATTTGTTAATTTGGTTCTTCGTTATGTTCTCTAGATAGAAACCTAAACCGAACGGAAAGTAGAACCCAACCATATGAGAACCAGAAGCAGACCCAAACTACCATGGAACTGGAGCCCAAACTGAGCAGGGACCACTAAAATTCGAACCTTAAGTAAGACTCGGTGAGCCCTGGTTCAGTTACGGCACCAGAATCAGCCATGCTTGCTTATATGTCACATTTCTAAAGCATTGCTTCTTAAAAAATCTCACATTGTAGAGACGTGATCAACACCAAATCCCAGAATCCTGGTTAAACCAACTTCTCATGTTTGGATGAATATATTAATTTAGTCAGTTTCAAAACTTCTTTGATAATAGTAATGAAACAACTTATAACAATTATTTTCAGTAAAAAATAAAAACTTTCAAACTTAAAACATCTTTCTTTTGGGATTACGACACGAGGCTGAAGCCGAACACACGCATGCATGCTCCAGGGAACAAACTCATCACCTGCGCCATGGGAGTCAGAGAACCCTGCCAGACCTGTAATTCCAACCTTTACATTGCAAATCTTGTCTTCAACCTGTAATAATTATTTTTTAAAAAAACCTAAGATGTGTGCTTCCAAAGAAGTTCATTCAAGCCTTATTACTATATTGGGAACCTAATCTTTCCCTTTGTAATGTCTTATGGTGTGCATTGTGCACGACAATTAAATGTTTTAGGTAGCAATTGTATGTATACGCAGGCAGTGACGGATCCAGAAACTTGTTTCGGGTGGGGCGGGCTTTAAAATTTTCAATGAAAATTTCAATACGTAATTGAAAATTTCAGAATTTCAGTTGTGCGTTTGCTCCAATCCGCCACTGTAAGCAGGTACATCGAGTTGAAAACCCACTTCAATTTATTTGTCTTGATCAATGTCCTGGAGGATGGGGAGTCATCAAACTGGATATCTCTTCATCAGTGTTTTTGTGCATGGTAGTTCTTATTAAGGAACACCTTCATTCCAGGTACACCAATTTAGGTAGCAACTGCTCTGGTAGGTCAAGTTGAAAACCCACTTTAATTGGTTTGTCCCGATCGATGTGTTCGACGATGAACACTGCGCTTGTTTGGTTATATGATCCACTAGGGACCTCAAACTAGATAACAAAATGGAAGCAAATTGTTTGAGTGTAATCACTCCATATTTGCTTAGCTAAGAAAGAGTGATCATTGACTTTACTTTCTTAGGACAAAGATTCCAATCTTTCTGGTGGATATTCATTAGATCGCGAAGTAAAGTGAACCACGAATCCAGAGAAACCCAGTCAGGTGATATGGGAGCTCGAGGACGAGCTAAGAAGGAACTATTCTCACATGTTCAGGTACACTAAAAAACCTCAAAACCATTTAGGAGTGTGATGCATTCTGGTGTTGTATCATGCATGACAATCCTAAACGTTTGAAGGTAATCTCTTCATTAGCTTTTTGTACATGCTAGATTTTTATTAAGGAACATGGTTTTAGGTACACCCATTTGGGTAGCAAATATGCTGGCGGGTCGAGTTTAAACCCACTTTAATTGATTTGTTCTAATCAATATGATCGGATATGGACAATGCATTGGTTTGTCTATGTGATCCACTACTGGGGACCTCAAACAAGATCATAAATCTTAGAAGTTGGAACCCTAAAAAAGGAAATGCTCATCCAGCAAATCATAATTGCATAGCTAAGAAAGTCAATGATCATCACCCTTAACTACTTAAATTAAACGTTCCTGATCATTCCGGTGGCTATTCATTAGATCCCGGTGCAAACCACGAAATCAAGAATAACACGGCTAAGCCACGGGGGAGCTTGAGGATGAGATGTAGGACTATTATTATTGCCTGTTAAGATATACTAAGAAAACTCTAAAATTATGGAGGATTAC
Organism: Brasenia schreberi; assembly: GCA_036023115.1. Classification (NCBI taxonomy): domain Eukaryota; kingdom Viridiplantae; phylum Streptophyta; class Magnoliopsida; order Nymphaeales; family Cabombaceae; genus Brasenia; species Brasenia schreberi. Next base: position 4,022,808 of record JAYKKT010000054.1, on the reverse strand, counting down.
CAAGTCTTATAGTATGTATCATAGATAACTATTGGAATTTTTAAATGTAATAAGTAGATTAGAGTTTTTGTACTTAATAGGTTCTATTAAGGAAAAATATTCCAAGTACACCTATTAAAGCAAAAACTATACATAAAGGTTGAGCTGAATACCCACCTCAATTGATTTGTTCAGATCAACGTGCACGGCGATAAACTTGAGTGCTCGTGGTTGTGTGATTCACTGGATCCTTTAAAGTAGATAATGAAACATGAGCAAAGTGCGCGCGGTTGAAACCTCAAAAAATAAATTCTTTGAATAGCCAAGAAAATTAGTGACCGTTGCCCTTAACTACTTACATTAAAGATTCCCAATACTATTTGTTAGATCCTGAAGTGAATCACGAATCGAGAAAAAACCAGCGAAGCTACGCAAGAGCTTGAGGATGAGTAAAGAAAGAACTATTCTTAGATTGTTCAAATATGTTTAAAAACTTTGAGATGAAAATTTCTTTTAAGGGGGGGTAGACTACGAAGATTTGGGTAAGTTGGATAGGATCCATATGCCCGAAGCCCTAATCTTCAAGAAAATTAATGGCATGGAGGCTTCCCCGACAAATTAAAGTGGCTAATCAACATTATTATAACTTAATCATGAAAGAAATTACTTACAGCTAAAAAACCCACAACTCTTCCTGTATCTATCCGATGGTTCAATAGATTTGCTTCAAGGATCTCATACAGCATAACCATGGATCTTCATATTGCAATCACATGAAGAGATTTCGGGTTGGATTCTCATTGTTTCCCCCGCAATGCAGCTCTAAGGTTTACTTGAGCAACATATATGCATGTTACTTTGATGTAAGAGATCATTGGATCAGGTTTATAATCCAAACTAACTCCGATTCAAACCCCGAAGCTTTCATGTAATTCAGCTACCACCTTTCAAAGAACAGACCCAAACTTAATTTGGACCATGATTCACCAAATTCGGATTTGAATCTAGTCCCAAACGTATAAAAGTTTACTCTTTAAGGTTTAAAACAAAGCATCCAAACCATCACTACTTTAATCTCTCCCAAAAGTGGCATCAAATCCAATCCTTTTTGGCGGAAGATGGCATTCCTCCAACTCTCAGGAAAGAAATTAGAGACCGTATCGGATTCTAAACTCTAGTTAGGTGGCCCAGGGTTAACCATGGCACCCACCCAAGATTTTTCACATGACCCCTTTTAGGCAATCAGTTGAAACACTAAATTAAGAACGACCACATTTCCCTGCATACCGCAGACTGCAATTCCGTATATAACTCAAAGCAGCCTAGGGCTTCCTGCAGATCATGATGTCAAACAGCATATGACACACATTAGGTTTGGGTCAATCTCTGCCGTGCAGCTAATTTGAAAACTGTATACTTAGGGCCCACTTAGGTTAACTCAAGTGAAAATGGTGGAGATGAACGATGGAGATTTTTATAAGCAGTATATGGGTAATATAAATCTGACATGCATCCGGATTTTGTGCTGTGGTCTAGCAAAGCAAGTTCGTGCGTTATTAGCTTACCTTCTATAAGAATTTGCATCTTTTAGCGACTGCTGGAGGCTATCAACTTTGGGAAAAGTGAGAACTGACATTTTTGTGCACTCCCCAATTCATTACACGCCCTATATATAGGGGAATGCCTCTTGTAAGTTCAGTATCACACCAAAACCACAGAGAGAGAGAGAATGACTAGGTCAGTCTCTTTCTTCCCCAAGAAGAGGAAGAGAATGAGGAAGCAAAGGAGCGATGCAGTACAGGAGCAGAAGCAAGAAGAAGGTCCCTTCTCGAAACACAACGTTAAGAGGAGGAGGAGGTCAAAGAAAAGCAAGGAGATAGAAAATGGAGCACCATTTTTTCCAATGGAGATCATCGCAAACATACTTTCTCGGCTCCCCGTGAAACCTCTCCTTATGTACCGCACCGTCTGCAAAGCCTGGTGCGCCCTCATTGGCTCCAGGAACTTCGCCACCATGCATCTACAAAGAGCAAAACTCAACATGTTCTTTCTCGCTGACAAGCACCGACGCCACCCGAACTTGAACCACTACCTCCTCGTGAACAGGTACAGGGAGGCCGTGGTCAAGTTCCGGTACAAAGGTGGCTATCAGGGGAAGAAGGAGAAGGTTCTTGTGGGGAGCAGTATATGGATGCAAACATCCCTAAATGGATTGATTTGCTTCATGAAAGGCACATATAACTGCACCATTCATGTGGTCAACCCTGCAACAAGAGAGCAAATCGACCTGCCAAGCATGGGATTCGACCTCATCGAGTTGTGCCAATTGCTCCAGGACCCAGTTACTGGACTCTACAAGGTGCACTTGGTCTATAAAATCATCGCCGAGGGCTACGACTACCTTATCGCGACGTCGAAAATATTCACATTAGGTGTGGATCAACAATGGAGGGACCTCCCTGATTGCCCTCACAGATCCTGGAAGCCACCTTTTCCTATTTTAGAAAGGCCACACGTTAATGGAGCCGTCCATTGGATTTGTCATGGTCTAAGATCCAATCCAACTGGTTCAACTTCTTCTTCGTCGTCGTCCGCCTCCGATACAGAAGCCGGTTCGGGTAAGTTTATAGTGGCTTTCCACGTCGGCCGAGAGGACTATGCAGTGGTCAACTACCCTCCTTGTGAAACCTCCATTTTTGATAACTATGAAAACATGGCTGAGGCAGAGACTTTGGTTGAGGTGCAAGGCTTTTTGCAGCTATTGCACCTTCGCGCATGCATGAATGCAGTGGAAGTTTGGGTTTTGAAGGACTATGAAAAGCGGATCTGGGCCAGACAATGCAGGATCCATTTGGAGTTCTTCGACTATCAAAAGATCTACGTTCCAGAATGCCATCATCTGGCGATGATCGACGGCCGGTCTTTGCTGTGGACGCACGGGCTTTTGGGTGCACACGGGTACGCATCAGATATCATTTTATATTGCCCCCGGTATAGAACCATTAGGAGAGTGAAGTTGATGAGCAACGACCTTGTGATGCGTGGAAATTATGTGGAGAGCGTCGTCTCTTGGCGTAGCGGTCCCAATCGCTTCAAGGTGGAAAACTGAATGAAAGCTGATCTTGGATAATTTATATGACCAATTAGTTGGTCATATTAGATCTCCACCGTACATATCCACCCGTCTTCCTTGATGGAAACTGAGTGGAACACATATCACAAATCTCAAGCTTGTGCATGGTTTCCATGTACACAGATGGTCAAGATTTTGTATAACTTGCAGTTGACTATGTATAACATGACCTGATCTCTTCTAACTGGTCAAAATATTGTTCAATAAGATGACCAATAGTAGCAAATAGTTTCTCTTTTTCTGGCTCTGAGAATAATATGCTGAGAACAAGTTTGCAATGATGCATCATCCTTTGTTTTGATCAAATCAAGTGCGTGCAATAATTATGATTTTAGTAAGATCATCTTTATACTTTTGAGAGTTTAGAATTTAAAGTCCCTTTCCTGTTGGCATCCACTTGTAGAAAACGTGTTGGTTCCGGAGTTTTCTGTCGACCCATGTCAACGGTTTTAAGACCTCAAAAATATTTAATTGGACAGTCGAAAATAGTAACTACTACAAATCCTTCTGTTAATTAGGGAATGGTTTTAGAAAACGATGTCAATTGGTAAACGGGTCTGGAAGTCATTTTCAGTAACCAAGATAAATCCTCAGTGTTTATTCAGATGCGGTTTTCCTCTGATGGATCCAACTCCAAATCTGATTATGCTCATCTTGGAAGTGTTATAGTCGAATGGGTTCATACTATTTATAATCCTTCGGATCTCGCTAACTCTACCTGTTCTTTTAAATCGACGAACAGCAAGGAATCGAGCCGCTCCCTGGCCGAACACTTGCGAATGATGTCCCCCACAAAGGAAGCAACCATTGCCAGCTTTGGGGTTTGAGGACCGAGTTGAAGCGCTCTCCTCTTCATAATACTAATAATTGTCACGAAGCTGGAAACGACATTGAACTTAAATCATGCATCATTGAATAATCGATAATTTATTTTGTGCTTATTGTAACTCAAAGACCTCCTTGAGGTATGATGAACGCATAGATAACCCTTCATCATGCTCAAGCAGGGAGATGTGAAACAAGGACGAACAGAAGCCACTGAAAATGGAAAAAATTGATTAATCATTGAAAAGTCCAAAAATTAAGCTACGACAATTGCTTCCAGTGCGGCCAACACAAGGGGTTTCTCGAAACCAATCTCTCGACGAATCCACGCGTCCTATGAACATTGCTACTAACGATCCAGCTCTGCATCAGCTACCAAAACTAGAATTCGTCTCCAGAGCTTGCACACACACAAACACATGACCTGCAAATCCAGATGCTGCATTTAGATACCGAACATGATCATACCACAGAACGATACATGCTAATCAATCGTTGTTGATATAGCACGACCTTATTGGTATACAGAAACTTGGCAACCACAACAAGAGGAAAGAGTCAACCACATCAATGTATGATGATACATTAGCATTGAAGATCAATGGCATCAGTCTAGGGCCCTAACTTCCAAAAGAATTTGTTAGACGGTTCCCACAATAAGAAGCCTAATATATGAAAGCATTTCATTTTTGACCCACAAGAAATCGCACTTCATGCAGATACGATTCATTTATGCTATTCAGGATTCAGAAGCCCATCGACTTGAAGTTTTATGCTAGGTGGCCAATGTAAGTTCCTACCGACAGGGAACACAAGGCATGAGAGAAATACCCTGCCCTCTACAAATTAAACCTACACGGTGAGCTTCGTGTCCGTATTGGGCACGTATACGATATCAATCTATCAATGAGTTCATATCTTCGTGTCCGTATAGGTTTCTATACGAGGAACAGGTGAAACTATCATGCCTCGAGTTCAGTTTCCAGCGATCCATTTCCTCCGCTAGTGAATGAATTTCCACCAAGAGCAATCGCGCAAATGGCAAAGTTCTTAACTACGACAATAGCTAATTTTCAACACAGACTACTGTAAAACCGATATGTATTAGAAAGGCAAACTTCAAGAGAACTGATCCCCAACGCAAAGAAGGGTTGGCTTGTATCCTCATTGAATCACAGATTAAAGCTACGTGGGCAAAATATCGCTACGAGTTGACATGGTTATTCTTCCACACTTGTACGTATCTACACCATATCATTTAAACAGTGTTCACTTGCCATAACCAACATACACCAAGAAATGCAAAAATGCAAGGGGACAACATTCTTCCACTAGGCCTTGAGAAACATTTAGCCAACATCACCAAGCAGCAAACAATGTTTTGTTCCAGTAGGGCCATACAAACACCAGAGATCGACCTTGGGTGTGATTCTCAAACCTTTATACATGAAAGAGTGGCCGTTGAGTTCCTAGCAGTGCTTGAGTGGTATTTCTACAGCTAAACCGTGCAAGTACACAGCTTTGATGGCATTCTACACTGCATGACTTGACTAAGTTTGAAGGAAGAAGAAACCTAAAATTGGGTTGGACAAACTTATTGGATGAATAAAGGCAAACTTGATTAACGGTCGTGATATTAGCACATCTGCTTGCTAGAACCATGAATTGATTGCCAACTGAGTTCAACGTATTTACATATTACTGAAGATTTACCCTGCCCAAATGTCCAAGAGTTGAGCATGCATCAGAGTAATCTGTATTCAATCCAGCGGATCGTGTTCAAAGTTATTGCTTAGCGTACAAAGCTGGGTTAACTGTAGTGAATCTTAAGCATGCTCTCTGTGAAGGATTTGGGGAGACCATCTAGCTCAACTTTTTTCTTTCATTAAATAATAAACTTGCCTTGATTTGCTTTTTGCAGACAAACTTCACAACTTCTCTTCATTTAACTAGCCTAGTTATCCTGAAGAAGATTATGACCATTCAATTTCACAACCACGCTCATCTTTGCTGGTTCGTATCAATAGATGAAGCATAAAGACAAACAAAGCTGCATTCATACTTCTTTATACAGACATTATTTCCTATATATAAGGAATAGGTTGATGTGAATCTCTAAAAGAACAATAGTATGATGTGTAACACAATACTTTAGACCGAGCTAGCAAGATTGCAAGAGAAAACCTCCAATAAGCCAACACACTCATCAGGCCCAAAGAAGACAATATGAATAGCAATTAACTGATTTAGATCGATCTTGTAAATCAGGATCCTAACGTGCAAATAACAGTAAGCAGACAAACACACAAACTGGATGTGTTTTGCAAATAACAGTAACACATAAAATCTAAACAAGGTTGAGAGTTTTTCAATTGCACCGATGTTTTAAGCTTAATATCCAAAACTGGATGTGTTTTGTTAACCCTTGTGCTACTATCACAAATTTAATTTGGAAATCACATTAAATACCATATATGCACGAAGTTTGAGCATTACTAAAAAACTGACCACTTGAAGCTCACTAAACATACGTGAGCTCAACTAACTAAAAGCACAAGCCCGTAGTAGAATTGAGGTTTTCTAATCACAACACGTGAATAAGACGAAGCTTGAATGTTTAACTGCCCAACCCAAGCAGATAACAATTGGTGATGATAAGCACAGTTGGAATTCTAAATGAAATGATTTCATACTAGCCAGACAGAAATTTGGATGCAGCTGCATCAGTTGGTTCATCATGGTATTACATATATCAATGGCCCGAGTATTCAAATCGCTGTCAAAGTTTCCAATACAGCAGGTAACAGATCTGTGCACTCAATGTATATTATACGGGTCATACTTTGATATGACTGAGTTCATTCATGGCCCCTCTATGTAATGAAATGATCTTGGTTTACAGACAGATTTTTCATGACAAGTCTATCGCATCTCAAAGCTACTTTTGTTCTTTTAGTGAACTTGTTTACCTGCTCTTTTATGATAATGCTAGCAGTTCGCTTGTCACCCAGTTATTCCAGTCAGCCTTTATTCCTTTCATCCTTTTTCTTTTTGGCATGGGAGAAATCAGCCTTAGCAATATAAAGTGATATGCATTATGAACTTTATGACTTTTGGCCATTGACTTGGTAGCTAGATCTGAAATGTAGTTGTTACTTTCCGTTAATTTGTTGAAGAATCGGAATGTACCTGCTCTTTTAGTATAACTGCTCTTTAAGTATTAGTTATGTATTAAGGGCATTTTGGTCTTTTCATATTGATGACGTAATAGAAGTGAGAGAAGGAGGGACAACCCACCGTTCCTTTTCTTGAATCTTCTCCCTCATCTTCTTTCTCTCGTTGCATGTTGCCTCCGATTTCGAACTGAGCCACTCCTGATAGACAAGCATCTTGGCGGATAGCGAAACCGTAACGATGCGTGTAGAGAGATGAATAATGAGTTGCGGGAGTTCACATCAAAAGCAAACAAATTTATGTTGAGGGAAGAATGGAAAGAAGCCATTGATTCCTATACCCACTTGATCAATCTCTCGGAAAACCAAAACAAAGGCCACGATATTGATTCTGCTGCAGGGCAGAAGCGTTTCTCTGGCTCAAAGATTTTGACCGAGCCATTAGCGACTGCGACAGGGCGTTTAAGGACGGAAACCATTTGAAATCCGTTGTGTGCAAGGGCAAGGCATTGTTAGAACTCGACAAGTTCTTAAGAGCCACCGAGTGCTTCCAAAAGGCATTGGCTCTTCAACCCCACGGCAGCGCCGACGCCGCCCATGCGATCCGAAGCCTTCTCAACTGCAGGAGGAAACTCGAAGTTCAATCCATAACAGGAAATTTCGATCTGACATCTTGGATACTGAATGGTTTTGAAGGGTGTCGTACTTGGCTCAATATCTGGGCCCTGTCGAAATAAGGAAGTCCGGTATCAGCGGCCGGGGACTCTCTGTAAACAAGAATGTCAATGTTGAAACTTTGCTTTTTGCGTCGAAGCCGGTGGCCGTTGGCCGTTGGCAGAGCAATCTTACCATCATTAGACGGAGAACACGCCATGGGTGCCGAGCACAATAATAGATTGCTGATATGGAAAGACTTTGTGGATCAAATCTGTGATGCTGCTTCAAAATCAAAGAAAACCCTGAGACAGATTTATGCTTTGTCAACAGGGGAAGAAGATGATCATGAAGGTGAAGATGAAGAGAGTCTGGCCCTAAGAAGCTCTTCTTAGGGAGGTAAAAGGAAGACAGAATTTCTGAAAAGCTCTTCTTCCTCGTTTCCCACTGAGAGACCTTCTCGTACAATAGGATTCTCGAGATTTTTTTTCCATCGGCGGACTGCCTCAGAGTAAAAATCTGGTGGGGGTTTGTGCCTTGTCCTTCTCATACATTTGCTTGATGTCTCGTGCATTTAGGCCAGCAGATCCAGCGGAGGGAAATTAAATCCGAGGAAAGCAAATGCCACCAGCAAGGGGAAACGGGGTGTCGGAGATGCCTCAAAGGCCTTGCAGGCCGGGACTGCATCTGAAAACTACAACTTCTGAACCTGATGGTGTTCAGTCAACAAATAGGCACAGCGTTGACCTGAGCCCCCGAGTGAGTGATAGGCGTCCGCCATTGACCAAAAGAAGGCAGTCGGAAATTCTACTTTGCAAAAGAAAAGAAGCAACCAAATTTCTGATCAGGAAACGCAGCTGAGCCTAGCACAGGATGAAGTGAAGAAACTGAAGGAACAATTGACATCTGCGGAGAATGCCAAGAAAGAGACTCAACTGGAATTAAAAGAAACAAAGAAGCAGATTTTTCCAATCTCAGATTCTGTTCCAGATGATATTCAAGAACCAAACAAAACTGAAATTTTAGATGAGGCACCAGGGACCCATCCAGGAAAAGAGAAAACTTGTCCAGTGAAGGAGAATGATAATGCAATAAAGGGCAACTTAGAATTGCTGGATGCTGATCACACAACCAACATTGATGAGACCAAAAAGGAAAACAATGAAAGAACAGATACCTTAATTGCAGAAAAAGCTGAAGAACCTCTGGAGAAGAGTGAGAGTTGGTTTACAGAGATTGCGGAGAGTGCTGATATTGAAGTGAAAGCTAAGGTGCTGCAAAAGCATCAGGAATTGATCAGACTTTCCGCAGAGAATGAAGGCCTTAAACTTCAACTACTGGAGATGAATAAAGCAAACAAGTAACAAGTCAGGTAACCGAGGAATTCAAAGTAGTAATTCATGCAAAAGCAAATCTGGAAGCTGAGATGAAACGGTTGAGGGTCCAAACTGAGCAGTGGAGGAAGGCTGCAGAGGCAGCAACATCTGCGTCAATAGATAATTCAGGTGGCACAGATATGAACTGTCAGTATGGGAACAATCAGCACCATGCCTTTGATAAGTCTGGCCTTGATCTTCCCAACATGGATCTTTTCAAGCCCGACAAAGAAGTTGATTTGCTTATCCTTGACCTCAAACTTGATATGGAAAGTATTCTTAAGATCTTAGACGTGAATCCTATTACTGAAATTCAGGTTTCACACAAGAAATCCGTCAAGAACCAGGAAGAACTTTGCGGAATTGGACTGTGGATCTTGGCTTCCTTTGTAAATCATTCGTGCAGCCCGAATTCCAGACTACTTCATGTTGGCAACAGGATCAGTGTGCATGCTACCAAGGACTTGAGAGAAGGGGAAGAGATAACTTTCAGCTACTTCGATCCCTTTCTGCCATGGAAGCAGAGGAGAGAGCTTAGCAAGATCTGGGGTTTCTTATGAGTGTGAGAGATGCAAATTTGAAGAAGCAATTCGAGACAGAGGTGTGGAGGAGATTGAGAAAATTATGGAGAGTGGTTTGGATGCCGCAGAAGGTGGGTTACCATGTTTTGTTGGCTAATTTATATGTTCTGCTGGTTGATTTAAGGATGCAAAGTAAGAAACTGCTGAAAGATGAATATGGCTGAAAAAAATGAAGAAGATAGAGTATAGAAAAACAGTTTCTCACCACATATGCTTAAAAAATTAAATCATAGAAGAGGAAGATGAATTTATCATGAAATCACAGATCTTGAGTTGTTTAAGTAAAGTGAAAAAAAAAATTAGAGAAGAAAGAGAGGGTGACAGCTCCTAAGGCGGATTGTATATGCCAAATTCCATGTTGTGTAAGCATAACTTCAACCAGGAAGGAGCAGAACAATATGATGGAAGTGCTTAAAGAAAGGATACCCAACAACACACTGGCCGCAGCCATAAAGGCAAAGAAAAGCTGATAAAAGTGTGTATGGTGGAGATGTACTTCTAACCATAAAATCAACTTTCTTAAGAACATAGAACATGACATGTAAAGAAACCAAATTTCATGATTGAAAAGAAGAAAGAGAGAGAGAGATGGTCCAATTCCATCTTCTAACGATTGAAAAAAAGAAAGTGAGAAAGGCAGCTCAATTCCATCTTCTATATGTTTGGAGACCATACTTTATAATTGAAAGAAGAAAGAGAGAGGGGTGATTGCACCAAAAATAATCAGCTTACTCAATTCGATCTTCTATCAAGTGTTTAGTTAGTGGATTTATCATCATAATTATTCGCAAGTGTGGTGAAGTAAAAACGAGTTTTCGGCAAGTTTGGAGTTCTAAGTATCTCGCTCCCAACTTTAGAGGGAGTGTTGAAGAATCTGAATGTATATGCTCTTTTAGTATTAGTTATGTAATTTTTTATATTTTAGTATTACTGTAATTGCCCATAGTACTAAGAGTATTTTGATCTTTTTATATTGGCCAGTCCATTGTATAAGGACGGATCCAGTTTGTTTTAGGTTAAGGGATTTTACATAATACAAATGGGAGAATGAGGGCAGCCTTCCATTGGAGGGTCAGCCCTCCGTTCCTTTCCTTCATCTTCTCCCTCTCATGTTCTTTCTCTCGTTGCATATTGCCTCCGATTTTGAACATAATTAACACTCCCAAGTAGTGTAGTTACATCAAAATCTGGGACCATGTCAAATATGAGATGCTTGATGATAGGAAGTTACCTCTGCCCATAAAAAGGTAGATCTCAAGGTTCTTTGCCAGAAAGAAACGAAATAACAATGTGATCCCAGTTTCAGACGGTGCTTCATCATGGGATTTTCCCTTGTAACCCTCCTAGTTCTTTCTGTAAATTTAAGTGTGATAATTATACATTGTAACTCGCACCCACCTCTTGCGGAAACAGCAAAAGCCAGATCCTAGCTCATCGACGAAAACTCCTTTCCCTCTTTGAAAAAGAAATTGCCTTTGAGATATCTTTTCAACGCAGTCATCTCTCATTGGGTAATGTAGTAGCAGGGCAAAGCTTCGCACCCCACCATTATTAGGTACCTTGCTGTCATGGATGTCGTAAATCATCTTTCAAATTCTTATGTTTGTCCTCATGTTTTATTTGAAAGGACAACAAGGAAAATGAGAGAGATAGGTTAAGGCGATATACACTGAAATTTGCACATTTCAAATGTTCATCATTAGTGATTTCTTTGCATATTTCTCGTGAAATCAAATCCCTGACATTCATAACCATGAAGCATCTATACATGACACTTTGGATGTAAAATGTCTTCCCCTAATGTTTGTCAGTGAGTGAAAGATTTAGTGACTCGGGAAGATTAGGTCTACAGTTTGACCTTCATATTGAGTCTGGCAAGTTAGGAACTGCCACCAGTATGCGAGTAACTAGGTCAAAACTTGGGGAAATTTATAAATTAAGTTTTTAACATGAGGATATTGTTCTCCTATACATTGTTTAGCAGCATTTAATGCATGCCACTCAGAGACGAGTAGTTCCAGAATACTTGATCTCATTGTTCTTCGGGAAGCTGCCTATGATGAAGTTCCCATTTTATCACTGGAAAAGAACACATTATTATTGCCACATCTAAGTATGTCTTTATCTCGTAGGCAATCATCTGGAGTGTTTCATAATATTGAAAACATGAGTTAATCACCTTACCCCAAACCCTTATATCAAACAGATCATTGCTGTTTTTGGCAAGCTAAAATTACATATGCAACTGTGCAACAGGCCAAGATCTGATTATAGATGTTCCACTAAAGAAATTTTAAACCTTCCTTAACAATGACTTGACCACATAAGCTACTAACACTTTCTACTACAAGCAAGTGAACCAGTCTTAATTTGAATTCTTAGAAATATGAAACAATGAAGGGGGACAAGAGCATATACATAAGTAAATAGAACTCATAACAAGCAAATCACTAATGGAACACATAATAAGACTAGTCATTAACTGAAATCAAAACATAGTGCACATGCAGGTAATTAGGAATATTAACAAAATACAGCATCAACTGGTTAATCGACCAATGTAATTCAAGGAAACACAATTAGCCATAAGATAAGAACTAACAAAGTCTCCCAAAACAGCTCCTCCCCTTTTTCACGATTGCAGTTTAAGAAACAGAAACATGTAAAGAAGCACGCTATTGTCAATGGTATTAGATGAACAGAAACGAATTATCTAAGTGAAAAGCTTGCGCGTAAGAGCTAAAACCACAAAATGCATGAATACAACCTAAGCATAAGGTTTTATTACTATGAATGTCATGATCAGGCACTAGTTAATTTTCTTGTAAAGTTCAGATATGCATAATACCAAATTCTGTTGCTCTGGCATTTCACAAACTCACAATTTATTCTCATTTATTCACTATGTCATTGGATACAAAGAAAACCAATTTCCAGATTTTTTTAATGGACCTTGCAAACTTACAAATCAACAAACCCGACTCCAAACTCCTGTCATAAGGCTATTTAGATTTTCTAAAGAAAAAACTAAATAAATTCTAAAGGATCTTTAGCTCTTTTCAGGAAAATAAATCTAGAAGAATGATGAGACTCTAATATTAAGAATATATGTAAGCCATTTAGAGCATACGTATGTTATCCAAGGAAACCAAATCCATTTTGTATGTAAATCCTGTTTGTACAGTGACATAAGACAAAACAATATAAAAGGTGGGAAAAGACGACCTATGAAGCCATATTTGAAGCATCCGAACCTGCTAAGCTATTTTTCCATGCCCTAACTGGTTCTCACCAAGCTATGGATATTTACTAATCCCCCTCTCAGCCTCCTTAACCTATATGATAGCACCTTTTGATATTACTGTTCCTCTAAGTCTCCACAAAATATGCATAGATACATGTGTATAGTCCAAAAAGAAATCTCCTCAAAAGCGTGGAGTAGTGGTTTCAAGCAAGTCATGCATACGTGGTTGCCCAATTGGCTAACTTATCTCAAATTCAAATTTCCCCCTTCAGAGAATTCAATTTTTTTTTTCCTTACTAAAACCCCATGAATTTCCTCCCTGTAATCCCTTCCCGTTACAAACTTGGCCTCAATATCCAACAGACTCCAGCTATGAATATCGGGAAAAAAGTCAATCAACACTGAAGCTTTTTATAAACTTCTCACTGCTGCAGGGTGAAAACTCCTACTTTTACATCCCAGGCGGATTAGCTGCTAACCCCTATCATCAGGCTGCTTTCATAAATTACCCTAGGATTTTCAGTAGGCCAGATTCATGTCACTGTAAAAATTCAAAGATAATAGTACTGCCTTGTGGATGAGCTCTAGTCTAACCATTTTCTAGTGCTTGTTTCCTAAATAGCAACTGATAAGACTAAAAGAACTACTTTTTCTCTTGTGTTCCTTTGTCTGGAGTAGAATCTTTCCAATTCGTTCAGTAAAACAACAGAGGGTTTTATGAGCATGACAAGGCCATTGGAACAGCAACAGATGAATACAGGAAAGAGACCAGCATGCCCCCCTCATCAACTTTCTCTCCCAGATTTTTGTCTATGGAATAATAGCAGTTACGTTCAAGTAAGTTTTCATAAATAACAAGTCATACACAGAGTGTTAAGCAGTCTGCTTCAAACACGATGATTGAAATAAGGTTATGGATGTTTCACGTCACCAGTCCATTTGCGTCACATAATTGCCTAAGGATATAAATAGTCAATCCAGATAACATTTCACAAATATAAAGAGATGATACCATGTAGATCACACCTATTTCAAAGAAATGGTGTTCATGGCTAAGCATCATTCCAAGATTCATTTACTAAAGGGAAACAGAAGTAAATAAGAATATGTACTTGATGAATATGCATCACTGTTGATTTTCAGAGCCTTGGAGTACTTGATGATTAGGTTGTTGCGGTTGTTGTTGTTGTTGCTGCTGCTGCTGAATTTGGAGAAGAAGGTTGGCAGAAAATTGCAAAGTTGATTGATATCTTATATTCTTTTCAGCATCATTCTCAGGTGTAACATGACTTGGTCCTATCATGGCAGACTGCTGCTAAATCTGGTTAGACAAATCTGTTTTAAGTTTATTGGTTCCTAGTTGTATGGCAGCCTGCGACTGAGTCAGACTTCCATTTTGCAACTGACTAGAAGATGAAACAGAGGTGCTCTGTGGAAGGACATAGGTCTGGTATGCACCACTAGCATCAGCACGAATTAGCACATCATAGTTCTGAGGAATATTTGAAACTTCTGGATGAAATTGTTGACCAGTCTGAGGAATCACATATCCTCCCTGTGGAGGTGTAACAAAGGCAGCAGCAGGCCCACTAGACATTGTAGTTTGAGAATGTAACAGGTTAGTATTCGGAGCTTGTGTGTTGCTAATGATCTGTGAAGGGCCTACACCACTCGTAACATTTCCCTGATTCAGGTATTGAGATGGAAGCGATGACTGACTTCTATTATATGGATATCCCAGTTGTTGAGATGGATGATTGACTTGTCCAGTGCCAGAAAGCAATGATCGTTCCTGTTGCCATCCTTGTGATGGCACCAGTTTCTCAGATGACACGTTTGAAGAAGCAGAATTCACCGCTGGGGTCAAGGGTAACTGCGCACCACCTGAAACCGAAGACTGAACTTTGCTAGGTAGAAGAGCAGTCAAGCTGGCAATTAACTCTGGTGTCAATGAAACTCCAATCTGTGAAGAAGCCATATTGCTGGCATACCCCCACTGAAGCAGACTGCACTGGATAAGGATCACATGGTAATGGTTTGTTAGCAACAAAATGACCCATTGGACCCTCATCTAAAGCCCTAGGGTAATTCACTCGCGACACATCGTCATTACCAGCATTCCTAGCATGATCGGCCTGCACACGAGTTTGCTGCCTATCAACATAGTGTTGTTGGGGCAGCAAGGGAAACTGAGTTGGTGCCGGTAGAGTGGTGGCTGAGATGTGCAGAAGATGTGATTGCTGATCCAGTGCATTGATTGGTTGATTAGGAAATTTCAGAACCACCCCCTAAAGACGATCTGGACCAGAAACTTTCACGACTTGTGTCAAGAAATCTGAAGGAGGAACTAGAAACAATGTTGTCCCATCATCAAACTTCGCCTACGTCGGTAGAAATTGTGGTTTATATACTTTTTTGATTTGGCTAACTCTCCTAAGCTAAACTAACATCTTTATTTTCATTAAAAAACTTATAAAAATAGCTTTTTCATCTATTTCTTATATCATCATTTGCCACTAAATTTTTTCATCGCCTTTGATGCATCTAACAAAATTAAGATATTTAGTTTTCTTATATCTAGCCCTAGCTATCCTAAAAATATCTCTTTCACCCTCTTTTGAGTTGAGTTTTTTATATACCTAGCTATCACCTTTTGTACCAGTACACCTCCCTTAGATACACCTAACACATCTTTTGCCACTTTTCAAATATGTAAA
Organism: Brasenia schreberi; assembly: GCA_036023115.1. NCBI lineage: Eukaryota > Viridiplantae > Streptophyta > Magnoliopsida > Nymphaeales > Cabombaceae > Brasenia > Brasenia schreberi. Next base: position 4,007,126 of record JAYKKT010000054.1, on the reverse strand, counting down.
GCCATATTGTTTCACATATCACAAGGTGTACCAACATAATTCCAAACATCTCCTTGAAGGATTTTCTGTTTAAATATGTCTTCTTTCTCACTTATGAGGTTCCACCATTTAGTCCGAATAGCTCGATGCACTCTTTTCTTCTTTGTCCATTTTTTTTATTTGTAAATCCATAACTAAAAGTCGATGTTGGGTGATTAAGCTTTCTCTTGGAATTACCTTTCAATCTTTACAACACACTGTATCTTTTTTTTACAAATAAAGTAATCAATTTATGTTTGTGATAAGCCACTCTTATAAGTAATTAAATGTTCATCTCGTTTTTTTGAAGGTTGTATTGACTATAAAGAGATCAAATGTCATATCAAAATTTAAAATCTCTCTACCTTTCTCATTTATATCCCCAAAACCAAAGTTTCCATGAATACCTTAATATCCTAATGCCTCTTTACCGACATGTCCAATTAAGTCTCCTTCTAAACAAATCATCTCCCTTTGTGGAATCTTTTGAATCACCTTGTCTAACTCTTCCCAAAAAGTTGTCTTTATACTATCTTCTAGTCCTACTTGGGGTGCGTAAGCACAAACTATATTCAAAACCTCTACTCCTAACACTAATTTCAACGTCATGATTCGGTCACCATATTGTTCTATGTCTACTACACTATCCTTTAAATCTTTATGTATGATAATACCAACTCTGTTTCAAGCCTTTTTCTTACTTGAGTACAATAATTTAAAACCTGTATCCTCTATCTTCTTTGCTTTTTCTCCAACCCACTTTGTCTCTTGTAAATATAGAATATGAATCTTTCTCCGAATTATAGTATCTACCACCTCTATTAGCTTATCGGATAATGTTATGATATTCCAAGAAATAATACAAATCTTATTATCTAAGACTAGCTTCCTTACCCTCGCATCTGTTGATATTGAAAATGTGAAGACCCTCTCTGTAAAGTATTCACTACATTCGGGCAGCAATGTAGCGAGACTAACTTTTTTACCCACACCTGTCTATGATGTGGGAACCCTATCTGCAATTGATTCACTACATTTGGGCGAGAATATAGAGGCCATTGCTTACTTATCACTGCATTTGAGCTCTACAACGCATCGCTTGACAGGGATGCCCCAAAATAATGCTCATAATTTGTGTAATACATGGTATAAAAATCTAACAAAGTTTTACGTTGGCTGTCGGAAGCCTAACACAACCCTCCTCCTTTATCTGGACTTGGGACCGGCAATGTAAGGATGATCCCTTACATGGGTGAAGTTTTTTTTTTTGAGAGGACAATCCTACCGCAAATCACTAAGAGACTTTGATGAAGATTGTGTGTCAATCCTGGTCATATTGCACCTTTGATTCAAGCCAAAAATCATCATATACATTACTAGAAAAGGAAAAGGCATTGAAAGTTCCTTTATAGTTCCTGAAAATCCTATGAATGAGAAGATGAAACACTTTCAAATCACAACACTATTAGAAGGAAGGAATTTTTTGGAGTGGTCACGGGTAGTGGAGTTGGCAGTGCTGGCCAAGGGGTGATGGGCTCACCTAACTGTTCAAATCCCATGTCCTATCACCCACAATCCTTAGTACTCTAATTGAAAGAGGGGGAAGATGCCTTGATTTCTTCTTGGCTACTCCAATCCATGATGTCATCCATTGCAAAAACCTTTATATTTCTTGAATCTGCCAATGACATTTGACTCGTTGTTTCTGAAGCATATTCCAAGTAAAAGAATGTAGCAAAAGAATACGAAATATTAGAAAAAATCAGGAAATAAAAATATGGCACACATTCAATCAGTGATTACCACACTGACATTCATGGTTTGTGGGATGAACTTCTATTCTAGACAAATATTAAGTGTTTTGCTTGTTATATTGAAAGGAATATTGAATCAGAAAAGAAAAAAGTATTTGACTTGTTGTAGGGTATAAATCTTGAATATGAATCCATAAAGATCAACATTCTAAGTCGAGAAGAGCTCCCTTCACTTGGGACAATATATTCTCTATTAGTTCGCGGAGATCACCAAAATCTCGAGGACAACACAACTACTAAACCACATGCACTTCAAGCTAGGGTAGACAATCCACATTATCGTAAAAGAGGTGATAACAAAATCGTGGAAGGGGTCGTGGTCGTTTCCATTATGAAGAAAAGGATAAAATTGCGTGCTCTCATTGGGGGAAATCAAGACATTCAAAAGAAAAATGTTGGAAATTACATGAAAGATATGATTTTCACATACCACACAATAATTTTGCCCATGTTTTTGAAAGTATAATGACTAATACATATGGTATTCATGAACTAATAAAGAGGATAGAAGGTCTAGAAACCCGATTTTCTGAAAGTCAACAAACTTTTACTTCTCATGCTACACTAGCAGAGGTTACACACTATGAAGGGTAACAAATCTTCTGGTTCTACCGATTACATGATAGGAGAGACATCATTATTTTCTGATTACTGACTTCTTCCAAGACAACAACCAATCAAGTTGGTCAATGGTTCTCACTCATTCATGATTGGGAAAGTGTACCCATTAGTCTGACATATTCTTTTAGTGAGCTCCTTGGTGCATACTCTAAATTGTTTTGTAACCTTCGATATCCTTCGTATCGTGTAACAATCCGGTCTAAAGCTAAACATAAGTGAAGCGACTTTGGGCTGAATGAAGTTTAGTGATATTTCAAACTGAACGAAGTTTAGCGACTTGACTGATGGGTTGAGCAAATCTTTGTTTCTAAAGCTAAACATAAGTGAAGCGACTTTAGGCTTAACGAACTTCAGTGATATTTCAAACCTAATGGACCAAAACATCCTCCAACACTAGGGGCACTAGTTGTGTTTTTTAGGATTTGATGACGGGAAAATCTTTGATCATGGTAGTGTTCAACAAGGATTATACATAGATAATTTTCAACATACTGCTTCATATGGCACTTCTTTAATAATTTTAAGAGGCGAGGAGATTCAGCTATTGCATTTTCATTTAGGTCATCTTCCTATGTTCAAACTTAATTATGTATTACCCAATCTTAGGATTGAATCCAATAAATTCTATCTTGAATGTGAAGTGTGTCAACTTGCAAAACACCTAATACCTTATTCATCTAGTGAGTCTAGAAGATCCCAACAATTTGAACTTCTTCATTCAGATATCTGGGGTCCAGTCCTGTTAAATCTCTTTTTGGTCTAAAATATTTTTGTCTTTTTAATTCATGATTGTCTGTGTCTTGCTATTATTTATCTAATAAAATCAAAAGTTGAGATTTCACCCTTCTTTCCTAGTGTCCACAAGTGTATCTTCACTCAGTTTAACTCTTCTGTAAAAGTTCTTCGCTCAGATAAAGGGGAAATATATAAGTGCACAGTTGCAAAAATATCTACACACTCATGGCATCCTTTATCAAACCTCATGCTCATATACACCTCACCATAATGAAATTGCTAAAAGAAAAAATAGACATATCCTAAAAGTAGCTCGTACACTTCTTATTCAACATAATGTACCAAAAATCTATCAGGGGAAAGTTGTCCTTACTGCTATCTATATAACAAATAGGATACCTAGTTCAACACTGAAAGGTGATAGTCCCATAAAGTGCCTTAGTAAGGAATCCAAATTTTTTTATATCACTCCTCACATTTTCTAATTGTTTTGTTCATGTCCACCTACATGGCCGCGATAAACTCAATCTTACAACCCTCAAATGCATTTTTCTTGCTTATTTGAATTCTCAGAAAGGCTATAAGTGCTATGATCAAATTCATCAAAAAATCTATGTATCCATGAATGTTACTTTCTCAGAATCTACTTCCTATTATACTTCCTAGGGGGAGTCGATAACCTCTGAAGTTATGTCTCTATATGTTCTTTCTGTAGTTCCTAGTGAGACGGAAAATAAGGAAGATGACAAGAAAGAAAAGACAGTTGAACCAAAAAATATTGTTGTATACAAGAGAGGACCAAGGAAGATTATTTTCAATCAAAAAAAATATTGTTGTATACAAGTGAGGACCAAGAAAGATTATTTTCAATCAAGATCCAACATAAGAGACTACAACCAAAGATTTTTCCCTAGACTAGATCCTCCATCAATAGAAAAAATTGATTTGAAACTTCCTATTGCCATTCACAAAGGTAAACATTCCTACTCGCGGTACCTTATTTCTAATTGTGTCTCCTATATTAATACCTTTTAAAATTATCAAAACTTTATTATGAATGCTGAAAAATATAAGGTACCAACAATTTTTGAAGAAACAAACAGGTACCCTTTATGGAGAGCAGCAATAGATGCCGAATTAAATGCTCTTATAAAGAACAATACCTACTATTATGAATCAGCCTTCTAACAGGAATATGGTGGGTTGCATGTGGGTACCTTATTTCTATAGTCTGCTCACCCTTCTCAAAAACATATATAACATGTTAATGCAAGGAGTTCTTAATTTAGGGAGTCGAAGAAGGACATAAGATGTTCTATTATGATTGATGGTTGGACAGATGGTCAACGTAAGTCTTTGGTGAACTTACTGGTCTATTGTCTCAAGGAAACACTGTTTTTGAAATCATATGACTTATCCCATATTGATAAAACTGCACATAATTTACTCCTCATTTTCTAGAAAGTTGTTGAGGATGTAAGTGTTTCAAATATTGTACAATTCATTATTGATAGTACTGCAAATTTTATATCAACATGTAAGTTGTTTAAGGCGAACCATCTATCGTTAGTATGGACTCTATGTGTTGCACATTGTATAGGTTTAATGCTTGAAGATTTAAGTGCAATGGATGAAATAGGAAGAACTATAGATGTATGCAGAAATGTCATAAAGTTTATTTATAATTATTCTTCTGTATTGCATTTGATTTTAATACATACAGGTGGAAGAGAATTGATTAGGCCTTTATTGATAAGATTTGCTACAAATGTCATTATTGTGAAAAGTCTTGTCATAAAAAAAATAAATTAAAAAATTATTTGATGAATGGGGCTCTATTAGTTGGTCCAGAAAGAGGGAGGGGATTGTTGTGGTAGATGTTGCTTTAAATGCAGATTTTTGGAGAAATTGCAATAAATTTTTAGGATGATTGTACTTTTAGTTAAGGTAACGAGGATGGGGGACTTTGAAGATAAGCATGCTATGTCTTATATATATATGGTGCTATGAATAAGGCCAAATTTAAAATATAAGTAAACCTTGACCGCAAATAACCACTTCTAAAAAAAGTTTGGAAGATAATTGATGCACGCTAGAACTGCCAAACACATCATGATTTGCATGTTGCTTTATATTTTCTTAATCCTTCTATTCAATTTTCTCCCAACTTTGTGGAGGACGAAAAAGTAAAAAAGATTATATTGAATGCAATTGACCTTGTACAAGATTCGTCTATTCGTTGCAATATCCATTTAGAGTTAAATAAGTATATTGAGAGTGTTGGAGATTTTGGAATGCCAATTGCAATCCAACTCCACTCCCAAATGTGACCAAGTATTATGTGTTTTTATTGATATTAATTTAAGTTATCAACTGACTAACTTTGAGTGTTTCTTATTAATCATTATCATGTTTTATTTTAAATGAATGGTGGGCTCACTTTGGTGTAGATGTACCAAACTTAACAAGGTTTGCTCAATGTATATTGAGTTAAACATGAAGTTTGAGTGGGTTAGAGAGAAATTCGAGCTTTTTTGAACGCATTCACACGAAAAAGAGAAACGGACTGGAGCATGCTCGACTGCGTGTACATTGCATATAATATGAAGTTAAGGCAAAGGTAAAAAATTTAAAAATATATATTGTTGTTGCCTAGTTCTTTCTTATTAATAATGAATGATTGATGTAATTATATTGTATTTGATATTCTTTATAATTTGGATATTCTTTCTTTACAGACAAACGTAAAAGGACAAGAAGAGTAAGGAAGGTTCCATATGACCCACTGAGCTATGAAAATATTGATATTGTTGATGATTTGGTCGAAGAGGAGGAGCTCCTATCAATTTAGAGAATGAAAACTGGAGAGCACTTCAAGCAAAAGCAAAACTTGGAGTTGGAGATGATGATGAAGATGAAGGTGTTGGATGGGCGAATCTAATTGTGGAAGAGAAAGAGGGAGGAGACGATGATGATGGTGATGGTGATCTTGTCTATGTCGATTACAATGCTTTTGTTGATTATGATCAACATTATGCATATTGTTTTAACTTTTAAATGTAATTATAACTTAATAATGTGTTGGTATGGATGATTATAAGTTATAACTTTGTTGTTTATTAATTAAATGTATTCAGTATTCATGTTATGGTATGGATGCTTGTTCATTATGAGATGTTATTTAACTTTGTTATTCTCTTCTCACAATCTCTAAATATTTTTATAGTCATAGTTATTAGTCACATGCCGTATCGTACGATAAGATACGATATTGGCGTATTGGTGCCCAGGCGATAGGGCACCGATACGCTTTTTATAACATTGATTATAGCTTCCCGAATAGTCAGCCCAAGGCAAGTAATCTTCGGCTTATTGTACTTCATTGTAGACGTTTAAAACATTACATGAAATCAGTCGTCCTCATTGTTGTAATCCTGCCAGTAGTCATGCCAAGATGCAAAATCGTCAATAGATTGCTTATTGTAGTTCTCTTTTGATTCATCAATAGGATGTATATTATCATTAACAATCAACTCCTATTTACCAGGAGCCCACTCAAATACTTCTTACCGGTAATATACGTACATCCTTCAGTAGTCATGAACTTTATTAGTCACATGTGTCAAGCATAATGTCTTTTTCACTATGTATTAAATGGCGTTTACATTAACTACCATGATGTAATTGTTGGTTGAGCCTTTATCAAATTCAGTGAATAAGTTAGACTGCCGACTGAGACGTCTATTTGTTAAAATATCGTTGGTGGATATGAGTAATACAGTGTTTCCCCCCAAGTTAGCTGACTTGAGTATCCTACCAAATCAGCATGGGAGGCAATCAATCCATAAGACAAGAAGGATAATAGGCAAAACCATTTTGTGAAATGATTGACCTTGAAATAGTTGGTATAGGCAACAACTATGGATTTATGGTCAAATGATTGCTCCCCGAGTGGGGGTGGGTTCGAGCAACCATCCCAATAAGTAGTTTGATGTGTGATGGCTTACCAATTGACAGGTTTAAAGCCACTAATATCGTTTATGTTAGTAACAACGACAGGCTTATCTGAAAAGCTCATATGTCTACTGTAGGTCACCACTAATGACAGGTAGTCGATGGCGAGGGGGGGAGGGGGGGGGGGGGGGGGGGGGGTAAGGGAATCAAATGGTTTATGGATGGTCAAGTCAAAGTCAGTAATTTATTATTGATTCATCATCGATTATTCTAACAGATCAATGACTTCATCAGCAAAAGATTATGCACAATCAAAATAAACCAAGTCAAAATCATCAATGGATCCGTTGGCAACTAATTTATCATTGTCTATTGATTCAACGTATGTGGTTGAATCTCTGTCATTAGTTGGTGTTATGTCAACAATCAATCTAACAATTGAATTTGTAGGATCAACCATATTCAAACCCAACGATTCAACCTTGGCAACTCACTTGAGATGAAGCACTAGTCGGGTTGATGGCTACAGGTTCCGTACTCCAATTCTTTAGCTGATGAGTCGAGTTCATCCAAAGTCCAAACGACAAGTAGTAGCCATGTACAACCTTTGTTTAAACTTTCAACTAATTCCATCTAAAATTACATCTATTTCTTGATAATTGGCCATTGTCCCCCAACTATTGGATAAGAGTAACCAGCCACCTATGTGGTTTGTGAAAGCAGTCACTTTTCCTGAGGTTTGAGTGCACAACCAAACCCAATAACTATTCTGAAGTATGACTGCCCCCAAGTTTGTAGATATACGCAACCCGTCAGCATGTTGGATTCCAAAGTAGTCAATCTATCCTTCACATAATAATTCCATTGTAACCAATCCGATAGTCCCATCGATCATGCCAAAAAGGCATTGAACACGCAATGATATGGAGTGCATAATTCTTAACCAATCTGATAGTCCGACCTGCATGCCAAAAGGGTGTTGATCACCCAATGATCTCCAGTACAAACTTCATGCAATCGGATTATCCCACCATGCGTGCAAAAGAGTGGATATTATCGAGAACAACTCGTTGCAAACACCACAACGTTCCCAATGGTGTTGGATAGATGAGGTATGGGGCATGCTAGAGAATGTCGACCTTTGTTGTGTGAGGGTTTGGATAAGGGTCATGCGATCATGGATACCTAGAAATTCACCTTGCATATCCCAATTCTTCTATGGGAAGCCACAAGAATAACAAAATGTGTGAAGAGGATCTCGAGAGCAAACCCCAATTAGGGTAGTAAAAGTGAGAGAACTAAGCGTTAAAATATAATAGAATTGAACCAATAGGACCCATAATTACCTAGGTCATAGGCCACCAGGGGTCCAACAACTACTTTACTAACCATGGGGCTCTCCAATGGCTACCTTCATAAACCAACAGTTTAACGACCGTGGCTTTTACTTCTCTCTCTTTCTCTCTATAAATATTTACCTTCCATTCAATAAATGTAAGCCTCTGTGGCTGATTATATATGGATTATTTCATTATAGATTACTTGCTTTCTAAAATGGTATTAGAGCTGGTGAAGTTGCTGCGGACCACCGTTGATGGTGGCAGACTCACCAGTAAACAAGTGAGGTGTTGTCACATGTTGCTGACGCATATCACGACCAGGGTTGTGTGAAACCTTCAAGGAGCTTTGCGTTCATCCATTTCAACGGCAACGATGAGGCGATCCGGTGGTCGAGGGGTGTGAGTTGTGCAGAGCGGTGGATGGAAGCGTGAAGGCGGTGGTTTTCGGTTGGCCGAAAGATATCACATCCACTTATGGTAGATTCTTTATTAGAGCCATCACCGTTGGAAGTTGGTTGTCATTGTTCACATTTCCCCCTCTTTCTCCTTGTTGTTGGAAGCATATCAAGAGATAACGAAGAGTCGAATACTAAGCTATGTTGTGCTTAAATAGTTCTCGCTGCCTCCAATCTCAAATTGCGGAGTGCTCAAAATCTTCTTGCAAGTCACACTCATTAAGGCAGAAAGAACATAGTGCAACAATGATGATTTGTCTGATATTCATCTGGAATCGTGGAGCTTTCGAAAGGGAAGAGATGTCGGGCAGGATCTGCAGACCTTCCGAAATGGAAGCAATAATGATGTTGAAGACCAACATCATCTGAGTTTGGAAAATTGATCGGTTGAGATCCCTTCGGAAGGACAGGTCCAATAATGTGCGTGAGGAGAGGTCATGGAGCCGTGGCCATGGAGAGGTCACGGCATAGCAAGAGTTGAGCTTACACGCGGGTAATGAGTCGCCAGTGATTTCAAAGGGAGCAGCCGGTGGTGGAGATGGCAAGGTAGAGGTGATTTCAAGACGAACTGGCGGCAAGGCAACGAGTGGATGGTGGAAGCGGTGGGTGGTCGAGTGACGCAGGGAAGTTGGGGCCAAGGCTTGGCTGCGTATCGGTGGGCGAGTTGGGTGCTTTCGGTGGGGACTGAAGACGAGACGAGAAAGGGGAAGAGATGGATGGTGATGAGGGGAAGCTACCACTTGGACCGTCCTTCCTCTGAGGGACAACTTCTTCATTTCGGATTTCTTAGTTATTGGCGAGGTTAAGATATCGGATTTGTCGACAACACCGGTTTTGCCTGAAATCAGCTCCCGATCTCCGTCGAACATAAGAGATTGCGGAGATGAATCCATTAATGATGAAAATGATAACATTTGCAAGAGTCTAGGGTTTAAAATTGACGACGACGATGATGAAATAGATGCAGAAGAAGGTGAGGACGAGAAGGACGACGATGATGGAATTTACTTGGATTATGGAGAGGACAAAGAAGATTTATCGGCAGAGCACACGGAGGAGGAGAAAGGGGTGCAGGCGGTTGAGACGAAACAGAGAAAGAGATGGAATCGATTTTCTAAGAATTTTCGGCGACTATCGTAGAGAGAAAAAGGAGGGAAAGAGGGTTTCTACCCTTTGCATGGAGCAACGGCCGAGAGAGAGAGAGAGAGAGAGAGAGAGAGAGAGAGAGAGGAGGAGAAGAAGGAATGGAAGCGAGAGAGGGATTGATCGCTGTGAGGGATTGCATATGAAGGGGTCTTGTATCGGGTCTCGGGTATGGATTCTTTCTTGGTGGAATCTGACTCTTGTCACGTTGGTTCCTTCAGTTTTGTCGTTCCTGACTAACTCTTTTATCTGGATCTTGTAATTTCTGCCACACGGATTTTGAAGATGGCCTTCGGGCCATTCAATTGGGTAGTGTTGTGTGAGCTCATTGGGGAAGAGCTTGCAGCCCGTGGGCTTTGAACGATCCCTTTGGCTTCATTTGTGTTTTCGGCTCTCATCTAAGGTGGAAAATGATAATATGAAGAGATTGGAGAAAGATCAACACATGGCTTTTCTTTGGCATTCAAATAGAAGCAATCCAAGTGGGTTCCTTTCAATTATTGATATTTGTTTATGATATTTAGCATATTGATTGGTTGGCTTCCTTTTTTTAGGGTAGATTGTTTGTTAGACAATAAGTTGTATGATTTAAGATCTTCGTATTGTGGTTATATATCACATTTGTTGATCTTTTATTGGAGACATTTGCGATTAAGGTGTTTCGTGTTGTTGGTTATTTGTTGGAGATCAATCCTTGTTTGAAGATGCACTTATTGTTATTTGATAATTTATGATTTTGATAACTTTGAAATTGCATTTTCACATGATTAAAAATTTAAAATCTCCATGTTGTGGCTATATGTCACATTTGTTGCCATTTTGTTGAAGACCTTTTTGATTAAGGTGCTTTATGTTGGCTATTGGTTGAAGATGAGTCAATGTTGAAAATGCACTTATTGTTATCTTGATAACATTGTGCTTGATACAAGTATTTAAAAATAATGCATAAAAAAGTTTTGTCTTGAATATTGACTATTTATTTGCTATATTTTGAGCATTTTGTACGAATGATAAAAATTGCATTAAAAAACTCTTATTTTTTTAGACAAATATTTTATGTTGAAAAGATTTTTGAAAATTATTAAGTTGATTATAAATCTTTAAAACTTTTTTGATAATCTTGGTGGATACATTTGAGATTATGAGTTATTTAAGGACCTTGACATTTGATTGATTTGGATGGTTTGAGCTTAGCTTTAAAGCTTGTTTGATTTAGATAGTTCAAGTTTAACCTTAAAGCTTGATTGATTTAGATGGTTTGAGCTTAACCTTAAAGCTTATTTGGGTTAGAGTTTGTCCTTAAAACTCGGGTTTGAACTGAACTTAATCTTAAAGCTTGTTTGATATACCAAGGTCTTTTTGTAATATTATGAGTTTGTGGTGATTCATGAAATTATTTGTTATATTTAACAATCCTACTTAAATTTTCAATATTTTTCATTAAAAAAGCTTCTTTTAAAACATAGGTTTTCATATTTGGAGTTGTGAGATCTTAATATTTTTATTGAGGATTAATTCTATTGTACGTATGTCCTAAAGTAACACAAGGCTAAAGCTTCCAAAAAGATTTTTGCAGTCGAACATTATCCTTTTGAAACAATCAAATGTGAGTTCACACGTGAAGGATTGAAACAAACTTTCCTTATATACACCGTAAGTTTGAGGAGGCGTGTTAAAATGTAATAGGGTTGGGCCAATAAGACCCATAAGTTTATGTTTGTAATTAGGTCCCAACAGACCCACGTCACCACGGAGCCCAATGGCTACTTTATTAGTTGTTGGGCTCTCCCACGGCTATCTTCAAAAACCAACAATTAAATGTTGTTGGCTTTCACTCCTCTCTCTTTCTATCTATAAATATTTACCTTGCATTCAATAAATGTAAAATAAATGTAAGCCGGTGTGTGGTTGGTTGTATATAGATTATTTCATTATATTCAATAAAATGAATTCAAGTAGTTTACGTGTTGGTTGTATATAGATTATTTCAATATATTCAATAAAATGAATTCAAGTAGCTTACCTGTTTTCTAAGACTAAGATGAAGATTTTGAAACATATATCTTTGAGAAAAGAGGCTATTACAAGAAACTTGTAGCTAAGAAGGAAGCCTAAGCTATAGTAAGAAAGCTACAACTAAAACTAAGGAAAGGCGAAATCGCTGCAACGGTTGTAGTTTGTTGACGTTCATTTTTTTCTTATGCTGCATCAACCTCCTTTATTCGATTTCCGTTTCTTTCTTTTATTTACATGTCGCCCACTTCCGGCTTCTTCAACAGGTCAATCAAGGGTTGATCATGGGTTTCATGCATCACCCACCATTAATCCTTTTGCTTCCAAGTCCCATAAATTCTGTTTTGGCAGCTTCCATCTCGCTCCAATTTTTCAATGTTAATAGGATGACAATGACCCTACTTCTACGCTAGAGATACGTGATCAAAATACAATTCAGGAAAGATGTAACTTCCTCTTCTTAGCCTCTGGAGAGAGAAGGTCAAGCTAAAAGAGCACCATATATGCATTAAATTGATAAATGAGTATCGTTGGTGGATTTACCAATTCAATAAGCAATTCAAACCCCACAAGGACTTTTCACGATCTACTGATTTTAATAAAACAAGGTTTTTACCCAAAACTTGATTGGGACAATGTGAATTGGCAAACGCAACTGCCCTGGTTACACAAAACTCATTGAGCTTTGAAATCTTTTATTTTTAATATTACTTCATAGGGAAAAGGAAAAGGATGGTCATCGTCTTTGTGCTCAATTCTTGGGTATCCTGCGCCAAGACATGAGTCAGCATGTTGAAGGTCTCCTCCATGTGACAAGTTGAGGACTTTGAAAGCAAATTATATCTTCTAGCAAGAAAATCTCACCCCCCCCCCTCCCTCTCTCTCCCTCTCACCCCATACGGGAGCTCGGTTGAAGCCTACAGGTTCTCCAGGAGGATTAACATGACAAAATAAAGATACACACATCTTTCACTCATTACAAAATAAATAATTTTTAATGAATTTTTAGATACTTATCAGCAGTAAGAAGGAAAATCCCCACGATGCAAACCAATGATTTATTGTGAGAGGAAGTGGGTTGTATTTGGTCCATAATCCTACCCCTACATTCGACTAATTCCACGCCAATGTAGGTCATAAGAAAACAAAATAATAAATTAAGAACCTCAATGGCAAGGGGGAAAGCGTGAATGGATGCCGAATTGCAGTATCCACCACCTATCCAACAATAAAAGCGACAGATTGGGAGTGTAACTTGACAGCTAATTTAGCAGTCACGTGAGGAACAAGCCAACCACCATTTTCTGCCGATTGCATGACTGAGATGCAAAGAAGTTAGCGAAGAGACGATCGTCATGGAAAGTTGAAGGATGCGCGTGAATGAAACCCGAGAAACATAAGTATCCCATGTATATTAGTAACAAGTTCGTCAACCAAGATACCATGTACACATGCATTCCAAAATAAAGTTTTTCTACAAACCCATAGAAAAAGTTTAACTGAAAAACAACGGAAATAACCAACCGGCCTAGCAAACTCGATCTTAATCGCGCTTCCTCGAATCGTCATCCCCTGGATCGAATCCTTCGCTTTATTCGCGTCTTCGGGGCGCTTGAAATAGATAAACGCGAAATTCCTCGACGCGTACGAGCACACTGTCCAGATCACCAAATTTCCCAAAGATCTCGCTCAGACCAACATCAGTGGTGTCGGGAGAAAGGTTCCAGACAACAAATTGTTCACAGGCTCATCTTCACATCCATCATCATCGTCCGCAGCATTTTTTATACTTCACCAGACTGGAACCGATGGTAAGGCAGAAAGAGAACGAACCTCAAACTAGGGTTTAAGGTTTGGCAAAACAGGGCGTTTTACGGAAAAGATGCAGATCTTAGGGATCAAGATTCCTGATAGCGCAATACAGAGAGAGGGCAGATTCGCATACACACAGAGAGCGAGAGGGAGGTTTCTATTCTCGGTTTCTATTGCGTCGGAGGTCGGTTTCGCTCGTGCGTTGCAGCGCTACTATCGCTGCGGGTACGGCTCGGATCTAAGAATAATGCCTCCGCATCCGACGTGCTCGGATCCAGATCCGAGTATCGCCAGTCATAAGTCATAACCTGACCCAAATCATGTGCACAAAGAGCAATATCTCGCCCGCCTCACAACTTGAAGGTCATGAGTTCGATATGCAGCCTTCCTATCTACCAAAACGAAAAGTTATGGATAGGCTCATAATAAGTTGGTTTCGCATAAAAAAAAGATTGTAGTTTATTATTTTTTTCAATACTTTTAAAGCCTTATGTCTCTTTTATTTTTAAACCTTGTTTCTTTTTATGTGTACGATATTTTTTTGTCATATTACCATTTCTTTTATTTATATATAGTGATTGGATTCTATCCATCGCTGACACTGCTTATTCATGCTCGGTTGTTTTTTAGAGTATAAGTGCAATAATATTGTCTTTTATTTTTTTTAAACTTTAAAAATTTAAATAACACTCTGGCCAATGGATGAAAATGTCAAAAATGAGCAAGAACCTATTTTATATATTTATTTTTAATATATTATGACAAGGGTCGAGATAGGCGAGAGCTGAGCAAAGTGGATGCTGCCAAATTACGCTTGATACAACATAATGTTCTGTTTATGTCTTTAATCAATGTGTGATGTGATCAACAACAATTTTACTAAAATTGGGTCATTTTTGAGCTCCAACATAGACATTGCTAAGAAGCAAATTGTGACCCTAGCTATCTTGATGTCTTCTGAACAAGACTTGATTTCAGGTTTGACAGTAAGGACGTCGGCCTTATTTCTCATTTTTATCTGGTTAGGGAAGTTGGCTCTTAAGCGACCGAGCTGTAGGGACAAGTTCGATATGCGGGGTGCACATCCGGTGTGAACCTACCGGAAACCTGACAGGCAAAATCAAGTCTGTAGGTTGTTCATTAAAGAATCTACTTTATTGCGTCTTTGCAATTGTTTGGTTCCAACCCTATGCTGCAAACTGCTTTGATCTTGATATCATGCACCAGATGCTGGAAGGCATGTTTATCTTGCAAACCTGTAATTTTAGCCAATCATAGTGACAGATCAATATGTCAATTTTACTAACTGATAACTTGGAAAACCTGCCCCAATAAAACATCATTTATAGCATCAACCCACTTCTGTGACAAACCTCTTAACACAAATCAAAGAACTATGCAATCTCATGAAGCATGTGAGCTTCCCTCTTCATCAGATAGAGATTCATGCCCATGACCTCAAGGTTAGGAGCCTCACGAACTACCAAACTGCTTAACCCCACTGACAAACTTGGGTACAACAACTACAACTAAGCCTTTTCCCATAGTAGACGGGGTCGGCTACATGGATTCTTTATTTCCACAGAACCCTATCATGTGTCATGTTAGAAGTTAACTCACAATAAGCTAGATCATTCTTTATTGTTTCTTTTCAACACTTTTGTGGTCGTTCTCTACCTCTTCTAATACTTTCAAAATCTAATTGTTCATACCTTCTTATAGGTTATTTTAATCTTCTTTCTATATGTCCAAACCAACTTAAACAATATTCTCTCATTTTATCCTCTATTGGTGCCACACATAATTTATTCCTAATAACCTCATTATGTATACGGTCTTTTCTTATATGACCACTCATCCATCTCAACATCTTCATTTCTGTCACACATCTTTTGTACATGTTAATGATTAACTGCCCACTGACAAACTTGGGTACCAACCCAAAATTAAAACCGTTACTGTCCCTTAGCTTTATTTGCTATACTGGTTTTCCAAAGCACCTATAAACAATAAACTGTATCTCCACTCAACTAAATAGTCACAATCTCCAAGTACTGGCTTAACAATGTTCAACATTAAATTAAAACAACCAAGAGAAATCATCATTGCTTGAGTTACAAAGATACAGCTTCAATACCATATCCCTTCTTTCTCGGTTGATTCCGAGTTGCTCGTGTATCAATGCAATTACAAAATACCAAAAGCAAAAGCAAACCTTTCCCGCACTAAGTGCAGTTTGCTACATGGATTTGTAGTCGCTGCCATAGAACACAGTTACAGAATGGAAAATAGAAAAGACAGCGATAATGCAATGAACTTCAATCTCCCTTATGTACAATTGGTAGTGGTTAGTATTTGTACCTCCTTGTTAGCCACTTTCTCTCACTTTTTTAAATTCCACCAACCATGTTCCTGTAATGGGCACGCTCGAGCTTCTTGGTCGCATTGCATTGAATTCCTGTACTCATTATAAGCTTCTATTAGAGAGGTAGCAGTCAGCAACAAAAAAATGTAAGATAGTAATGGCACCAAACAGTATGCATCTGAAGTTGATCGAATCGAAACAAATCAACAACTCATTTGCTTGCTTTTGTCTCTGAATCCTTCCCTGCAGAAGGCACTGAAGTTGGCTGGTTACTGAGTGCGACGGCAGCAGACTCCACATGTGTTAGCAGATACTCATAGATCTTTTTCCTGAGGCGTTCAACGGTTTCTGACAATGAGCCATCGTTGCTGTTTTCCTTACCAGAACCAACTTCTCCCAACCAGTCATTTACTCCCTTCAGCTGTGCTAGCATGCAAGTAATTTGACTTGTATCTGGCGGACAACTGCATGAAGCTAATTGGTTTGCGGCAACAGAATTCCCATCAGCATCCAAAAACTTCTCTACAAAAGCTAAGAACCAGTCTTGAGACTCGGCTCTCAGTGTTTTAGCCAGGTCAATAGCTTCTGCCAACCCCGAACCCTTGATCCACTCAGCTGGAGGCAATGCACGATTTTTTTGAATCATTGCTGGTCCATCACTGGCTCGCCTTGGCCTTGTAGCAGTTATTTTTGAAGTGATAGAAGTCCTGGCCTTGGCTTGTGGCTTCTGTGCCGTTGCTTTTGAGGAATGCTCGAGGATTAGTATAGGCGGGTCTGAGAGTGCAGATGGGTGCTTGGTTTTAGGGGTTGTAGATGGCATGGAGCTCGAGGCACTCAAACGATGGCTATATACAGAGAAAGGAGACAACTCCGTGGCTAATGCAGCTTGAACCCACGAAGTAGCAAACTTTTGTCGTTCAGCTGAAGTTCTGAGGGCTTCCTCTGCCGGGTGGTCAGGCTCCTTATTTTCTAGTGATCCAACATGAAGCAATATAGACAAAGATTCAGTGATCATGCTAACCTTGCCTAGGTCTGCATGGAGGCCCAAAAACTGTTCAACTGCAGGTTGTGGGTTGTCTTCCTTTGCAGACGAGTTCAACTCTGCATACGTACTGCAGTTATTTGGAGAAAGAGAATTAGAATAACATAGAATGAACGAACAAACATATCCAATAAAGCATATGCCTATGTTTTGAAGTTAAAAAAGTAGATGTTTGTGAACCATAGATTTGGCACACCCTATCAGAGCACCAAAACCAAAATGAGAACCAAGATTTTTCCCAGACTGAGGTCAGCATTGAGGATTCTAGTGTGATTGAGCTGATCATTTCCATGAAAAGCATTTACACAATGTGATGAGCTTCTTCTAGACAATGGCGAAATTAGGAGTGGCCTCGTTGAATGATCAATCATCATAAATTTTCTTAGTAAATCTAAATAATCACTTGACAGCAAGTGATCATAGAACAGCAAAGAACAAATGAAGGAAACAAAAAGAAGAAAGTATTTATGTATAGATAAAATCTAGTTTTCCTTCCACAAGAAATAAATGGCCTTCACTAAGAAGCCTCTACCCATCATGAACGTATAATTAGCACGCTGAATGAGTCTCCAACTCAGCTCTTCTTTATGTAAGTGCACCGTTAGCAGTTCAGTCCTTTGGTCTTCAAACAACCAAAAGATTCAATACATGAATAATGACTGCCTCAGTTTACAAGCAGAACATGGAAAGATTTGTGCATATATTTTCGATTTTTTCAAGGTGCTGGATTCCCTCTGATAAATCATGTTATTTCCTAAATGAAGTATCCAGAGGCTTACATTTCTGTCTGCATGATTCAATTTGATCTATGATTCGGTGAGAGTTTCTTTGCAAGTGAAGAGTAGCACACCACGATTTGAATAGAGAAAACAGAAAGAAGCCCACCAAAGATCAAAACAAAACCTTTTTCTACACCAGGTGGGATCGGCCACATGAACTTAGGAGCTACTATAATCCAATTTGGGTCATGTCTGCATTTAAATTCAGAAACCAATATCATGCTTAAGTGTTTTCTTCCAACACTTATCATCTCATCTCTTTGCAGCTATGTCACATGGACACCTCTAGGAGGTGAAGTGTCTGGCTCGACACGGGTGCGGCACCGACATCGACACGGTGTCGTGTAACTGCGACGCGGTCAACGTGTCGAGGCATAAAATTGGGTGCAGTCAACGTGTCAGAGCTCATTTTTGTTCATTTTTTTAGGTCATGCGTATAAAACACTGACACTCGTTCCCGCATGCAGACGCAAAGACTCCTGCGGTGTTCGTGTTCCTCCTCCTTCCCGCACGCAGAGACTCCTGTTCCTACCGCCGGTGCGAGACTCCTGTTCCTACCGCCGGCGCCTTTGTGTTCCTACGGCCATCTCTCTCTCCCCTTTATAGTATCTGCGATTCAAGCCTCTTGCCACGGCGTTCGTGTTCCTCCTTCTTCCCGCACGCAGACGCAGAGACTCCTGTTCCTATCGCCGGCGCCTTTGTGTTCCTACGACCATCTCTAGTATTCGCGATTCAAGCCTCTTGCCACAGCGTTTGTGTTCCTCCTCCTTCCCACACGCAGACGCGGAAACTCCTGTTCCTACCACCGACGCCTTTGTGTTCCTACGACCATCTCTCTCTCCCCTTTATAGTATCCACAATTCAAGCCTCTTGCCATGGCCTGCAGAGACTCCCTTCGTGTTCCTGCTGGTGATTCCTTCATTCATGTTGGGAATTGTATTGTTCCAACTTGGAAGGCCTGCCACCAGATCGTATTGTTCTAACTGTTGGGCTCAACATTGGCCGCATTGAAGAATCAAATGCAAGGGTTGTTTTCTGGGACCTTGGTGGGCAGGTATATAATCAAATGCAGCAGATCTTTTGTTCTTATTTATGTTTGTGCATTTCCACTAGCCTTTTCCTTCCCCAAATTGTCACTCTCCATCAAGTGGTATTTCTACTAACATATCTCCTATGTTTTCAGACTAATTCTTTATGTAGTATTAGTTGACGAAGCTAATGTTTGTATCGACTTTTGATAATTATTTTGCTTGCTTGCTTTTGCAAATTTGATACCCCAAGTTTCTTATTTGTCCAAGCTGTAGTTGAAGTCCTTTCTAGATGCCCTTCTAGTTCGGCATGAATTGCCATCATTTCTATCATTTCTCTGGCGACTGGCGGTTTCATTTTCCCAAGAGACTGAACACTTCATCCTTCAGAAGAAAAAGATTCTATCATTTCTCTTCTGAGATGCTCTGTGCCATTACTAGGTAGCCCACTAACTGGCCTTGGTGCATGAGGAACATTAAGTCTTAGCCTTCTGCTGGTATATGAATGTTAATTTTATGACTAACTCCATCTCTTATTTGTTGTTTTTGATATGTTGTTTTTTGAATCAGATTGTGAAATTGAGAATTGAGTTCATCCTAAAAATGGCCGACAATAGAAAAGGAAAAGGAGTATTAATTGGTAGTGATCCTACTGGGAGTTCTGGTGGAAGTGTTCCTTCAAGTTCAAGATCAATAACAAAAGTTTCAAAACCTTTAATACCTCGTGATGATGCACCATTGTGGATGCACGTACAAAAGGGAGAATTATACGAAGGTGATGGAGGTAATACACATTTTATGTGTAAATTTTGTAATATGAAATTTACAGGATCATATACTAGAGTGAAGGCACATCTTTTAAAATTATCAAAACATGGTATAAGAGCATGTCCGAATGTGGATGAGGATTTACGAAGACAATTAATGAAAAAGCAAGATGAGTATGAAAAGAAGAATGAAAGGAGTGAAAAAAGAACAAATATTCCATTATTTAGTGGATACAAAGAAGACGTAGAAAAGAAAAGAAAGTTGATACAAAGTGAATTTAAAGGTTTTAGAGGAAGAGCAATTGAAAAATCATTTAATGTAGTTGGAAGGGACGAGATGGATAGAAAGGTTGGAAGATTTTTCTTTTCAAGTTCACTTCCTTTTAATGTAGCAAGAAATCCATATTGGAAAGATCTTGTCACTTCATTGGCTAATTGTAATTTACATGGTTATGTTCCTCCAAGTTCTGAAAGATTGCGAACCATTATTCTTAAAGAAGAAAAAGCTAATATTGAAAGACTTTTAGAACACAAGAAGTTTTCATGGAAAACTAATGGTGTTTCTATTGTTTCTGATGGATGGAGTGATATTCAAAGGCGTCCACTCATTAATTTCATTGCTTATTCAATTAGTGGGCCAATATTTTTGAAGTCGGTTGATGCATCTGGAGAAATTAAAACTGCATGATACTTGAAAGATTTATTTGTAGAAGTTATTAAAAGTGTTGGACCAGATAATGTTGTACAAATAATCACTGATAATGCAGTTAATTGCAAAAGTGCAGGGTTAAGTTTGGAAGGTAAGTATCCATACATATTTTGGACACCTTGTGTAGCTCACAGTTTAAATTTGGCTCTTTCTCGTATATGTAAGCCATCAGAAGATAAAGATAATCTTCGTGCATATGAATTGTGTTCATGGGTTGAAGATATGGCAGCAGATTGTATGAAGATAAGGAATTTTGTAATGAATCATCATTTAATTTCAGCGATATTCAATTGACATTGTCATTTAAAGTTGTTGAAGGTTATAGAAACACGTTTTGCTTCTTTGATTGTGATGGTAAAAAGATTTAACACAATAAAGACATCATTGATTCAGATGGTTACTGATCCAAGCTGTGATGCATACCGTGGTAACAAGGTTGAAGATCAAACAAGGGCCCAAGCAGTGAAGACTATTATTCTTAATGATTTATGGTGGGACAAGGTAATGTGGGAGATGTTGAGAGAAGTTGATAAAGATGAACCAATGCTTCATAAAGATTATGAAATGTGGGATACCATGATTGAAAAAGTTGAGTCAATAATTTTGAAGCATGAGGAAAAAGAACTTCACGAGACATCAGCATTTTATGATCATAACCATTCTATACTAGTTTCAAGATGGGACAAAAGTAACACTCCCTTGCATTGTTTAGCACATTCTTTAAATCCAAGATATTATGGGAAGAAATGGTTGCATGAGAGCATTGGGCGTTGTCCTCCTAATCAAGATCCTGAAATAGCAAAGAATAGACAAATGTGTTTGGGAAGGATTTATCGTGACTCATAGTTACTTAGGCAAGTAAATTCTGAATATGGAAAGTTTTCGTGTGCCAGACTTGATTCATTAGAAGCACTGGAAGCAAGGGATTATCAAGATCCACTAGATTGGTGGACATGTTATGGATTTGAGATGCCTCTTCTTCAAAAGCTTGCATCAAAATTATTATCTCAACCTGCTACTTCTTCTTGTTGTGAAAAAAATTGGAGTACATATTCTCAAATTCACAATATCAAAAGGAACAATCTATCAAGTAGTCGTGCTGAAGACTTGGTTTATGTCCATTCAAATCTAAGATTGGTTTCACGATCTAATGCTGAGTACAGGTAAAAATTACTAATCTTTTAAAATTGTTTTCTTTGCTTGCATCATGATGTTTATTGTTGATCCTTTCTTGTTATTTATTTGAATATATTGCAGTGAAGGAGCATCAAAATATTGGGATGCAAACCCAAAGGAATATCACTTAGATGACAGCCAAGATTTGCATACTCTTAATATGGAACTCACTGATCCAATAGTCCCTTCAGTTGATGATATTGTTGATAGGGAAGATCTATAATTTATCAGGTACATGTTCATTACTTCATTTCATTTATCAAACATTAATATTGTTCATAGTTGATAAATGATATTATGATAATATTGTTGATATAACATAAGTAGTTCTTTACTTGTTTTGCTTTAATATAAAGTTGTGTACTTATTTATTGTTGTCATCATATTCTTATGTTAATTGATGTCTCACTTGTTCTAGGCTTTTAACTTGAATTAGTTGAATATATAATATATATAATATTATATAATATTATATACCCTAACCGTGTCGCCGCACTCAAATTTTTTGAAATTTGTCGTATCCCGCACCCGCACCCGTGTGACATAGCTTTGCAACAACCTCCATTTAGCCCTCTCCATAGGTCCTGTTGGAAAACGTGGTTGTGCAACGGAAAAGAAAAACATCAACCTTACTAAAACTGACTCTAAAACTCATATTTTTCAACAGATCCAAACCACCATATCCACGTAATCTCTTACATTTTTCTTTCTATTAGTGCCACCAAAAGTTCCTCTTTTCACATTTAAACCAAATTCGCTTCAAAGTTTCGTTTAAGAGATAGACATGGGTCATAATTTGCAACCACAAAATCCAATAGTTCTCACTGCCTTAAAACTATTTTGGTTCATATTTACCTCGTGGACTTTGGATTAAAGTGTTGCAAATGCTAATTTAGGTTCCAGGTTGTTGTTCTCTACTATAACATGGTGAAAACATAATCTTCATAGGTATTGTAGCACAAAGGGTATGAAACTATGGCCCAACTGTTCCCTCAGACAACTCAAATTTAAGTGAGTGAACACCAGAGAATTTGGCATCTTCACATGTTTTGGCCTTCTTAATTTTTTTCCACCTGGCAATGAATATGATGTACGAAACTAGAGGGTTCCTACAAGAGAAAGATGGAAGCCTTTGAAACTCACTGCAACACAAAATGGAACAAACACGTAAAGCCCCTTCACTTTTGGAGAGGAGGTGCCAAGAACCAATGATGTTATCGAGATTCAAGACTCTCAAGCAACAAAATATGCCATCAATCAACGATGCCATCAAGATTCTTAAGCAACACACAAAAACATACACTAATAATATGAGTGTTTTTAACACTGTAAATCACATCATTATGCGTACCACCACATAGAAAAGTTCGAACTTATTTTTTAACCTAATTTGTGTGCACCGTTTGGAAAGAGAACCATGTCATGGGAACCTACATACATACCTCAAGATATGGCATGAACCCCCAAATGCGATACAACAGTGATATGTCTTATGGTTTGGAAGTCAGAGGGCTAGGTTCCATGAGATCATGACGTGATGGAGCATAATTCATTTGAACTATGACCTAATGATGTGTCGAGTTTCACAAAAGTACAATAAGGAAGCTACCAAAGCCTTATGTTCTTCCCCTCAGGTTCGTTTTGAAAGAATCCTTGGAATGTAATACCAACGACATCTAGAAAGGAATTCAAGCACCAAAAAGAAGCTTCTAAGTCGATATATTTTAGTCAATAAACTTACAATATAAAAGATTACGTTCTCCTTCTAGTATGGGAAAAGGCTTAGTTGTTGTTGTTGATAAAAGATTATGTGACAGTATGTAAAACAAGAACATGATCTTCCAAAGTAGCATCACAAATATCAAGGCATATTTGGTGCAAGAAACTGCAAATGCACGTTATTTGGATAAAAAGTGAAGTTTATTTGGTCCCGAAGAGAAGAACTACAGAGTAAGGATGCCAACAATTCACTATCAATTTGACAACATTTTTTACTAATAACATCATCTCGCTGATGGATATTACCTCAAACACTGGAGTAAACTATCCGCAGCAGCGGCTTCCTGCATGGCTTCCACTGCAGCTAGTTGCGCCGCATCTCTGTACCTCATCACCTCCTGAATGACAACAGTTCACATCATCAATATCTAAAAATCTCCTAATATCACAACAGGTCATGAAAAGTGATTCTATCGAGCTGTGCAAAATAATGACATAGCTGACAACACATAAATTTTAGTATGCTGCTAATAAGAATATCCATAAAATATACCTTCCCGAGCTTTGCAAGACTAGGTGGAAGTGAAGCCCAAGCAAGATTACTGTCAGTCAGCCTTCTATTGTTGATGGAGATCTTGACCAAGTTGCCAGGAATGGTATTGCTAGAGCAAACTCCAGATGTTTTTTTCCCTAAAGATATCTTAAGTTTGCTCAACTTTTCGGGTGCATCAGATACTTCCTTCGCTGGTTGTTGCACTTTGGTATCCTCCTTAGAAGATGATTTTTCATTTGCAGCCAATTTTTTTGCGGAAACCTGCCATTTTAGAAGATACAAGTAAGCTCTCAGTCTCAACATTACTAACGTACAGCCAAGACAAGTATGTCAACAGAGAAAGGTGACAGTAGCCAGACAGTTTCCTTTCTAGCTCATAGAAAAGATCGGCAATATTGTCAAATCATAAAAAGCTAATTAAGATATCATATTGAAATGAATTCAGCACCGCATGAATGACCGGGTCTCAACTTTATATTGTGGCCCAGTTCATCTCTCTCTCTCTCTCTCTCAACCATGTTTTCCCTACACTAAGTGGGATTGGTTATGTAGATTCATAGTCGCCATTGCAACATGCGTCTTAAGTTACATCCAAAAGAATAAGATCATCTTCTATTTCAAGGACACATTTGAAGGCTCTGCATATGCTGCAATCGATTTGAAGGACATTTTCAAAGCTGTAAGAAAGCAAAGTACCAACAAGAACGAAGCAAAGAGAATCAGAAACAAAACAAAGAATTACCGGCAAACTGTGGGGCTTTAATTGATTGGTTTCTTTCTTGATAGGTTTTGAGCCCGTACTCTCCCGGCCTTTGATTTCAATGGTGCCTTCCCAGCTCCTTCTCAGAGCCTTCTGCCCCAATTCAATCCCATTGACCATATGCAAAGCCGCCGGAATCCCTGCCGCCGCCCTCTTGCTTGCTGCTGCTGCCGCACTTGCCTTAAACGCTATTGCTGCCTTCTCCAACAATCCTCGCTTTATGCTCTTATCCGATCCCTTCGAAACCCCCGAAATATTTGGCGTTGAAGCCCGTATCTTACCTTGGTCTTTCAATCCCGTAGAGAATTTCTCGAATGAAATCGGCAGCGAATAACAACTAGTTGGGGACGAAGGAATCGATCGAGCATCGGCTGGTTTTGATTTCGTCCAAATCGACAACGAAATCAACCCTTTCCCCTCATCCTCCTCCTTTGTCTTCAATAACATCGACTTCGACTGCTTGAACACCTTAATACCACTCTTCTTCTCCAACTCCGCTGAATTCCTCTCGGGTTTCGACTTCGAATCAACCATTGTTTTACCATTTTCGCCGCTCGTTTTCAAATTCCGGCCGTTCTTCTCGTACGAATTCATCAAACTCTTGCTCTTCTCTCCGGAATCCGAAAGGAAACCAAGGGAATGAGCGGCGGCGAGATCTTCCGGCGTTCCAACGCACGGGTGCCGGCCAGGGACGGGCTTGACACCCCTGAGGATCGGAACGGGAGATGCCGATTCCAACCTCTCGACGTGAATGAACTGACCCAGTTGAAGCTTGTCGCTAAGGATAAGGTCTTGTTGCTCGTTGGGCAGGGTTACGTAGGTGGCATGAGAAGAATCAGAAACCTTCAGATAGAAACCCTGGTTCGGACAGAGGTCGCCGCCGGCGAGCGCCGGAACGATGCTGATGACCTGCAAGAGAACCGACCGGTGCTCGCCTGCGATCCTCATGTCCGTGTTCATGTGCTGAAGCAGCTTTAGAAGGACTCCGGGAACCAACGCAGCCATTGTTAGACACTGTCTGCGCGCCCTATGAATCAACCCCAGAACCTACTAAATAGAAAGATTGCCATTAGAAAGTATTGTTCCAACCAAGATCAAACAAGATTCAGATGCCACTAAAGGAGAATGTCTCAAATACAAAGTTTCTTTCGAAATCTTTTCTCGGTATCTTCCAGTTCCTTGATTCCTTGCCCACCAACAGCAAACAAACTGGGATTTACAGTCCGACCAACAGAAGAGAAGGTGAAGAGTAAAGAAAGCTGAATCTGTCGAATACAATGATCCGTTCAAGGCCCTTCTTATCTTGGTATCTTCGTCTTCCCTGACTCTTCTCCGACCAACAACATATAAGATTCAGACTGCCATCAAAGCCAAATCTTTCACATCTATAGGCTTTTCTCAAGATTCTTGTCTTGGTATCTTTTTTCTTCCATGAATCGTACAAACTAACAGCAAAAATGTAAGATCTAGGGTGCCACCGAATCCAAATCTTTCAAATCCAAAGTTTTCCTCAATAATTTTCTTTTGCTATCCGTTCTTCGCCTGATTCCTAGAACCAACGGCAAAGAAGATAAGATTTATAGCGCCACTAAGGCTGAGTATTTCAAAAGCAACGGTCTCTTGGTATCCTCTACTATGCTTCCTTCTCCAGTACCGACAACAAACAAGGTGAAGATAACCGCCGCAACTCTGCTGAAGTTTTTTTCTAAGACTTTTCTATTGGTATCTTCTTCTCCCACCAACAACAACGGTTTTGGGGCGCCATTAAGCTGAATCTTTCAAAAACAACGTCCCCTTCTTTCTTTTCCTGTCCGTCTTCCAGAAGAAAACTATGTTTACAAAAGCTCAGTAGCACTTCTCTCCCATCTCTGGCTGTACTGTTTTGATTTTTCTGAAAAGCATAGACAACAACTAAGATACGCTATTACTCCTACACACCAAAAAACTGACCTTTGATCATCAAACATAAAGTCAATCTTTGTAAAATACAGCTGTACCGATTGGGAGAGGAAAAACAATACCCAAAAGTTTTCTCTGCCTATTTTGCGCTTGGTATTCAAGATTGAAGCTTTGATTGATGATGGCGAGCAGTTACAACATGGGTGATGCAGAAGAAAAGCTCACCGCGCTCTGTCTCCTTTGTCATGAAAAACCTTAAGCGCTAGCAAACCAATGCCAGTGCAGAGAGGGCCAGCCAAAGCAGAAGACGCAAGGAATCTGACCCACAGAACCAATAAACTATCATGCAAACCTGGAATTTTTTGACGATCAAACTCTCCTTACAGAAAAATTATGAACTTTATCGGTGGTTCTGTGTGAATGACCCACCATCTGCACATGTTCCTCCCCAAAGAACCTAGCTTGGGGAAATCAACCACTGACTACTCACCAACAAAAGAGTCTCCCTTGTCAACTTTGACCGTCTTTTGCTTCGAAGTTTTGGGGCTAAGTAACAAAAACTCAAAAATCAGAAAATGACGAGTGAATTTCCCAACTCTGTTCTTGATTCAGGTTATGGTTATTTGGACAATGATGAAAAGGATAAAAGTGAAACAGAGGAAACACCGTCTTCATTTGGTCGCTTTTCAGGTAGGACCATAACTTGAGGTCGCTGAAGAAATGCTCGGCTGGAGCTTGGCTTGTTAAGCTCGATTAAGTTTGGGATCAATACATTATTGATCATTGAAAATACAATTTAAATAATAAAAGTGTGTATGTAAATAAGGTATACTTACAAAAAGTATATATGTATATTTTATTTTTAAAATCTATATTTCAATCATCATAAAAGAAAAAACTATTAAGATTTATTTGAATTTACTAGCACTTAAGTATGTTAACATATACAAGTTTTCCATATAAATGTAAATATGTATAATGCTCAATGAAGGTCACAACAACTTGAGTCAAGCACTATAAGCTCCAGCTCGGCTCAGATGTCAAACTTACTCAACCTCGACTCCAGTTTGACAAAATCGAGTCCAACTCAAAGCATTGTTAAGTAATGTTTTTCTTTTTAAGGATAATGATGAAAATAATATTATCTTATGTTTACATGAGTTCTTGTGTGAATATTCTAAGCGACATTTTTTCATAGCACAAGAGGGCATAAATAAATAAAGTGTGTTGTTAACAGTCTCTACCTCAAATTTTTTCTCGGTTAACTACCATGATTAAGTGAAAGTAAAATCATGTATAGATTTTATAGCCAGCTTGGAATCGAGTTGAGCTCGAGTTAACTCAGCTGGGGCTCGAGCTTGAAGATTGATCCTCCAGTCGAGTTGAACTTGCTTGTACTCGAACTTGACTCAGATTGATGCCACCCCTAAAATGTAAGACTACAATTGGTCGTGTTTGAGCCAAGTTGGTTCTAACAAGAAGGCAAAATGGCATGAATGAACATGACCCGGAGGAAGAGGAAAGTGACACTCCTTATTTTCATCATATCCTACATTCAAATACAAAAGAGTAGATATGACAATTCTGTTGGGCTGAGAAAAATATGAGCCAGGCCGAGCCGAGTCAGAGTCAGATTTTGGCTGGGCCTGTAAAATGCTGTTTCGGCCCAGCTCATATAAATAAATATAGAAATAATTAAATAGATATTTTATTGTACATATAGTTTTTTATTGCATGTATGCATATATACATATATGTATATATATAGTTTTTAAAATTATATATATACTTTTTTATTACATGAATGTATATTACATATATACTAGTTTTTTTATTATAGTTAAGTTTGAATTTTATCTGATGAGTTTGTGACTCTGCGATTCAATCCGGTTCGATCCATATCGGTCTCGAGGGTCAGGCGAACCAGATAATTTGGTTATGCTTTTAAAAGGAGTCGAGATTTTCGAGTTCGTCCCTATATTTTTTTCAGAATCATATCGAACCGGTTCCTGAAGCCTGGCTCATTTTCAAATCTCTACCCGCGTGAACAATGCATGCGCGCGATAAAGAGAGAGACGAACGTGAGAGAGATGAGGAGGAAAGAAGAAACTGAGGAGACTCGTGCAAGAATGGTTGATAGAAAGAGGAGAACGTGAGAAAGAATAGGAGGAGGAGGAGGAAAGAATAAAGAAAGGGGAGTCGTACGTGGAAGCATGCACGCCCGTTGCCTTGATTACTCGCGTTGATAGAAAAGAGAGGCCTGATCTGAACGTGAACGTCGGAAAGAAGGAAGAAAGAAGAAAGAAAAGAGAGTCGTACGTGCATGAGCGCTGACGTGAGAAAGAAATGAAGAAGGAAGAAAGAAGAAAGTGAGGAGAATCGGTGAGAGCTAGAGAGCCAGATTCCGGTGCGTAATGAGGTCTGTGAGAGCCGACTGTCTTGAGAGAGATCGAAGGGCCGCTGAGGCTGAGAGGAGCGAACTGTTGTATTGAAGAAATCAGGCCAGCGCCTTGGGGTGTTGTTCGTGGATGCGCACCAAAGGGAGTTGTGTGAACATCGAGGTCTGGTTCATCCGATATGCATTCCCTGCACATGATTTCACTCATATTTACTATAGTTCCCTTTTACTGTAGGTCTCTTTTTAGATATCCACTTTTGGTCACTCCATCGTTCAAGTCAAGGAGTATGTCGAGCGGTGGGATCCAAAGTGAACAGCATGAACTTTCAATAATAGTGTCTTCTCCGAATACGGTGCGAGTGTCTTCTCCGAATACGGTGCCTTTGCAGGACGAGACCCACAGCAAGTTCATTCTCTCTCTCTCTCTCTATACATATAAATATATAAAGTAGACAGGGATATATGCACATATATACACTAACTACTCAAACAAATTGGCAACCATCAAAAGAAACTTACATTTGTAGCTTTTGCAATTACATGTTTGTCCTTTTTTAAATTGATAAGCTGGGATTAGGCAGATCCTGATCAGTACGAGGGGTTCAATTACGAGAAGATTACACTGGCCACCATTCAGGAGGTTTACCCAAAATCTGTCCTCCAAATTTCTATCTAATTTGTCCAGATTGTAGGTGAGGACATGTTTCAATCGATGACTCCAAACACAAATGCAGTGTTGTAGTAGCAGGATCAACTCATTTGTTTGCTGTCGTTTTCTCCCATCTGTGTCTTCAGCTTGTTGATACGTCGGAGTGTATCTAAACACAAATACAGTGTTGTAGTAGCAGGATCAACTCATTGTTGTAGTAGCATTTCAATGACTACTTTAGCATCATTTGGAATGTCTTGAATGATTTCCCCCCACTAGATCATCACTCTATCCTTCCTTAACCTCGAAAGACATCTATCCTACCTTCAAAAAGCATTCCTCATCATCATGAATCATATACCTGATGCATTCACCAGGACATGTTCTTCTCCGTTAAGATGATCAGCATGTGGCTCATTATATCCCGGTGCACTTCTTAAAAAGGATTATGTTTCTGGTTATCCAAACTTCTCAAATAAAGCATGTGGCACTTTACTATCTACTTAAGCCAGCAAGTATGTAAAGGAGTTTAGAAGTTTTTTTTGCAGTACAAGATTTAGTTCGTAAGATGTCAATCTCTCATAATGGCCAGGAACTCATGAAAAAAATAAAAGCTTAAAATTTGCAACACAATAATGTATCAAAGATTCAAAGGCTGATATTTGCTTGATACAAGTCAAGGGCATATCACTATATCATGTGGAAAAGGTTGATACTAAAACAAAATCCGGATCTGTATGTATTGGTGTATATATAGTAGCACAAAATATAAGTAATAGAAGCTAGTAATGAATTCTCGGTCTAAAGCATGATGATAATATTCTACAATTTTAGATCTTTGCACACTGTTGAGTTTCTTTTGTTATAATCCTTAGTAATGCTCGGCTATTTAAGATTTGCCCAATATCATGACTAATATATTTTCTTTTATTGATTTTTCTTGTTGTATGGCAGGTCGTACCAAGTATGGGCAAATCTCATGGTTTTATTTGGGACGTACTCTCTCATTTGGTCTCCTTTTGAGTTTGGATTCATCCCAAATCTTTCCATTGTGATCTACCTTAATATCATTGCAGAAATTAGTTTTATGGTAGATACTTTTATCAACTTCTTACTAGTTGATACAAATTCTTTATGGTAACTACTTTTTCTTTTATAACTTATTTTCATGCCTTCAATAATTTTGGTTAAAAATGGTAATTTTCTCTGTTGTTTGAAATGTGTATAACATTTAGGTGTTTGAAATACAAATTCTTGTTGGATGCTCTTCCTTGTGCAACAACTTATATTTTTTATGTGGTATGTCAATCTATAGTTTTGTGCTTTCTTTTACAACACTATTTTGCCAACTATAAAGACATTAATTTTGATTAAAATTTGTTTTTATTTAGGCATATGATAGAAGGCAATAATTGAAGTACCTGCTATGGTTTTCTCTATTCCGCATACTTCGCATCTGGGATTTTTTTAAGAAGTTAGAGAAGAATGTAAATATCAATTACGTTCTCATGGCTGAGACGAAATACATCATGGGTTTAGTCTATTACGTGCATATAATGCTTGTATTTGGTATTGCATGGTTACAACTTTTCCAACACCACAAGAGGGCTACACATCAAAACTCAGCTTTTATTCTAAAAGCCTCGAAGAATCAAGTCTGCTGTGGTGTTATCTGAAATCGGTGTACTTTATCCTGGAAACCATTTCAACAATCGGTAATGAGTTTCTCCTCTTGCTGATGTTTTTAGACATTGTTAAAGTTATTAACAAAGTGTTGGATTAATGTGTGTTGAAGGGGTAAGCTTCTATTATAATCCTCCATCCAGTTATGACTTGAGATACACTTGTTATTGAGTAAAAGACTTCCTCTATTATGTGTTTTACATGTACGTAGTTATATATAAACTCATACTTACCCATGTTACATAGAAGAAAGGTCTAGACCCTTAAACATCAATATGGATTAAGGTTTACACTCAATTGCGCAATTAGAGAAAGCCTTACCATGTCTCATGCCTTCGGAAAGCCTTTCTCTTAGTTTCTAGAGTGATTTATTACCTTCTATGAATCAATAACTAATTGTTTATTATCATGCTTAGCCAACCTAGTTAGAAAATCTCAATTATATATCTTTTCTGCAATAATAAGTGCATGTCCTTTAAATCTCTCCCTCTACTTTGTTTTATGTCTACTGAAGATGATTGTTAAATCTCAATTTAGGTTTTTCGAAGCTTTATTTTCACATTAGTTACTCTTATTAGACATTGTTGTTCAAGGAGATGCACTTTTTAACTGTTTGTTGCTTGTTGTAGGATATGGAGACATGCATCCTGTCAATATACCACAGATGAAATTTCTCATAATGCTTATGCTTTGCAGCATGATTCTTATTTCTTATATTTGTGGTGCCATAGTTAACTTACTTATCAAGACTTCAAGTGAAGAAACATTTAGAGCGAAAATGAAAGATTTAACCAAGTATATGAGCATAAATGGTAGATCTAACAGGGAATTCCTTCACAATGTTGAAGAACAATTGCGACTGCATTACAAGGATAATGCTGAAGAAACTGCCATGAGTAACATTCCACTTTTTATGCGTGATAAGGTACGCATCTTCATAGCAAAGCTAAACTCTTATAATTATGGTTAGTTCTTAATGAGAGTTTTCAACTTTCATGACCTTGATATTTCCTTAACTGTATTATCTTACACTTAGCATGTTTTGTTGTTATATTATTCGGAGGATAGAACTTATAAGTTTATAATACTTACCAAGCCTAGTATCTTAATCTTATTTTAAGTTCCAATGATGATTAGGAGTGACATGAAGCACATGTAGCTAGTTGATTTGATGAGCTTTTCTTGTCTACAGCTTCATGATAACCCCTTAATTGATACTTCTCTTTTCGCTCTACTTTTCCTCTATTCCCTCATCATTCTTGTTCTTTCGTATACTATTAAATAATTCTCTAAGCAAAGTAATGTTTCTCCTTATCATACTTTATAAGAATTTCTCTTGACCCAAAAGCCTCCTAGATTTCTCATGAGTTGGTTAGCTTTCTCAAGCTAATTTAAGCACATGCAATGTCACTAAAATTCATGTCAAAATAATTCTTCTACTCGTCTTGTTATGGTATAAATTATGTTTGCATTTGTTCTTTGTTTTTGAATATCTCCAACTTGTGTGTCATGGAAAATCTGTCATTTAACAAACCATTTAAGTATATTTCAAAAAAGCCCAACTAAAGAATAAGGACCTTATTGACATCATGTAACAATAGTGTTATTAATTGTGTCCCAAAATATCCATTTTGATGTTTGGGCAATAAGAATGTACTTTGTTGTTTCTAATCATTACATGCTTTAGTTTTTGAAATTCATTTGTATATTCTAGTGGTTGCACATTTAGATAAAGTAATGTGATAGAATATTTAGAATATTTACATCTTTTCAGCTCTTTAGATTCCTCATTCCTTTTGATTTATGCTTCACAGCAGTTGTACTTTTCACATTTTTCTTGATAATTTATTGTCTTTGCAGATCCTTAAAGACCTATATGGAGATTGGATTAAGCATGTTCCTCTTTTTACTGAGTGTACCCCTCATTTTTTGCATCAAATTGTAAGTAGCACAAGTCTAGTCTAATGTGTTTTATAGATATGCCTAAATGTGCTGAAAACACCACATGCATTGATCTTTGTAGGCTTGCATACCTACACATGTATGCAATGAATATTCGAAGTATAATATTTTATTTTTTTAAGTACTATGTCAAATAAAATATTAACTTTACTATGACTCTGATCATTTACTTCTCTTGGTGCTTATTGACATTGTCCTAACTTTCAACCTTTTATGTAGCTACAAAACTAAAGATATGAGTTGGTCTTAACATTTTAAACTTTTATCAGATTTCGACTACATTCTTTACGAAGGAGCAATTATTCTCTTTTCATCCTTTTTCTTTGTTATATCAGGTAATTCATCTGCGTAAAGGTCGTTTCATGGCTGAACAAGTTATTACTGAACAAGGGGATGCAATTGACAAGATTTATCTTATATATAAGGGGAGAGTGGTAAATTCTAAATTCATTGTTACTTATTGATCTTCACTGTTTTTTCTTATTCAAACAATAAATTTAGTTTGAGGATATTCACTGTATTAAAATGTTTATTTGTCTTATCTTTGGATCTTTCAAATATTCACTATATTTTTGCTTTAAGTTGTAAAACGTATGTCACTTTATAAGCTTGATGTGTTGTCTTATATAGGAGGGCATACGAGAAGGTCAAGGGTTAGATGAATCACTATCGATGCAACTTGGAAATAACCAATCATTTGGTGATGCTTCTTTCATTTGCAAGATTCCTCAACTTTGTACAGTTCGTGCTTGTCAATTGTCTATACTTTTGTGGCTTGACGCTCAATGTCTCACAAAAGTGATGGAAGATTATCCAGATGATAAATACAGAGTTTTAAAAAATCTTTTTCAGGTAAATTCATTAACCTACTTGTCTTGTTAACCTAGTAACTTATTAAAGCATATTATGGTGAATGACAACTGTTCATTAAGCTTTTCAACTTGAAAGGTGAATTGTGTGCACTTTTACTTTGTTAATATGATAGATTGATTTAAACATGTTATGTTATAATAATGTGCAACTTCTTAAGGTACTTTGGAGTGGCTTATTTCAAAAGGTCTTATTCCAAGTGAGGTAACTTGGATTGCATCTAGGAATTATTGACAACCAAATGTCCCATGAACAATAACCAACCAATTTTAGAAAACTACTTTGATGATCTACATTCAGAAGTTCATTGCTGCTCATGTAAAGTCTTCAAATGTTGGCTTCAAACCGAACTAAATTTGTTCTAGATTATGTTCAGTTTATGGATGAACAAATTACATATGAGAGCCATAAAAGAAATGTACTACTTGGCCATGTGTATGGGTAAAAAATGAAAAGACATACATTAGAAGTACTTATGGTCGAACAAATTACATAAGCGAGCTTTAAAAGAGAGATACTACTTTGACACATGCATGGGTACACAATATAAGACCGGATGTCGCATCAAACAAAATGACTTAAATTCTTCCGATATCAAAAGTTGCATCTTTCATGGTAAAGTGATAGGAGCTTTGATACTTAATCATTATATTTGACACTAATTTCACTTTTTTGGTTCTCTCTTTCTTGATGACTTTCCAGTTTCTGTTACACTTGTATTTTTCTGATCTACTATAGGCCCACAAATGTAAATATTGAATTGTTTCATGTTGCTCTTACATGCTGGAAGACTAATTTGCCAAAATACCACTTTGTATCACAGGTCGGGTTCAATAGTTGGGGGGGAGCAGAATTGCAAGAAAACATTAGCTCTCACCTTCATAATATGGAACTGGAGTTGGCTTCACAAGCACGAGATGCTGCCTTTCATGGCGATGAACAGCGCTTAAGGGAGTTGTGGAAAAGAGGAGTAAAATTACATCAACCTGATGATAGTGGACGAACAACCTTGGTAGTTTTCTACTTAACATATTTTCTTTATATTATCTTTTAATTGATTTTGTTTCTTTCATGAATTACCATAATTGATGAGGGATAGTTGTAGTTCTAAAATTTATACCCTATGATATTGTTGTCATTGGGCAACTCTGTACCCATTATTTATCTTTTTAAAATAATTATGTAGTAGGAGAGTTGGTTTAATTGTTGAGGAGTTCATGAAGAGAGTAAACATGACAAAATTACAATATCTTTTTGTACATCTCGAAATTCTTTCCGTTTCCTGCATACTCTCTTCACCATGTCATACTCTCTTCCCCATGTCTATTATGTATAGTTGATAATTAAAGTAGAAGAAAAAATTTTACGCAGCAGGCTATCATTACGTGGATGGATATTAATCATTTTACTTTCTTGCTTTTGGTATGGACCTCACTATATCAGTTGACAACTTTTTATACAACAACTAAGCTTTTTCCCATACTAGATAGTATTGGCTACATGGATTCTTTGTTTCCACATAGCCCTATCATGTGCCATGGTAGAAGTTACCTCAATATAAACTGGATCGTTCTTTATAGTTTCTTTCCAACACTTTTGTAGTCATCCTGTTCGTCTTTTAATATTTTCACAATCTAATTTTTTATATCTTCTTACCAAGCGTCCTTTAGTCGTCTTTTTGCATGTCCAAACCATCTTAAACGATTTTCCTCATTTTATCCTCTATTGTTGCTACTCCCAATTGGTTTCTAATAACCTCATTTTATGTTCCTTTAAAATTTTCAGCATATAGCATCAGCTAAAGGGCATTTACAAATTGTGAAGTTCCTCATTTCAAAGGGACATAGTTATGACCTCAAGGGTAACCTTGTCTTTTGCATTTGTTTTATATTTTGTTCGCTTGATTTCTGTTCTAAGATATAGTTCTTTTGTTTCTTTTATTTTCTTTATCTGCAAGAAATATTACATTAATAACTAAAAGATGTTTTTTTAGATAAATTTGGTGTTACTCCACTCTTGGAAGCTATCAGACATCGACGTGGAAATGTTGTCTTTCCTAGGAAAAAGTGGAGCAACCTTGTCGATTAGCAATATAGGAAGCTATCTTTGCGAAACGGTTGCTAAAGGAGATGATGGACTCTTGAAGGATGTATTGGCTTCATGTAAAAAAACGGATGTAAATGCCCAAAACTATGAGGGAAGGACTGGACTTCATGTTGCAGTGGCATTGCAAAAGAAATATTTGGTGAAGGTCTTACTGGATTCTGGTGCAAATGCGCTTATTAAGGATTGGTATTATTTAAGAATCTCTGTTATGCATCCACCCTTTGATAATACAAATATTTTTCTTTTACCGTTAATCTTTGCTTACAAATGATTCTGTGTTTCCTAGTTTTGGGCGCACCCCCTTGGATGAAGCTAAACATAGTGAGAATCTTGAAATAATAAGATTACTTAAACAGAAGGGGACTTCTTTTGTAACAGCAGGGGGACCATCCAGCTCACGCCTGGCACCTCGCTTAGCAATCAACCTTTGAGGACCTCTATCAAGAGGTGAGAATTATATATGAAATCACATGGATATCCTTTCTTGTTTTAATATGAAAATCATGTTAGATAAGTTGGTTACACATTCAACTAGTTGTGGCGATAAGGTTTATTGAAATCAATGCAAATGCACTCACTATATGAGCATTCTACCGGTTCTTAAGTAAATTCTGCCATCTTTTAGAGAAACATTCTTAGTAAGGTTTTAGTTAGTCATATGACAACTTATCATGTGAGATATGTACAAGAACATAGGGTGTTTTCCATATTTATTTGTCCTCCAGTGTCTGGTTGGATGCGTCTCTGTGCTTGAGGCAAGGGCAGTAACAATTGGACAGATCTAATCTGTCTATGCTTTACATATCTAGCTTTGTTATGTGTTTCATGGTTTTATTATTGCTCTGAATAAATACATCATTAGTTCATTACAAGGTGCTGGTTTGGATCTGAACTTACACCCATTGCTCATTCTGGATCTGGGTCCAATATGCTATTTTGTTTTCAGGCTTGTCTCTTTTCCATCCTCATTTTAGTAATAATGAGTCTTGGTTATAACTTGTGACTTTGCAATACATGTAGAATTCACATTTTGCATAATATCCACAGAGTGGTTTTTGCAATTTGTTGCAACGTTCCATGTGTATGTGCAGGAAACTTGGTATACGTACAAGTTCATGTGGAGATGGATCTAATGAATTGTTGAAATTAGCAAGAGGAATCTTTGACACGAAACTTCCTCCTGGTGTAAAGACTATGACATCATTTGCAGAAGATTCTTCATTGAAGACAATATTAGTTGTGGTACACATACTACTAATGCAAAAAAGTGTCTTGATCACCATGAGAATTGATGTATCCCATGCCTGATTTTTTTAAGCTACTGTTTTACCTGCCCTTTTTGAGCATCAAGAATTCCAACAAAGTATCTTCCTTCCCTTCTAGAGTGGTAGTTTTTGTCAAAATTGAAGATGTAATCTCCCAACAAATATTGGAAGCCACTCAAAGAGAAAAACG
This sequence comes from Brasenia schreberi, assembly GCA_036023115.1. NCBI lineage: Eukaryota > Viridiplantae > Streptophyta > Magnoliopsida > Nymphaeales > Cabombaceae > Brasenia > Brasenia schreberi. The sequence continues at coordinate 3,969,301 of JAYKKT010000054.1, read as the reverse complement.
TATTTTACTTGTAAAAGGTAATTTAAGAATTTTAAACACTAATAAAGAGAGAGAGTGCTCTTAGTAAAAAGGAATGGTGTGGCTTTAGTAACGCCTTAGTGGGACGATTCAGTCACAAAACCGGAACCATAACGGATGATCTCTCGGTTTGGTTACGGTTCATGGCGTTGGGAAATTGGTTAGGAATCAAAATTGAGGGTTCCAAACTACTTAAATATGGTTGAAATATTTTTTTCTAAAATATATTATTATAAACTGATTGGTAGCTCAGCGGCAAGTGTTCTCCATCGTCGTGGTCGGTGGGGAGTTCCATTTTCAAATGACATATTGCTCTTGTTTTCCAGAAAAAAAAGTTTAAACCAACCTTTGATTCTGGTATACTTCTATTAGATGAGAGCTTAGAAAAGGATCCTTCTACGAGTTCTCCATCTCTTCAACCTAGCCAAGTGTGTAGCTATAAAATTAGATCGGTGTCTAGTTTCTTTCAATTGCAAGGTCTACAAACAAGAACAACACAAAACTCAACAAACTCGAATTCTTTTGTTATGGCTTTGATACTAGAGATCCTTTAAACTGCTAATTAAATTAGGGTGGGTAATGAGACAGGTTTTCACCCAACCCGGCTGAAAAGCTTCTGTTAGGCTCATCCAACACCACTTCAACTTACAAAAAAAGTAATTTTCTAAAAGAAAAGTCGGTTAATATCATATATTTTATATAAAACATAAAGTTTACTTTATAATATTTCAAAGTATTCAATTAGAAGTGATTATGTATATTTAGAGATATATATAAAGAGAGAGAAGGAGAAGAGTGTAACTTCTTGCACACACTGGTTAATGTTTAAATTTTCTCAAAGAATTCAAATGTTTAATATTTAAGATCAAAGATTGAGATCTTTAAAATAAAAGTAAAAGTAATATAAGATTATGTATTTATAAATAGTATCATTTAATTTTTTTATTCTGAATTTCAATCATTTATGTTATTAATCGAATGATTGACAACAACAACTAATCATTTTCCCATACTAGATGGGGTCAGCTACGTAAATTCTTTGTTTCCATAGAGCCTTATCATGTGTCATGTTAGCAGTTAACTCATAATAAGCTAGATCATTCTTTATTGTTTCTTTTCAATACTTTTGTAGTTCTCTTTCACCTCTTTTAATACTTTTAAAATCTAGTTTTTCATACCTTCTTAAAGGTTTTTCTTTTGATCTTCTTTCTATATGTTAAAACCATCTTAAATGATATTCTCATTTTATCCTCCATTGGTATTACTTCTAATTTGTTTCTGTTAACCTCATTATGTATACGGTCTTTTCTTATATGACTACAAACTCATCTCAACATCTTCATTTCTATCACATACATCTTTTGTGTATGTTGATGATTAACTGCCCACCACTCAGAACCATAAAACATGGCAGGTCTTATTGATGCTCTATAATATTTACCTTTTAATTTTAATAGTATCTTCTTATCACAAAGAATACCTTACTCTCTTCTCCATTTTAACCAACCAACATTAATTATATGCGTAATATCTCCATCAATTCTTTCGTTACTCTGAAAAATTGATCCTAGGTATTTAAAATTTTCCTTTTAGAGGATGCAGTATATACCAATTTTAATTTTTATATCCTCAGAAATAACCAAATGATCAAACTTACATTCCATATATTCTATTTTTATTCTACTAAGTCGAAAGCCTTTACTTTTTAATGTTTCTCTCAATAGTTCCAATTTTTTGTTAACTTTTTCCTTAGATTCCTCCACTAACACAATGTCATATGCAAATTACTTACAACAAGGTATTTCATCTTGAATATATTTTGTTAACTCATTAATCACTATTATAAATAAGTATAGACTTAAAGTTGATCCTTGATGTAACCCAATATTAACTTCAAAGAGGTCTTTCATTCCTTCATGAGTCCTCATATATGTTTTGCACCTTCGTACATGTCGCTTATAAGATTTATGTATGTCAACGGATACCTCTTTTTTCCAAGGTTCTCGAAAGAACCTCTCTTGGTACCCTATCATAAGTTTTTTCTAAATCAATAAATATCATGAGAACGTCTTTCTTTCTTGCTCTAAAATGTTCTATAAGACGTCTCAAAAGGTGAATCGCTTCAACAATAGATTTGTTAGGCATGAATGCAAATTGGTAATGTTATAATCAATACTTGTCTTAACCTACATTCGATAATTCTTTCTCATAATTTCATAGTTTAGCTCACTAACTTAATACCCCAATAATTCACACAATTATGAATGTGTCCCTTGTTCTTATATATAGGTATAAGTGTACTCGATCTCCATTCTTCGGGCATCTTTTGGTTTCTCTATATTTCATTAAATAGTCTTGTGAGCTAAGTGATTACTGTTTCTCGTAGGATTTTCCAAACTTCTATAAGAATATTTTGTGGTCCTACCGATTTACCATCCTTCATATGTTTAAGAGCCTCTTTGACTTCATTCTTTTGAATATATCCGTAGAAATTGTGGTTTATATACTTTTCTGATTTCGGTAACTCCCCTAAGTTAATACTAACATTTTTATTTTCATTAAAAAACTTATAAAAATAGTTTTTCCATCTACTTTTTTATATCATCATTTGCCACTAGAATTTCTCATCCTCCTCTTTGATGCATCTAACAAAATTAAGATCCTTAGTTTTCTTATCTCTAGCCTTAAATATCCTAAAAATATATCTTTCACCCTCTTTTGAGTTGAGTTTTTTTATATAAATTCTCCCAAATTTTAGCTTTTGCTTCACTTATGACATTTTTTGCTTCTTTCTTTGCTTTCTTATAAGCCTATAAAGTTTCACTAGTTTTCTTAGCATAATGTAATTTGTAACATGCCCTCTTTGTCTTGATTTTATTTTTACTACTTCACTCCACCACCAAGCTTCTTTTTGGGTCGGTACACCTCCCTTACAATTACCTAAGACATCTTTCGCCACTTTCTTAATATGTATAGCAATATTATTCTACATATCATAAGGTATACCAATATAATTATAAGCATCTCCTTGAAAAACTTTCAGTTTAAATATACCTTCTTTCTCGCTTTTGATGTTCCACCATTTAGTCTGAATAGTTCGATGCACTCTTTTCTTCTTTATCCACTTTTTTACCTATAAATCTATAACTAAAAGTCGAAGTTGGATAGTTAAACTTTCTCCTGAAATTACCTTACAATCTTTACAATACACTCTATCTTTTTTCCTACAAATAAAATAATCAATTTGTGTTTGTGATAAGCCACTCTTATAAGTAATTAAATGTTATCTTGTTTTTTGAAGATTGTATTGACTATAGCAAAATTTAAAATCTCTCTACCTCATTTATATCCTAAAGCCAAAGTTTTCATGAATACCTTCATATCCTAATGGCTCTTTACGGACATGCCCATTTAAGTATCCTTCTATACGAATCATTTCCTTTGTGAAATTATTTGAATCACCTTATGTAACTCTAACAAAAAGTCGTCTTCATACTATCTTCTAGTCCTACTTAGGGTGCGTAAGTACAAACTATATTCAAAACCTCTATTCCTAATACTAATTTCAATGGTATGATTCGTTCACCATATCATTATATGTCTACTACACTATCCTTTAAATATTTATTTATGATAATACTAACTCTGTTTTGAGTCTTTTCCTTACTTGAGTACCATAATTTAAAACTTGTATCCTCAATCTCTTTTACTTTTTTTCCAACCTACTTTATCTCTTATAAATATAAGATATGAATCTCTCTTAATCATAATATCTACCACCTCCATTAGCTTATCGGACAATGTTTGGATATTCAAAGAACAAATACAAATTTTATTATCTAGGACTAGCTTTCTTACCCTCCACATCCGTTTATATTAAAAATGTGGAGACCCTCTCTATAATTTATTCACTACATTCGACCGATAATATAGCAGGAGTAACTTTTTTACCAACATTCATCCATGATGTGGAAACCCTCTTTGCAATTGATTTACTACATTCGGAGTTTACTTTTCACAGCATTCGGGCTCTTCAGCGTGTTGCTAAGAGGGAATGCTCCAACGCAATGCTCTTAATTTGTATAATCTATGGTATAAAATCCGATAAAGTTTTATTGACTATACGCAACCCTCTTCCTTTATCCGAGCTTGAGACCGGCCACTTAAGGATGATCCCTTATATGAGCAAAGTTTAGAATGATTGATATCTTAAAAAAACTATTTAAGCACGAACAAAATGTGTAATTCTACATTTTCCCTTTGAAAACTTGGATTGAAAACCTACCCCATGGGCCTTATGGGGGCGGGGCTGGTTGGGTACCCGCCATTCCGAAATTAAATTAAAATAAATTGCTAGTCAAGGATCTCACGCCGTGACATCCCATACTATCTAATCACAGGCAATTTCATTAAGAATGTCACATCACTTTCAGTTTTATTTATTTATTTATAATTAATTTTTTTTAGTAGCTTATATTAATAGTTTCTTCTAAAGAATATATTCTCTATACTGAAATAGCAAAATCGTAATTATACTGAATTTCAAGGAAGACCTTGAATTCTCGTTGGAAAAGTTTTTTTGAGCATTCACACCAAAGTTCATAATTGTTTCATGTGACACTCCTATATACTTGAATTGTTAAAAGGAAAAGATAAAGTTGAAATTGTCAAATTTGCTTATGAACTCCCTAAATGAATTACAGACGTATAAAGAAACTGGATTCAGACGTCAAAATATCTTCCTTCTCTCCCCACAATTCCAAACTTGAATACCGGTTGAGCAAAACCGATGGCCGTCTCCCATTCTGCAAGGAGAGAGAGAGAGAGAGATGGCAGCAATGATGCACTCTCTCTACGAGAGCCCACATCCATTCGTCGACGCCAGTTTGGGCAAGAGGAAGCCCAACACGAAGAGAAACAACTTCTTTTGCTACCTGAGAGGAGGAAGAAGAATCGAAGGCGACCACAGAATCATCATGGGGACTATTCATCACGCCCGTCACATTCTTCACCACTACCCTTTTCTTCTCAGGATCGATTGCAGAGCGAACGCCGCAACCGACGCCGCAGACGGCGGGGACGACGCGGGCGAGGACATCGATTGGGAGAAGGACATGAGGGAGAGGCTGAAAGAGATCGAGGAGATGAAGGAGCTGGAGCGTCGGGCGGAGGAATTGCAGGCCGGCGACGCACAGTCGTTTACGGAAATCGACGATGAAACGGAGGAAGAGAAGCGGCAAAGAGTCCGGAAGGAGCTCGAGAAGGTTCCATCTCTTCTTTTCACGTTTGACTGATTGTTTCTTAAAGATGATCATGAAGGTGAGTGATTTGCTTTGTCAGGGAGTGGATGGATTTGCTAATGAAAGGGTTTGAAGGTTTTTTTTGGTTATGGTTGCAGGTGGCGAAGGACGAAGAGAGAGGAGGGAGACGGCGAAGCTGATGTTTGAGGTGGGGCAGAAAGCCTATGGAAAAGGAAACTACTGGAGAGCCATCGAGTTCCTCGAAGCTGCACTCACTATCATTCCGCGCCAGACCCTTTTCGGTGGCGAGGTGAACCACTCCATTACGAGAGAGAGAGAGAGAGAGAGAGAGAGAGTCATCTTTTTATTGGTAATTGCTAATTTATCTTGTTTAGTTTATTAAACGCTTAAACTGATAGTTAATAAAACAAACAACTCCGACACGAATTTCGAACTGAATGCAGATTTTGATACACAAGGACGATGCTTTTATAGGGTTCGAAGTTATGACCTCTTCTGAATCGTTGATTTTGTAAGCCTCAAAATCCTTCATATAGATGATCAAACACCGGTATGTATTGTACGCGGAAGGTGTAGACTTAAAACCATACAGTTAAGAAACAAAAAATAGCTTATTCGTACGTTTACTATAGGGAAAAGGTCTGCATAATGTACATTCCCTTTCAAGTTAAACTGGAGAGACGTTGGGAGTTCATCTTTCCTATGGGCATTTGAAGTATTCAGTGTTCAACCAGAGTGACATAAGCAGCTAATAGTTTTTTCATTGAGGCCTCTCCAAAGATTTCTGGTGTGTGTAACTAATTCGCTCTTTCATTGACAAAGAAAGCCACCATGACCTCATGCTCCAGCTGCAATGAAAGAACAAAAGCTTGGTATATTGGAGTTGACGGCAGCTGCCCGTCTATATCATTATTACATTAATTTGAAACCATAAGCCAAACTTCTGATGTTTCCCTTTAAGAGATTCATCAATCGAGAATGTGTTGAATAATTTTGGTGAAGGTGAAGGCCCTAAAAGTGTTGTAAAGAAACAATAAAGAATTTGATCTATGTTGAGTTAACTGTTACCATGACACATGATCGAGTTATCGGGGAACAAAGAATTCATGTAGCTGATGTCATCTAGAAGAGGAAAAGGTTTACTTGTAATCGATTCAGAATATCTGTGCACCATAGCATCTCAATTTTTGGTTAATGTTTGTATAATTTGGTGAAGGTGATCCCTGATTGCTGATATTCCTGATCCACCAAACTACAGGGCGGATCTTCAGGCCATCTTAGACAAATCAAAATCAACCTTTTCATTTAAGCTAGGGGTAATTATGAGGGTGTTTGTACTCGAGAATGAAGCAACAGGTGGTGTCGTTCTACTCCGTTTAGCCATGTAGTTGTCTTGCTGATGCCGATGGTTGTTCTGACTGTGATTGACTACTGAAGGATGGGGTTCAAGTTTTTATTCAGTGGAAAGTTCTCTTTGGACCATGAGAAATGTCTCTTGTGCTGGTCAGAGAGGAGCTTGCCTCAATAGACCGGTTCCTGACCAGTGTTGTCTGACGCGTATCGTATCGTGTATCGCTGGGCTCCACGATACGGGCGTATCGTATCGTATCGTATCGTATCGTATCGTACTTTAATATTAAAATAATGTAAAAATAATTAAAAATTAATAAAAAATCGAAAAAAATCGAAAAAAATCAAGAAAAAATCAGGAAAAATCTGATAATTGCTTTAAATTCATATAATGTAAGTTTAGTACAGATTGAGCATTCAACATTGAACAATTGCATCCAAATTTATATATTTTGAATCCAAAAAATAAAATACAGACATAGTTTACACTTTACAGTACACTACAGTTACATATAATGTTACATTTTACAAATTGTAATCAGGATCATCAACTAAATAATCTTCATCTTCTCCTTGTTGCAGATCCTCATCATCATCAGCCACGCCCACACCTTCTTCTTCAAAATCAAATTCTTCATCTCCATAATGTTGTTGCGCTCCTTCCAAATTAATCCAGGCAACGTCTTCTTCTGTTAGGAGGGCATTTTCTTCAGTGTCTTCCATAACCCAATCTTCTAATATATCAAAATTATCCAAACTTATTGGATCGAACTGACTTTCTTCTCTATTTACTTTTTTTAATTGCCTACGACACAAACAAAGATAAACAATTAGTAAGTAATATTAACAATTGAAAACTGAAGTTAAATAATATCGAATTGAAAATTTGAAAGTAATACAACATTACCTTTCACGAAGGCGCATGTTACAACGAATATAAACCAAATCATTAAGCCTTTTGTGTTCCAACCTGTTGCGCTTTTTTGTATGGATGTGTTCAAAAACACGCCAATTTCTTTCACAACCTGTTGCACTACAGGTTTGGCTTAAGACTCTAACTGCAAAATCTCTAAGGTTTGGACAATCACTTCCAAACCTGTTCCACCAAACATCTGTAAAAAAAATATAAACATTAGAGACATAATAATCCACAGTAATGTAAGATGGAACTTAAATATGAAAATAAACAATGTACCTGGACGCATCGTAGAGCGGTTGCGAATTGCAACAGGCAAACCCATCAAGTGAAGAGCATTATCATATATCTCCATCTCTCGATGTATCGCATCTACTATGCTCTCATCAGGGACTAATCTGTCGATGCATTCAATGATTCCTCGATTAACCTCACCGTCCCTTTTGAAGGTTGCTGAGTACCTCAATGATGGGTTTAGATAGTAGGCTGCTGCATGAATAGGCTGATGCAATTGTTTATTCCATCTACTATCAATTATTTTCCACACGGGCACATAATCTCTTTTTTTTCCATTAAAGTTATTTCTGATTGCTTCTTTTGCCCTGTCCATGGATTCATAAAGGTAGCCCATAGATGGTTTCTCCTCGCTGTCAGCCAATCTCAAAACTTTCACTAAAGGACAAGTAATTTTCAATAATCTGATACATGCATTCCAAAATGAACTTCTAAAAACCGTTTCTGCAATCTCATTTAACTTTCTGTTCCTTCTGTTTTGTGGCAACTCTGCAAATTGTTGCCACTCATCTGAGGAGAACATTCTCTTTAAAGCTTGCTTCTGTCTCACAATACTCTGTACAGATAAGAAGTTTGTTGCGAACCGAGTTGCAGCTGTGCGAAGAAGCTCTGCACCTTCTGTGTATCTCCTCATCATACATAAAACAAATGCATGGTTGTAAATAAATTTTGTAATATCTTGGCAACACTCAGTTGCTGCCTTTATTTCATCCATCTCACCGATGTCCTCGAGGATGAGATCTAAACAATGGGTTGCACATGGTGTCCAGTAGAAAGTCCCATAAATATCAGCTAACTCCTTTCCGGCTGCTTTGTAGTTAGCTGCATTATCTGTAATCAATTGGACTACATTTTCTAGCCCAACCTCTTGTATAACCTTATCAAATTTCTCTCGTAGGATCTCTGCAGTGTGCCTCTCCTCTGACATCTAGAGATCTCAAAAACATGAGTCCTTTAGGACAATATACAAGAAAGTTTAGCAATGTCCTTCCTCGCCTATCGGTCCATCCATCTGCCATGATTGCTGCACTTCAATCACGGTCTGATCTAATATCTTCCCTCTCAACTTCTGATAAGAGGGCATCCTGTATCCTGGACCAATGTTAGCAATTGCATCTGCCATTGCTTGAAAATAAAAACTGTTTGCTGCATTAAATGGAATGCATGTATCATAAAACCATCTGCCCACTGCAAGGTCTGCTTGATCGTGCAGTTGTTCTGAAGCCATAGCAGCACGAATTCCTAGCTGAGCACCAGGTGTAGTGGAAGGAGGAAAGAACGAATGTATGCTAGAAGAAGAAGCTCTTCCTCTACTCCTTCCTGAACTTCCTCTTCTGCCACCTCCAAAGTCTTCAGATGCAACCCTCTTTCCTCTGCTAGGTGCTCGCAAACTGCTACTACCAATATCTGTTCTAGCATCTGAAGGCAAACTATCAGTGAATCCAACTCCAGTGGCAGTAGCATCATCAGCTTCTTCACACATCTGGAAATCATCCTTTTGTTGTCTCCTTTCCTGTATGCTCTTAATCATCTGCAAGCATTGCCATTTAATACCTTCTGGCACACTTCTAACTCTGCCTATGCATGGAGCAACTTCTTTCCTGATTCCTGCTAGGTGGTGTTTCAACCTTGAAATTCCACCACTAACCACCTTTTCACAAAATAAACATCTGATTTTTAACCTTGAACCCTCAACTGGTATACCCCACCGCCATGCCGGATCATCAGACTTTGAATGAGAGTCTCTACCACCCCTTCTTGCCATCTCAATGGAGTACTTTAATTCAAACAAAAACCTGAAAATAAAAGCACTTCGTAAATCCCCCAATCTTCAAATAACACTCAAATCGAGTGTCTCCCACTTCATGAATGCAATAAAAATCGTATACACACACTTAATAACTTCATATTTTGTCATTCAAAAAAAAAAACCCGAAATAACACAAAAAACAATAAATATAAAGGAAGAAAAGGAAAAAAACATTAAAAATATACCTAAATCCGAGTTTGGAGGCTTGGACGGACACCGTAGGGCACGATTTTAGAGCTTTGAACACCAAGGAGGCGAAAACCGACTCTTAGGGAGTTTGAAGAACCCAAAAGGAGAGAGGAAACCCGCGATCCCTCGGGCCGGGACCCTTTATAAGGGTCCCAGGGCGTATCGCACGATACGGGCCGTATCGCACGATACGGTGCGATACACCCGCACCTGCGATACGGGGGCCCGTATCGTATCGTGGTGGCCCACGATACGATACGTACGGACAACACTGTTCCTGACCAATTTTCAGAAAAAGAGGATGTTGCATTGTAACAGAAAGAAAAGATAAGCTTCTGTTAATAGCGTATTGGGGTTGCAGTAGTTTGGTGACTTCAAGATTGTTGTTTTCTGGGTTATTTTTACACTACAGTAAACAACATGAGCCTCTGATTCATCGTGCCCTGGTTTTCTTTGTCCAGACACAACACGTGCTTGCTTGCACGCACACAAAGCTCATGCTATCGATAGCTATTGAGACATACTGTATATTGGTGGCGTTTATTCAGCTATGCAGGTTCTTGGAGTGACAAATACAAGGACAGAGGAGGAATGAAGCGACAACGAACCAGCTCCCCTCGACAAAAGATTATTTCGCCGACTTCTTGGTATGGCGTCCACCAGTAGGATTGGAGAGGAGCCGAGCATTTTGGGCTTATGTAGCGGTTTGTTTGGGCTTGTTGGGTGTCTGCCTCTTGGTTCAAAAATGATCTTAGCATGTTCATATGTGATTGCATGAGCTTTGTATGCAGAATATATCCCATGGAGATTTTAAGAAGCTTGAAAGGCTTGGCGTTAGAAAGCCACATTGCATAGGTCATGGGTGGGAAGGTGTATTTCCTCGGCACTTGTATTGTGCCAATGTATTGATTGGGACATCCATGTACAACTGTATTGATACTTCCGGGACACTTAGAAAAGAGTTATTTCTTTTGCCTTTATTCCACAAATAGTTCATACTGCTATAGCATTTTCAGTAATGAGTCTGCCTCAGACATACAAAAGGTTGCAACCCCCACAAAAACCATAACATCTTCTGTCAGCCGTTTGAGCTGCACCATAAATTTGTATACTACATGTGCGTGTTTGCACCATAAACCCCAATGTTCAAGACTAAAAGTTCAGTAACTCGGATTTTAAAATGAGAAAATTGCAATGGAAATGACATTATGATGACAAATTTAAGGCGTTTTCTCTCTGCGCGAGCACCTTATGGGTCCCCCTGAAATATCCTAGTAGTGACATGCTGCAAGTTTCTGTCAACTGAAATCAGTGCTACACCCTGTAATTTATGGTAAAATGCATGACGTGGGCAAGATAAGTCATCGCTGTAGGATGGTATAAGCTACTCACTTTCATGTGATTTAGATGGAAAACAATATTCCTCTCTCTCTCTCTCTCTCTCTCTATATATATATATATATATATATATATATATATATATATATATATATATATATATATATATATGTATGTGTGTGTGATGGAAGGAAAAGGAGTGAAACTTTTCTTTAGGGATTTACATGAAGAAATGCAAGGTTCTTTAAGTAAACATCAAGCCCATATATATGTAATAACAGGTCTTATGTCCCTGTTGAGGTGGAGGAAAATGATAAGATCTGGACATTCTCGGCTCAAGTAACGGTTGGAATGGCCATTACTTGTGGTATAGATAATAAAAGATCATAACAAAGGATGTTACCAAGATTTCTAGTAACGTCCTGGACAACGCTCTACACAAGGGAAGCCACAGGAGGGAAATCCAGAAAGATGGGGGAGCGAGCTGCTTATAAATAAAGCAGTCGATACAAAACAAAATATGAATATACAAAAAGACAGAAACAGAAAATAGGGAAATTGGAGGCTTTAAGAGAACAAAAAAAATAGGGAAAATAGAGGAGAGAAGAGAAAGGTTCGATCCAACATCAAGAAGTCAGCGAAAGATCAGAAACTCCAACAATATGGTATCAAGGCCTCGTCTTTGACCCAGCAAAAATCAAATACCCAAGTAAATTGGAGGTTTTAAGAGAACAAAAAAAAATAGGGAAAATAGAGGAGAGAAGAGAAAGGGAGGAGAAACAAAGGCAAAGAGTCCGGATCGGCCCCAAAGCCACCCGCGACCAGGCTCCCAAAAGACAGAAAGCTGTAGATCGGCCACAAGCTACCCTCGGCCAGGCGGCCAAAAGGCAAAAAGCCGGAGATCGGCCACAAATCACTCGTAGCCAGAAGGGAAGAAGTCGGGAACGGTCAAAAGCCACCCACAGCGAAGCCGGGAACGGCCAAAAGCCACCGCTGCAAAAAATAGTCTGCAGATCCTCTCCCACAAAACCCTTGTGTGAAAACCTCAAACACACAAAATTCCACTCCATAAAACCGGCGAACAGGCACCACCGACAGGTTCGATCCAACATCAAGCAGTCGCTGAAAGATGAGAAACTCCAGCAGAAAACTCTAGCACTCCGAGTGGAACTCACAGTATCTGGCCTCCAAGGATTATGATCATCCACTTCCGAGCTGCAAGTATTTAGCATCACGCAGTCTAGCACAAAAAGGAAAAATTACGAAACGATGCAACCTGCAGCAAGCGTCGACGGATGGCTGAAGAGAAAACATTACTATTTTTTACTGAAAAATCTAATCATTTGAGAAAATAAGGAAGCGAAGGAATAAAAGAGGAAGACAGCGAAGACATCCTATTAGCATGTAGGAGCACGCTAGATACCTTAAAAAGAAGCAGTATGGTGCCCTTTTACATGACAACGACTCACTGCAAAAGTGGGCTGGGAGGAATTCCATCACATGAGATGTTCTATCGGATAACAGTGCAACTAACTTGAACTTGTCCTTCAGATACTAGGTCCGGGTTAGACAATCAAACGCATGTATCAGTTTCCTCCTAGGTCCAACAGCAGCTAAACCCATGTCTTTAAGCCTTCCCAATAGTTAAAGTTCAACAGTTCGAGGTTTCCCATTCTCTCTCTGAAACATATCAACCGCTCTAAACCTTTTGAAATCAGCCATTTGCTTGTCCCACCAACCAATTCAAGCTTACGTTTAAGAACTAAAGCGAATATGTTTGGAACTTGCGCTGTGCTTTCGTCCATTGAACTGGATGAAATCAGTGCTCTTCATGTTGCTTCTGTGGGCTTACTGCAGAAATTATGGCTTCTGCCTCTGGTGGTGCAGATTCTCCAGCAACTTGAGACCTACTGAGAGAATCTTCAGGTTCCCCGCCGACATCCAACAAGATGTTATCCAATTGACGGCGTAGATTTGAGTTTGGTTCTACATCTTTTTGGTTGACCAAATCATTTGAGACTTGCATGAAGCCTCTATCATCAGATGACCCAGCCACAAGCTTACGTCTTTCTGCAACGACCCTTGATGTGGTGACTGCTGTCTCATCTTGTGGAGGAATACATACATCTCTCGCTGCAGATGCAGATTCCTTTCTGTGCTCCCCATCTTGAATTTCTTCTTCAAATCGAGACAAGCTAGTTTCAGTTTGCTTGACTGAAGCATCCTCCGCAGAGCAGTTTATCAAACTATGTTTATTTCTATGCCTGCCTCGCTTTTCAATACCAGGTTGAACCTGTTTACCCTTTGGCCGTCCATGATAGTTTGTACAGTTAGTGGGAGAGAAGGAATCAAGATTCTGATCCTCTGCTTTTTAACTATTACCCAGCTATCCTCATCCACGTCTGTTCTCACTGCAACCCTGGGGATTGGAGAACTCGCAAGGGCAGATGTTGAACCATGTTTGTCTGCAGCTATACCTTTTAGTTGCTTGCGCTTTGTTTTTCTCATTGGCGGAAAAAGATGTCTGCTAATCCATCATAGAATTCAAGGGAAAGTTTTCAGTATATCCAAAGACAAAATAACCTGCTTCAAATCCATATTACAATTAGCCGTGGACTGCTTCAAGAGGTAAAAAGAACTCATCAAGAATCACAATCACAAGCAACTGCGCATAATTGAGAACATTTTAGTTGGCCATTACAGTAATACCACGTTCTGGGAAAAGAAGCGAAAAAGTCTAATCGAGACAATCAGGAAACTGTTAAGCAAACATCCACTTTCTGAGAGATCAGATCATCAGACATCTCAACTCAATATGACGATATTTTAGCACGAATCCTCTCGTTTTGTCACGATTAGATCAAACTATTATTGCAATAAAGAACTAAACAACATTCTGCCTCAACATTATGAACCTAAAGTTAGACTATAAAAGAAATACCACAAGCAAGGCATCGTCATTGCAGGTCAGGATATTTGACTACTCTTCCACCTACAACATAACTCCACCTACATTGACGGTTCACCCTTACATACCCGGTCCCAAGCCCAAATAAAGGAGGAGGGAGACAGCCAGCATAAACTTCGTGAGATCTTTTAGCAAAGGGTGCAATCTTCCCACCAGTAATGCACTAGGTCCCATCATAACTCCTGAGTTTAGTGTTCTTGGGAGAGAATAGTGGGTGCGTGGGGTTGTAATCTTCCAAGGACTAATGCACTGGATCCCATCAAACCTCCTGAGTTAGGTGCCCTGTTGCACCCTCTAGCTGAACCCACCCAGTCTGGGAAAATGCTCTGTTAACGTTACGGATTCCTACTTATAAACATATATGATGCTATTGTATGTATTGTAACTGCAGAATGAGAAACTAAACATTAACTACAACTTATTTAAAAATAGAAATCTATCTTTTTGAGTTCAAAGACCCTGAATTACAAAACTATTGTAGGCAGTACCCATATTTCTTAGTGGATACTTCTGCAGTCTCATAAAACAGTTACAATTTTAACGGCCTTTGAAGGATCAAGTAGCAGCCAGATGGACTTAATCCAGATGCAACATCTAACATCAGGAAAATGCAATTGTATAATTCCATGTTTAGGTTTTAATTTAGTAGGTAACTGACAGAGTTGGAAGTCTATAATAATGAGATAACGGGAGACAAATTTTCATACCATCATCGTATATCTAATCAACTTGCAGTCAGTAGATGTATCTGTAGTTCAATAAGGACGGTTAATGAGTGATGCTTTCATGAAGGATTAGATACAGCAGACACACTATTTAAGAATCCGAGAATCCCATAAGCATGGGCTTGCTCCGGTATCCTGACCAATCAGAAAAGTAGAGAGTATGTGTTTACTCATGCAGAAGCTCAAACAGCAGCTCTCTTCACCAAATAAGAAAAGTCAGCAAACAGGAGTCCTACCAAGTAGATATCCCAAGCATGTGAAAAATGGGGCAACGGAAAATTTGGTTTGTTCTTAGTCCTATCACTACAGCCAACTAATGTCATACAGAAATCAAAGTAACCATATGCTTCAGTAGAATGATAAGAGATCCATAGCCAAGATTGACATACAGACTTGGAAGTTCAATGATGAATATTATCGGGTTTTAAGGAATGATAGAAAAGAAGAAAGTGAGAGAAAGGTGGTTCAATTTCATCTTCTAATGATTGAAAATAAGAAAGTAAGAGAGAGGCAGCCTAATTCTATCTTCTAATGATAGAAAAGAAGAAGGGGAGAGAAAGGTGGTCTAATTCCATCTTTTAATGATTGCAAAGAAGAAAGTGAGAGAAAGACAGCCTAATTCTATCTTCTAATGATTGAAAAGAAGAAAATGAGAGAGGCGGCCTAATTTCATATTCTATCTATTTGGAGATCATACTTTATGATTGAAAGAAGAGAGAGAGGGCGACTGCATCATAAGAGTCAGCCTACCCGATTCCATCTTCTATTAAGTGTTTGGTTGAGTAGTTTGATCATCATAATTATCCATTAGTGTGGTGAAGTAAGAAAAGTTTATGAGCAAGTTTGAAGTTCGAAATATCTCACTCTCAACTTGAGGGGGAGTGTTGAAGAATATGAATATTTGTTGTTCTTAGTGTTAGTTTTGTAATTTCTGATATTTGGGTATTATTATAATTGTCCGTAGTACTAAGGGTATTTTGGTCATTTTGTGTTTAACAATCCATTATATAATTGATGGACTTCTTGTATTAGGGTTAAGAGACTAGATTAAGAAAGATAGAGAGAGAGAGGAGGAATGACATCCATTAGAGGGCCTGTCACCTCCTTCGATCTCCACATTTTCTCTTCACTATTTTTTATTGTTTTATGATATTCGATCATCCGTTATACTTCTATAATTTTCAATAGAATCCATGTAGCCGACCCCATCTAGTATGGGAGAAGGCTTAGTTGTTGTTAAGGAAAATTCTGACAATCTGAAAGTTCCTGTTCAAAATAAAATGGGAGTGACTAATGCTAATTGTTATGTGCATCTCCAGCAAAAAAGATGTAAAGGAGTACCCCCAGTTCAAGACTGGAGAGTAAAACATGAAGCAGTTTAAGATGAAATGTCAAGAGATGCTTGGCTGGAGATATTCGATCCCTCACATGAAGACTCTTCTAAAAGGTTAGAAGTGGGAGCAGTAAATGGCAGTGTAAGATTGAAATAGCTCTCTGATCATTAGATTGTGGATAAAGTAACTATGGTGGATCATGCTTTACAATGACAACAAATGTAACATTGTTTCAGATATAGGAGAACAGAGACAGAGGAGAGAAAAGGCAGTCAATTACCATGAGGAAAGCGAAATCTAGAGGAAGAAGAACTTCATTTAACCATGACACTTGCACATAAGTTTGTGAGAGTAGATTAGAACATGAAGATTTGAAGCAATTTCTTGTAAAAATGTTACCATATCTCCAATGACGAAACTCAAACTAATAATACAATGATAGCATTCATGAACTTCATCAAAACATTCTTCAATAATTCCAAATTTCCGGTATTGTCAACCGGTCCTTTTCAAGAGTACTTAGAAACAAAGAATGCAAAAATATGTGGATTCAATTGGCAGAACATAATTATATCGAAATGCACACTCGACAATTACTTTTGGAACATTTCAGAATGCCTACCGCTATGGTAGCTGTCTATCGCATTAAGGTGATTGCAAACATGCTGAATCAAGGAGAAGAAAAAGTATAATTTGATATGGAAAATCTGGCACTACTTTATTGTCAATTATCATATGGTCCACAGTTACATGCTTAACCCTGTTATGCGTGCTCACGAAAAGCAAGCACAAAGGAGCGATATTGGTCAAGGCAAGCAACCCTCCTGGGTCTTTGCTTCAGAACTCAAAGATATCAGAATGCATACTCAACAACCATATGACAAATCATCTACTCAACAATCATGTTTCCTTTTTCTGTCAAAATTTCTCAATCACCTGAAATAGTAACTAAAAGAACTTCATACCAGAAAGACAAAGGGACAAATACAGAACGCCATATGTAGCAAAAGTCCCCTCTTCTCATAAGTATGATAACATTTCATCTGCTGGTGATTAACTATAAGCTACATGAAGCATTATGAGATGAGACGTATACTTTAGTTGTAGAGAAGAAAATTCACAACTTGATGACACAACGGAGGTCCACGGATTCCTTTCACAGGATTCACAATGGTTGGCCTATTGCACGGGAACTTTAAGAAGAGACCGTTCATCGCTTTGTCTTTTGCATAAGAAGCTGCAGAAGCTGCAAATCTCTGGATGAATACAAAACATTTGAAGGACAAATTGCTACAATTTATTTGTCACAAATTTAATCAATTTCGAGATAGGCTGATTGTGTGAGCATGTAAAGGCTAGCTTAATTGTGGTTAGAAGCATATTGACATACGTACAATCTTACAGAATTCTAGAGATTCATAAAATAACATAATGAGATGCAAGGTGTGAACACCCCGAAATCCAAAGATTTTGCAAAAAACCAACACGTGGTTCGAAAATCAGCTCAAAAAGCCAAGTCTGGAATTTTCGAAAACCCAAGAGCTCAAATACTTCGAACCTTCGTTTTCCAACCCCGTTTGAAACATGAAATCCTAAAAAGTAGACAAAAGTCCCATTTCTGTAAAAGCCCAGACGAATAGGTGAAGCCTGGCTCAAGGCAGCTTTAAAAGAGATTCAGAAACTCAAAGATCAAGCCCAGCCCGACAAAAAGCGAATTTCAGAGACAAAAGAGGAGCCCAGGCCACAAGTGTACTTTAAGCCTGAAGCATCGAAGGCCAAGCCAAAAGCACCTCTGAAATCACGAGCAATCCAAGTAAAAAAAACAAGAAAAATCAGTTGAAAAGAGTCCAGAAAGGTGAAAAGGAGCTCGGACGACGAAATTGGGAAAAACCTAGCATAAGACGGAGTGTTGATGAACTCAGGGTCCGCACAAGACGTCCGGCTCGAAACACCAGGAAGGACCGAAGAAGAGAGAAATTTGGATCAAATTTGGATCCAAATATCCATATCCAAATCTAAGATCCAGATCCAAATAAGACTTGGATTGGATCCAGATTTCAGAACCAATCTAGGATCCAATATCCAATCCCCTTGCCTATAAAAGGACGTGAGGGGGGGAGGTCCAAGATTCCTTTTTTTTTGTTCACGTGAAAGCTTGGTGGGTGGAGAGAGAGAGAGAGAGGGAAAAGCAAGTCAAGAATGGTGGCTTGACTTGGCCTTTCCATTGTGGGCTGATGTTGTGGGTTGATATTGTGGGCAAGAAGGATTTCACGCAAGGAAGATGTTGCAAATGAAATCCGGCAGCTTGGATGGCTCTCCCATTGCGTGAAGGTTGGATCCGTGGAAGCCAATAGGAGCTGGCCGGTTCCCCACTAAGGTTAGTTCCTAAACACTACCCTAAGCCCTTCTTTTCCTAATCCTCTAAACTACCTAAAACTCGGCCAAAGTGTTGGCCGAGCCTTGCTAAAACCCATCCTACTCTACCCAAGACTGTCCCCACCTAAGACCATCCCAAGCTCGGCCATTAGTTGGCCGAGCTCACCCTATATCTGCCCCATTAAGCTCCTAAGTCCTAAACCTCTACCTTAGTTTAAACCCAACCTAAACTAAGCCCAAAAACTACCCAGCTCGGCCACCCATTGGCCGAGCCATCTCCTTAGGATCTCTCCCTAGTTTCTACCTAAGACGAACTCCTAAACCTACCCAGCTTGGCCACCCTTTGGCCGAGCCATCTCCTTAGTATCTCACCCAAGATCAACCACATGACACCAAACAAGCTCGGCCATTAGCTGGCCGAGCATCCCTTTAAAACCACTCCTTAGATCCTACCTAAAACCTACTCCTAAACCTACCCAGCTAGGCCACCATTTGGCCGAGCATTCCCTTAGACCCTTTTCTTAGAGTCTCGCCTAAGATCATCCTCAACACACCAACCAAGCTCGGCCATTAGCTGGCCGAGCATTGCTTTAGGATCCTGCCCAAATCTACCCATGAAACATCACCCAACTCGGCCATTAGCTGGCCGAGTATCCCCTTAGGATCTTGACTCAAATCTTACCTAAGCCCTTCACCTTAAATCTGGCCTTAGATCCCTTACACCTCGCCTTAGATCTGCTCGTGTCCTACCCAAAACTATAGCATCTTCGCATGTTGACATAGCCTAGATCATGAACTAGGATAAAAACCCCACGCATCTGATCGGTTCACAGCGAGAGGTCCATCCAACGGCTGTATCCAAGGTTGGATCTCATTGATAAAAAAAAAGCCCAAGCAGACGACGTGTAAGTGTTCGAATTTGGTCTTTTACATTACTTCAAGTTCAATTAAATTCATATGGGGTTGTAATAACGAAGCTTGTCTCCCCCCGGATGTAATATATGTGCTTGATGCAAAACACACACACGTACACTCGAGCCTTTCCTCTCTTATCTACATACTTTTGCACACAAACGGGCCTTAACAACCCATAGGATATAGCTCTATTTATATACATTTAACTGGGTTTTAAGGTTCAAGTCGTGTGAGTTGTCTTTCATTTTATATACTCAAAGCACTCACTCACATTGAGCCTTTCCGCTCTTACGTATATATATGTATTTCCCTTTCAACTGGGTTTTAAATTCAAGTTGCGTGAGTTGCCTTTCAATTTATACACTCAAAGCACTCACTCACATTGAGCCTTCTCGCTCTTAAGATATAGCTATATATTTTCTTTCCGCATCTAAGATATAACCATATTTTCCCTTCTGCTATGTCTTTAAAATCCGGGTTTTCCCTTCAAAGTTGAGTGAGTTGTATTGCATATATGCCACACTCGAGATAGGGAGCATACTTGCATCGAACAATCCTAAGCAAAATCATGTAGAATCTGCCAAAATCGAGCACTTGATGCACACAATTACACGCCAAAATTTGCTAAAACCCAAAAGACATAGGAGCGTGTGGATCCCATGAATAAAATCTACAATTTGACAAAAGCCAATTGATCAAACACTTTCGTACTTTTTAAAAAAGGTCGTATTTGCTCAAAATCGAGTTTTCCCAAGCGTACAGATCGACTCTTGCGCATCGGTGCAAGAAGGTCTGCGACGAAAAGAGCGCACTTACTCACAGTCACCTCGATAGAAGTCAGATTTTAAAAACTTTCTTCGCTAGCTTAAGCAAGCTAACTAGCACGCCCTTTTGCTAAAATACGACTTAAATACACGAAAAGATTCGCTTCAAGCCTAAGAACCAGAAGTAAGGATTTTCTGTGTCTACACAAGGTAACAAATTATGTCATTTCATGCCTACTTAATATTGATAGCCTCGATATCTTAGTAGAGCACAAAATGCCAGCTTGATCCTGTGTATGGTTTTACACAAAATATTATGCATGTCACATGACCGGAGGATCAACAAAGGGCAAACTTTTTTCACTTTAGCTTAATTGTCTCAACTCTCAACTTTAAAGCTTTGATTGACCGACTATATTTATATATAAACCATGCATCAAAGTTTCTCAGGATTTCAGTAAAACATTATTAGTAAATACCTTCCTACGCGCTTACTATTTTGCATCGATAGAACAAGAGACTCTCAACACAGAAAATTAACACAAACTTCTTGTTTTGGGCTACTAAGAAGCCAGAAGTGTTGGGAAGAATCGTAGACATACATGCATAATAATACAATATGCAATAAATGTAAACAACCTCAATCATAAACAACCGCTGATCCAAAATAAGCCATTAACAAATGGTTTCTCATCCTTTTACAAGCCAAACTGAGCAAAGTTTGAGAATTTCTTTATATACGGTAATTATTTGCCTAAGATATTGTTTTATGAAAAAATTAAACAAAAAGAAAATTTGAAAGATTTTTATTCTTTCATCAAATCAATGGTATAGACTTGAATTTAAAAAATAAAATATATGATTATATATTGAATGTGAAATAAAAAATACTCCAATATCTTTCACGTTTTAGATGAACAAAGGTTAGAAATGTTTATAAATTTAAACATATCAGTGGTCTAAACATATATACATTTCTCCTTCTGTCATTATCAAATGAGTCTACTGATGTGATGGTTGCCATTCTCTTCTCTCTAGAGAGAAGATGTAACCACTACCCAATACTCATTCATCCTCAAATTGGTTTTGTCATCTTTCACAACTTTGACTACTAGCCACCACTTTTCATGTTTAATGCCATTTCTCAAACGACTCTTTATTACCTTTGCCCGTCAAACCAGCAATTTTGCCATCAAGACCAACAAGAAAAACCCACAAACATTATTAAGTTTATATATATATATGTATATGTATATATATATATGTATATATATATGTATATGTATATATGTATATGTATATCTATATATATATATATGTATATATATATATATATATGTATGTATATGTATATGTATATGTATATATATATATATATATATGTATATATATATATATATGTATATATATATATATATATATATATATGAGTATGTGTGTGTGTGTGTGTGTTGAAGTTTAAATAAAAAAAGATGATAACAGAATATGCCTAAAAATATGATACTGCCCCATAATGCAAATGACTTTTCATACTCTGCCCCAAGATACTACTGTTGAACAAAGGAGAGCGATTGTCATTTTTTTGAATCTCTCAAGGTTGAGTTGGGGAAGCTCATCACTGTTAGCAGTTCTTTCAGAAGTTGAGTTCCTCTCGTGCACAAATTTGAAATAGTAGCATAACAGCCAAGAACAGCCAAAAACATGATGCCAAATCAGCTTGTTGTGCCAAAATTTCAAAGAGATCGAAAGCTTTGTGTGGAAAATGGCAAGAGGACAGTGATAGTGGCTGTCATATGGACGCTTCTGATTGCGGTTCTGCTCTTAGGAGCATGCATCGGTCGGTTCTGTTCAATAATGGAACCGAACCAAAATAACTGAAGCTCAAACTTTCTTTAAATTTTAAAACCAAACTTGAGCCAAATAATATAGGTAACCAAACTGAACTATTTTGGATTGATTCGGTTCTGTTATTTGGTTTACTAGTGGAATTCTATACATATAGGTATGCATATGTATATATACGTATGCATATAAATATATAATCTATATGTATTATATATCTATATGTATATGCATATGTGTATATATACTGTTTGGTTATATCCGAATAATATACATATATATATATAAACCTTGAAAACCAAACCGATATACCGAGATTTTGTAAAAGTTTAAAGTGACACCGAACCAAAATAGAAATTTTGGTTTGGTTATATCCGAATAACGAACACTCCGACACTCTGTTAATCGTATTCTCATATGCGACTTGGCACTAACTTATAACTTATATTCATTATAAAGATTCTCTAACTTAAAGACAGTTTAGCACTATATCATAGGAAACTTCATGGAATGTGCACAAAATATTATTTTATTAGTTAATAACAACCTATAAACTGAAAATTAAGTTTCTCTGTAATTTATGGGATACTTTCCGTTATATAAAGTAATATATATGATTTATGTATAGAAGCAATATTTCTCCTGCCTACCGCTGACGTCTATCATAATTTAAATGTAAATAAATAGTGAAAATAATATGATTAAGGGTTGTTTCTTTTGTGGTGGTGCGGCCACGGTACGTGACCAGGTACAAGGGTGGGCTGCTTTTTCCGCTCAAGAGCCTGAAGTCCATTTGCATTGCACAGGGCACAGCCTGTTTGCCAAGCATCTGGCCTGGGCCTGTGGTTCCGTACTATAGCCCAGCACCACCAATCAAACAGCCCAGTATAATGGGTGCTCTACTCGGGTCTTCAGGTGGAAGTAGAGGGGCTCTTTGCTCTGTTGTTGTTAAGCTTTTCTTCTGCATTAATTATTGCTGAAGCCTTCTTTGCTTCTACTTCTTCAGGAAAAACAGTTGAATGGAACCACAGCACTGTATTGATTGTACACGCTCTGTTATTGCTGTTCAACAAAATATGCAACCATATTAACTACATAACTCCCCTTTCTTTCCAGTATATTCTTATTGACTATCTGTCCATTATCTTTTTTGTCATTTCGTATTAAGTACTGTGTTCTTACATTGAAAAGGTCTTGTTTGCTAACTCTAACTGATTAAACTATATCAGCTAAATAAACTTAAAAGGATGTAGTAACAGGAATCGCAAGTACCTGATCATCTGCCTGCCAAACGGTGGTGCTAAAATAACCACAAAAAAACATTAAAACCAGGTTGGTAATTCAAACCCTACCTGTGTCCACAAGGTGTGGTACTCGGCTCAAAGCAAATATCCAAACAGACCTGCACAATCAAACATACAACCTCAATTCACGACCTGTAAGAAACCACTTAATTGGAAAATGTAGCGTTGATGATATCATCTATCATACCACACAAGATAGATCTTCCCGTAATCAATTCAAGCATGCTTGGCCCAAATTTGGATGAGAAACGAGCGGGTTTTGTAAGTAGTGGATGGCTACTATTGGCCCCATTACTAACAACAACGATGAAATGCGGAAAGAAGGGATCTTTTCTCCGATTTCATGAGTTGCATTTCGAAAATATAAACATTATTAAAACTGTTTTCATTTTGAAAAGGTCCTAAGTATCTCGAAGATGAAACGGAATAACTATTAAAGAAGAAAACCCATAGAGGAAAACTCGAAAGATGGAAAAAAATCATGTATAAATAAAAAAGGAATATACAAAATAACAAGTGATGTATGATACACAATACAATCTTCGTTAGAAAACCCTTTGAGGGTAACCTCGACCCTATCTCTCTCTCCTCTGTCCTTCACCCTCATCTCGTTTACAACAATATAAGAGAATATAAGACTTAGAACTGCAACAAATTACACGGAGAGAAGAAATAGAGCACTGACAAAAGGAAAAGAACGAGAAACATTGTGACAGTCGACTCCCAAAAAAGAAACTGCAGCCCCAACATCTGGTATGAGAGCCAAGTTGAAGCTCCTCGACAACTCCAACAGGTACACTCGTTATGTAAAAAAAAATGGAGTGAAAGTATTTTTTATCGTAGCCAAAAAACTTTCAAAAAAAATGGGGAGTGAGAGTAAAAAAAAGGCAAAAGAAGAGAGAGCTAGAAGACACCATCGGAAGACACCCTTAGGCAGGTTGCAAGCTTGAAGAATAAGCAGATGGCTTGAATGTTATAGAGGCCAGGCAAAGAAAAAGAAGAAACAAAGAAAGCCATGCCATAAAAAAAAGAACCACCGGAGACCTTCTCTTTGTTTCTTCTTTATGTTTCTCTCCCTTTTTGCAAAAATCGAAGAGGAAGAAAGGGTGAAACATAGGTCAAGATGCTAAAGTCGGGTTAGGCCAAAGGCAAAAGCCAAGCAGGCTAGAGGCAAAAGTCAGGCCAGGCTAGAGGTGAAAGTTAGGCCAGACAGGAGGCATAAGCCAGGCCAGGCCAGAGGCGAAAGTTAGGTCACTTAAGAGGCGATAACCAAGTCAAGCCAACGGCGAAGGTTCGCTTGCGGCCGGTGGCCCTTCACAGACTCCCTCTCTTCAGACACTCTCTCTCCTTCATATTTAAACTGTCGAGTTTATGTAAAACTACGGACAATAAAACTGTTGGTTTTGCGAAACCGCTTAAGGCAATAATTTTTTAATGTGAAGTTACTATTTTGCCCCTCTATGAAAACTTAAACTATGAAATATCACAAGACAAAATTGCTGAAATGTTCAGATATTTTGATACGAAAAGGTTTTGTACCCTTATGCATGTAAAAAGTCTTCTCTACCCTCTCACAATATGTGAAACTATGAAAAACTATAGAGTAGTTTTACTGATTTATCTTTGATCATTTTAGGATATTAAAGAACTTGGGATTTAGGTAGTTTTATGGATATACCCTTCTCAATTTTATAAATTATCCATTATGCCACCTAAAAAAATTACAAGTTTACCTCATACTTTCAGAGAAATACCGAGAAAAATATTTTTCGTATACAGTCCTTATTTTTTCTGTATTTCTAGAGAGGTACCTTTATGTTAAATAAACTGCAGTACAAAGCCTGAAAATATTTATAGTTCAATACTTAGAATTTGTGAATATTGCATTTAGGTACTTGGATATTTTTATGTTGTTGATTATTTATGAAATGTCTTATGTAAATCCATCTGATGCATGTTTTATGTTTTTTTATCTAAAAATATATAGACTCTCTACTTGTTGTCTTTGCCAAAAAAATTTAAAAAATGACTTCTAGAATTTGTGTGTCTGAATTAGCAAAGACTATAAAGTTAAATGGCCTAAATTTTTAACTTAGAAAAGGAGAATTTTACTGGACTTAACTTTAGAAGGACTTGATTATGTACTTAGAGAAATAATTGTACCCTTACTCCAGATTTGATTTCCTGACTACTAAATATGATATTATAGCTAAGTTGCATGTACAACTACTCCTTCATAAAGAAATACAATTCTTATAAAATGAAAGAAAGTGATAACATAGTTAAACATGTTAGTCAAATGTTGCCAATGACTAGAGATTTAGTTGTAGCAAAGTCAATCATTCTTAAACCAATACAGTTATCAAAGATTCTAAACAATATATCCTCTCCTTCGAATATGGCAACCACAATACTCAGACTTAGACCAGATTTATTCTTTTAGAACTCCCACTGAAACTAACAATTGAAGAACATATGAATAAAAACAAAAGGGAAAGGCTGTTAGTTCTCAAGATGATTTAGGGTCTAGTTCCAAAAAAAAAGGATAAAAGAAAACTAAATAAAAAATTTGGTAAGAATAAAAAGCAGAGCGATCAAAACTTTAAGAAATCAAAAGAATTTGCTTCTCGAGTAAAATGCTCAACTATAACAAGATGGGACATTACAAAAGAAACTACCACAACAAGAAACTAAAGCTGAAAACAATCAACGATGCGGCCTAATAGAAAAGCAAGACATAATCTGCATCATTTCTAAGTGCCTTTATATGGACTGCCCAGTGATTTGTTGATCGATCAACGCTAGAGTGACCCAATATATATTAAAGAGCAAAGATAGAGCAATAGATATAAAGAAATACAAGCTTGGCGAGCATCGCGTATATATAGGGAATAATACATTTATTGACGTTCTTAGCGTTGGGTCCTTTAAGATTTTTGAACAAGGCACACCGATTGTACTTATTGATGTATTAATTGTGCCTACTATTAGGTACAATCTTGTATTAGTCCCTACCTTAGTAAAGAAAGGGTTTGAGGTTAGATTTGTTCCTAGGAAAGTCATCTTGGGAAAGCATTATAGGATAGTTTTTTTTTATTTAATATTAAGCATGGATTGTTCATACTTAACATAAATGAAAATGAAGGCTATTCTTCTGCTTATATTGATAGTGTTTATTTGATTGATGTGAATGTATGACATAAAATATTGGGTCATATAAGTTTAAAGAAGTTGAGAAAATTAATCAACTTTAACTTACTGCTTAATTTTCATGAAAACACTTTCAATAAATGTGAAGCGTGTATATAAGAAAAAATGACGAGAAAATCTTTTCCCAAAAAAGTGATTAGAACAAGAACCCTACTATAAATTATCCACACTAATTTATGTGAACCGTTTCGAGTAAGATCACATCGAGGAAAGATTTATTTTATAATATTTATCAATGATTACTCGAGATATACATATATATATATATATATATCTTAATACATAAATATGAGGTACTTGAACTTTTAAAATAATATAAGCAATAAGTTAGAACCAATTAAGAATCAAAGTCTTGAGATCGGATAGAGGTAGAGAATAACCTTTGCAAGACTTTGGTATTGCAAAGCAAAATACAATGTTTAGGATGAGAATGGTGTAGCAGAGAGATATGACAGAACCCTATTGAGTATGACAAGGTCTATGTAAATGATACTTCTTTACCAATGGTATTTTGGGAAAAAGCTGCAAGCAAAGTCGTCAATATACTTAATAAAGTTTCATGTAAAATTATATTATCTACACTATACGAGATATGGTTTGAAAGAAAACCAAACCTATGTCATCTCATGAGGTGAGAATCTATCACTCATATGAAGATAAGACAAACTAGATAGTAGGTGTCGACGTGAATTTATTTCAAATCATGGGATTTGAAACCAAACCCTCGAACTACGTCGGGTTGCGCGAGCGTACCAGTTAGTTTGCTAAAACTAACAAATTATGTTTTTTTGACTTCTTAGAACGATTGTGGACAAGTGAGATCTTTTCGACTTAGGCCTTCTTGAACCGGCGCTCAAGGGTCAGCCTAGACGCTTGAAATTTGTTTGAATCTGTTAAATCGAAAAAGGTAAAACCAGATTTTCCAAAGTTTCAGATTTGTGCCTAAGTTCTTGATTTCTGAAAATTTTCAGATTCTAAAATTTGCAGAACCTGTTCAGTTTGAGAGGCCTCTTCTCCGAATTGTTTAAAAATACTTCTGATTCTCTAAAAATTCTAAAAAATTTTGAGTTTATAAACACACGTGTGTAGAATCAGAATATATTTTTATTTCATGATTTTGTTCTGTATTTTCTGAGAATTAAAGCCAGAACCAGAAACTGTTATAAAACTCAGAACAATTCTGTTTCTGTAGATCAGAGGCTCAGAAAAACAGCAATATCTCAACACTCAGACATCAAAATTCGACAAAGTTTATTTTAGTTAGAAATCTATTGATGTTATCTTTCCAGAAAAATTTCATCAAATTCCACTCAGTGGTTGCAGAGATATGATCAAAATAACGAAGTTCTATTTCTGAACGTTCTGTTTTTGTAAAACGCAATCTTATTTTCTTATAAATTGCACAGATTTAATTAGCTAAGCAAATTATTATAAAAATTCCTCAAAAGTTTACCTAATCGAGTCTGATATATTTAAATTATTCATGCAAAATTTCGAATCAATTGGCTTAGCCGTTTGCCCATAATAATTCTGTGATCAGACGTGTGTGCACAGACAATTTCAGAAACCAAGTTTGCAGAAAAATTCAGAAGGTTTCTAATGTAATTCTAGACCAAAATTCAACCTGTATCAATCCTAATAAAGCATGGAAATCATCTAAACATGGATTTTAATTTCGTTCATGAAGGAATCATGCATGTTTGTATCAATATAAATGAAGAACGTGGGCTCAAGGCCTTGATTCATGTACAAATTTCCAAAATTTGTGCTTTTTCAGATTCTCATGAATTAAAACTAATTTGTGCAAGAATTCCAACTTGTGTGAGTGAGAGGGGACGTAGGAGTACTTCACTGGATGATCGTCAGACGTCGGAACTAGGCCGGACTTCCTTCTTCTCTCTCTCTCTCTCTCTCTCTCTCTCTCTCTCTCTCTCTCTCTCTCTCTCTCTCTGTTTCCCTGAATTCTTGGACTGAATGTTCCTGTGTGCTGGTTGAATCGTTGATCGATCGTTGATTATTGATCCCTCCTTTCCTGGTTGATGCTTGATCCGTTGATGCTCGCCGGTTCCTTCCTCCTCTGCAGCACCTGGGAGAGCCTTTTTATAGGCTCACGAATACATGTTTATTGAGATTTGGATTAGCTCAATCTTGGTTGTTTTGATAATATCTCATCTGGATCAGTTGGAACATCATCTGTATATTATCTTCTTTTGATTTTTTCTGTGTTAGGTAAGTCCTGAACTTTATCTGATCAAGATCTTCTGTATTTGATTCCTTTTGAGTTGTTGGTCACGATCTGTAATCTTTATCTTCATTTAATCTCATCGTGATCTTCAAGGCTTTTATTCATTTGTTGCAGATATACTACAGCTAGTATTTGTTGAAGGCTACAGCTAAGAATCGGTTGAAGGTTTGTTGACGATTGTTGAGGTAGTTGAGGAAAGGATTTTTGCTGGAAGTTCACAAAGCGTCAATTCAACTCCCACGATTTCTTTCGGAATCCTACATAAATTCTTTTAATTGCTCCTTCCACTTCATTCCATTCCATAATGTAGGAATCACCATCTTTATTGGTACCACATGAAAACAACCTTGTCCCATCAGCATTGTAAGCCATTGCGGTACAACAGTGACCAGGTGCATCATAATCAATTCTGTAGCCCATGTTATCATACGATCATGCTTTGATCTTCCCATCAAGAGTAGTGGAGAGTATAAATTGCACACTATCCTTGTGATTTTGACAAACTGAACAAATAGGAGCTTCATGTCCCTCAAACGTATATTGTTTTGCACCAGTAGCAACATAGTAGCACTTTGGTGCAAACATTTTTGTTACGTAACAAGGCCAATTTGGAAATTCAGCATGATGAAACTCGATAACCAAGCACAACATGGATGTGTTACGAAACCTGTTCGATATAAAACCTTTCTTTTCGGAAGCTATCGTTCTTGTTTCAGTCTTTCCTTTCTTTTAATAGTACCAACTTTATCCTTTTAACGCCCGTTTTCCTTTTTGGGCGCCCATCTGACTTTTCAGGTGTCAACTTGTCCTATAAATGCCTATTTCTTTTCAAATGGAAAATTTCAAACAAGTTCATCAACATAAAGCTTTTAAGGAAACGAAATCCTGCTTTTTCCATGCCGGAGGCAAAATCGTTATTTTTCCAAATTTTGTCAAAATTCAAAATTTTCAAAAAGAAAAGCATTCTTTCATCATTTTAAAGCTTTCATAAAATTTTGATACCGAGATAAGCTTGTTTAGTGCCTTTTTCATTCGAAAACCCAAAATTACCAAAAATAGCTATTTCCCTAAAAAGGTAAAAATTTTATAAGAAAATTTTGGGTGTTTACAGTAGGTTCATATATTCATCAGATATCTTTAAGGATCTAAAGGATATCGATTTTTCAATAAGGACTATGGACTGATAGAAAGCAGGGATACTTCATTCTTATAAGATACTAAAAATGACATTCTTGAAAATGATGAGAAGTATGTTGATGATTTAGTAGATCTAGATCAATCATCATTTCAAACTATAGATGAGCTTCTTAAACAAACTCAAACTTTAAGTGGACACAAAAGATCTAGGGTGACACCATCCTATTTAAAGGATTATCACACTTACCTTACAAAAGAGTTGACTGATAACTTTACCTATCAGCAAACTATTGACTTATTTGAATTTGTAGACTCAAAAAAGGTCATGGATGAAGAAATTTAATCCATTTAGAAAAATCAAGTATGAGAATTGATTGATTTGCCAAGAGAAAAGAAATTTGTAGGTTGTAAATGGGTTCTCAAAATGAAATATAAGATTGATGAAACAATTGATAAGTTTAGAGTGATGTTGCTTGTAAAGCGTTTTTCATAGAAGGAGATGATAGATTATGTTGAAACATATTTCCTTGTTGTAAAATTTGCATCCATAAGAATAATCTAGGTGATATCAACATATTATGATTTGAACTTACATCGGTTAGATATAAAAACTACTTTCCTAAATAGAGATTTAGATGAAATCATATACATGTAATAGTCCAAACAATACATAGTTGGAGGCCAAGAAGATAAAATATATAGGTTAAAAAAATCTTTATATGACCTTAAATAATCATATTGTCAATGGTATTTTTTACTTTTCAAAATATTATTATTGAACTTCGATTTATGAATAATGAACTTGATCACTGTGTATATGTCTGAAAGAGTGGGAGTCACTATCATGTTATTATTATATGTAGATGAAATATTGTTGACTGAGAATGATAATAAGATGATTGTTAAAACCAAGTTAAACTCAAGGTTTGAAATGAAGGATATGAAAGAAGCATCCTATATCTTGGATATAAAAATTTCTCGAGATAGAGAATTTAAACTTTTATGCCTAAGTTAGAAGAGATATATTGATTATATTTCAAGAAGTTTAAAATGGGTGAATGAAAGTTTGTATCTATACCTGTTGCGAAAGGAGTTAAATTAAGTAAGGTTGATTGTGTCGATGAATGATACGATAAGCCTAATGCTTCTTGTGTGGTTGTGGGTAGCTTGATGTATGCTATGTGTATAAGACCTGATATCAGTTTTGTTATTGTTTTTATAAGTAAATATCAAAGTAATCTTTGATGACAACATTGAATAACTACGAAAAGGATTCTAAGACATCTTAAAGGAACAAAAGACTTGAAACTTTGTTTTCAAATAGATGAAGTGAAAGTGATAGGATACTTAGACGCTGAATTTGTTGGGAACAAATATGACAACAAATCAACTTCGGGTCAAATATTTTTATTTGGAGGTGGTGTAGTTTCTTCATCATGTAAAAAACAAGGTAGTGTAACATTGTGTATACAATAGGTTGAGTATGTTGCTTGTATTATGACTACTACTAGTGTCATTTGGATAAGTCGTTTTATACGTGATTTGAAACAGGCATAATCAATGAGTAAGTTGTTATTTATTGTGACAACAATACAACAATTACTTTTATTAAGAGTGGTTAAATATTATATGCTCAAAAAATAAAATAACTATATGTTATATGCCAACTACTGATATGATATGATGACTTACCCTTAACAAAAAGGCATCTCAAAAGAACTCCTTACTAAACATGTAACCCATATGGGGTTGAAATATACTCCATGTATAAGTGTAGGAAGATTTAAGTAGTGGGTAACCACCAATTGGCTCCATTACTAACAACCATAAAATCCTTGAAGGACCTTCTTCTCCGATTTCATGAGTTGCATTTCGAAAATATAAACGTTATTAAAACTGTTTTCGTTTTCAAAAAATCCAAACGGAATGATTGTTAAAAAGGAAAACACAAGAAAAAATCATGTATAATTACAAATATATATATATATATATATATAAAACAAGATACATGATACAATCTTTGTGAGAAAACCCTCCGCACGTAACCTCAACCTCTCTCTCCTTCTCCACTCATCTCGTTTACAGGAATAAAGAGTATACAACACTCTGCAACAAATTACACGGAGACCAAAAACAGAGCAGTCACAAAAGAAAAAGAACCGACAACACTGCGACAGTCGGGTCCTCAAAATGAAACCGCGGCCCCAACAGACCACTGCCATCTTTCTTTCCATCTTGTGCTTCTTCTCCTGAAACTTTTGTTTTCTGGGTACCATCTGTTTCATCTTCCTTCTTCTCATCTTGTGCACTGGGTTTTGGTGTTTTTGGCTTCTCAGTACTCTCTATTTCTGCATCCGAAAATAATTCACCCAAAAGGAAAATAAGAGTAGTTCATTCCATATATTTCACTATATCTCCATGACCACAACAGAGAAAAGACTTGTTCAATGTATACTACCTCTTGAATCTCTGAAACCATCATCTTCCAAGTTGAAAACAGAAACCACGGTGTTGGTGCTCCGGCGACTGGTTCTGCGCTTTCTAAACAATAGAACGACGATGAACCCATAACGGTATTTGAGTACCACAAAGAGACTAAAAAGACGAAAGCCCTTTTCTTCTCTATGAAACTTACCTCCCTGTGGTCGACTTGGGACTCTTACAGATCAAAGGTATCGTCCTTTTCCGGGTTTTCTGTTCCTTGTCCGGTGTATCATCCACAATGAGGCAGGCAAGAAGGGTCTGCTCGTCCCATCTGGCAATGCCAAGGCCAACCGGAATCTTGGAGTCAGTATGTTATCTTGGTGCTTCCGGCCACCGCCAGTGGCGTTTTCTCCTTCATCTGGCGATGCCATCTTCTTTCCGTGACGGTTCCTTTCTTCCTTTTGTTATTCTCCTCCTTCCGGGTAGAGAAGGCGAAAAGAGAGACGTTGGCTGTCCTCTGTTCACCTTATTGGGAAGAAGAGACGTTAGTGGGGAGTAAAGGATAACGGTCATTTTCCGTGGTCCGTGGAGATTTGAATGGGCTCCTGTAACGGCTAGTTTTGCACATCACGGACCCGGGTCTGCAGGATGGCTGATGGTTCGGGTTAGACCCAAAACCGAAATCCGATTTTGCCGAAGATGTTAAGGTTAGGCCTTGTAACAGCTATCCGGATTGACTTGCAAGACCCAATCATGGGTGGTGCTGGGTTTGCTTTATACGGTATGGAGCTGAGTACGGTTTGTGAGCATCTATATGAGTTGGATTGGATCCTAGTTCCAATTAAAATATCCAAATCATCAATCTTGGTTGGAAACCAGCAAGGCGGCGGAACCTAACTATGCCAAGAACCGGAACCAAACTGAACTGGGCACCTAAGACTAAGACCACCGCTTCAGCTCCGGTTTCACCTTCCATAATACCAGAAATGGTTGTTCCATGTAACTGGTTTCATATATTGTTTTAAAGTTTTGTTGGTGCCTAAAGTTTCCTATGTATTGTATCAAGATAATGGATTGCTAATTTCACCAGTTATCTATATAACTTCAGCTTTTCCATGCTCAAACATTTCTTTTCTCGAGCGGCAAGCAAGGATCAGACTGATCTCTAACAAAATGCTCACCACTGGTATGGAATTCCTGACCTTAGGAGCCAATCTAAGCTAGAATGAGCCAACCATTTATACTGATATGGTTCTGCATCACAAGGAACGATTATAAGGCATACTGTCAAAAGAAGCATTTGGCTTATTCACTCTTACATGTACATAATCACGTTAATTAATTAAGTCAACCAAATCTGAAAATCGCCTTTGTTTTCACTCCCCAACTTTTGTTTTGATCCCTAGCAACCATGCAAATCATAACTCTAGTGTGAGTGCAGCGTGCGTGTGAATATATATATATACAACAACAACAACTAAGCCTTTTCCCACACTAGACGGGGTCGGCTACATGGATTCTTTGTTTCCACATATCCCTATCGTGTGCCATGTTTGCAGTTAACTCCCAATAAGCTAGATCATTCTTTATTGTTTCTTTCCAACACTTTTGTGGTCATCCTCTACCTCTTTTAATACTTTCCAAATTTAGTTTTTCTAACTTTCTTACAGTTCTTCTTTTGATCTTCTTTCTATATGTCCAAACTATCTTAAATGATGTTCTCTCATTTTATCCTCTATTGGTGTCACTCCTAATTTGTTTCTAATAACCTCATTATGTATACAGTCTTTTCTTATATGACCATTCATCCATCTCAACATCTTCATTTCTATCACAGACATCTTTTGTATATGTTGATGATTAACTGCCGAACACTCAGAACCATAAAACATGGCAGGCCTAATTGTTGCTCTATAATATTTATCTTTTAATTTTAATGGTATCTTCTTATCACAAAGAATACCTGATGCTCCTCTCCATTTTAACCAACCAGCATTAATTCTATGTGTAACATCTCCATCAATTCTTCCATCACTCTGAAAAATTGACCCTAGGTATTTAAAACTTTCCTTTTGGGGAATGCGATGTGTGCCATATGTATATGTATATATATATATATGTATATATATATATATAGAGAGAGAGAGAAAGATTATTTGACATCCACCTTTTCCTTTTCTAAAATGGAACAGTTACATAACAAAAATTTATAACAGATCAACAATAATTGAATCATATTCTTGAAAATACACGTGTTATTCCTATCTTGGAAGAATATGTCAACATGTTTTACATAGTAAACTTTTTTATTTTCATTGTCCTTGATATATTCTCAACTTATGTGTAGAAGATTATTTACAAATTTTGACACTTAAAGTACAATATATTAGAGATTTCCTTAATTTTATATAAAGTCGACGTACCATTGAGAATAAATGTATTGACTTTTACAAGATAAAACGTAGAAAATAAGAACATTTTCAAAGGATGTTAGGTATCATTGGAATTGAACATATCAAATGTTGTATGCGGCTATGTTATATAGACATTTATTAACTTAGTTTATACATCTTCATCTTGAAACAAAGGAATATGTTTAAGTCTAATTGAGATGTTTCTAAGAATCATTTAGACTTCTTATTTATTTTTAATAATGGTACAAATACATCTCGTACTCATTTATAGATTGACCAAAAGTAACTTCTACTTTAGCATATTTCAAAACATTTTCTTACTTACCCTACTGTGTATAAGATATGACAAATAAGTGGATATGCTATTATATATATTTTATATTTAGTTGTTATTGCATTAGATGCTAGATTAAAATTAGACAACTTAAAAGAGATATTAAGATGGATACATTTTAATAATATTTTTGAAATCAAGGCTCAACAAGCAGTCAAAATATGTGGATTTAAATGAATTTGGTCTCTCTTACAACTCATTATCATACATGCAAGTTTGGAGATGAAGTGTAGAAAATTTTGTAATTTTAAAATGGTAAAGAGTGTACCAAATTACTTATTATATTTTATTTTTATTTCCTAAATGTTTCAACCTCAATTGTTGCTATGAAGCATGTCTTTAAATGTAAGTGAGCATATTGAACAAACACCAAGGCATTAGGAGCTCAAGTCTATGTAGACGATTGGACAAGAGCACATCAATTATAAAAGCATAAAGAAATGCCAGTTGATATACACAAGGACTGATACGATTACCAACGCACAAATGAAATAATAACTGATGATTAAAATATCAGTATTTAGAGTTCAGATTTCAAGTGTTCCCACCGAAATGGTAAGAATCACATGAGAGCTTTGAGTCCTTGCTATCTAAGAGATTTTTTTTTAATGGGTATAACGCGCAGGGACTGCATTAGTATACCACTAAAATGGATGGAATTATCTCAGCCACCGATCAGGTGATCTAGAAGATCATGATCTGGCACAAAAGCATGTGTCATCTTCATGAGAGCATGTTACCGTGATAACATGAATTAAGTGGATATTGCATACGTTGTCGTGATGTCCTAGATCACCTGACCCAGTGTTGGTAATATTACTTTCCAGCACATTTAATTTTTGATCTGATTTATCACCTAAACCGCTCTTTCCCTTGTCAGGTTTCAGTTCTACTAAAACCAGTGGAACCAGTACCGAGCTGGCTCTCCTCTGGGTCTGGTTCTAGTTCCAGTTCTGTCAATTTCAATTCGGTTTCAAAATCCAGTCACTTGAAAATTTTGTGAAACAGGTGAGATTTTAAAATTGGAACAAACGAAAGATTGGAATAGCCTGTTCCTGTTTTGCTTCAGTACCCGATAGTTGGAATTCAAACCAAACCGTAAGAGCCCACTCTTCCAGTTCGGTTCTGGTTTTGGTTTAAGCCAGTTCCTAGAACGATTCAGGTCTAATTTGAGCCCACTCGGCAAAGTACAAGCTGGCAACTTGTACTTGTCTGGATGCCCAAAACTACATCGCAAGGTCGCGGGCATGGGTTGGGGTGAGAGGCATATTTCAATTTGAAAAGACATGGCTAAATTGAGAACATAATAAAATATAAACGGCTTGTGAAGGGTTTTTCTTGCAATTGCTTTGGTTGTTCTTGGAGACTGATTAGGTGATATGATGTAAAACGGACTGGATTAGGATCAAATATGCCCTCTACAAGTTCCAGTTAAAGGATACTATGGTTAATACATACAATGTCGCATGTATAATCTGTTGAAAAAAACAATCTTCTATCAAAGCACAACTAGAGATTTGAGGAATCGATTGGTACAGACATGAATGGTTTAGAACTGGTCCAGCAGTTCAAACCGGAACCGTATTGGCCACAAAACCAGCAGTAACCAGAACCGGAACCGGGAACCCTCTGGTTCAGTTACAGTTTATTGTATCCAGAAGCAAGAAGAAAGCTGTGTATTTCCTTTCAACTACTTCAATTAAGCAAGGCTAAAGATAGTTGCAGCGGAATCAAAGCAATGCACCAAAATGGGCACTCACTTTGCCACTGCCAATTGCTTTTCCAACAAGGAGTTGCACGGAACTTTTTACCTGCCAGGCCCAATTCTTAGACAAAGAAGAAAAAGCAAATGCACCTGTTCATGTGCCCATCTTGATGTCTTTTTCTAAATCTCCTTTCATTAAAAGATGATTAACGATGCCACTACAAAAAAAAAGTTACCTTTAGGTGACCCCAAGGCTATATCAATATCTTTTGCCTTCCTTTTAAAACTTGGAGAAACTACTTGCATAGCCACCGTGGAAAGAACTCCAGAGCTATGACTCCCACACCAAACAGTTACTGCTTTGCTTTATCTCCAGTTACAGGATACCCTATTTTCTTTCAACTACGTTACTTTTTTTGTTCTCAAAGAACTTCAGTTCCTTCTAAAATTTGAGTCAGTTGCAGGACTCTGTTAAAATAACTATGCATTCAAGGGGCCACAAAGAGAAGGCCAGTTAACTGCGACCACGTGATAATTAAAGCACTTCATACACCATAAGATAAGGTGAGGCGAAGGGGGGATATAAGACGCGAAAATGCACAGCAAAATTGTATCTATCGAGGACGAACAAAATATACGATAAATTGTCTACAAATCAGAGGAGCAACATACATCAATGTATGACCAACACTACAATGTTGAGAGCCTTTATCATAAAACCTAGCTGAAAAGATGTTACCTTGCTCCAGCTCGTGCGCTCATCGAAGTGTGGTAATTGGTGCTTCTCTGCTTCCTATATGAGGTATACACGTCGTCATATTGGGTGATCTCGTTTGGATTAGCTGTAGCTCCGAGCCCGAGTCGCCCCGAGCTCAAGGAACCGGGCTTTCGCTCAACAGACCCATCAGGAAGAGTTCCCGTCTCTGGATCAACCACTTGCAGATTTGCTGGAGGAGGTATACAAGCACCACCCTTGCGGACTGGGGAATCTCTCTCGTACTCGCCATCACTATCAGCACTGCTTTCTTTAGATCCCTTTAATGGGCCCTCAGAAGGATTCACCTCTCCAATCTCTTTGAAGAATTTTGACACTCTCTCCAAAATATAGGACTGAGAGACTGTAGAGGGTGGGATAATAGTAGGAATATCCAAGGGACTCATGGGCGAGTACGGAACTCCGCTACCAATTTGCATCTTCCGCACCATTCCCGGAATGAGGCCTGGAGGGAATAAGGGATAAGGCGGTGCTGCCTGATCTCCAACTTTGGCAGTTAGGCTCGACAAAAGGGCGGCTGCAGGCAGATTAGCTGGCTGAACTGCAGCACCCAGAGTTAAAGACCCTGCAAAAGGGGAGGCAGTGCCGGCAGCAGATGGATAGGCAGAAGGCAGTGCAGTTGCTGAGAACGGAGCCGCTGCTGCGGGAACAAACTGAGAGGTTGAAGATGCAGTTGACGGGCCATTTTGGTCCTTCTGATCCATCGATGGTGGGACTGAGATCCTCTGTGACTCAGGTTGCCAGATAGGCAATCCTGTGTCAACGAAGCACATCACTACCTATCGATCCAAAGGAACTTCTGTGTGTGTGTGTGTGTGTGAGAGAGAGAGAGAGAGAGAGACCTGAAGGGCTCGGGGAATCATTTGATGCAGTAGGTTGCTCGTTGGGCACAGGAAAAGGTGAGCTAGGTATCCCACCAATCATTTCCCCTTCAAGGGCATAAATAGTATCAGGATCATAAACTTCCTTGGAAGCCCAGAACTGCAATATCTTTTGTAATCTAGATTGGTTTGCTTCTTTGTTATGAGGGTTGTGGTAAACCCTAGCAAGCATTGATCCAAGTACAGGTCTAAATGCAAGAGCTTCGTTATCAAGCTCACGAGGAGCAACACGACGCTGTAGACTGCAATATGTCAACAAATAAAAGGTAAAAGGCAGGTAACAGGGCATTTGTTACAGGATACTACCATAGCTAGCAGGACATTCTGTAAGAGAATACCATCTTAAGCTTAGAAGGAATGTACTTTGTAACCTAAGTTGATCAAATAGAAAAGGTTACATGAATCTTCAATGGCTTCAAATTTCGCTTATAGAAAACAATAGTACTTATGGATAATATTACCCATTCTTATCATAAACACTTCCGAAGCATTGGAAACAATTGAGAAGCTAGCTGCAAACAAGGGAAACCAAACACCTCCCAGAAAAGACGTCAAAAAGTTGAACTAGCACATTTAAGAAAGAAGTCTAATACTACAAAATAACAACTAAACCTTTTCCCATATTAGATGGGGTCGGCTAAGTCTAACACTACATAAGGGTACACAAAGATTTCCTAAGATAAAACATTGAAGGGCTTTCAGCAAACAGGAGACGATTTCTGATCCCATTGAAGGGTTATTATAAGTTTTAAACCGAAAACCTGAAAAAGATAAATGAAATGTAGGTCTCTGCAGTGTTGTCAGACGCGTATCGTATCGCGTACCGCTAGGCTCCACGATACGGACGTATCATATCGTATCGTATCATAGTGTATCGTACTTTAATATTAAAAAATAGAAAAATTGGTAAAAATCAAGAAAAAATGGTAAAAATAAAAAAATCAGGAAAAACTAGGAAAAATCTGGTAATTGCTTCAAATTCATATAATGCAAAGTTTAGTACTGATTGAGCATTCAACATTCACCAATTGCATCCAAATTTACATATTTTGAATCAAAAAAATGAAATACATTTACATTTTACAAAATTACAAATTATAATCAGGTTCATCAACTAAATAATCTTCATCTTCTCCTTACTCAAGATCCTCATCATCATCAACAACACCTTCTGCTTAGAAATCAAATTCTTCGTCTCCTTGATACTGTTATTGCGCTCCTTCCAAATTAATCCATGAAATGTCTTCTTCATTTAGGAGGGCATTTTCTTCACTGTCTTTTATAATCCAGTCTTCTAATATATCAAAATTATCCAAACTTATTTGATCAAATTGGCTTTCTTGTCTATTTACTTTTTTTTAATTGCCCATTAAGTGAAGAGCATTATCATAGATCTCCATCTCTCAATGTATAGCATCTGTATGCTCTCATCAGGGACTAATCTATCTATACAATCAATGATGCCTCGATTAATCTATCATCCCTTTTGAACCTTGCTGAGTACCTAAAGTCTAATCTATCTGAAGACATTGCCTACAATCAGGGACTAATCTATCCATGATAGTGTCGTCTCCTCTCTTGTATACTATCAATCGTCTGAAGACATTGCC
Source organism: Brasenia schreberi (assembly GCA_036023115.1). Lineage (NCBI taxonomy): Eukaryota > Viridiplantae > Streptophyta > Magnoliopsida > Nymphaeales > Cabombaceae > Brasenia > Brasenia schreberi. Next base: position 3,929,162 of record JAYKKT010000054.1, on the reverse strand, counting down.
ATTTAATGCCTTCTGACAAACTTCTAACTCTGCCTGTAACAGGAGCAACTTCTTTTCTAGTCCTTGTTAGATGGTATTTCAACCATGAAATTCCACCACTAACCACCCTCTCACAAAAAAAACATCTGATCTTTAATCTGGAACCCTCAACTGGTGTACCCACTGTCATGCCGGATCATCAGAACGAGAATGGGAGTATTTACCACACCTTCCTGCCATCTCAATTGAGCACTTTAATTCAATAAAAAACCTAAAAATAAAAGCACTTCGTAATCATCAAATAACACTCAAATAGAGTGTCTCCCACTTCATGAATGTAATAAAAATCATATCCACACACTTAATAACTTCATATTTTGTCATTTAAGAAATAAAAATACAAATAACACAAAAAAAATAAATACAAAGGAAAAAATGAAGAAAAACACTAAAAATATACCAAATCCGAGTTAGGAGGCTTGCACGGACACTGTAGAGTACTTTTTGAGCCTTAACACCAAGGAGGCAAAAAAAATACTCCTAATACAGAAAATTACCAAAATGCCCCTACAGTTTCGGGCGAGTACAATAATACCTAGAAACATAAAACTAACACAAAGAACACTAGATAAGCATATTCTTCAACACCCCCCCTCAAGTTGGGGGTGAGATACTTAGAACCAGTGTTGTCCGTATCGTGGGCCACCACGATACGATACGGGCCCCCGTATCGCAGGTGCGGGCGTATCGCACCGTATCGTGCGATACGGCCCGTATCGCCCGTATCGTACGATACGGGCGATACGCCCTGGGACCCTTATAAAGGGTCCCGGCCCGAGGGAAACCCGCGATTTTTCGCGGGTTTCCTCTCTCCTTTTGGGTTCTTCAAGCTCCCTAAGAGTCGGTTTTCGCCTCCTTGGTGTTCAAAGCTCTAAAATCGTGCCCTACGATGTCCGTCCAAGCCTCCAAACTCGGATTTAGGTATATTTTTAATGTTTTTTTCCTTTTTTTCCTTTATATTTATTGTTTTTTGTGTTATTTCGGGTTTTTTTTTTTGAATGACAAAATATGAAGTTATTAAGTGTGTGTATACGATTTTTATTGCATTCATGAAGTGGGAGACACTCGATTTGAGTGTTATTTGAAGATTGGGGGATTTACGAAGTGCTTTTATTTTCAGGTTTTTGTTTGAATTAAAGTACTCCATTGAGATGGCAGGAAGGGGTGGTAGAGACTCTCATTCAAAGTCTGATGATCCGGCATGGCAGTGGGGTATACCAGTTGAGGGTTCAAGGTTAAAAATCAGATGTTTATTTTGTGAAAAGGTGGTTAGTGGTGGAATTTCAAGGTTGAAACACCACCTAGCAGGAACCAGGAAAGAAGTTGCTCCATGCACAGGCAGAGTTAGAAGTGTGCCAGAAGGTATTAAATGGCAATGCTTGCAGATGATTAAGAGCATACAGGAAAGGAGACAACAAAAGGATGATTTCCAGATGTGTGAAGAAGCTGATGATGCTACTGCCACTGGAGTTGGATTCACTGATAGTTTGCCTTCAGATGCTAGAACAGATATTGGTAGTAGCAGTTCGCGAGCACCTAGCAGAGGAAAGAGGGTTGCATCTGAAGACTTTGGAGGTGGCAGAAGAGGAAGTTCAGGAAGGAGTAGAGGAAGAGCTTCTTCTTCTAGCATACATTCGTTCTTTCCTCCTTCCACTACACCTGGTGCTCAGCCAGGAATTCGTGCTGCTATGGCTTCAGAACAACTGCACGATCAAGCAGACCTTGCAGTGGGCAGATGGTTTTATGATGCATGCATTCCATTTAATGCAGCAAACAGTTTTCATTTTCAAGCAATGGCAGATGCAATTACTAACATTGGTCCAGGATACAGGATGCCCTCTTATCAGAAGTTGAGAGGGAAGATATTAGATCAGACCGTGATTGAAGTGCAGCAATACTGTTCGACTTTGAGACAATCGTGGAAGGAAACAGGATGCACTATCATGGCAGATGGATGGACCGATAGGCGAGGAAGGACATTGCTAAACTTTCTTGTATATTGTCCTAAAGGACTCATGTTTTTGAGATCTCTAGATATGTCAGAGGAGAGGCACACTGCAGAGATCCTACGAGAGGAATTTGATAAGGTTATACAAGAGGTTGGGCTAGAAAATGTAGTCCAATTGATTACAGATAATGCAGCTAACTACAAAGCAGCCGGAAAGGAGTTAGCTGATATTTATGGGACTTTCTACTGGACACCATGTGCAGCCCATTGTTTAGATCTCATCCTCGAGGACATCGGTGAGATGGATGAAATAAAGGCAGCAACTGAGTGTTGCCAAGATATTACAAAATTTATTTACAACCATGCATTTGTTTTATGCATGATGAGGAGATACACAGAAGGTGCAGAGTTTCTTCGCACAGCTGCAACTCGGTTCGCAACAAACTTCTTATCTGTACAGAGTATTGTGAGACAGAAGCAAGCTTTAAAGAGAATGTTCTCCTCAGATGAGTGGCAACAATTTGCAGAGTTGCCACAAAACAGAAGGAACAGAAAGTTAAATGAGATTGCAGAAACGGTTTTTAGAAGTTCATTTTGGAATGCATGTATCAGATTATTGAAAATTACTTGTCCTTTAGTGAAAGTTTTGAGATTGGTTGACAGCGAGGAGAAACCATTTATGGGCTACCTTTATGAATCCATGGACAGGGCAAAAGAAGCAATCAGAAATAACTTTAATGGAAAAAAAAGAGATTATGTGCCCGTGTGGAAAATAATTGATAGTAGATGGAATAAACAATTGCATCAGCCTATTCATGCAGCAGCCTACTATCTAAACCCATCATTGAGGTACTCAGCAACCTTCAAAAGGGACGGTGAGGTTAATCGAGGAATCATTGAATGCATCGACAGATTAGTCCCTGATGAGAGCATAGTAGATGCGATACATCGAGAGATGGAGATATATGATAATGCTCTTCACTTGATGGGTTTGCCTGTTGCAATTCGCAACCGCTCTACGATGCGTCCAGGTACATTGTTTATTTTTATATTTAAGTTCCATCTTACATTACTGTGGATTATTATGTCTCTAATGTTTATATTTTTTTTTACAGATGTTTGGTGGAACAGGTTTGGAAGTGATTGTCCAAACCTTAGAGATTTTGCAGTTAGAGTCTTAAGCCAAACCTGTAGTGCAATAGGTTGTGAAAGAAATTGGAGTGTTTTTGAACACATCCATACAAAAAAGCGCAACAGGTTGGAACACAAAAGGCTTAATGATTTGGTTTATATTCGTTGTAACATGCGCCTTCGTGAAAGGTAATGTTGTATTACTTTCAAATTTTCAATTCGATATTATTTAACTTCAGTTTTCAATTGTTAATATTACTTACTAATTGTTTATCTTTGTTTGTGTCGTAGGCAATTAAAAAAAGTAAATAGAGAAGAAAGTCAATTCGATCCAATAAGTTTGGATAATTTTGATATATTAGAAGATTGGGTTATGGAAGACACTGAAAAAATGCCCTCCTAACAGAAGAAGACGTTGCCTGAATTAATTTGGAAGGAGCGCAACAACATTATGGAGATGAAGAATTTGATTTTGAAGAAGAAGGTGTGGGCGTGGCTGATGATGATGAGGATCTGCAACAAGGAGAAGATGAAGATTATTTAGTTGATGATCCTGATTACAATTTGTAAAATGTAACATTATATGTAACTGTAGTGTACTGTAAAGTGTAAACTATGTCTGTATTTTATTTTTTGGATTCAAAATATATAAATTTGGATGCAATTGTTCAATGTTGAATGCTCAATCTGTACTAAACTTACATTATATGAATTTAAAGCAATTATCAGATTTTTCCTGATTTTTTCTTGATTTTTTTCGATTTTTTTCGATTTTTTATTAATTTTTAATTATTTTTACATTATTTTAATATTAAAGTACGATACGATACGATACGATACGATACGATACGATACGCCCGTATCGTGGAGCCCAGCGATACACGATACGATACGCGTCAGACAACACTGCTTAGAACTCCAAACTTTCCAAAAAATCTTAATATCTACTTGCAACGTTCTTCATCTGTCTTCATCACTGATCTTGATCTTCAACAACTTCTGAAAAATATCTTAGCCTTCCTGACTTGTCATCACAAGCAGCACCTCTGGTTGCACTATCAACTCAGCCTTCTTGGCTGTAATAATAATAAAGCAGTCATCCTGGTTGTCACAACAATAAAACAGCCATCCTGATTGTTACAACAATAATGCAGTCATCCTAGTTGTCACAACAATAAAGCAGCCATCATGGCTATCACAACAATAAAGTAGCCATTCTAGCTGTCACAACATCAAAGCAGCTATCCTGACTATCACATCAACAAAGCAGCCATCCTGACTGTCACAACATCAAAGCAATCATCTTCATTGTTACAACAATAAAGCAGTCATCCTAGCTGTCACAACATCAAAGCAGTCATCTTCATTGTTAGAACAATAAAGCAGTCATCCTGACTGTCACAACATCAAAGCAATCATCCTGGCTGTTACAACAACAAAGCAGCCTTCTTGACTGTCACAACAACAAAGCAACCTTCTTAGCTATCATAACCACAAAGCAGTCCTCATGACCGCTAACTTACACAAGAATTTTCCAGTTCTCTTAAACATTTCCTCAAACACTTTCATGTGTATGATAATCATCTCTTTCTTGAGCATTTCATAAGGCATGTCGTTCAAACTGTCTTTTTAGTATTGTAATCTGGCCCTCCTTGATTAGTATCTCTTCATCTAGCACATCACGCCTTTTATGCAAAGCATCCATTTCATAATTTTGTAACATGTTCTTTTCACTGTATTCCTTTACTTGCTCCCGCATGACATCTCTTTCTCCTGATATCTGAGTTAGCATTCCCTTCAAAACTGTGAGTTCCTTTTGGCGTTTTTGCAAGTCTATGTTAAGCTTGTTTATTGATTCATTCTTTTCTGCCTCCTCCAGCTCTCGGCTTTTTAATTTGTGGGTTAGGCAAGACAAAAAATCACTTGTTATCTGCATCTCATCTCTGATTTAAGAACATCATTGAGCCTTTGTTTGTTCAAAGATTTCCTTACACCTACCTAACTCCGACTCTATATCATCCTTCTCTGGATTCAATTTGGCAATTTCCTCACTTAAGAATTGATATGATGCATCTTTATACTCGGATACATGACCTTGAAGTCCTTCCTGCACAGTCTAAAAAAAACATAACCAATAGTCCACGTCTCTGCTTGCAGTGTAATATGTTAGAATAAGCTTCGTCACATTTTAATGGCTTTTGAGGCACGAACAGCATGAAATAATTGCACTCTTAAAAGGAGTTAGTGATCTCATCACCCATCAGCCGGAGTCATTAATATCACCCAAAAAAAAAATCTCCTTCCAATGTGCAGCAGCTTCTTTGAGTGTTTGATAAGTCCAGATATGAGTCTTGCTTCTCTCACAGGATTCAAGAATTTCCTTGGGAATACAAAATGCAGCTGCCATATTCAATAACACCAGCCACCATATGTAATAAATGCAAACCATCTCAGATTCTTTTTTTTTTTCTGGAAATACACAGAGTCCAGTGAATCCAGCTACCATACGCATTTAATTCCAGCCGCCATATGTGTTGCAGCCACCTAATGTTTCAAGCACCATAAGCATTTAATTCAGACACCTTTCCAATAACTCCAGCCACCATAAGCATTTAATTAAATCATCTTCACCAAATCCCCATGTATCCACTGGCTTCACAATCCTTCCATTTGTGTCTTTGTTTGTTGTGCGGACTGACATCTTAGGACTATATTTTGGTGCAGGCTGAATATCTTGATTGTCAGAAAAACCCTGCCAAGTGGAGGACTCAGTGGAAGCTGTAGCAGAAGTGTTGCTTGAAAACATGCCTTGCTGAAGATCCCACAGAGATCCTCCGATCTTATCCCTCTGCTGGCCGTTAGATTGCCAACTTCCAGAAGACTTCTGGCTTTGTGCTTGCACCTGTGATCCTCCAGCAGCCTGCAAACCATTCTTGTTCTGTGAAGGGCTTCCAGATGGAACAGCTTGCTTCGGTTCCTGAATCTCCTGCCTCTGAGAACGACAAATGGCTACCAATTTCTCATATTTGGATGCTATTTCAGCCTTCTCCACATGCACCTTGTCAATGTTTTTGTTCCTCGTTTTTCAAGCATCTCATCCAGCTCTTTGGCTTGAACAACAGTCCTGGGAAACCCATCAACGTGATAACCCTCGACATCATCTTCAACATTATCAATAGTTCAACAGCATCCATCTGGTACTTGAGAAAGACCAATTGTTTCTTCTTTCTCCATACATGAATCACCTTTCATAAAGCTAGAGACCTCAATGATAGACCCCCGAATATGAACTTGACATATAGGGAACCGTTTCCCCACAATGACGCACCACCTGAACAATTTCTTGATCTGCTTAAAATCTGCAGTGGTGATCACATCAAAGTCTTTTGGAACCTTTTTCAGCAACAAGTCTCTCACACAACCTCCAAAGTATAAAGCAAAGCAAAATGCCCAAACTAAGCAAAATGCCCAAACTACAAGAGCTTCTTGAGGTTGTTTTATTAGAGCAAGGTGAAAGGCTAACGACCCGGTCCACAAAGAGCAATGACAAGGCTGATCAGAAAAAAGAGGTTTATCCATATTCACTAATAGACACGTTAGCATATTTGCACTTCTAGCAGGTGCATGCTTCATTTGGTGAGCCAGATAAGCCTCTTGTATAGGAAGCAAAATGCCAAGCAACTTGAATTCTTGAAGTAGTTGGAAAGAAGATTCAGCAGCTCCATATGACAGCATGTAATTCAACTCCATGTTTAGCCAGTCCTTACTCAGAGTAGCTATGGATGGAAAAAGATCACGCATTGCTGCTGCAGTCTCTTTAGAAATGGTCAAACCGAGACGAGCAGCAATCCTTACACCATGTAATATTCTAGAACAGTCTTCAGTAAACGATAAATAAGCATCAACCACAGTATTCACCTTTTGCAAATGCAGATCATGTAACCCATTTGCATGGTCATAGATTTTATTAACACACGGATCATAGAAGAAGCAATTAACAGTGAAATCACGGTCCATGCTATTTTCTCAACAAACAAAATCCTCAATGCTTCCTTCCTTCACAATGCAGTCTACAAACCACTGAATATTCAGTCTCAAAAAATAAGAAACGAACACACCTTAAACAAAGTCTGAACAACTTCTTCACAGTGCACAATCTTATCTCACTTTCCCTTTTTGATTTCAATCGATCTTGAGGGATGGCTCTGATATCATGATGCAATTCGAAGTAGCATCACACAAGATTAAAAACAAGAAATATGATTAACATTAAGGAGGAAACATGAGAGATTGAAGGAAAGGAGCGGACCTCCAATGGAGGCCGCCCCCCCTCTTTCTCTCTCTTTCTTACACACAACCTCTCACTCTCTAATACATCTATCAGTCCTTATATAGAGAGCTGTAAAATGGAATTTGACCAAAATACCCCTAGTACAAAAAATTATCAAAATGCCCCTACAGTTTCGGGCGAGTACAATAATACCTAGAAACATAAAACTAACACAAAGAACACTAGATAAACATATTCTTCAACACTTGGAGAACTCTGAACAAACCAAGAAAACCCGCAAAAACACGAGTTTTTATTCGGCCTTTGACCCTTTATAAGGGCCCCTCGGCATATCACCGTATCGGACACTGTATTGTGCGATACGACCCGTATCGCACGATAAGGAGCGATAATTTATGTTTTACGATACACTATGGTGTATCGTATCGTAGTGACCCACAATACGATACGTATGATACGGTGCGATATGGATAACACAGGATCCCTGTAATGCCCAGGTTTTGGGTTTGGACTGAGACCCAAATTCAGAATCTAAATGAATGTTAGAAAACAAATCCACATTTATAAGTTTTTTATAAGAGAAAACCCCACTAAATTCAGCAAGGATTTTTCTTCCGATTTGAGCATCATCTCACCCATAAATAGAGGACCTTTTAGAAGATCCTTCAAGGCTTATGAATGATAGCGCACAATTGCAACTTGAAAGGCGTAATCCAGCAAGGAGTTGACAAAAAATTGGCATCATTTGAGGTAAGTTAGTTATATCTTACGTTATCACGATTCTCAATGAAATTGCGGACAAATGGAGCTAATGAGGTTAACGTTTTGAGAGAGTAGTTTGACACGAATTCATGGAAACCAAGATTGGCTTTTTCCATGGCAGATTTGGGTAGAAAATAACCACGCCTTTATGGCTTACTTATGAGATTCCCACCATTGAGTGGTGCCAAAAGGTAGGCCACATTGAGAGCTTCTCATCAAGTATAGGTACACCCCATAAGACGACCCTAGTGAACTAGATCTTATCCTGGAAATCACTCCTGTTTGTTAGTTCGTTGATTTAGGTCAACATTCATCTCCTCGTCATACTCAGGTCAAGATCCAAAGAGGACCCTCATATCGTATTTTCATGATATGGGAGCCGTTTAGACAAATGTTGTAAAACTTGTATCGTATCGTACGATACAATATGAGTTTATCGTATGTCACAGGGTAACGTGATATAGTACATGCTGCAATTTATCATACCATATCGTATGATAGGGCCCGTATCATTTGAGTCAAATATTAGATCGAAGGATATAAAACCCGAGAAATTCAAAAAAAATACTGGTATTTTGTTTACTCTAGAACCCTTTCTTATCTACTACTTTACTCCCAAACAATTTTCATACCTTTTATTTACTCGATTTCGTGGAGAAATCTCACGTTTTTGGTCTCAAACCTTTGAAAATCCATAGGATTTGGTTCAAATCCGTAGCATAATCCCTTTCTTTCATCCATCTTCCTTTGTAACCCGATTTTTCACTTAAAAATTTTGGGGCTTTCATAGATTATGAGATTCCCCACCTACATAAAGCCTTTTACTTATTGTGGTTTATCATTGCTCGACTTGATTACATCAAAACGAGGTGATCCAGCGTGAAAGTATTGCATCTCGATGTATGAAGAGAACAGGCTTATGTGTATGTTTTGTAATGATAGAGAATAAATTGGGAGTGACACCAATAGAGGATAAAATGAGAGAATATCGTTTAAGATGGTTTGGACAAATAGAAGAAAGATCAAAAGAAACATCTGTAAGAAGGTAAGAAAAACATAAGAAAGTATGAAAAACTAGATTTTGAAAGTATTAAAAGAGGTACCGTGTCATGACCAACACGTCCATTGAACTGACTTGGCTCAGACGACTACAGGATATGAGAGTATCATTGGATGTCATTCCAATTATATATTGCGACAACAAGAGTGCTATGTATATAGCTAATAATAATACTTTTCATGAATGCACCAAACATATTCAAATGGATGTCACTACATTCATGAATAATATCTATAAGACAAGTTGGCATTACACTTTGTGAGATCAAAATACCAATTTTCATATGTCTTCACCAAATCGTTGTTAGCCCCACGATTTCAATTTTCAGTTAGCAAACTTTAAGTCATAGTATCATCAGTTTCAGGGGATGTCAAGATGGCCCTTAGGCTTGGTCCAAAGGGCCCCTGGCACCAGGCCACCAGGACTAAGGCACCAGACCCTCAATGGCTAGAGTGTAGATCCTCATCTCTCTTCTCTCCCTTCTTCCTATATAATCTCTCAAATGTACACTCTTACTCTTAATGTATTCATTTAGTGGTTGATTAATAATATTCATTTTCACTACGTTTGGTGTGCCTTCGTAGCACTTGTGTGAGATTATAGCCTTTTCTAAGGCTTTGTGATAGTCAAGTTGTGGTGATATTTATTCATCGATCTTCTATTGCTACATTGAATCATGGTCTTCATTATAATGTTATGCATGTTGTTTGATGTAAATGTTGGGCTTGGACAATTTCACTTGTGAGGTGAGCTGGATTATGCTCACCCTCCTTCATTATAGGTACTTGTAGACAAGCTAGCAATTGGATTTGCAGAAGATGACTAGATATACAATAGAGCACCACAAGTTTTATGGTTTGATAAGGTTGTACTAGTTTGTGATAATGCATTTATAAATTTTGTACCAGTTACATATAATTTATTTTAATTTACGAAGTTGGAAATGTTAAAGAGGAAGAGGAAGACCACAAAAGTGTTGGAAGACAACAATAAAGAATGATCTATCTTATGTTGAGTTAAATGTTAGCATGGCACATGATTGAGTCCAATGGAAACAAAGAATCTATGTAGCCAACCCCATCTAGTACGGGAAAAGGCTTAGTTGTTGTTGTAGTTTATTTTACCACCAAGAAGAACATGGAGACATTAAGGTATGTCGCCTAAGACTTTCTCTAAATTTAATGTGCATGAGTATATTAAATTATGTCATCTACTGATAACTGTGTATTTTACACAACCAAATGCATAAACCAGGTGCACGAAATAAGCAGTTTTTGTTCTTATTGCAATCTCAAAATGTTGCAAAGATTTACTCATAGCATGGGTATAGAGTACGAATTTGGTATTAGCCAACGGCCCCCAACTCATAAGCAGTGTTATCCGTATCGCACCATATCGTTACAGGGGCCTGTATCGTAAAACCCAGCGTATCGCACCGTATCGCACGATACGCCCTGGGACCCTTATAAAGGGTCCTGGGCCGACTGAAACCCACGATTTTTTGCGGGTTTCCTCTCTCCTCTTGGGTTCCTCAAGCTCCCTAAGAGTCGGTTTTCGCCTCCTTAGTGCTCAAATCTCCAAAATCGTGCCCTACGGTGTCCGTGCAAGCCTCCAAACTCGGATTTTGGTATATTTTTAATGTTTTTTCATTTTTTTCCTTTATATTTATTGTTTTTTGTGTTATTTCGATTTTTTTTTAATGACAAAATATGAAGTTATTAAGTGTGTGTATACGATTTTTATTGCATTCATGAAGTGGGAGACACTCGATTTGAGTGTTATTTGAAGATTGGGGGATTTACGTAGTGCTTTTATTTTCAGGTTTTTGTTTGAATTAAAGTATTCCATTGAGATGGCAGGAAGGGGTGGTAGAGACTCTCATTCAAAGTCTGATGATCCGGCATGGCAGTGGGGTATACCAGTTGAGGGTTCAAGGTTAAAAATCATATGCTTATTTTGTGAAAAGATGATTAGTGGTAGAATTTCAAGGTTGAAACACCACCTAGCAGGAACCAGGAAAGAAGTTGCTCCATGCACAGGCAGAGTTAGAAGTTTGCCAGAAGGTATTAAATGGCAATGCCTGCAGATGATTGAGAACATACAAGAACGGAGATAACAAAAAGATGATTTTCAGATGGATGAAGAAGCTGATGATGCTACTGCCACTAGATTTGGATTCACTGATAATTTGCCTTCAGATGCTAGAACAGAGATTGGTAGTAGCAGTTCACGAGCACCTACTACAGGAAAGAGGGTTGCAGCTGAAGACTTTGGAGGTGACATAAGAGGAAGTTCAGGAAGGAGTAGAGGAAGAGCTTCTTCTTCTAGCATACATTCATTCTTTCCTCCTTCCACTACACCTGGTGCTCAACCAGGAATTCGTGCCGCTATGGCTTCAAAACAACTGCATGATCAGGCAGACCTTGCAATGGGAAGATGGTTTTATGATGCATGCATTCCATTTAATGCAGCAAACAGTTTTCATTTTCAAGCAATGGCAAATGCAATTGCAAACATTGGTCCAGGATATAAGATGCTCTCTTATCAAAAGTTGAGAGGGAAGATATTAGATCAGACCGTAATTGAAGTGCAGCAATACTGTTCGACTTTGAGACAGTCAGTCGTGGAAGGAAACAGGATGCACTATTATGGCAGATGGATGGACCGATAGGCGAGGAACGACATTGTTATAACTTTCTTGTATATTGTCCTAAAGGACTCATGTTTTTGAGATCTCTAGACATGTCAGAAGAGAGGCACACTGTAGAGATCCTATGAGAAGAATTTGATAAGATTATACAGGAGGTTGGGCTACAGAATGTGGTCCAATTGATTACAGATAATGCAGCTAACTACAAAGCAGCTGGAAATGTGTTAGCTGATATTTATGGGACTTTCTACTGGACACCATGTGCAGCCCATTGTTTAGATCTCATCCTCGAGGACATTGGTGAGATGGATGAAATAAAGGCAGCAACTGAGTGTTGCCAAGATATTACAAAATTCATTTACAATCATGCCTTTGTTTTGTGTATGATGAGGAGATATACAGAAGGTGCAAAGCTTCTTCGCATAGCTGTAACTCAGTTCGCAACAAACTTCTTATCTATACAAAGTATTGTGAGACAGAAGCAAGCTTTGAAGAGAATGTTCTCCTCAGATGAGTGGCAACAATTTGCAGAGTTGCCTCAAAACAGAAGAAATAGAAAGTTGAATGAGATTGCAGAAACAGTTTTTAGAAGTTCATTTTAGAATGCATGTGTCAGATTATTGAAAATTACTTGTCCTTTAGTGAAAGTTTTGAGATTGGCTCATAGCGAGGAGAAACCATCTATGGGCTACCTTTATGAAGCCATGGATAGGCCAAAAGAAGCCATCAGAAATAATTTTAATAGAAAAAAAAGAGATTATGTGCCCATGTAAAAAATAATTGATAGTAGATGGAATAAACAATTGCATCAGCCTATTCATGCAGCAGCATATTATCTAAACCCATCATTCAGGTACTCAGCAACCTTCAAAAGGGACGGTGAGGTTAATCGAGGAATCATTGATTGTATCGATAGATTAGTCCCTGATGAGAGCATAGCAGATGCGATACATCAAGAGATGGAGATATATGATAATGCTCTTCACTTGATGGGTTTGCCTGTTGCAATTCGCAACCGCACTACGATGCGTCCAGATAAATTGTTTATTTTCATATTTAAGTTGCATCTTATATTATTATGGATTATTATGTCTCTAATGTTTATATTTTTTTACAGATGTTTGGTGGAAAAGGTTTGGAAGTGATTGTCCAAACCTTAGAGATTTTGCAGTCAGAGTCTTAAGCCAAACCTGTAGTGCAACAGGTTGTGAAAGAAATTGGAGTGTTTTTTAACACATCCATACAAAAAAGTGCAAGAGGTTGGAACACAAAAGGCTTAATGATTTGGTTTATATTCGTTGTAACATCCGCCTTCGTGAAAGGTAATGTTGTATTACTATTACTTTCAAATTTTCAATTCAATATTGTTTAACTTCAGTTTTCAATTGTTAATAACTTAATATTACTTACTAAGTGTTTATCTTTGTTTGTGTCGTAGGCAATTAAAAAAAGTAAATAGAGAAAAAAGTCAGTTCGATCCAATAAGTTTGGATAATTTTGATATATTAGAAGATTGGGTTATGGAAGACACTGAAGAAAATGCACTCCTAACGGAAGAAGATGTTGCCTGGATTAATTTCGAAGGAGCGCAACAACATTATGGATATGAAGAATTTGATTTTAAAGAAGGTGTGGGCGTCGCTGATGATGATGATGAGGATCTGCAACAAGGAGAAGATGAAGATTATTTAGTTGATGATACTGATTATAATTTGTAAAATGTAACATTATATGTAACTGTAGTGTAGACTGTGTATGTATTTTATTTTTTGGATTCAAAATATGTAAATTTGTATGCAATTGTTCAATGTTGAATGCTCAATCTGTACTAAACTTACATTATATGAATTTAAAGCAATTATCAGATTTTTTCTGATTTTTTTTTTATTTTTTTCGATTTTTTACTAATTTTTATTTATTTTTAATTAATTTTTATATTATTTTAATATTAAAGTACGATACGATACAATACGCCCTTATCGTGGAGCCCAGCGATACACAATACGATACGCATCAGACAACACTACTCATAAGCATGTCACAAAATTTGATTACAAGATTTGGCCAGAAAACAACATGAACTAGAACTGTCAGCAACCACGTATAGTTCCCTTCAGTCAAGCTACAGTACATGCAACGGGCCTGATATAGGTGACTGAGTATGACCTTTACGAACTAGTTGGATTAGTTATAACAATACCATGTCCGCCCAAAGCATGCATACATCAGAAGTGGGAACCTTCTACTTTGCTCTTCGTACAATGAATGGTATTATCTGCTGACATCAGAACTGTATACTGATGGCATATTCAAATAACTGATTACAATGGCAAGAGCACTTGAAGATATTGAAACAAAGAACCACGTAATTAAGAACTACATTACGGCAATAGGATGATGTTCATACAAATGAGGAGAAAAGGGAAGGCGTTACAAAGTGGCAAAACTATAGCATCATAAAAGATCAGCAAAGAGACTAAAAACAAATGTAGCTCCGAGCAACATCATCTCCAAAATCATGCATCTAAAAAGAAAAAGACAACAAAAATCTAGTAGCAACAGTGTGGGAGGTGGGAGTTAATATCAGATCCAACACAACTTAATTCCAAAATTGATCAAAATAATCACCACGACCTGATAAACATGAACAAGTATAACCTTGCCGCTCAAATAAAGGAAAAGAAAGTGCACCTAGAATCAAAGGAAACACACGATGGAAGTCATATAACCAATGCAAAGAACAAATAGTAAGTTATGGCTGCTAAAAGAACCAAACCTTTGCAGAGTCATGACAAGGATTGCATGAACCAACCTGTCAAAGAGGATGTCATTGGCAAGATAAACGATATGCAGCTGCCTCTCGGAATCATCAAGAACAAACACCCTATCTTTGAGCGCCTCGGCGAGCGCCGGGGCAAAAGGAGACCTCTGCATGAACCAAATCTTCGCACCCTTGATCGATTCCTTAGTCCCAGATAGATTATTAAGAACATTATTCAGCTCCGCCGCTACATCAGAAGGAAGAGGCCCCGTCAAACCCTTAAACGGCTTCGCCTCGAACTCGGGCCGCCCGAGCCCACCACCCACAAACCCCATCTGCTGCTGCTCATAAAACCCACTACCCATAAAGGGTGAGTGGTGCATCGGCGGCGGTCCTCCCATAACACCGAAATTCGGAGGATTCATCGGCGAGTACGACGAATTCGGGTTATTGAGAACGTGGGTAATGAGCCAGAACCTATAGCGGTAGTACCCGGAGCCCTCGCCGCCGAAGAGGAAGGCGTATTCGGGGTTGTCTCGCTGCTTCTCGCGGATCATGACTTCGAACTCGGGGCCGTTCTTCGCGGTGTACTCGATGAGCTTGTCGATGCGTTTGTGAAGCTCGGGGTCGGCCGGAGGCGCGGCAAAGGGCGGCGGCGGGAAGTTGAAGAAGGGGTGATTGGGGTGGGGGTGGGGCGAAGGAAGGAAGGGTTGAGGAGGGAGGAGGTGGGGTTGGAGAGGGCGTTGGAAGGGGAATTGCTGTTGTTGTTGTTGTTGGTAGTGAAGAGGGGGGAAGGGCTGGTGGGGGTGGAGATGGAGATGGGGCGGAGGAATGAAGGATGTAGGGTGTTGTTGTTGGGGGAATTGCCCCTGTGGGTGGTAGCCGGGAAATTGAGGGAGTGGGACGCCGGAAGGTTGTTGCTGCTGTTGGGCGTAGGCGGCGTAGTCGTGCGGCTCCATTGTGGTGCAGACCCTTCTCTGGTTTCTGCTGGTTGGGAATAGACTACCAACTAGAAGGGTGGTGTAATAAGACCTTCCTCGCGTACGGATGGGAAGGGCTTCCGGTGGGTCGGGTACAAGCTCGAGGAGAAATAGGAATCACTTCGCGGAGAACACTGAAATATGGGTAAATCAAAAAGACGCCCGAGAGTAACTAAAATTATTTCCATATATAAGAACAAGAAAAATATTGAGAATTATGTGAATTATCGTGGTATTAAGTTAATGAGCTCTACTATGAAATTATCGAAAAAAATCATCGAACAGAGGTTAAGACAAGTACAATAAAGAGTCAATTTGGATTCATGAAAGTTGAAGTGATTTACCTTTTGAGACGTCTTATGAAACATTTTAGAGCAAGAAAAAAACCTTTAACTTATATTTATTGATCTAAAAAAACTTACGATAAGTTACTAAAAGAGGTTCTTTGCAGAACCTTGGAAAAAAGAGGTATCCCATTGACATCCATTAATCTTATAAGAGACATGTATGATGGTACAAAAATATGTGTGAGGACTGATGAATAAATGACAAACTTCTTTGAAGTTAATATTCGGTTACATCAAAGATCAACTTTAAGTCCATACTTATTTATAATGGTGATTGATGAGTTAACAAAACATATTCAAGATGAAGTTCCTTGGTGTATGTTATTTGTAGATGACATTGTATTAGTGGAGGAGTCTAAAGAAAAAGTTAATAGAAAATTGGAACCATGAAGAGAAACATTAGAAAGCAAAGGCCTCCGACTTAGTAGAACAAAGACAGAATATATGGAATGTAAGTTTGATCATTTGGTTAGTGAGGACATAAAAATTAAAATTTACACATATTGCATCCCTGAAAGAAAAGTTTTAAATACATAGGGTCAATTTTTTAGAGTGATTTAAAGAATTGATGGAGATGTTACGCATAGAATTAATTTTAGTTGGTTAAAATGGAGAGGAGCATCAAGTATTCTTTGTGATAAGAAGATACCATTAAAGTTAAAAGGTAAATATTATAAAGCAACAATTAGACCTACCATATTTTATGGTTCTGATACCTATCAACATGTACAAAAGATGTCTGTGACCGAAATGAAGATTTTGAGATGGATGAGTGGTTATATAACAAAAGATCGTATACATAATGAGGTTATTAGAAACAAATTAGGAGTGACACCAATAGAGGATAAAATGAGAGAATATCGGTTAAGATGGTTTGGACATATAGAAAGAAGATTAAAAAAAAAAGAACATGTAAAAAGGTACGAAAAACTAAATTTGGAAAGTATTAAAAGAGGTAGAGAATGACCACAAAAGTATTGGAAAGAAACAATAAAGAATGATCTAGCTTATTGTGAGTTAACGGCTAACATGGCACATGATAGAGCTCTGTGGAAAAAAGAATCCATGTAGCCGACCCCGTCTAGTATGGAAAAAGGCTTAGCTGTTGTTGTATTGGTTAAACGTCCCTCGTTGTATTTTTGAAGCACATGCAAATGTGATGCACTTCTGAAACTTGTATGAGTCTTTACAAAACTATTCATGTTACCCAATCCAAATACATCCTCCCTTTTATCCCAAAACACCATGCGTATCCTTACACTAAGTGAGGTGGATAACGTGTTCTTAGTCATCTTTTGGACTTATCCCACTATTAAGTCCAAAAAGAAGATCCTCTTTATGGTTTTCTTGCTTTTGGGCCTTTCACGGGGTGCACAATCTCCAATTCTCATGCCCTCGTATTAGATCTCTCTCTACCATCCTTCCTGTATCTAATCCACCTCAATGGTATCTCTCTAATTATGTCTTATGCAATTAGTTAAAAAATTGTTATTTGTCCAATGAAGAACATGAATATATGTTGTTTTAGTGTTAGTTTTGTAATTTTTGATATTTAGGTATTATTATAATTGCTCGTAATACTAAGGGTATTTTTGTTCTAACAACCCATTATATAAGAGTTGAACATGATGTATTAGGGTTAAGAAATTAAGATTAAGAAAGAGAGAAAGAAATGGGGGGCCTCCATTGGAGGGTCTGCCCTCCTCCTCCTATCTTCATATTTTTTCTTCGTAGTTTTTCTTGTGTATGTCTATGTGATATTCGATATTTTGCTCCGCTATCCATGTTTTCTAACATGGTATTAGAGCATTGTATTTTTTCTTGATCATATCGATTTGATTCTTGCACTGCACATCAGTCTTCTTGGCCTTCGCGGTGCCCGATCGAGAGTTAACTTCCTCAACGACCTCTTGTCAGTGTTTCTAATTAAGATTTTCCCGATTAAGATCGAGATGCCAATCGTCCCATGCCTGGATCAACGTGACCGTCACTTCTTCACTCTAGTAATCCTCCAGTCTGCCTCCCATCATCCCTCTGGTAGCCTCCATCTCTCCTCTTATCCTTCTTTCTTCACTCTCTCATATTGATTATAATGGTCATATTTGAGGTGGTCGGGAGTTAAAAAGGAGATGGGTGGAGGGGCCCTCAGGCGTTTAGAGTCTGACATGTCGGTGGTTGGATTTCATGCGTTGGACACTGAAGGTGATCGTGATCCATGGTGTCAACATGGTATTTTGCTCTGGCGTCGACCTTACGGGCATTGAATCCATCTTCAAGTGAGATGTTAAGGACATGCACATGGATGTTTTCCAGATCGAGAGTTGCGGGAAACCGTTCATCAGAGTCATCAACGGATTCACGGTCATAGCTTGAATCAAGATCTACCTTGTCTGCAACATCCTCATCATTGGGAAGGACACCAAGTTCATCGACACGCACTCCAAGTTGGGAATATTTCCATCATGGGGTCTCTCACAAAAGTTGTCAAGGATCATTTACTTGAACCGAGCCTGAGAAGTATCGTTGTCAACCATGGTGGTGACAGTCGAGATGGCAGAGAGATGGGGGTTGGTTAACCACGTTATTGAACCAAACAAAGTGTTGAAGAAAGCCTAAGAAGTAGCAGAGAGGATAGTGAAACATAATCAAGACATGGTTCTGAGGTATAAGGCAATAATCAGTGATGGGTTTAAAATGGATCTTGGGCGTGCTCTTGCGTTCCATCAAAGAAGAGGACGAGCATTTCTTTGGAAAACAAACCAACTTGTTGGATTTTGTAAGGCGTGTCAAGATTGAGAGATGAGAGGAAGAGGTGAATCCCACACAAAAGCTCGTTTGGCCTATCAGGCTTGTGGTCGGAGGAAAGAGCGATCGAAGCACATTTATGGTAGAGAACGGCCCTAGAGTCATCGCAGTTAGCCATGACGATCTGACGGCCGGTGACAACGACGACTATTGTAGATCCTATGACATCTTGTTGAAGATAAGGAGTCAATGGTAATATCTTATCAAAATGGGAAAAGATATACATACTTCTTGTCGAAGGGGGTACCGATATACACTGTAGAGATGGTGAATGTCTAAGATGCATAATAAATGTTTGGTGAAATGTTCAAGAGAAATGTTAACCTGCATACCAAGTGTTTGATGAAATGCAATCATGAGGACTGCTAAAATGTGTTTTGCAGTCATGAGATTGCTAGAATTTGCATCCAAAGAAGCTGTTAAAAATGTTATAGCCAAAGAAGTTGCTGAAAATGTTACAGTCAAAGAAGTTGTTGAAAATGATTAGCAAAAAAATTGAATTGAAGATGTTGTAGCCAAAGAATCTACTAAAAAATGTTGCACCTGAAAAAGCTATTGAAAATAACCAGTCAAGAAGACTGAGTTGAAGATGTTGCAGCCAAAGAAGTTGCTGAAAAATGTTGCATCTAAAGAAGTTGTTGAAAATGATCAGTCAAGAAGGCTAAGTTGAAGACGTTGCAACAAAAAAAACTGGTAGAAATGAAAAACCTGAGTTTAAATTTTTGCAACTAAGAAGTTGCTAAAGAATATCCATAAAGGCTGATGAAGAGTGTTGCAACGAGAAAGGTTGCTGAAAGTAGACAACAAAGAGGGTTGGAAAAACGGCTACAATCACCATATGAAGGGGCGCATAACCGATTAATATGAGCATATATGTGTATATTTTCTATTTGGATGGTAGAGAGAGGACACCTATGTGAAGAAGTACAGAAAAAGTCGTTTGAAGTGTGTATGATGGAGATAATACTTTATACCATAAAAAATGAGTTTTCTGAAGGAAAAAAAGGACTTTGAAGTGTTGATGCCTAATAACTTTATTGAGAAGAAAGAAGAAGAGGAGCAGCCAACAGCCATAGAAAGGTAATGCACTACCTAAGTATAATCTTAATTGTTTAAGTTGATTTAGAGAAGCCTTAGATAGAGATTTGGTGTAAGTGAGGTGAAGAAAGAACCAATTTTTATGTAAGTTTTGATTTCGAGGTATCTTACTCCCAACTTGAGGGGTGTTGAAGAATATGAATATACGTTGATTTAGTATTAGTTTTGTAATTTATGATATTTGGGTATTATTGTAATAGCTTGTAGTACTAGGGGTATTTTGGTAATTTTGTGTCTAGCAACCCATTGGTTGAACATTATGTATTAGAGTTAAAAGATTAAGAAAAAGAGAAAGAGAGGGGAGGGGGGATTTATTGGAGGTTTGCCCTCCTATTATCTCCATATTTTCTCTTCGTAGTTTTTCTTATGTGTGTGATATTCAATCTTTCACTCCGCTATACACGTTCTCCAATAATATATTCAATCTTTTCTTGGGTAACAATGCATCCACCTCATCGATCTGCCACTTGCATTTTCTATACATGCTGATGATTGACAGGAGCCGACCCCGTCTAGTATGGGAAAAGGCTTAGTTGTTTGTTGTTGTTGCTGATGATTGACGGCTTAGCACGTCAACATATAATATGGCTGGTCAGTTACTGCTTTAGATGATATTTGATTTTCAATTGTCATCTTTTTGTTATACCACCCATGTTGCTTTCATTTTATCTAACTGGTGCAAATTATTTATGTGACATCTAGATCAATTTTTCAAGATTGTTGAGTCATTGATCCTAAATATTTAGATTATTTGATTGAGATATGCAAATATGTTTTACTTCTCTCCATTAATAGTCGGTGTCACCATCTTATTGAACATGCTTTTCATTTCCATATACTCAAACTTTGGTTTACTAACTGGAAGTACCTTAGCTTCTAGGGTTTTTGTTGAATGTCTAGGTTTCCTACTTTCTTTTATCATCTCATCTGCCAAAACAACGTTATTGTGAATATCTTGCACTATTTGTTGGTTCATCTACAACCAGATGAAGAGAACGCAACTACCCCGTCATATATTCCATTATAAGGATGATATGCATGATGTACAACATTCATTTTTTCTTCAAGCTATTGAAATAGTATTGAGATAATATAATATGCAAATGGTATCTAAGCATCTACTTATAAAACTGAACTATCAGATGCTCCACTTTGATGCATGTATAATCACATCCCCCAAGTTAGATTTACGAAAGTGTGTGCAATTAAAATCATATTCCGTGCTTATTCAAACAGTACGAAAATGAAAGCATATTTGTGCTTATCACTAAGAGTTTTGCTAGTACAAAATCTCTCCTTATACAGAATCATTCTTTATATACTCAAATGTGCTGATCAAGACGATTTATGAGGGAACAGTTTTACAGTGCCTTATGAGCTCAGCATGAAGGGAGAAGATGAAGAGTGGGCAAAAGCCTTTATGCAGCATCTTTCATCGAAAATTGAAGGATCCAAACGTGTCTGGAAGCATTTGAAGTTGGAAGTCAGTGAATGCTATCCTCGGTCAGTTGTGTTGTAAAAGAGTTCGACACTGACTCATGAGTCAGGCGCTTGCAAAACTCCACTCTGAGCCAAATGATTCATTTACAGCCAAAAGAAAGAACAAGTTTGTAGCCGTTCCATCATGTGGAAATTGAACAAGGCTGTGAGCTCAACACTAATGTTAACAGCGTCTCGGATACTATTTTCCACACGTAGCTTCGAGTTTATTGGTTTTGATTCTCATATGGCTGACAGTAGAATGGGTTGAGGAAAGTCTTTTGGTACACTGGCATTTTGATATTGCAAGGTAACACTATTTTATCTACTAATTTATGCTACATAAAAGGATGATGCTCTATCTTCTTGGACATTCACTTGATTATTTCCTAGGATCATATACTTTTCCAAGGGCCCCTCTTTCTTCGGGTCTGGATAGTAAAACCAAACCTTAGCCCACATTAAATGGGGTTGACTATGTGGATTCTTTGTCGCCATTGTGCACCCTCTTTGTTGCATAATTCAACAACTAAGCCTTTTCTCATATTAGATGAAGTCGGTTACATGGATCCTTTGTTTTCACAAAGTTCTATCATGTGTCATACTGGCAGTTAACTCAACATAAGCTAAATCTCTTTCTTATATAATTATTTCCATCTTTTTTTTGAATAAAATTACTACAAGTGCTAACCAAATGCACAAGGAGAATAGTTTGTCTAGCTGAGGGGTCAATTCTAATGCCTTCAGGTTAAATGCCAATCAAATCACACCTAGAGTTAGCAATTTTTTTTCCTGTTTTTGTATAGGCAAGATGGGGTTAGCTGACTCCAACTAGAATACAAAAGAAATATAAATGATGTAAATTGATGTTGATGATCGAAGGTTGATGCTCACGATGCAACTTCGACAAATTGCCAAGATTCCAAGTCACCCGAGTATGGGGTGTCAAACTCAAATATAGCAATCAAGAGAGCGGAAGCAAGCCAAACACAAAGCAAAAGTTGTACGATGATAGTATGATTTATTCATGAGTGATTGGGGTATTTATATAGATCACATATGTTCATGGATATTAAAAAAAATATAAGAAAGCAAGAAAGCCAACCTTAAAGGCTGGCTATTGTGCACAGGACTGCACAACAGTCCAACGGCTACTTAACTAGCCGTTGGAGGCCAGTTGCCAACGGCTAGTTGACTGACCCCCCAGGCCCTAGTAGCCTAGGCCAATCCAGCCTCAAACACGGGCCCTAGTGGCCCGTACCTATTACAATTAACACCACCCCTCAAACTTATGGGGTATATACCGAAAGTTTGTCCAACAAAAACTGAAAATGAGTGGTCGAGAGAGATTTAGTTAAGAAATCTGCTAGCTGCATCTTAGATATGACATAACACAATGTGATCTTCTTGTTCAAACATTCTTCACGAATAAAATGGCAATCCATCTCGATGTGCTTCATCCTTTCATGGAAGGTATTGTTTGAGGCAATGTACATGCCGCTTTTGTTGTCACAATACATGATGACAGGATGTTACAAAGTAACTCTCAAAATACATAGAATAGTTGTAATCCAAGAAATCCTTGTAGCAGCAGTAGTCATGACTCGATATTCAGCTTTAATGGATGAGAGCGACACTTTCTGTTGCTTCTTACACTTCTAGGAGATAAGTGATTCACCTAGAAAAACACAAAAATCAGTCGTAGAGTATCTGTCATTGACATTTTCATCCCAATCAGCATCTGTATATATAGATAAATCAAAAGACGAAGAAGAAGTTAAGTGAAGCACCTTGTTAGAAGTATTTTTAATATATCGAACGATGCATAAAACAACACTTATATGAACAGAAGTTGGTGTCTTCTGAAATTGACTCGTTGTATGAAGTACATGAGAAATATCTATTCTGATAATAGTGAGATATGTAAGAGCACCTATGAGTTGTCTGTACGGGATGGGATCAACTAATTTTCACTATTAGTTGATCTTAACTTGGTACCTAGAACTTCTGGTATGTCTACTATTTTGTTATCTATGAGACCGGATCTTTCAATGATATCATTTGTAAATTTAGTTTGAGATATAAAATACCTACAACTGTTTTTAGTAATTTCAATATCCAAAAATAGTTTAAGAGCCCTAAGTCTTTCATGTCAAATTTTTGGTGAAGATTACATTTAACCTCTGTAATTCCTACTTTATCACTCCCAATGATGATCATATCATCCACATACAATAGCAGAATAACAATACCTTATTTTGTTTTTCATACAAATAAAGCAATGTCAGTATAACAAGTTGTAAAATTATGCAAATGCATAAATTTTTTAAATCGATCAAACCAAGCCTTAGGAGCTTGTTTTAGACTATACAAAGCTTTTTGCCATTTAATAGCATGACCAAGAGGAACATTAAAGCTAGGAGGAAGAGTCATATAAACTTCTTCAGTCAAATATCATTCAGAAAAGCATTTTTAACATCAAGTTGGAATATATCCCAATTCCTAATGGCACTAAGGTTATAAGAATTATAATTGTGGTCATTCTAGCAATCGGAGCAAATATTTCATCATAATCAATACCATACTCTTGAGCATAACCCTTTGCAACCAATCTAGCCTCATATCTTTCAATATAATATAGACTCATCGACATCTAATAACCTTCTTATCTTTTGATATGGGTACAATTGTCCATGTCTGAGCTTTATCTAAGCCTTTAAGTTCATCCTTCATAGCATCTTCCCATTCCGGAATACCTTTAGCTTGATGATAAAACTTGGGTTCTATAACTTTATGAAGAGTTGCAATTAAGTTTTTGCATTGAGGTTCAAAAGATTCATAGGAAATAAATCATTGAGACAGTTTTGAGACCCTAGGTTCTAAACATGTGTCATTAGTTTATCTATGACATCGTGTATAATGTAAAGGAAAGGGTTCAACACTCAGTTGGGGATCAACAGTTGTATTTGGAACATCACTATTCTCAAGAGTAATATTCTGATAATCTACAGAGTCACGGTCATTATCTTTTTCTAGATCAAAGAAATCTTGAGTTAGGGAGAATTCAAAATTTTCTAATGGTTTAGACTTATAGTAGGCATCATTCTCAAAAAAATTTACATCCTTAGAAATATATAATTTGTCATTCAAAGGATCAAAACATCTATATCCCTTTTTCTCTATGTCATAACCAAGAAATACACATTCGATAGCCCTAGTAGACAATTTATCATTCTTATTAGTATAAACAAAACATCTACATCCAAAAACTCTAAGCCTTTCATAATAAGGAAAAATATTATATAATTTTTCAAAGATAAAATATTTTTAAGATTGGATGAAAGCATTCTATTTATAAAATAAATTACAGTAAGATTAGCTTCTGCCAATAAAAATTTAAGAACATTACTCACAATTAACATAGTTTGACATGTTTCTATAATATGTCTATGTTTCCTTTCAGCTAAGCCATTTTGTTGAGGCGTTTTACTGCATGACTTTTGATGAAAAATCTCATTTGATTTAATAAATTTTTGGAATTCATTTGACATGTATTCCCTTCAAAATCCAATCTAAAAATCTTAATGGTAGCTCCAAATTAATTTTTGATCATGTTGCAAAAGATTACAAATTTCTCAAACACTTCTGATTTATGTTTCAAGAGATATATCTAGGTAAAGCAAGTAAAGCCATCTACAAATATCACATAGTATTAAACTCCTTCCTTAGAAGCAACGTGCACGGGGCCCCAAACATCCGAATGTATTAAATCAAAAGTTTTGTTCGGTAATATAGTTTCTTTCTCCAAAAGGGAGATGATGTATTTTCCCAAGAATACATTATTTACATTCAAACTTTTGTTCTCTAATATTTTTCATCAATGAAATGTTACATAATTTTTATAAATCCAAATGCCCAAATCTTCTATGCCAAAGAGTAGCATCTTGCACTACATTAGAAGATTCAAAATTTGGCATAACAAGATAATCTATTTTCTATAGTCCATTTTCTCTATGGCCTTGACCAATCACCTTCTTCGATAGGTGATCATGCACCACACAATATTTTGATGAGAAAGTGACTATACAATCATTATCACAAATTTGAGCAACCAAAAGTAAGTTCAAGTTAAGTTTAGGTATAAAGCTTACATTTTGGATTAATTTTTTTTTTTAAATTCCCTATTTTCTTAATTTGAAGTTTTGTACCATCGACTGTAAACACATGTTTTCCAATGGTTTTACAAGATTCAATCAAGGAATTTTTATAATGTATCATATGAAAAGAGGCACTCGAATCTACAAACCAAAACAGAAAGGTGGATAAAGTATTCCCGGATATGTTTGCTTTTTCCTTAAATATTTCTTCTATGTATGCCTTAATGTTGTTGGACAAGACTCTTTCTTTTTCTTCCACGACTTCCATATTTCCAAACTTTTTCTGAAGAAGATGACAGGTAGTTTTAATATGCCCACTTTTCTTGTAATAGTGACAAATTATGTCCTTGTTAGGCCACGGACCCATAGGCTTCTTTGATATTCCTTTGGCATTTTTCGCATGTGAAGGCTTGTAAGTCTTCAAGTTAGCTTCCCATTTGGATGCGACAAGAATGACTTCTTTAGCAACATTAATAATTTTCAACCTTGTTTCCTCCATAACAAGGTCGATAAAAAACAATTCTCCTCTAGGTCTAGATTTTCTATGTATTAAATTTGATTTAATGTTGATTGATTTTTCGCATCTCTTAACCTACGCATAAACAAAAAGTAATATTGATTGTCCAAAAACTCTTAAAATTCATCTAATTTAAGAAGATTCCCAAATTTATCAAAGCTCCTTAGTTGGGTCCATAATTCCGAAAATGCATTGTGATAGTGTCTAATGTTTAAATTTCATTATTTAAGCATTATCATTCTTTCTATCAAATCAATTTGAAAAACAAAATCATCTTAAGAATGGAGTTCCTTTAAATATTCTCAAGTTTTAAATGCATTTTCGAAAGTTAATTTTATTTTTAAGTTTGTCATCTACATTTTGATATATAATCGAAGTAATTTTTGCATTCATTTTTTCTTATACTTTTAAGTCTTGCTTATATTTTCCATGAGCTTTAATAATCTCATCATCGTTCGAACCATCAATATTCAAAATTAATTCTATTATGGTTTCATCAATGTAATCCCAAAAATCTTTTAACAAAAAATATGTTTTCATGGTCCTAACTCAATTTTGATAACATTTTGGGTCAAGGATACATTTAAACATCTCATTTTTGCTTTTTATTTCATGCAAAATCAAAAGATTTAGACTAACCTGAAGTTTGGTATGTTTTCTCAAAATTTGTACCATGACACGCTTTATAGTGCACTCGATTCCTTTAATCTGAGGCTCTAATACCATGTAAATTGATGTTGATGATCTAAGGTTAATGCTCACGATGTAACTTCGACAAATTGCCAAGATTCTAAGTCACCTGAGTATGGGTGTCAAACTCAAATATAGTAATCAATAGAGCGGAAGCAAGCCAAACACAAAGCAAAAGTTGTACGATGATAACCACGATACGATACACTAGGGTGTATCGTAAAAGTCAGATTATCGTAAAAGTTAAAGTATTGTGAGACAGAAGGAAGCTTTGAAGAGAATGTTCTCCTCAGATGAGTGGCAACAATTTACAAAGTTGCCTCAAAACAAAAAAAATAGAAAGTTGAATGAGATTGCAGAAACAATATTTAGAAGTTTATTTTGGAATGTATGTGTTAGATTATTGAAAATTACTTGTCCTTTAGTGAAAGTTTTGAGATTGGCTGACAGCGAGGAGAAACCATCTATGGGATACCTTTATTAAGCCGTGGATAGGGCAAAAGAAGCTATCAGAAATAACTTTAATAGAAAAAATAGAGATTATGTGTCTGTTTGAAAAATAATTGATAGTAGATGGAATAAAAATTGCATCAGCCTATTCATGCAACAGCCTACTATCTAAACCCATCATTCCGATACTCAACAACCTTTAAAAGGGATGGTGAGGTTAATCGAGGAATCATTGATTGTATCGACAGATTAGTCCTTGATGAGAGTATAGCATATGCGATACATCAAGAGATGGAGATATATGATAGTTCTCTTCACTTGATGGGTTTGCATGTTGCAATTCGCAACCGTACTACTATGCGTCTAGGTAAATTGTTTATTTTCATATTTAAGTTGTATCTTATATTATTGTGGATTATGTCTCTAATGTTTGTCTTTTTTTACAGATGTTTGGTGGAAGAGGTTTGGAAGTGATTGCCCAAACCTTAGAGATTTTGCAGTGAGAGTCTTGAGCCAAACCTCTAATGCAACAGGTTGCGAAAGAAATTGGAGTATTTTTTAACACTTCCATACAAAGAAGCGCAATAGGTTGGAACACAAAAGACTAAATGATTTAGTTTATATTCATTGTAACATGCGCCTTTGT
Source organism: Brasenia schreberi (assembly GCA_036023115.1). Lineage (NCBI taxonomy): Eukaryota > Viridiplantae > Streptophyta > Magnoliopsida > Nymphaeales > Cabombaceae > Brasenia > Brasenia schreberi. The sequence continues at coordinate 3,901,351 of JAYKKT010000054.1, read as the reverse complement.
AAAAGGTAATGTTGTATTACTTTCAAATTTTCAAGTCAATATTGTTTAACTTCAATCTTCAATTGTTAATATTATTTACTAATTGTTTATCTTTGTTTATCGTAGGAAATTAAAAAAGTAAATAGAGAAGAAAGTCAGTTCGATCCAATAAGTTTGGATAATTTTGATATATTAGAAGATTGGGTTATGGAAGACACTGAAGAAAATGCCCTCCTAACTGAAGAAGACGTTGCTTGGATTAATTTAGAAAGAGCGCAACAACAACATCAAGGAGATGAAGAATTTGATTTCGAAGAAGAAGGTGTCGCTGATGATGATGATGATATGCAACAAGGAGAAGATGAAGATTATTTAGTTGATGATCCTGATTACAATTTGTAAAATGTAACATTGTAACTGTAAATAGCGTCTATATTTCATTTTTTGGATTCAAAATATGTAAATTTGGATGCAATTGTTCAATGTTGAATGCTCAATCTGTACTAAACTTACATTATATAAATTTAAAGCAATCACTAGATTTTTCTTGAATTTTTTTTATTTTTTTCGGATTTTTACTAATTGTTATTGATTTTTAATTAATTTTTATATTATTTTAATATTAAAGTACGATATGATACGATATGCCTGTATCGTGGAGCATAGCGATACACGATATGATACGCGTCAAACAACACTAGATGGCAACATAATTTATTCATGAGTGAGGGGTATTTATATAGATTACATTTGTTCATTGATATTAAGAAAAAACAAAAGAAAGCAACACAAAGCAAAAGTTGTACACAGGACTGTATAGCAGTCCAACCACTAGTTGACTGCCCCCCCAAGCCCTAGTGACCTGGGCCAGTCCAGCCTCAAAGGGCCCTAGTGGCCCGTACCTATTACAATTAACAAATGAAGCATATAGGAAAGCCACTATCTCCGCTCATGTAAGGGATCATCCTTTCATGGTAGGTCTCAAACTCGGATAAAGGAGGGTTGTGTTAGGCTTCCGACAACCAACGTGAAACTTTGTCGGACTTATTTATCATGAATTTTACAAATTATTATAGGGCTTTGTGAAAACAAAGAATCCATGTAACCGACCCGAAAAGGCTTAGTTGTTGTACATAGGAAAGCCACTATATCGTTCTCCCCAAGTACAACAAAGGAAAAACCGAGCTCTATCCAAGGCAGTATACACAAAGTCTCCTACTCTATACAAACCAGAGAACACAAAGTAATGTAGTTTCCACTCCAAAAATACATGTAGATAACTTGCTGCACCTCTATCTACATCATTCCAGTCGGTTAGCGTCATTGCTCCATCTCACAACTCCTCTTCTATCAATTGCTCCTCTGCTCATGACAGGCAACAGCGCTTACTGTATTCCAAGGTCCACCACCTTCATCTTCCTGCCCAATCCGCAGGAGAAGCAACAATGGCTGGCACATTTGCTCCAGCTTGATCCCCGTTACGAGGTGTCAACACACTTCAATAATCAAATACTCTCCCTTGATGCTCCTTGAGCATCAGGTTAAGTATAATATAACCGAACTTTCTCTCAATGGCGTGACAACCACTCGACTGTATACTAGCTCCACATAGCTGAGTTGTTGTGCTCCCTCTCTTTAGTGCCTCCCTTACTACTATGGCTCCACTCCTCTCTTCCAACCTAGCGTAGTTCTGTTGTGCATTACAGTCGTCACCTAGAGGCTGCTCTACCATGTCCATGTCCTCGATATGTTGGCAAATCTTGAGTAAAAGAAAACTAGTAATTTATAGTTATTCAAGGGCAAGCAAGGAGTGTGTGTGTGTGTGTATGTGTATATATATAAGTTCCTGATGTTTGCTTTTCAATTTTTTTGGTATTCTTCTTAATATTTTATAAAATTTAAAACACCTGTTAATGAATCCGTTGTTGATCATTGATGTACCTCTTTTTTTCCATGTGTGTATGACATTATGTGCTTTATATGCTCAATTGAAGTGGTTTCTGTAAATAACTGGATGTCACACCCTCTTTGATTTTTGCAATATTCCATTGCTCATGTCACATATTTATAATGTTAGCACAATAAGCAATAGCTCACTTGCCAGGTGTGGACTCACAAGTTGAAGGTGATTGATGAGTTCAATACCCGGGGCATGCTTCAGCCTCCCCATTGTACCAAACACATTTACAAAACGTGTTTGGTAGACCCCATGTCTGGCTGCCATACTCTGTTTAGAACTGGAAATTATAGCATAATTGCAAAGGAATATATTTCATAAGCTTGCTTATGAGCTCAGAATGCCACAGATCCCACTCCTAGTCCTTTAAACAACATTAATGAATATCCACAAACAGAAAGTAAATGAAAATGGGTACAAGAAACTTTCAACATTTTCTCAGTAAAACTATAGTTGAGACGAGTAGACCGTGATTTTGAAGTTAAAGAAGCTTCTTCCTTTCGAAGAAGGTCTTCAAATGCCATAGTTGCAATCCGGCGACTGATAAACAAACAATGAGAGAGAGGAAGCCTAGTAAGGCCATTTTCGAGTTTGTGTTTCTGTTAAGCTCCTGCATTTCCTCCTCCCTGCAATATCCAGCAATAGGGTAAAAACACTTGAGGCCTGTCAGGGTTTAAGTTAAATGACTACTTAAAAACGTGTAACCGAGTTTTAGAAACTAGTGGCATTCCGAGTCTAATACTGAGAAGGAGCAATACCTTGTTCGCAGATAAAACATCTCTTCGTGGATTGATTGGACGGTTTCTTCCAATTTTTTCAACTCCATCTCCATAACCTGAGATCATAGCAGAACGATGAGCACTGATTTTTCAGCATTGTCATCAACCAAATGCCGCTCCTAAGACCATATTACAACAAAGATAGAGCTAGGCAGAGTTCCTTACCAAATTCATACTTGAACATCAAACTCTTGACATCATTCAATGAAGGTTTCATAAATCAACCCCTTTGCCAGGAGACCTGTGGCTACTTTGTACCTAATGGAGAAGTTGAAAGTAGCAGCTCTACTCTAGATAGTTGTTCAAATCACCATTTCTAAGTTTGTTATCAAGATTTGTATCAAAAAAGTTTTATCCAGAAAATCTCGATTTGTTGAAATTCCTTGAGGAAACATTAAAGGTCACAAGGAAGGTTTTCCATGAGATATTGCTAAAGAATCAAACTTATTACAGCATATGAAATAACAACAAAATACAACAAATTTTATCCTTAAAATATTTAACAAGGTACGATATCTATTTTGTGAACTTCTTGGAGAAACAAGATTCTTTATGTGCTTCAAAGGTGGGAACCACAAGGAACGGATATCCAGTCTGCGAGCAAACTCAAGGCAACCTATTCAAAATTAGAAGGGGGGGTGGAGGACAGGTCAAGCACAAACCAGCATCCTAGTACAATGATGGAAGGATAACTTCAACGTGCCAATCTAGTGGACGAGCCACAAGGCCTTTACTAAGCTGTCATAGACTCGGTGTCATTATCATACGTTATTGAGTCACCTAGAAGGTGTAAGGATATCGAGATTCTTCAACAGCAATACAGCACCTTCAAGTGCTTCCTTGAGGTCTAGCAACCGTCGCTTCTTGTATAGGCAAGCAATCAGCCACAAGTGATCCAAAGAACACACCAAAAGAACAAATTCTTTATTGAATAACTCAAGACAGATTATACAAGATTAGCCACACTGGCTTACATTACAATACAACACTTAAGGTGCTTATATAGAGAGTAGAAAGACGTTGGCCAGCATCCAACATCTAAAAGAGTAGCCGTTGGATGCTGGTCACTACCAGCTGGCTGGCCCAATGGCTAGAAAAAAACTAAGGCGACTGACAGTTTGCTAACCAATGCTTGAAACCGTGGGCTGGAAGGGATTTAGTGAAAATATCATCAAGTTGATACTCGGTTTGAACATATTGAAGATCTAAATGTCCTTATAGATATTCTTCATGGGCATAGTGATAATCCATCTCTATATGGATCGTGCGTTCATGAAACGTATTGTTGTGTGTAATGTACATTGCACTCTTTTTGCCACAGTACATCTAAGGTGTAGGCTCTAATTTTACATATAGGTCGTCCAAGAGTTGTCCAAGCTGCCAATTGTATTGAATTAGTAGTCATCTCCTACCTTATGTTGTTTATTGCACTCCTATGAAATGGAGTCCCCTAAAAACACAGAAAATTGTTGTAGAATGTTTGTCTTTAACATCACCTTCCCAATCAACATCACTATAGGCAGTTAATTTTTCCTAAAAATACACAAAAAAATTGTTGTAGAATGTTTGTCATTAACATCACCTTCCCAATCAGCATCATTATATTCTTGTAAACACAAGATTCTTCTTCATTCTTGATGAAACCAAACTATTTTATTGTATCATCAAAATGAAGATTCCAAATTCTGAAGCTTGCTTCAATCCATAAATAGATCGTTGCAACTTGCACACCTTTCCAACATCCTCTAGAGTGGCAAAACCCTCAAGTTGTGTCATGTACACATCCTCGAGAAGATTTCCATTAAGGAAAGCAGTTTTGACATCCACTAATAATGATTCTAATAGTAATCATTTTTACCACCGGTGCAAACATTTTGATATAGTATAAACCATAGGTCTGACTATAACCTTTGGCAACCAACTATGTCTTATACCTCTCAATGTTGTCATCAGCTCTATACTTAATGGTGTATACCTATTTGCATTCCACTAGTTTTCTCTCCGAAGGTAATCTTACAATCTACCAAGTGTTATTATTCTCCTCAGTCTCCATGGCGTCCTTCTAGTAGGCCTCCTCATTATTTCTTGGCACCTGAATAAGGTCAGAATTAAGAGCAAACATCTTAAAGTTGTTTGAAGTATCATGATAAGAAATATATTGGGATACAAGATCTCTTCCCCCTTCTCAAAGCAAAAGGAGCATCCAAATCCTTTCTAGTTGGCTAAGTCACACAGACACTTCTAAGGGGTGGAGTGTCGACCTCGACACTGGTGCGACACCGATACTGACATCGTGTCGGTGCGGCATGGCAAAAAAATTGTAACTCACGGATAAATGGGTCTGGATAATGAAGATTGATTTGTGTATTATGATGAAATTAGTAGTTGTTTACCATTTATGTGTTTTGCTTTAATATAAAGTTGTGTACTTGCTATTTCATATACTTATGTTAATTGATGTCTCACTTGTTGTAGCTTGAATATTATATAATATATAATATTATATACTCTAGCCATGTCAGCGCACCCAAAATTTTTGAAATTTGTCGTATCTCGCACCCGCACCCGCATTTATGTGACATAGCTAGCTGGTAAGGTGATTGACTGTTCTAGTACTGAATCAGGTGGTTGAGGATTGGATGATAGATCCTTTTCTTGAGGCATGGTAGGTTGCAGAGTCCCCTCTAAAGTCTTCTTCTGCTATACACACACTTGCAACTCACATCTATTCTGATTTTCTGGTTCCATCTCTTCTTTTTGCACTCCCTCTTTTAAAGTGTTCACCATCCAGTTTCTCATACCTTTATACACAAGCTTCATTTGGTTGCCTCTCTGCATGTCCAAATCATCTTAGGCATGTCTCTTTCATCTCATCTTCTATCAGTGATTCAGTATTGTCCCCAACTTTTTCTCTAATAACCTCATTAGATCCTAGCTAACTACATATCCACCTAAATATCTTCATTTCTGTCATAAACATCTTTTGCACATGTTGAACTTAGCTGCTCAACACACGACACCATATAGCAGTGCTAGTGTAACTGCTGCTTTATAATATTTATGGAGTAACAGTTAACTTCCAGTATGCTCTCCACTAGATTACCACTAGTCAAAAAAATTATTTCAACTCCTATGTGGAAATCCATTGTTTGGTAACTTCCAAAGAATGAGATGCTTCAAACTTTGGCCCTAAACCATGCCTACCTATGATACCTTGCATTCATTTGGACCCTCGTGGAAGTTCAGGTTACACATTGTATGTATAGATCGATGACAAAGCTTTAGGCGATAGGTTGCATCTTAGACTCAGGTGTTGCAATTGCTAGGACAAAGGCAAAGGCTTGAACACCAACTTCACGACTCATTTAGAAAACCATAGTGATCTATACTACGCTCTGCAAATACAAGACTGAATGATCAGACATATCCCTGAAAGCATGTATATGTGTCCACTTAATTTATTATGCAAGAGACAGGTAAATTAAAAGAATAAATAGAAACAAGTGACTCAAAGTCATAGTCTATGAAAGATGTGAGAGAAGCAACACAAAGAGCCGCTCAGATAATCAATTTCTAGCTGTTAATCATAACTCTTCATAGCACGTCTTCTGGTCTTTGTCTACTACACCCATCTCCATCAATTGTATTCTTCCCTTGGATGTAACTGTTGACATTAAGAGTCGCATTGCGGAAGATTAAAACAAAAATATAACTAATATTAAGGTGGAAAAATAAGAGAGATTGAAGGAAGGGGCAGACCTCCAATGGAACCCCCCTCTTCTCCACACTTTCTTACACACAACCTCAATTCCTAATACAACCTATCAGCCCTTATATAAGGAGTTGTAAAACGAAAATTGACAAAAATGACCAAAATACTCTTAGTATAAAAAATTACCAAAATGCCCCTAGTATTTCAGGCAAGTACAATAATACCTAAAAAATCAGAAATTATAAAACTACCACAAAGAACACTATCTTCAACACCCCCCTCAAGTTGGGAGTGAGATACTTCAAACTCCAAACTTGCCAAAAATCTTCATATCTTTTTGCCACATTCTTCATCTATTTTCATCACTGATCTCATCATCACCAGCTTCTTTGGCTGAAAATACCTTCAACTTAGCATTATGGCTTATCATCATAAGCAACATCTATGGGTACAATATCAACTCAGCCTTCCTAGTTGTAACAACATAAACTCAACCTTCACGGCTGTAACAACTCAGCCATCCTGGCTGTAACCTCATCAAATCAGCCATCCTGGCTGTAACAACATCAAATCAGTCATCCTGGTTATACCAACATCAAATCAGTCATCCTGGTTGTAATAACAACAACTCAATCATCCTGACTGAAACAACACCAAATCAATCATCATGACTATAACAACATCAAATCAGATATCCTGGCTATAACAACATCAAATCAGCCTTCTTGGCTGTAACAATCATCATCTCAACCATCCTAACAGTAAATACATCATAAGTAGCTACTTAGGCTGCACCATACATTTTAGCAATCCTCATCACTGCAATCTTCACAAGAATTTTTCAGTTCTCTTAAACATTTCCTCAAACACTTGATGTTTATGTTAATCATCTCTTTATTGAGCATTTCATGTGCTAGTAAACTTTCCTCATGAATATTTCATCAAACACCTCATATGCATCCTTTATCTGCTCACGCTCTTTTCAACACAAGCTACTTCCTGAACTGAACCAGTAAGTAGTTACAATAAGAGAATCATAAGAGCACAGATCCTAGTGTTTCAGTTGTCCTCCAAAAGTTGATTTTCGCAACATAGGATGCTTCCACTTTCTTTTTATCCTTGGGGTTTACCAGAGCAGTCCCTTGCCGCAATTTAGACTCCATTTGACTGACCTCCATCTTAAATTGTGTTTCTTTGCTGCATTTTTCTTCCTGTGTCAAATTCAACTGCAAACTTCGGATCTCTACTTCAATCTGATTTGCTTCTTTCTTTTGTTCTTGCAATTCCTTTTTCAATTTGCCATATGATCAAGCTCTTCATTATTTGGGATACTAAATTGATCCTGCTTAGCCAGGTATATCTTCTGTTTCCCATATTCTTTGAACGAAATTTGACCACTATCAGCAAGCGTGTCAAGTGCTTTTTGAACTGCAGTCTTCTTAAGGCCATGCTTCTGCAGTGCATCAGCAATGTTCTGGGAATTCAGTGGCCTATTTTGCTTATTTACGAGGCTCAGAACTATGTTGAAGAATATGCTCTTACGCCATCTCCATTAGAGAACCATCTAGTAATACACATGAGTCATCAAATTTTCCACGCCTCAAACTAGTCTCAAAAAGTATTTAGTGCAGATACCCAGGTTCCAATGAGGATCTCAGCCCCAGCAGCAGCAAGTGTTTTAGCTATTGCCCAACCATAACCATTGTCATCAACAATACCAGCAATAAATGCCCTTTTTCCTCTAAGATCAATAGATAAGCTGGCTGTAGCAGAACTTTCATTTACTCCAGACATTACCTTCGTCACAACTCTATTATGTTTCCAAGTATTATGCACATAGCTTCGATCCAGTGGGAAAATTGATGATAATGACGACCTTGAAATTTTGGCCTTGGACTCTCCACCTAAACCAACTCTTTCCACAGCAAGACGTGGCTCCTGAATGTAAATGATGGCCACCATAAGTACTAAATGCAGCCACCATAGCCTTCACAACATTAAATTCTCTAACATTGCAGCCACCATTTGTAATAAATGCAGCCAATTAAATTCCCTAACACCATTCCGTTATCATATTGATTTGCAACTGCCAAACACCTTTCCATAATAATTTGCAGTTTCAAAGCCATAAAGTTGCCCAGGCTGCCATTAAAGACTCCAAATTTCAGGATACGGAGGCCCATCATTGCACTAAATGCAGCTAACCAATTCATTAAGATCTTGCACTACTTTCTTGGAAATATAAATACAGTCCATATTGCAGTAATTTGTGATAAGCGCGCAGCCACCATGCAGTAAATACAGTCCAAATTCCAATAACTGCAACCCTCCTGCAGTAAATACAGTCCACATTCCAACTTACATGTGCAATAAAGGCAGCATCCAATAATGAGCACCACGACACATACATTAGGTTCTATGGCATCCTGTTAAAGGACTCTTCAGCTTCCCTAAGTTTACCAGCTTGGCTCAAGAAAAAAAAAACACTAATCCACTTTCTTCATTCTTATACCAATGATCACATTGAAAATTTTTGTCGCCACATCTCTTATGAAAGGTTTCACAAAAAAACAAAGAAACTATCTGAGAAGAAAAGCTTGAAGAAAATCTCTGGATGAATAGGGAACTTTGATTCAGCAACCATCTTGTAGTGTTCGGGTATTTTTGGAGCATCGACATCCTCTGGGTTCCAAGCCAATGTCCCTGGAGGTAACACCTTAGACTGTACAGAAGAATTTGAAAGTATCACAGTAACTTCAATTATACTTAAATCTTGCAATATTTGGAGCAGGCGTGCTTCTTGTATGTAATAAATTCTAATCCATTTGCGCTAAGCAGGTAGCTTCAATATGCATGCAAAACAATAACCTTCAGTTTCACTGTGGTGAAACCATTGTTTACAAGATCTACAACTCTTTGTATGACATCCTCTGCTGAACCATTGGAATTTACAAGAGCACATATCTGCACCCTTGATACATTTGAAATGTCTTTTCCTGCTGCATCCATCTTGGTATTCCCAGAACACATACAACTCAACATCATATCTGACATGCTAGAACTCTTTGCTGCTGCTATTGCAATAAGGGAAGCCATCTCTAAACCATATCGAACACTTGGGAAAATTGTAGATGGTTGTACTCCGATGCTACTCCATATCCATGAAGCAAAGGATCCTCTAAGAAAGGGATGCAGATATCTTAATTCCATTCCCTGCATTCTGTGGCACAAAAATCTGAGTTGCTCTTCAACATCCACTAGGTCTTCCTTGTGGATCTCCATTGGTGACACCTCTCCAATTCCCACACTTCCCGTTTCAAGATGCAACATCAAAATGAACCCTTTCCTTCAACATTAGTAGGTCTGATACCATGTTGACATTCAGAGTCACATTGCAGAAGATTAAAACAAGAATATCATTAATATTAAGGAGGAAAAACAAGAGGAATTGAAGGAAGGGGCGGACCTCCAATGGAAGCCGCCCCCCCTCTTCTCCACACTTTCTTACACACAACCTCAATTCCTAATACAACCTATCAACCCTTATATAATATCCTTAGTACAGAAAATTACAAAAATGCCCCTAGTATTTCGGGCAAGTACAATAATACCTAAAAAACATCATAAATTATAAAACTAATACAAAGAACACTATCTTTAATAGTAACCTAGTCAATTCCCAAGCCAGCATGTTTTCTAGCGCAGATAATTCCTCTAGTTATAGTTTGTTGGTTGCTACTGCTCGGGATGATTGAAGTATTGCACGTGGTTTGATATTTCCTTTGGTGCTTGATCGGTATCACTAATGGTGGAATTATGAAGATGGTGCTTTAGATTACGTATCTCTATTAAAAGTAGCATCACAAAGAATCTTGAGACATGTATAAGACTGAACTGACTCACACACCTCATCTTTTTAAAGATTCTCACAAAATGAAAGCAAATAGAGAAGAGCAATATCACTCTTCAGGTTTTTGTTACCATAAGAAGCATAGCAGAAAAGATGTCATAAGAAGGTGATATGTCCAGGCAGCTTACACCGAAGTTGGAAGATTGGTTCACTAGTGAAAGTTTACAATACTGGCTCAGATACCTCTTACTAGGCACTCTTGGGTTGACCTTGGAATAAAAGGATAGGTTACTACAATCTGCGCTCCATTAGTGCTAAAAGTAGAAGGATCAAAAAGCATACCAGAAATAGTGATCACACCCAACCATTACATGGACCTCTACAAGATGCAAGGCCCTCCACTAAACCAAAACTTAAATCTTTCATATGGTGCAATAAACAGGGTGGCTACACTCGACTGTCACGTAAACCATGTTGATGCCCATTTTTACAAGGATTCTAATTCTTCCACTAAACCACAACTTATCTCTTTTGCCTTGATCCAATAAAAGAGTGATACCACAACATTGAATGGAGGAAGAACAAGATTGCGAACACATAACCTGACTGAATGCATGATCACTAAAGAGCATACAATTGATTAAAAAGACTCGTATGTAAACTATTACATTCCAAAATATCCTAAAATACTCTTAGTCTCCTAGAGAATCTGACAGCTTCTTTAGCCTTAAAAGTTTGCCTTTTAAAGCTTCTCCATTTTTGTTTTAAGTAGAAGGACAAATCTTTTTGATAAACACTTCCTTTTCCAACCACAAGGTGTTTTGTTTAAGTACGGATAACATTCTTCCTATGCAAGCACACAGTTTCCAAACAAGTTGATATTCAGTTCTAATCATATTAAACTGTGCAAATTTTCCAATTTATTCACCATGATAGATCTGCTAAACCTCATTAAACCAATTTCACCATCTAAATCAGTGTTGTAAGAGTGTAGCCCGTGATATGGTGCATTGTAACGTATGGTAAATGTTTCTAGAAAACTTTAAGGGTTTTGGAAAAAAATGAAAAAATCAAGAAAATCCTATATGATTGTTAAGAATCAACACAAGTGAGAAAAGACATTGACATTGTACGAAAACAATATCATATCGTGAATTTAATAATTTAACGATGTAAGGAGCTACATTAACTAATAATAACCATGATATGAATAAAAAATAAATATTAACTAACTGACCAACAAGGATAATCTATTCATTGGTCCACATGGCCAAAAAAGCTTCATTTTGCAAGAGAACCAGCTAAACCTCCCTCTTACACGAGTGTAGATGGAAAGGAATAAAAAACAAAGGGCATTAAAAGCCCAAGAATAAGGAAGGAGGCATGGTTTGAGTCACACACATGGCATATCGCTTGTATCGTATGATATGAGCAATACAGGCCATTTCTTTCAATGTGAGGCTGTATTGTGAGATACTTTTGGCCCTGCATCGTTTTGATTCCCCTCATGAAACGATATGATACCCACCAATATGGATAACACTGAATCTAAATTTTAATTAGTTTACAAGATCTAGATATATATCCAGGACATTCATGCCACAACCTAGACATAGGCATACCCAAGCACAATAGTTCAAGGTTTCAAATCCAAATAATCAAGATAATACATATGACTAGTCCCAATCTGCTGATTCTTCATTACAAGAGAAGGAATACAGTACATACCACAAACATAACTTTGTTGTTTAGAGCTAGGACTTGACAATATGGATCCAACTAGAGAAACAACACTAGTAGCTCTATCGTTCATTTGTTAACATCTCCTTCTAGTGTATAAAGATGGTTGTTCCTTCTTAGACCTACATAAATAAATAAAAAATAGACAGCACACCAGCAATGGTCTCCCTCCTAGTGTAAGCTCCAAAGTAATCTAGGCGATCCAAGTGAATTTTTAAAAGTCAACGGTTTCATTATCAAGTAAGTTCTTGATAATTTATCTAAACATTGCAATCCCCTCTTCGGAGACCTCACAACATTAACAACCAGGGGAAGGAAGAAAGGCAGATTATACACCATGATGCATGGGAAAAAACAAATAATATAAGAGACCACCTAAGGAAACTGAACCAGGGTAGAAATAAGATCATCGGCAGCTCGTTCTTACATCAATTTGCCCTTTCTTCGCCACGTTCGGCCAATCCTTTGCAGCAACGCCCGTCTTCCACTCGAATTCAACCGTAACTGTTGCTTCTGGCTTATGATCCTGCGCCCAGAAACACGCCATATAATCTCCTGCCTCCGTCGAAGTAAACGCGAAATTTCCCTTTTCCACAAGATCCGCAAAGTGAACACTGTTTCCATACGGAGAAGTAACCTAACCACCAACAACAACATCATTGTCATCATCATCAACAACAACAACAAGTGAGACAATAAAGAAATCTGTTAATGATAATGCCAAGATTGAAGGTTTTGGGCAAGGAAGGAAGATGAAGACGACGGCGATCTTCTTACTCTGACGGTGATCTTGTGATGTTCGGGAATCGGAGTGTTTTCGTCGTGCTTGACGACACTGTACTGGCCGACACTCATGGCGTTGATCTTGATGTCTTCCGCTATGCACTTGGTGTGCCCGGATTGAAGGTCAAATCGCAGAGATCGAACGGCAGGAAGCCCTAGAAGAACGATAACCAACGCCAACGACGCGAAGAAGGAAGAGGACGGTCCCATCGCAACCGTTGATCGGGCAACGAAGAGCGTTCGGACAGAGAGCGTTGAGACCAGAATCGAGTAGCAGGACGGAGAAAATGGCGATCGAAGAGGAAGACAAGCACACCAAAGGGGTAGAGCCGTAGAGATTTGGTATGCAAGAATCCATGATGCGCGTGTGTTCGTCTTCGTGTGATAAACGGTTAACTCCAACACGACACGAACTAATTAGCAGTAGGACGAAACTCCACCCTGGACCTCGGTGGTTCCCGGTAAACAGGGTTTCCGTTCCACCAAAACCTAGAGCCGGAACGGAACCAGCCCCGTCCGGTCGGATCCGGTTCCAGTCCCGCCATTCTCTGGTTTGATTCCTGTTTTGGTTCTGTTTCAGTTTCATTCAAAATTTTCATAAAATGAAGATGAGAATTTAAAACTGGAACCCATAAAATGAGCTGGAACTGCTGGGTCTGGCTCTGGTTCAGTTCCTCAATAGGTGGAAATAGAAACATACCATGAGGATCCCGGTTTCGGGTCTTGTTCAACCTGCCGGCTCAGGTCCAAACCTGCCCAATCGTCCTTCGTGTCAAACAAAAAATTAACATGATGGGCACTTAAGGCTGGTAAATGAGCAACCAATGGACAGTTGTTTACCTTTCATATCCTAATACAAGTTATATATATATATATATTGAATCTTGCATAATTGGATTTGGATTCGGGTTGGGCATAAACCCTAAAAGTGAATCCTGCCTGTTTAGCGGCCAATTGGATTTAATCTGATCAAATTCAATATTACCTACTGGAATTTCATTTGCTTTTTAAGCTGCTTATTGAAATTGAGTCCTACTGTTAATGATCATGTTCTGTTCATGGGAGCAAATATTATGAAATTTCGTTTGCTAATCCGCATTCTTGGTGCACCAAGGGGTACTTGCAAAAAACCCTTTGTATACGTCAGTTCCTTTTGGTGTTCCAAAGATTAACTTTCCTTATTCTCACTATTCATTTCTTAATCACATATAGCATGAACGCAATCTGAGTTGCCATAATGTGTGCGTGTCAGTTCATGTTCGTGTGATAAACGGTTAACTCCAACACAACACGAACTAATTGACAGTAGGACGAACCCCAACCCTGGACCTCGATGGTTCCCAGAAAACAGGGTTCCCAGTCTACCAAAACCTGGAGCTGGAACGGAACCAGTCCCGAGTCTATTCATCTTCTTGCACAAGACCCTTTGTATTACGTCAGTTCCTTTTGGTGTTCCAAGCATTTACTTTCCTTATTCTCACTATTCATTTCTTAATCACATATATCATGAACGCAACATAGGTTCATCATGAATAGTTATGTTTCTACACGTTCCTTGGATTTCTGCCTAGAGTTTTCAGTGATATGGCTGATTTTTGGATTTTTGTCGCTAACACGTCCGTAGATAAAGAAAAGACTATGCCTACCTCACAAGACGACCCGAACCCAACTTGGAAGCAATTCGACCTGCTTATAACCTAGCAAATCGGGTCTCAAATGAAAATGTTTATGCAAGATTATGTACCGAAAGAATGCATTTTGGACTCTCTCTCTCTCTCTCTCACACACACACACACACACACACACACACATATATATATATATATATATGTGTGTGTGTGTGTGTGTGTGTATAGAGAACCGAGTACATGCTCAATCTAATCTTTGATTAAATCTACTCCAATATCTCAACCGTTTAATTTGTAAGATCAAGAGTGGAGATTTGAATTAAAATTATCATTGTACTTTTATACTTTACATGTAATTCACTATATGCATTAAATGTAAAGTAATTCAAATCTCCTACCCAATGTTGGAGATGTTTATGGAAGATTAAATATATAAATATGTGTGTAGTGATTTGCATATATGATATTCCTATCTTATACCATTGGATATGTATTTGCATGTATAATATGTATATCATATATGATTTGCATTCTAATATACATACATATACATACATACATATATATATATATATATGTCTATACGTGTAACATACACTATGGAATAGACTCGCGTGTCTATTTTCAGTTAGGTTGTTAGGTCAGATTCAAAATTGCTAGGTCTAATACAACTCCAATTCCTTACATCCTTTTTGCTTTTCCAATGTATTGGAGGGTTCTTGCTTAATTGTCTAGGTGTTTTTTCATGTTATTTTGTATAAAATTCAGTTATCCAGTTATAGTGGATGTCATTTGATTGACTCTTGAACACAATCGGTTGGGTTAGGGCAGTGAATGATGATATGAGAAAATGGGTGGGTCAGAATCCACCTATTTTGAACCAAACCTGACCCATAGACACAATTACTTGCTGTTATTGAGGTTCTTGGACTCGCGATTAGTTGAAAAAGCGATTAAGAGAGTGTTTGATTACAAACCTCGGGCCTAAAGAATTAAAACTATAAACCCAATTTACCTTTAATCGAATATAGATCCACCGAACTAGAATGGTATAATCCTATTTTTTACATGATTACGAGGCCCAAGTAGCTAGTGAAATTGGGCATGTGATAACAGTTCTTCTGGGTTGGCATCATAATCAAACACAGCCTCCTTGAGTTGTTAGGCCACACTTAACAGTGGTAGCGTGTGGCGGATCTACATAAAGGCAAGGTGGGACGGCCATATTTGAAATGCCAATGAGAAAACCAGAGCTCACAATTAGATTATTGGTTATAATACACAGCTCACTCCGCCTTAACCAATTTCATGAACCGTTCATAGGAGGGAGAGCCCAAGCCAAGCGGAAGGAGGTAGAAGCCTCCCGCCCCATCTCTCTCTCTCCCTCACTGGATATAATAGGACTAAAAAGACTATTCTACCCTTGGTTGGTTTCAAAAACTAAAGTTATTAACTCATATGACAGAAAGTCATGAATGAGGATGAATCCATTGAGAAAAATTAAGTCTGAATTGAGAAAAATAAAGTCAAAAGGAAGAAAAGTTATAGGTTGTAAATGTATTGCAAAAAAAATATAAAGTCAACGGGTCAATCGATAAGTTTAAAGTGAGGTTGGTTGCAAAGAGATTCTCGTAAAAGGAGGAGATAGATTATATTGAGACATATTCTCCTGTTATTAAATTTACATCCATAAGAATAATCCTAGTGAAATCATCATATTATGATTTGGATTTACATCAGTTAGATGTAAAAACTGTTTTTTCTATATGAAGATTTAGATGAAATCATATATATGTATCAGCCTAAAGGATACATAGTTGAAGGCAAAGAAAATAAAATATATAGGTTGAAAAATCCATATATGACCTCAAACAATCGTCTCGCCAATGGTTTTTGACTTTTCAAATGCCATTATTGAACTTGGATTTGTTGTAAATGAACTTGATCACTATGTATAAGCTTGGAATAGTGGGAGACACTTTGTCATCTTATCATTATATGTAGATGGCATATTGTTGATTGGAAATGACAATGAGATAATTGTCAAAACCAAGTCACGGTTAAATTCAAAGTTTGAAATGAAGAATATGAGGGAAGCATCATATGTCTTGGGTATAAAGATTTTTTGAGATAGAGAATCTAAACTTTTATCCTTGAGTTAGGAGAGATATATTGATTATATCCTTAATAAGTTAAAAATGAGTGAATATAAGTTTGCTTCTACACCTATTGCAAAAGGGATAAAACTAAGTAAGATTGATTGTCCCGGTGAAAAAGACGATAAGCCTAACATTCCTTATGCATAAGGTATAAATAGCTTGATGTATGCTATGTTATGTACAAGACTTGACATTAGCTTTGTTGTTGGTCTTATAAGCAAATATCAAAGTAATCCCAAATGGCAACATTAAATAGTTGTAAAGAGAATTCTAAGATATCTAAAATGAACAAAGGACTTAAAATTATGTTTTTATTCGAAGATGGAGTTGTTTCTTGGACATGTAAGAAACATGGTTATATATGCATACACAAGAAGTTGAGTATGTGGCTTATTATATGACTACAACAAGTGTCATCTAGATAAGCCGTTTCATACGAGATTTAAAGCTACACATAGTCGACAAGCTAATTATCATTTACTGTAACAATGCAACAATTACTCTAATAAAGAGTGGAGCTGACAATTATAAAAGTAAGCATATAATGGTAAAATATCACTATGTTCATGATATGGTTATGAGAAAGGAAATATTCATCTCATATATGCTAACTCAAGATATGTTGGCAGACCCTTTGACTAAAGGCATAACAGAATATCTTTTCTGAAAATATGTTACAAACATGGGTTTGAGATATGTTTGATTATTGTGTAGGTAAAAAACCATACAACGGTTAATGATTGCAATAGCAATAATAAAATGACATTACTAGGAAAATCCCGTAAAAGTGTGAGAAAAATCAGTATATCATATTATTTTGCTCGAATGGCTCAGTAAGAGATGTGAAGCTGAGAAATGGCTATTCTCAGCAGTTTCATAGGAACCACTAAATTCGTCATCTAGCAATTTCCCATGGAAGTAGTTACAGAGCAAATTTATAACAGCCTGTCTATTACGAATGAGCTCTCTAACCGATTGGATAAGAGTTCCAAAAATGGAAAGCCCAGATTGGATATCCGGGATAAGGAGCCAAGTGCTCCTCTATAAATACAAAGTAGCACACACACAAATGATACAGTGGAAAAAATGAAAGAAAACCTCTTAGAAAAACTGATTGTGTGGGAACCGGAGAACATACCTCAAACCTTCCTCTAGTTTTGCTCTGTCTTCTTCCATTTCATCTATTGTGTAACTTGTTTCGACGAAAGCTATGAAGAAACCCGGTGAGGCAGTCGGAGGGTCCAGCAGCAAGACTTCGCCGGATGCCAACACTATGAGAGTCGAACTCTCCACTAGTAGTAACAACATTACAACGCCCTGCCATTGAGCTAACAATCTCGATGCTTAATAAAACGATGATCAAGTAAAGGTAAGACTAGTGACCCTGAAGTAACATGCTTTACTGAGTGAAAAAGTCAACTGTTCTCTTATGTTATCTTGGAGAAGTTGCCTTTCGAGCGGTGGGTGCAATGTGTTCCGTCCTGATAACCCTAGTATTTTTCTCGTTATACATATGACCTCTCTCTCTCTCTACCAAATCTGATGAACCAGGTATGGGTGTCTTTAGATTCATACAAAATGTCAAAACCGAGTCATAAGATCCACTTAAGCAGTACAAACAACAACTCACCTGACTAGGATGTCGGCTCACAAGTTGAAGGTCATAAGATCGACACCTAGCGTATTCATCTGGCTTCTGCCTCCCGTTCTACCTAAACACACATACACATGCATGTACGCGCACACACTTTAGTCAGATGAGATACGGGGAATCGTATATCCGGTCCCTTTGGCAAACTCCCTACCAAGGTTTGAGTGTGCCGAACATGGAGCGGTTCCATATGATACTTGCCATGCCCGCCGACCAACAACAGACGAGAAGTGAACTGATGTGGGAAACCTGTTTGAAAAGCTTTAGTGAGAATCGACTTTTGCACCACAATGTATTCTAAATGGAGATTCATGGAGTAACAATTTTATGACGTTGAATTTTGATCCTTTGATTTTAAAACCTTGTTATCCAAAATTCACCAATCAAACAATCAATTCGTATGAAAGGGTGTATATATATATATATATATATATATATATATATATATATATATATATATATATATATATATATATATATATATATATATATATATATAAGTATGTAGAGTGATTGGATCCTATCACCACTCATGTTATTCACTCATGTTTGACCATTATTTTTTAGAACATGAGTGTAATAACGTTATCATTCGTCTTTTTTTGAAAACCATTGAAGTTTCTCTTATTTTTTTTGAATTATACTTGTGCTACTGAAATTTAATAGGATAGTCCGCATGTCAAAGATAGGTAAGATCCGATTTTTAAAATTATTTAAATTATATGCATGCTGCTGAAAAGTTATATGTTGTCATGAATGAGTATGTAAGATGTGGGTAGGATCCAGTTTTTCATAAATATAAATATATACATTAAGAAACATAGTGAATGAGCATACAATTTGTGCTTAAACATCCTTAAAGATGTCAACTATCTCATCTTTAATATGTTGAGTTATGAAATAAAAAGTTTGTATTTTTGTAAGGTGCATTTAATGTAGTCAGTATTATTTTGGTTTTTACTTAAAGATCTCAATTGTTGATTTCAACAATTGAATCGTTGAGCATAGATGAGTATGCATATGGATTACAATGTATATATATAGAGCAGAGTCAATGTACATACCCATCCATATTTAAATCTACTAAAACATCTCCATTGTTCAACTGATGTGATCAACAATGAAGATTTTAATTTAAAAAGTATTTGACTTATCATGTGTATCAAATGCAAAACACAAAAGCAAAACAATAAGTTTCGCTTTTTAAATTCAAGTCTATACATTTTATCTCACCAAATATTCATTAGAGATCTTTGATTAGATTTGAACATGAATAGATGTATGCATTTACTAGTTTCTCTCTATATAGAGAGAGGTGGTGAGAGCATAGTGCATGCACACATCCATTTATTATTAGATATACTTCACAATTTCTACCTTTTGATTGTCATGATCAATAAAAGATATTTAAATTTTAAAGGTTTAATGTACTATATGTATTAAATACCAAGTATAAAAGATATAATGATATCGTTTGCTTTCTAATTCAAATCTTTATAGATCATACCGATTGAACGCTAGAGATTTTTTAGTTAATTTGAGCATATATATATATATATATATATATATAAGGAATTCCTAAATACATAATATATTTTGGTACATAATCTTGCATAAAGATATCTGACATTTGATCATTGAGATTAATAATAAAGATTTGAATTAAAAGTATTATTCTACTTTTATTTAATGTACCATATGTATTAAATATAAAATAATTTAAATATCTAGAATTGACCTTAAAATTTGAATAGTGAAAGTATTTATGTAAGATGCATGATAGGATGCCCAGTATATATATTATCAAAAAACAAATAGCAGCTTATTTATACCCGTTTTTGTAAATCTCTCTAAACCAAAGGTTGCACATGCAACGCACCCATAAAGGCTTTTCAAGTTCTGTTTATTCGCATATGCCAGCTTTTTTGGCGCATAATTCTGATATGTCCTCGGCATATCTTCTGATTTTGTGTACTTTCTCTTATTGAGCAGTGTACGTTGGTTTTGGAGCTTGTTGTAATGAATGTCAACTTTGAGAAGAAGTGAAGACCTCATATTTGACCTACTGGGCGCATCTAGTCTAGTAGGTATCTCACCTTGGCTCATTCTGAGCTCGAAATGAGCTATGACTTGGCTCCTACAGTTTGCTGAGACAAGTTTGAATATAACCAGGCAGTGGAACTCTTTTCGAGGCCAACCCTTTACATTTAGGACAAAAATTATGTATAGACTGTAAGCTTTGGAATCGGTGGGTATGATAATGTTCGTACTTTTTCACTAACCAACTTAGCTAATTTCCTGAAGTGTATATAACAGATGAAATATGTAACACATGAAATTAGATTACGCGGTGAATATTCAAAGAGTGCATAGATTCAAGAAAACATTATAGCTAATTAGTTAATTTGGGTAACTATCCTTAATGGGTCAAGAGTCACAACAATGATTAGCACAAAGGCACATTGTACAACTTAAAAAATAGTGTGGGTTTTATTTCTTGATGAAAAGTACACAAAATTATGAAGTGATTAAAGTTTGATAAACAAGCTTGCCTTGGGCTCATTAATGTGTAACCCATTAATTTATGAGTTTATCTTGCTGTAAATCCAAAAATCAAGTGAGAATGAAGAACCAGAGTTTAGCGAGAGGAGAGTGAGGCTTACAACCTTAAGTCAACTCATTTACCTTGTTTTGACCTCAACTAATATGGTAAACGTATTTGGAGAACATGGTAAATGTGCACAACATATTTATATTTATGTGCAAACATTCTTAAAGATTTCGAGATCAACAATTGAGTTTTGAATTAAAAAGTAAATGGTATTTTTGTATTTTTTTGATGCATTAAATGCATCTAGCACTATTTTGCCTTTTACTTTAAAGATCTTACTGTTGATATCAATAATCAAATAGTTTAAATTTTAAATAAATTTTGGCATAAATAAGTGGAGTGGAATAAAGAACATTTACACTATCACCCCTAATAAAAACTGAAATTTATTACCCATGTATTGAAACATAACTCATATAAGTCACTCATCCTCCGCTCATCAGCGGGCCTAATGCACTTGTTTATGTATTTTGTATTAGAATAGTAACCCATTTTTGCTATACATGTATGTTTTTGTAATATATTTTTTATGTATATATTACATACACCAATGCAACACGCACACATTTTTCGGTTATAGGTCATTCATTGGACACAGATTTTCTCTGTTGGATCTAACGTCGCCACCAAATAAGTTGTACTTCTATACTTTTATTTAGTGCACCATGTATATTAAAAAATTATTTTTCATCTCAAAGATCTAAAGTTGAGAAGATAAAATAGATTTGAGCATGAATGTAATAAATGTTGAATCTATTCAGGCTCAAATCTATTTTATCATCTCAACCGTTAAGATTCTTAGATGAATGATTGAGGTGATAAAGAATTTTTTTTTAATACATATAGATGCAAAGTATAAAAACTAAAATGGTACTTTTAATTCAAATGTCCATTAATCATTAAAAAGAAAAAATGTTA
Organism: Brasenia schreberi; assembly: GCA_036023115.1. Classification (NCBI taxonomy): domain Eukaryota; kingdom Viridiplantae; phylum Streptophyta; class Magnoliopsida; order Nymphaeales; family Cabombaceae; genus Brasenia; species Brasenia schreberi. The sequence goes on along the minus strand of JAYKKT010000054.1, from coordinate 3,879,584 downwards.
CCAATTCTTCTCTCTTTATATTTTTCTTGGGTGATTAGTTTAACTTGTTTCATTGTTCTTGTCTTGTCTTCCTCAAATAATTTCTTCTATACTTCATTTTTCAGTTAGACTTTGCTTGAGGTATGCAGTTATCTAAGAAAATCGGGTAAATTGAGGTAGGTTCAAGTCGGATCACTTCTGGTACAGGTGAAAATCAAGGTGGCCCATATCTGCCGATTTTTATTCTGTTCCAAGTTGAAGACCCAGATCCAACCTGATCAGATCGGTTCAGCTCAGGCCATGGTTAACCGGTATTGTGTATTTTAGTAAATATATATATATATATATATATATATATATATATATAGAGAGAGAGAGAGAGAGAGAGAGAGAAAAAAAAAAGGATTTTATAATTTTTGATAATCAAACCGTAAACAAGTAGATTTGAACCTTGTTGATCATTTAACTCTCTTCTTTATATATATATATATATATATATATATAGAGAGAGAGAGAGAGAGAGAGAGAGAGAGAGAGAAGAGAGAGAGAAAAAAGGATTTTATAATTTTTGATAATCAAACGGTAAACAAGTAGATTTCAGCCTTGTTGATCATTTTAACTCTTCTTATATATATATATATATATATATATATATATATATATATATATATATATATATATATATATATATATATATATATATATAATTTTGTGCGCCACACATTCAACAGTTAAAAAAAGTGGCCATTGATAGTGAGTGACCCAGTTATGAACTCATGCCTTCCAACTTGTGAGTCGACCCCCTAGCGTGGTGAGCTACTGCTCTTTGACTGGAGTATACTGATTCTTGTTATTGAACTCAATTTTGCATCATATTAACCTTCTCCAAAAAGGCCGAGACAGTTCGACTCTGTCGTACCTGTTTTAAGCCGAACGAAAAATTCGTTACGCGGTAGCCGGCCAGCATAAAACTCACTGGAAACTTCACCAAGGATTATTATTCAGTTTTTTAGGTCGAGAAATTATGGTTTTTGTCCATGAAATACAAATGCATGTCTCGTTTAAATTTTCTCTGTTTTCGGTTTAAACAGTGACCGTAACCAGAATCAGCCATTACAAACTTTAACCAGAACCGGTCGGAACCAGTCCAGTTATGGTGAGGCAAAGTGGAACCTAAACCTCCTCCCGTGTCTGAAACCAACCAATCAACCGTCAAATAGTTAGAGATCAACTATTTACACACTTGTTAATTCATAAACCAAATATCACAAATCAAAATAAAGTAAAACTGGTTATTTAAATTTATTGTAAAATCTGATGTATTTTTACAAATAATTACTAGATTCCAGCTTTGACGGCAGATTTTGGGGGAAAACCATTTATTTTTTGAATACTTTTTTTTAGAAATTGTGTTCTGACACTGCAATTTCATGCTTCAGGTAGTGTTCAGGAACTATCATTTCGTGTTTGTAAAAGGTGATAGGTTTCGAAGGCATGGTTTTTAACCTTCTAGTCCGTCTTTTAAGGTGTTGTACTTCCTCCGTTTAGATAAATAAAATAAATAAACGAGACTAGCATGGTTTTTGCCCTTCTAGTCAGTGCCCTGCTCCTTTTGTTGTCTAAACTAAATGCTCCGGTGCTCTCTTTGTTCGCTAAAAGCTAGGCTCGTTGGGATAGTTCTGCCATTAACAGAGGGCTCCAAGTTCAGACTTCCTGTTTATTGATCTTCTGCCATTAGGAGACACGAAATTACAGTCACGACACCTGAAGTTTCTGCCATTGTAATTCTTCTCCTCTCTAATCCACTGATGACGCCTGAAACTATTAAACATGCACACATCCTGGTTGTGTAGCTGAAGCACAGCCTGCAAATTGTTCAAAGTTTGTCTGAACAAAACATTCATAATAACTCTTGTAAAAACCTCAAAACTAGCTGTTTCCTACTGGATGACCGAGTTACTATATAATCAAAGGACTAGGACGTTTGCAATTCAGATGAGAATATGTAGTGTAAATGATCCTTAAAACATGATAATATTCATCATTGAACTTCCAAGTCTGTATGTCAATCTTGGCTACAGATCTCTTATTATTCTACTGAAGCATATGGTTACTTTGATTTCTGTATGACATTAGTTGGCTGTAGTGATAGGACTACGAACAAACTTTATTTTCCGTTGCCCAATTTTTCACATGCTTGGGATATCTACGTGATAGGACTCCTGTTTGCTGACTTTTCTTATTTGGTGAAGAGAGCTGTTTGAGCTTCTGCATGAGTAAACACATCCTCTCTACTTTTCTGATTGGTCAGGAGATGGGAGCAACCCCATGCTTACGGCATTCTCAGATTCTTAAATAGTGTGCCTGCTGTATCTAATCCTTCGTGAAGGCATCACTCGCTAACCGTCCTTATCGAACTACACATACATCTACTAACAGATATAGCTACTGACTGCAAGTTGATTAGATATAGGATGATGGTATGAAAATTTGTCTCCCGTTATCTCATTATTATAGACTTCTGTAAACACCCAAAAATTTTTAAATATTTTTTTTTATCTTTTTGAAAATTGGCTATTTTTGGCAGCTTTAGGTTTTAAAATAAAAATACATCAAATGAGCTAATTTTGGCATCAAAATTTTATAACAGCCTCAAAATGATGGAATGTTGCTTTTCTTTCAGAAAAATTCGAATTTGGACAGAATTTTATAAAAATAACGATTTTGCCCTTAGGACCAAATTGACAGGATTTTGCCTTTTTAAGTGATTGTCTTAAAAAAATGATGATTTAAAACAATTCCTTTTATATGAATCTAGCAATCGTGACAATGCCTAAGAGGCAAAGAAGAAAAAGTAGAATGCCCTCCCTCTCATAAGACATAAGAGTTCTACTTTTTGATAGATCAAAATTGGATTCTTTCAATCGGAGCTTGAAGAGATAGGGCAAGCTTGTAACCACGATTTGCTCAAACTCTTTGTTTAAGGAGTGCCTCCTCATCAAAGGCCCTTTGCATCCTCTGGACTTATCATCAACGACGCAGTGGATAGGGGAGAATGGAAGCTAGTGAAAGCGGGCATGGAAGTGACTCCAGTTCTTAGAGTTGTCTTTTGAGAATGACAACAATTTCTAAATTAGAGTTCAGCGATTCAGTTGAAGTGTGTGTCTTCGGTTAGATCTGAAGCGTTTGAATTCTTCTTTGTAGTTACTTCGGGTCTGACTTCAAAAAGATCCAAAGGCTACATAAGCAATATCTTTCTTTTCCTCCCCAGCAACTGGCTCGATGTGGTAGCATCGTCCTTTGTCACGATCGAGGCTGGTAAGTCCATCGGTCCACACAGTTGTCCATGTACCAGTGGAAGATTCTCTCCTCCTACATCCGACACCCATTGGCTCCGCGATGGCATCCCTTCCTTCTTTTCCAAGGAAAGCGGACAATAGACAGTATCCCGGCTCGTCAAGCCCGAGTCGTCCTACTTGCAAATTATAAATTTATAAAATTCCAAAACCCTTGATATTAAAAAATAAATCAAACCAGACCTCAGAAATTCTCGATTGAGAAGGGTCTCATTCAAAGACCTGATACCCAGGGTTAAAGTGGTTTGACACCTTACACCCGTTGAAGTGGTTACAGTGATTCAATACCCGACACCCATTGAAGGGTTAAATGGTCAATGTGGTTATAAACTGACTCATACAGCAAAAGTAGGTCACCTTTGCAAACAAAACCTGGGAATGAAACCCAGTGTTTTTCCAAAGCAATATTTGAAGATTTCATTAAATTTGATGTTTTCAAATATAAAATGTTTTTTTATGAAGTGTTTGAAACCAGCCATATATAAACTCAGACCGTACAGAAACAAATTCTTCGGAAAGAGGAGACAACATAAAAGGGCAACGACCGAGCACCTTCCAATTTCATTATTGGGCAAGGTAACCTGCCATTTTTAGTTGCAGGTATTAAAAAGGAAAGTCGACATTGAAAAAAGGAAAGTTGACATTCAAGAAGGAAGGTCGACGCTCGAAGAAAGAAAGTAGACCTCCAAAAAGGGAAGAGGGCACCCCAGGGAGGAAGATTCACATTTGGAAAGAAGACCGAAGTCCAAAAAGGGAAGGTCATCATGAGCTAAAAGAAAGGAAAGCAACGTATAATTGACAAGTTGTGACACTAAATTTGGCAGGTCACCGAGAAGAAACTTACCGACGTTGCCATATGGCTATGCATGGGTGGTTTGGGAAATGTTTTGGTAAGTCACCAATTCATATCGTCTTCAACAAAAAAAGGAAGGAAACTTTCCATATTTAGCTCAGTCACCAAAGTCATTCAAACTAGACAACACGGGTTACCAAAGTTGGTGGAAAGGAAGCAACCCATGTAGTTTCAAATATGGTAATTCACCATACTCCTTAGATGGCCATTCACAGCAGGCCACCATCACCACAATATATCTTGAGTTGCTTATCATGTCAAGTTTATTCAGCAACTTGCCTTTCTAAGAAGCTTGATCCGAATGCAGCATTTTGATAAAAGTTGGCCGACTTTAGCAAGTTGAAGTGGACAACATATTTGGCAAGTTTTCAAGGTCTCATCAAGTCATGTTCAGCCGAATCCCTCAAAGCAACCTTCCTAATTGGATGCTATGACCATCAAGGTCATTCCAAACATCCCATACGAGTTCAGCAACCTTCCTAAATGAAGGTCATATCCAGCGACCTTCCTAAATGAAGGTCATATCCAGCAACCTTCCTAAATGAAGGTCATATCCATCAACCTTCCTAATTAGAAGTCATACTCAGCAACTTTCTCAGACAAAAGCGACGTTCAGCCACCTTCCATCGACTCACACTTCAGCATCATCTAAAACTTCAACCTCTAATTTGATTGAACCCATCTAAGATTCATTTTGCTCTTGACCGAGCTCACCTAAGACTCATGATGCTCTTCACTGAGCTCACCTAAGACTCATGATGCTCTTGACCGAGCCCATCTAAGACTCATGATGTTCTCGACCGAACCCACCCAAGACTAATTTTGCTCTTGACCGAATCTACTTACCCAGAAAAAGATCAAGTGGAGGGTTTGGTAAGCTGTGCACAACACAACACCTACCTAATATGATGAAGGGTAGCTGATTTGGGAGGCTGTACACGGTTCAATACTTGCCAAACACAATAAGCATGGATTTAGAAGGATTGACTAGCACTCACCTTCCAAAATGAAGCCCCAACCATTAAGGCAACTTGCCTTGAGAGTATTTGCAGCAACTAGGCAGTCTTTAACCTATAAAAGGATCTCCAAAGCATCCCATCCGAGTTGAGAGAATCCCAGCACAGCAAGAGGAAAGAAAGAGAGGGAGAGAAAGAGAAAGAAAGAAGGGAGAGAGAAGAGGAAGGCCGCCGCTCGCCGTCTGCTTTCAGCTGTACATCATCTTCTGTCTCCACCCATAGGTTTCTCTTCTTTCATTAGTTACATAATCCTTGAAGAATCTGTAATTAAGGAGCCTAAGTCTCCATAAAGATGAATTGATGCAAACCTATGGTCTGTCTTCATTTTTCTTTCATGCTATCGTTGATGTAAACTTATATATCGATCCTTTCAACTCCATTAACACACTTAAGATCATGAAACTCTTTGTATCCTCATGATTCACGTGATTTTTAGGATTGGGACTGATTGATTTATTGCTATAGATTGTTTAAATCACAAATAGAACATACATACTTTTACTGTAAATATGCAATTCTGAAACTACTCTTTGCACAAGCTTGATCAAGGAATTTTTTGTAATTATTTGCTCATCCAATCAGGTCGAGATTTGACAAGTCTAAACTAGACATATATATGAATGTCTGGTAAAAATTTTAAGATTTTAGACATTATTTAACATAGTCAATTAATTCTAAAAGTTTTTACAATAACGAGAACAGGTTCTGGAAAATCAAAAAATTCGGTGACATAGGTCTGCTATTTCTTGAATATCTCTATACATACTATATCAAATCAAATGAAAATTATTGCATTAGAAATCTAATATCCATACATTTTCAGGAAAACAAATTTCATAAAAATTGAATGTCTGAGCACTGAAATATCAGAGTTTTTTCTGAGTTTTTGATGTTCTGGTACAGAATTATCCTGAATCCCTGAATGATGTTTAGTTCTAAATTTAATTATGAGAATATGTAGATTTTAAATACAAAACAAAAATATTCTTTGATTCTGTACTTCTGTAAAAAATTTCAGAAATTTTTGAAACATAAAAGTACTTTTAAAAAATCAGAGAACATGTCTCTAAAAACAAAACCAATTTCTATTTTTGAGAACCTGAAATTTTCCAAAGCCAAGAACTAAATCACGATTTCTTCAAACTTTCAAATTGGGATTTTGCTTTTTAGAAATTTAACGGATTTCAAATAATTTTCCAAGCATCTAGGTTGATCCTTGATCATCGGTTCAAGAAGGACTATGTCAATAAGAACTTACTTGTCCACAATCGTTTAGTGAAGTTAGAAAATCAATCTTTATTAGTTTGAGTAAACTAACTAGCACGCTATCGCATACAATGTAGCTTCAAGAATTTCTTTTCAAATTTTAATAGGTTTTGAAATAAAAATTCACGTCTACAGATTTGGTAAGCCCGGTGGGACTTGAGTCTTAGAAATTTATTTGAATCCGTTATAAGTTTGCAAAACTAACCCAATTTCCAGATTTGTGATAAGTTCTTATACACGGGTTAATCATGTCAAGCTCCGAAGGATCTTGCGAGGTGTCAAGTCGAGCCTCCCACTCTATGAGTCAATTTTCAAAGAGATTTTCGAAAGGCTTTTCAAAAGGGGAAAGGCTGACCTCCCTAAAAAGGGAAATCATGAGGGAGATAGAAGAAAAGATTGTTGCATTAAGCCAAGAAGCTGAAGCAGTTGAGTCTTATTCTTTCCATGGTAAGAAACCCAAAGCACATAGGAAATCAAGCCATTCTAGGGAGCCTAAAGTAATTTTCAAACTTGAAGAAGAACCAGAACCCTAGTCTTTTACAATTAAAGACCAAAAAGCCTTACAACAGCTTCTAAAAAGCCAAACAAGAAAAAAGAAATCATATGTCCTATCCAATTTTTACCCTCTCATTATCAAACGGATAGCGATAATGAGATACCAAGTTTCCACTGGTATGATGGAAACGGAGAGCCACAATCTCACCTCCAACTATTCTCTCGAAAGGCCTAAAAAAAAAAAAGACTCTTCCAAATGAGTTTACTGGTTCCCCATTCTCTAAAGGAGAATGCTTCTAAATGGCTAGCCTCCCACGACCTAAGCCAGTTCACCAGTTTTGAAGAGTTGGCTAACTGTTTTATACAAAGGTTCTCTCATAACGTAGAAGTTACACCAACTCTCAACACTTTGACAAACACCAAACAAGCTCCCAACGAGGATGCTCACGCATTCATCGTCAGGTGGAGGTCAATCCTAGGCTAGGTCAAAGAACTCATCTCTGAAGGATGCATAGTGATACTCATCCTCGAAAATTTCAAAATTGATTTGAAAGCTCTCTTTTCCTTGCATGAAATCTCCACTTTTCAAAAATTAATTAAAAAAGCTTTCCTCTTTGAAACAAATTTGAAAAAGGAAACTTATGAGGATTTATGGAAGGAATTTTTTTTTTCAAAAAAGTTTGAAAAACCCAGGGCATATGGGCAATATGCATCAGAGGAAGGAGTAAAAATGCAAAAGGTGGCCAATGTCCGAGTAGAGCCAGGTTCAGTTGGGTCCTCCAAGTGGAGTGGGGCATTCGACAAAGACCTTTTGAAAAAAATCAAAATTTAGAAAAGTAAAATCGAAAAGAAAGTTTACATCCCTAAGCATACAAGTGGAGTGGGGCATGAGATTCATTTCATACAAACCACCCAAAAATTTTAAAAACCAGTTTCTCCGATGGGTTCCATTCCCATGAGCACTATCTCATACAAAAGAGAAAATGAGTGTTGCACACATATAGGCTTGGTGGATGAAATCCAAGACCTACCAAAGAAATGAAAGCTTGAAGCCATGCATGAGCCTTAGTACCCTTAGGACACCTACAAGGAAGCTTGCTCTCCCCATGAAAAGGTAGACAAGCACGGAAAAGGTATACCAATAACTCTTTTCTCTCAAAACTCTCCACTTGATCCTCCTCTTTGTTGTGTAGGACTGATAGATCAACAATATTCAAATCACACTCATACACTCACAACCCCACAAAATGTGCCAAAGAATGTGGATTTTCAAGGTGCGGCAAATGTCCGATGGGTTCCATTCCCATGAGCACTATTTCATACAAAAGAGAAAATGAGTGTTGCACACACATAGGCTTGGTGGATGAAATCCAAGACCTACTAAAGAAATGAGAGCTTGAAGCCATGCATGAGCCTTAGTACCCTCAGGACACCTACAAGGAAGCTTGCTCTCCCCATTAAAAGGTAGACAAGCACAGAAAAGGTATACAAGTAACTCTTTTCTCTTAAAACTTTCTACTTGATCCTCCTCTTTGTTGTGTAGGACTGGTAGATCATCAATATTCAAATCACACTCATACACCCATAACCCCACAAAATGTGCCAAAAGATGTGGATTTTCAAGGTGCGGCAAATGTCCAGCACCAACAAAGAGAATTTCAAAATGAAAAAGAAAAAAATAAAATTCAAAACTTGGTAGGCATGGTTATCCCTAGGGCATACATAGACATCCTAGGTATACCTAACCTTGCCATATATAAACAAATCTTTTTGAGCCTAGGTTTGCATTATGAACCCAAGCATATGACTATAATTTCTTCAAACATCAATAAACCTACCAAGAGACCGACCATGATTTCTCTTGGAATCCTTTTCTCTCCTTTGTGCAAGGGATCAAACATGCTCTCCCTTAGCACCCATATAAACTCAAACCATCAACCCTAAGGGCACCCTTAGTTGCACCTAGGACCCATCCCCCCTATCATCCACCTACTAGGAGAAACTGAGTCACACTCAGCCAAGGTCATCCATCTCCTAGAGGAACCCAAGTCTTTCACTCCTAGGGTTGTGTGCATCCTACAAAAGTCAAATTCCATCACCCCTAAACCTATACACCTCCTAAGTACATCCCAAAAAAATCTGGTGTATGACCATGCCATAGATGATACAACATTTCAAGGACATCCCCTTTATCAAAAAAATTTTAAACTCAAAAAGCCTTTGAATATGTTACTAAACATGGGATATACACCATACTAAGACCTAAGAGCTAAAAACCAAGATAAACTAGAACCTATCATACCTCTACCAAACCTAGGTCGATATGGCTTATGATACAGCCCAACCATACCCCTTGAGCCACCACCTAAGACTAATTGGGTCAAGGGTGCCCTAGGACCTGCTAAAACTGAAACCTATGGTTTAGATCTCTTGTTTGGAGTCTAATTCATTGTGTTTTCTTTGCAATTTTGATGGAAGACTCCTTTTTATTGAAAAACTCATTTATATATATATATATATTTAAAAAAATAAAAAAATTAGAAAACTCTCAAAACCCAAAAATATTAGGAAAAATTAGAAAATTCGAAAAGAAAGTCTTTTATGTTTTTATTTCTAGCATTTGTTTGGGAAAATCCAAAAAAAATTGAAAAGGTTGAAAATCCTAAAAAAAGATTATTGATTTTTAAATCGGGTATAAACTCACAAATTGGTGTTGACAAAATCCATTTACATTTTCAAACTCAAATTCTCATAATCCTTTTGTGCACAACCTTTTTTATGCATGATACTTCCCTAGAAATCAAAAACTTGAGAGTCATTAAAGCAAGGAGGAAGATCCTGTCATCCATGAGGATGGTCAAGACTCCAAGCTTTCTGAATTCTATAAAATCCTTGACTTAGAAAAACCTTCAATATTCATAGGAGTGATTTTCCTAGAAGTCAATTAGGGAGTGAACCTAACCCAAAATACATCAAAGACTAGGATCATATCATGCAATGCCAAGAATTAAGATCGGGCATGTCCTTCATGCATCATATTGAAAACCATTCATGCCACATTAGGGATCAACTATAGTATATGAATGCTCATGTCATTCCCTACAAACTAGGGGCATTTAGACTTTATTCTTTAAATATCTTTCATGGAGATTGAATATATTCATCATTTCATAAAGCATGTATCTCCACTATATCATATGGAATACATTTTACATGTCATCATTCATCCATAACAGGCCCACGTCCATTTGGTAAGTAGCGGCCCATGTGGGATGGTCCCTATATTGTAAGAGGGCACCATAAAATGCATATTGGTAAGTTGATGTTGAGGGAAGAAATTTAACAGACCCTATAAATGCCCAATACTATGTACAGGGTCTACTTTAATTTCTTTTGAAAAGATTCTAAAAAATAGATCTCCTTTGAATTTCTTGAAAAATGGACCAAAATGGATTATGTGACCCTGAATTAGGGGAATGATGCTTTATGAAAGGTAGAGTTTCCAAAATCATTTGGTAATATTTCAAAAATCTTTGGCTTACCAAATGAGGACTAGTTCAAAATGGCAAGATATTTTCGTATGGTATGTGCTATTAGGGAATAGGATATTCTTGGTTGAATTGAGTGTCTAAAGGGATGAGTTATATTTCCCACTTTGTTTCTCCCCAAAAAGGAAAATTAACAAAAAATCAAAAGAAAAGCAAGGAAATAAAATCTCTAATATAAAGGTCTTTTAAAAAGAAAAAGAAAAGAAAAGAAGAAACAAAAACCTCCAATATAGAGGCCTCCTTTGGATAAAGAAAAGAAAAAGAAAACCAAAAGCTCAAAAGAGTAATTTTTCATAAAAAATTCTTTGCCTTAAACTCCGGGTCGCTTCAGAAGGGACCGCGAGTAACTCTTTCACAAAATCCCCATAGCTCATCCTAATAGAGAAAAGTTCACCTTGAAAGTCCTATAGTAGGAATATGACCTATTTATTTGGATTTCATTTTGTTTGAGAATTAGACTTTGTTGGGTAAGAAATTGAACTTCGAAATGTTATTCAAAATCTTCTATAAAACCTCTACTGATTAGTGGGTATTTAAACCCGAGTGAAGGAAAATGTAAGAAATTGTAAGTCCTTTTTGATAGAAACCGTAAAGGAGTTCTCTTTTTGAAAAAAAAAATTGAAAACCCTAAACATTAAGAAACAATACAAAGACCATCTTACTTGGGATGATTGGCCATCATAGGCTTATTCTCAAGTTCACGAATCTAAGGTATGAGTCTCTAAACATCTGTTTCATTCACTTCACATTCCATATATATACGTGCATTCATAAAGTGGTCATTCATGAATGATTACCCTAGGACTAGGTATCCTTATTAAATCTTATTTGGCAAAGATCCCCTCCTTTACAAAAATAAATCCAAGGAAATAGATGTTATGGAATGAAAGAAAATTTCATACTCTCAAGATACATCTGGGAAGAAAAATCAAATGGGTGTTTTCTTCTTTGCCATTATCCAAATAAATTTGGATTAATGCCAAAGAGGAGCATCTATAAACACAAAAAAAAAATTTAAATAATTTTTTTTACCTTTTTGAAAATTGGCTATTTTTTATAGCTTTGGGTTTTTAAATAAAAATGCATCAAATGAGCTAGCAGCCTCAAAATGATGAAATGTTGCTTCCCTTTCAGAAAAATTCAAATTTGAACATGATTATATAAAAATGATGATTTTGTCCTCAGGACCACATTGGCAGGATTTTGCCCTTTTAAGTGATTACCTTCAAAGAAATGATGATTTTAAACAATTCTTTTTATATGAACAAATGAAAAAGGTAACATTGGGAATCAAACCCAAAAATGTATGCAAATTACAATTTATGAAATTCCAAAACCCCTTATATTCAAAAAAAAATCAAACCAGACCTCAAAAATTCGCCCAATTGAGAAGGGTCTCATTACAAGACCTTATACCCAGGGTTAAAGTGGTTTGACACCTTATACCCGTTGAAGTGGTTAAAGTGATTCGATACCCCACACCCATGAGAAGGGTTAAATGGTCAAGGTAGTTATAGACCGACTCATGGAGAAAAAGTAGGTCACCTTTACAAACAAAAACTCAGAATGAAACCCTCTATTTTTTCAAAGCAATATTTGAAGATTTTATTAAATTTGATGTTTTCAAATATAAAATGTTCCTTTTATAGTGTTTGAAACCTGCCATACATAAGCTTAGATTGTACAAAAACAAATTCCTCGAAAAGAGGAGACGACATAAAAGGGCAACGACCGAACACCTGTCAATTTCGGCGATGTTGGGTAAGGTAACCTGTCATTTTTAGTTGAAGATATTAAAAAGGAAAGTCGATATTCAAAAAAGGAAAGTCGACATTCAAGAAAGAAGGTCAACACTCGAAGAAGGAAAGTGGACCGCCAAAAAGAAAAGCGGGCACCCCAGGGAGGGAGATTCATAATCGAAAAGAAGACCGATGTTCAAAAGGGGAAGGTCATCATCAGCTAAAAGAAAGGAAAGCAATGTGTAATTGGGCAAGCTGTTGCCATATGGCTAAGCATGGGTGGCTTGGGAATATGTTTTGGTAAGTCACCAATTCGTATTGTCTTCAACATAAAAGGAAGGAAACTTTCCATATTTAGCTCAGTCACCAAAGTCATTCAAACTAGACAACACGGGTTACCAAAGTTGGTGGAAAGGAAGCAACCCGTGTGGTTTCAAATATGGTAATTCACCATGCTCCTTCGATGGCCATTCACAGCAGGCCACCATCAACACAATACAACTTGAGTTGCTTATCATGTCAAGTTCATTCAACAACTTGCCTTTTCAAGCAGCTTGAATCGAATGCAGCAATTTGACAAAAGCTGGCTGACTTTAGCAAGTTGAAGTGGACGACATCTTTGGCAAGTTTTCAAGGTCTCATCAAGCCATGTTCAACCGAATCCCTCAAAGCAACCTTCCTAATTGGAAGCTATGACCATCAAGGTCGTTCCAAACAGCCCATACGAGTTAAGCAACCTTCCTAAATGAAGGTCATATCCATCAACCTTCCTAGTTAGAAGCCATACTCAACAACTTTCTCAGACGGAAGCCACGTTCAGCCACCTTGCATCGACTCACACTTCAGCATCATCTAAAACTTCAACCTGTCATTTGACCGATCCAATATAAGATTCATTTTGCTCTTCACCGAGCTCACCTAAGACTCATGATGCTCTTCACCGAGCTCACCTAAGACTCATGATGCTCTTGACCGAGCCCATCTAAGACTCATGATGTTCTTGACCGAACCCATCCAAGACTCATTTTGCTCTTGACTGAATCTAGTTACCCAAAAAAAGATCAAGTGGCGGGTTTGGTAGGTTGTTCACATCACAACACCTGCCTAATATGATGAAGGGCAGCTGATTTGAGAGGTTGTACATGGTTCAATACTTGCCTAACATGATGAAGGGCAGTTGATTTGGGAGGTTGTACATGGTTCAATACTTGCCTAACATAATAGCATGGATTTGGAAGGATTGACCAGCACTCACCTTCCAAAATGAAGCCCCAACCATTAAGGCAACTTGTTTTGAGAGTATTTGTAGTAACTAGGGAGTCTTTGGCCTATAAAAGGAGCTTCAAACAGGCTCCAAAGCATCCCATCCGAGCTGAGAGAATCAAATCCATATTGAGAGAATCACAGCACAACAAGAGGAAAGAAAGAGAGGGAGAGAAAGAGAGAAAGAAAGAACCGAGAGAAAAGTGGAAGGCCGCCGCCCGCTATCAACTGTACATTGTCTTCCGTCTCCACCCAAAGGTTTCTCTTCTTTCATTAGTTGCATAATCCTTGAGAAATATGTAATTAAGGAGCTTAAGTCTCCATAAAGATGTATTGATGCAAAACTATGGGCCGTCTTTATTTTTATTTCATGCTATCGTTGATATAAACTTATATATCTATCCTTTCAACTCCACTAACACACTTACGATCATGAACTTCTTTGTTTCCTCATGATTCACGTGATTTCTAGGATTAGGACTGATTGATTTATTGCTATAGATTGTTTAAATCATAAATAGAACATACATACTTTTACTACAAATTTGCAATTCTGAAACTACACTCCGCACATGCCTAATCACGGAATTTTCTGTAATTATCTACTAATCCAATCAGGTAGAGATTTGACACATCTAAAGTAGACATATCCATGAATGTCTAGTAAAAGTTTTAAGTTTTTATACATTATTTAATGTGGTCAATTAAATCTAAAAAGTTTTACAAGAACCAAAAAAAGGTTATGAAAAATCAGAAAATTCTGTGACATAGTTCTATTATTTCTTGAATATCTTTGTATATATTGATCATCCATATCTTTATAGTAAAACAAATTTCATAAAAATTGAATGTCTGAGCACTGAAATATCACAGTTTTTTGAGTCTTTGATGTTCTGGTAGAGAACTGTCCCAAATCCCTGAATAATGTATAGTTCTAAATTTAATTCTGAGAATATGTAGTTTTTAATTCCAAAATAAAAATATTCTATGATTTGCATGTCTACCTTCTGTAAAATTTTCAGAAATTTTTTAAACTTAGAAGCATTTTAAAAAAATCAAAGAACATGTCTCTAAAAATAGAAGCAGTTTATGTTTTTTAGAACGTGAAAATTTCCAAAGTTAAGAACTAAATCACGGTTTCTTCGAACTTCAGATTGGGATTTTGCTTTTTCGAAATTTAACAGATTTCAAATAATTTTTCAAGCATCTACGCTGACCCTTAAGCATCGGTTCAAGAAGGCCTACATCGATAAGAACTCAATTGTCCACAATCGTTTAGTGAAGACAAAAAATCAATCTTTGTTAGTTTGAATAAACTAACTGGCACGCTCGCACACACGATATAGCTTCAAGAATTTCTTTTCAAATCTTAACAGGTTTTGAAATAAAAATTCACGTCTACAACTTCCAACTTTGTCAGTCACCTACTAAATTTAAACCTAAACTTGTAATTATACAATTGCATTTTCTCGATGTTAGATGTTGCTTCTGGATCAAGTTCATCTGAATGCTACTTGATCCTTCAAAGGCCTTTAAAATTGTAACTGTTTTATGAGACTGCAGAAGTATCCACTAAGAAATATGGGCACTGCCAACAATAGTTTTGTAATTCAGGGTCTTTGAACTCAAAAAGATAGATTTTTATTTTTAAATAAGTTGTAGTCAATGTTTAGTTTCTCATTCTGCAGTTACAATACATACAATGGCATCATATATGTTTGTAAGTGGGAATCCGTAACGTTAACCGAGCGTTTTCCCTTTGGAAGATTACAATCCCATGCACCCACTATTATCTCCCAAGAACACTAAACTCAGGAGTTATGATGGGACCTAGTGCATAGTGGTGGGAAGATTGCACCCTTTGCTAAAAGATCTCACGAAGTTTATGCTGTCTGTCTCCCTCCTCTATTTGGGCTTGGGACAGGGTATGTAAGGGTGAACCGTCAATGTAGGTGGAGTTATGTTGTATGTGGAAGAGTACTCAAATATCCTGACCTGCAATGACAATGCCTTGCTTGTGGTATTTCTTGTACAGTCTTACTTTAGGTTCATAATGTTGAGGCAGAATGTTGTTTAGTTCTTTATTGCAATAATAGTTTGCCCTAATCGTAACAAACAAAACGAGAGGATTTGTGCTAAAATATCGTCATATTGAGTTGATGAGATGTCTGATCTCTCAGAAAGTGGATGTTTGCTTAACAGTTTCCTGATTGTCTCGATTAGACTTTTTCGCTTCTTTTCCCAGAACGTAGTAATACTGTAATGGCCAACTACAGATGATCTCAATTATGCAATTATGCGCAGTTGCTTGTGATTCTTGATGAGTTCTTCTTACCTCTTGAAGCAGTTCACGGCTAGTTGTAATACGGATTTGAATTAGGTTATTTTGTGGCTGGATATACTGAAAACTTTCCCTTGAATACTATGATGGATTAGCAGACATCTTTTTCCACCAATTAGAAAAACAAAGCGCAAGCAACTAAAAAGTATAGCTGCAGACCGCTATACATGCGATTGATTGTCCAACCCAGCCCTAGTGTCTGAAGAACAAGTTCAAGTTAGTTGCACTGTTATTCGATAGAACTTCTCATGGAATGGAATTCCTCCCAGCCAACTTTTGCAGTGAGTCGTATCATGTAAAAGGGCAATATACTGCTGCTTTTTAAGGTATCTAGCGTGCTCCTACATGCTAATAGGATGTCTTCGCCGTCTTCCTCTTTTATTCCTTCGCTTCCTTATTTTCTCAAATGATTAGACTTTTTAGTAAAAAATAGTAGTGTTTTCTCTTCAGCCATGCGTCGAGGCTTTCTTCAGGTTGCATCGTTTCATGATTTTCTTTCTTCTTCTGGACTGCGTGATAACAAATACTTGCAGCTTGGAAGTGGATCATCATAATCCTTGGAGGCCAGATGCTGTGAGTTCCACTCGGAGGGCTAGAGTTTTCCTCCAGCTGAACGGGGACATAAGACTTGTTATTACACATATATGGGCTTGATGTTCACTGAAAGAACCTGGCATTTCTTCATGTAAATCCCCAAAGAAAAGTTCCACTCCTTCCATCACATACACACATACATATATACATATATATATATATATATAAAAAGAGATGGAGAGGAATATTGTTTTCCATCTAAATCACATGAAGGTGAGTAGCTTATAGCATCCTACAGCGATCACTTATCTTGCCCACGTCATGCATTTTACCATGAATTACCATGGTTTTTATGGGGGTTGCAACCTTTTGTATAAGTTTGAGGCAGATTCATTACTCAAAATTCTATAGCACTATGAACTATTTGTGCAATAAAGGCAAAAGAAATAAGACTCTTTTCTAAGTATGTCCCGGAAGTATCAATATAGTTGTACACGGATGTCCCAATCAATACATTGGCACAATACAAGTGCTGAAGAAATACACCTTCCCATCCATGACCTATGCAATGTGGATTTCTAACGCCATGCCTTTCAAGCTTCTTTAAATCTCCATGGGATATATTTTGCATACAAAAGCTCACGCAATCACATATGAACATGCTAAGATCATTTTTGAACCAAGAGGCAGACACCCAACAAGCCCAAACAAACCGCTACATAAGCCCAAAATGCTCGGCTCCTCTCCCATCCTACTGGTGGATGCCATCCCAAGAAGTCGGCGAAATAATCTTAGCAGTATGTGTCAATGGCTATCGATATCATGTACTTTGTGTGCGTGCAAGCAAGCACGTGTTGTGTGTGGACAAAGAAAACCAGGGCCTGATGCATCAGAGGCTCATGTTTACTGTAGTGCAAAATAATCCGGCAAACAACAATCTTGAATAAGTCATCAAACTACTGCAACCCCAATACGCTATTAACAGAAGTTTATCTTTTCTTTCTGTTACAATGCAACACCCAGCGACAGGATCAAGAGCCACACGAACACACACATACTGGTTGAAGATAGAACGTGCATGGTGGCTCAGGATCCTATGGATGCTTATTATTCTCTATACTCTTAGAGCAAAGAAATTGAGGCGTCAGAACTGTTTGTGGAGAGTTGGGCACAAACCTGTCATAACTGGAACCAATCAGTGGAACCGTGACCATCTCCTCCTCTGATATCTTCAGTTTTGGTGCCTGCAAAATGTAACGCAAACCAGCAGATTGCCTTCGAATGCTCACACTTGGATGCTTCTTCTCCAATTCTTGGTACAATGCTATGCAATCTTTGTGACGGTTTTTAGCTTCATGCCATTGCAAGCCATATCTGAATCTGCATTTCTTTTTAGAGCAATGTGGAAATGTTTATTAGGAAAGCCAAGTAATAATATGTGCAGAACATATCCTACAACGTACACAATTTTTGAAACAGGAACTACAGATGTTCAGAAAAGCATTGACTTGATTGACAATCATTAGAAATTTAACAAAGAGGCTGAGCAATTAGGCAAGATATTCCTGCTTCCACGCCGCTGTGATGACCAATAAACACTATATCAGATTCAAGAGCAGTTATAATAAGCCGGTGTATCTACAAATTTGGACAATATTGAATGGTTCAGCACAAGTGCTTAATGTCGCTTACAGTTTAATGCGAAAGCAAGTAGTCTGTACAGAAAGGGGTTTACAGATACTAGTGAACCAGTTTGTGAAATGGTGGAAATACTAAACTAGCTTTGCCAGAATGTGCAAAACTAAGAAAGCTCTCTCGCCATGCCACCAACCAGATTTACAATTCAGATACGTGCAACATGATTTAAACAAATATTCAACAAAAACTAAGCCTTTTCCCATACTAGACATGGTCGGCAACATGGATTCTTTGTTTCCACATAGCTCTATCATGTGCCATGTTAGCAGTTAACTCTCCATAAGCTAGATCATTCTTTATTGTTTCTTTCCAGCACTTTTGTGGTCGTTTTCTACCTCTTTTAGTACTTTGAAAAAACCTTCTTAGATGCGATTCTTTTGATCTTCTTTATATATGTCCAAACTATGTTATTAATAGCAGTTAGCGGGGATATAGCGGATTTAGCGGTACACTTTCATTTATTATTAAAAAGTTATATATATATATATAATAGATTCTCTAATTTCTAAGAAATATCAAGAAACACATAATTACTACTTTATCAAACTAAATAAATAAATTCTAAGAAGACAAACAATAAATTTCATGTGGTATATGCATATTGAATTGTTAAACTTATATTTAAAAACAAAAACATAAATGTAACCAAATTATTCTATACATTAGGCATAATAAGTAAAAGAAACTAATATATATTATACTTATTGGCTCAAGTATGGATGGATACATAGGACTCTGACAATTGTCTGCAAAAGAACTTTTACTCGTCTTACAAAAAAAATGGTCTAACTCTTCGACATAATCAGAACAAACACTATGATAAACTCCTACATAATGTTTTTGCATGCAAGGGTTTATAAACAAGGCTTTCTAAATTGAGGCTAAGATCTCATACTTTAATTTGGCATACTACCTCTCCACGTAGAGATTTTCTCATGATCATTTTGTTTATTTAACATGTTTACTCAAATGACTTTTCACATCTCCAAGAGTCACCATATGTATCCCTTCGTAGGACACTAACATAGCTTCAACAACTACAAGGCTTGATGAGATACATATTATTATGTTGAAAATACATCTTTTAGCTAGTATGATAAACCATTATCCAAATAAGTAGATAACAAAATAAGCATTTATCAACCTATGAAAGTAAATCAAGTCAAAATATAACAAAATAAGCATTGATAAACTATCTTATACACTATTTTTGATATAGTGGACCGCTATAATAGTCATAGCGCTGCTATTAACGGCCAAGAAGGTCACCCGCTAATCTTCCAGCGATATAGAGACGCTCTAGCAGCTAATACGCTATAGCGCACTATTAACTACTTAGTGCCCAAACCATGTTAAACGATATTTTCTCATTTTATCCTCTATTGATGCCACTCTCAATTTGTTTCTAATAACCTCATTATGTATATGGTCTTTTATTGTATGATCACTCATCCATCTCAACATCTTCATTTATGCCACTGACAACTTTCGTGCATGTTGATGATTAACTGCACAACACTTAGAACCATAAAACATAGAGGTCTAATTGTTACTCTATAATATTTACCTTCTTTAATGGTATCTTCTTGTGACAAAGAATATCTGATGTTCCTCTCCATTTTAACCAACTTTTATTAATTTTATCGTAACATCTCCATTAATTCTTTCACCACTCTAAAAAATTGACTCTAGGCATTTAAAACTTTCTTTTTGACACATAATAGGGCTTTGTGGAAACAAAGAATCCATGTTGCCGACTCCGTCTAGTATGGGAAAAGGCTTAGTTGTTGTTGTTGTTGTTGTAACCTCTGAAGTAACCAAATGATCAAACTTAAATTCCATATATTCTGACTTTGTTCTACTAAGTCACAAGCCTTTACTTTCTAATGTTTCTCTCCATAGTTCCAATTTTCTATTAACTTTTTCCTTAGACTCCTCCACTAACACAATGTCATCCGTAAATAACATACACCAAGGTACTTCATCTTGAATATGTTTTGTTAACTCATCAATCGCCATTATAAATAAGTATGGACTTCAAGTTGATCCTTGATGTAACCCGATATTAACTTCAAAGAAATCTATCATTCCTTTATGAGTCCTCACATATGTTTTTGAATCATCGTACATGTCTCTTATAAGGTTTATGTAGTCAATGGGATATCTCGTTTCTCCAAAGAACATCCTTTGATACCCTATCATAAGTCTTTTCTAGATCAATAAATATCATGTGGAGGTCTTTCTTTTTTGCTCTAAAGTATTCCATAAGATATCTCAAAAGGTGAATCACTTCAATAGTAGATCTGTATGGCCTAAATCCAAATTGGTTCTCTATTGTCCTCTATACTTTTCTTAACCTACATTCGATAATTCTTTTCCATAATTTCATAGTATGACTCATTAAGTCAACTCATTTACCTTGTTTTGACCTCAACTAATATGGTAAACGTATTTGGAGAACAATATGAGGGGGTGTATCGGAAATGATAGTGTATCGCACCGTATCGTGCGATACAGGCGATACACCTTGGGACCCTTATAAAGGGTCTCTGGCCGACCGAAACCCGCAATTTTTCGTGGGTTTCCTCTCTCCTCTTGGGTTTCTCAAGCTCCCTAAGAGCCTGTTTTCGCCTCCTTAGTGTTCAAAGCTCCAAAATCGTGCCCTACGGTGTCCATGCAAGCCTCCAAACTCGGATTTTGGTATATTTTTAATGTTTTTTTCATTTTTTTCCTTTATATTTGTTGTTTTTTTGTGTTATTTTGTTTTTTTTTTAATGACAAAATATGAAGTTATTAAGTGTGTGTATACGATTTTTATTGCATTCATGAAGTGGGAGACACTCGATTTGAGTGTTATTTGAAGATTGGGGGATTTATGAAGTGCTTTTACTTTTAGGTTTTTGTTTGAATTAAAGTACTCCATTGAGATGGCAGGAAGGGGTGGTAGAGACTCCCATTATCGGTCTGATGATCCGGTATGGCAGTGGGGTATACCAGTTGAGGGTTCAAGGTTAAAAATCATATGCTTATTTTGTGAAAAGGTGGTTAGTAATAGAATTTGAAGGTTGAAACACCACCTAGCAGGAACCAGGAAAGAAGTTGCTCCATGCACAGGCAGAGTTAGAAGTTTGCTAGAAGATATTAAATGGCAATGCCTGCAGATGATTGAGAGCATACAAGAACGGAGACAACAAAAGGATGATTTTTAGATGTATGAAGAAGCTGATGATGCTACTGCTACTAGATTTGGATTCACTGATAGTTTGCCTTTAGATGATAGAACAGAGATTGGTAGTAGCAGTTCACGAGCACCTACCAGAGGAAAGAGGGTTGCAGCTGAAGACTTTAGAGGTGGCAGAAGAGGAAGTTTAGGAAGGAGTAGAGAAAGAGCTTCTTCTTCTAGCATACATTCGTTCTTTCCTCCTTCCAATACACTTGGTGCTCAGCCAGGAATTCGTGCTGCTATGGCTTCAGAATAATTGCATGATCAGGCAAACCTTGTAGTGGAAAGATGGCTTTATGATGCATGCATTCTATTTAATGCAGCAAACAGTTTTCATTTTCAAGCAATGGCAGATACAATTGCAAACATTGGTCCAGGATACAAGATGCCCTCTTATCAGAAGTTGAGAGGGAAGATATTAGATCAGACCGTGATTGAAGTGCAGCAATACTGTTCGACTTTGAGACAGTCGTGAAAGGAAATAGGATGCACTATTATGGCAGATGGATGGACCGATAGGCGAGGAAGGACATTGCTAAACTTTCTTGTATATTATCCTAAAGGACTCATGTTTTTGAGATCTCTAGATATGTCAGAGGAGAGGCACACTCTAGAGATCCTACGAGAAGAATTTGATAAGATTATACAGGAGGTTGGGCTACAGAATGTGGTCCAATTGATTATAGATAATGCAGCTAACTACAAAGTAGTTGGGAAGGAGTTAGTTGATATTTATGGGACTTTCTACTAGACACCATGTGCAACCCATTGTTTAGATCTCATCCTCGAGGACATTGGTGAGATGGATGAAATAAAGGCAGCAACTGAGTGTTGCAAAGATATTACAAAATTCATTTACAACCATGCATTTGTTTTGTGTATGATAGGAGATATACAGAAGGTGTAGAGCTTCTTCGTACAGCTACAACTTGGTTCGCAACAACCTTCTTATATGTACAGAGTATTATGAGACAGAAGCAAGCTTTGAAGAGAATGTTCTCCTCAGATGAGTGGCAACAATTTGCAGAGTTGCCTCAAAACAGAAGAAATAGAAAGTTGATTGCAGAAACAGTTTTTAGAAGTTTATTTTGGAATGCATGTGTGAGATTATTGAAAATTACTTGTCCTTTAGTGAAAGTTTTGAGATTGGTTGATAGTAAGGAGAAACCCTCTATGGGCTACCTTTATGAAGCCATGAACAGGACAAAAGAAGTCATCAAAAATAATTTTAATAGAAAAAAGAGAGATTATATGCTCGTGTGGAAAATAATTGATAGTAGATGGAATAAACAATTGCATCACCCTATTCATGCAGCAGCATATTATCTAAACCCATCATTCAGGTACTCAGCAACCTTCAAAAGGGACGGTGAGGTTAATCGAGGAATCATTGATTGTATCGACAGATTAGTCTCTGATGAGAGTATAGCAAATGCGATACATCGAGAGATGAAGATATATGATAATGCTCTTCACTTGATGGGTTTGCCTATTGCAATTCACAACCGCACTACGATGCGTCTAGGTAAATTGTTTATTTTCATATTTAAGTTGCATCTTACATTACTGTGGATTATTATGTCTCTAATGTTTCTCTTTTTTTACAAATGTTTGGTGGAACAGGTTTGGAAGTGATTATCCAAACCTTAGAGATTTTGTAGTCAGAGTCTTAAGCCAAACCTGTAGTGCAATAGGTTGTGAAAGAAATTGGAGTATTTTTTAACACATCCATACAAAAAAGCGCAATATGTTGAAACACAAAAGGCTTAATAATTTGGTTTATATTGGTTGTAACATGCGCCTTCGTGAAAGGTAATGTTGTATTACTTTCAAATTTTCAATTCAATATTGTTTAACTTCATTTTTCAATTATTAATAACTTAATATTACTTACTAATTGTTTATCTTTATTTGTGTCGTAGGCAATTAAAAAAAGTAAATAGAGAAGAAAAGTTCGATACAATAAGTTTGGATAATTTTGATATATTAGAAGATTGGGTTATGGAAGACACTGAAGAAAATGCCCTCCTAACAGAAGAAGATGTTGCCTGGATTAATTTGGAAGGAGCGCAACAACATTATGGAGATGAAGAATTTGATTTTGAAGAAGGTGTGGGCGTGGCTGATGATGATGAGGATCTGCAACAAGGAGAAGATGAAGATTATTTAGTTGATGATCCTGATTACAATTTGTAAAATGTAACATTGTATGTAACTGTAAATTATGTCTGTATTTTATTTTTTTGATTCAAAATATGTAAATTTGGATGCAATTGTTCAATGTTGAATGCTCAATCTGTACTAAACTTACATTATATGAATTTAAAGCAATTACCAGATTTTTCTTGATTTTTTTTCTTCGAATTTTTACTAATTTTTATTGATTTTTAATTAATTTTTATATTATTTTAATATTAAAGTACGATACGATACGCTCGTATCGTGGAGCCCAGCGATACACGATACGATATGCGTTAGACAACACTGACTGAATGTCTCCCTTATTCTTATATATGAGAATAAGTGTACTCTCTCTCTATTCCTTGAGCATAATTTGGTTTATCCATATTTCATTAAATAGTCTTGTGAGCCAAGTGATTCCGGTCTCTCCTAAGATTTTCCAAACTTCTATAAGAATATTGTCTAGTCCTATAGATTTACCACCCTTTATATGTTTAAGCCTCTTTAACATCATTATTTTGAATACGTTGGTAGAAATTATAGTATATAAACTTTTATAATTTGACTAACTCTCCTAAGCTAATACTAAAATCTTTATTTTCATTAAAAGCTTATAAAAATAATTTTTTCCTCTATTTTTTATATCATCATTTGCCACTAGAATTTTCTAGTCCTCGTTTTTGATGCATCTAACAAAATTAAGATCCTTAGTTTTCTTGTCTCTAATCCTAGATATCCTAAAAATATCTCTTTCACCCTCTTTTGAGTTGAACTTTTTATATAAATCTTCCCAAATTTTAGCTTTTGCATTACTTACAGCCTTTTTTGCTTTTTTCTTTGTTTTCTTATAAGAAATCTAAAGTTTCACTAGTCTTCTCAGCATAATATAATTTGTAACATTCCCTCTTTGTCTTGATTTTATCTTACACCACTTCACTCCACCAATAACCTTCTTTTTGTACTGGTACACCTCCCTTAGATTCATCTAACATATTTTTGACCACTTTCCTAATATCTATAGTCATATTTTTCACATATAATAAGGTGTACCAACATAATTCCAAGCATCTTCTTGAAGGACTTTCTATTTAAATATACCATCTTTCTCGCTTTTGAGGTTCCATCGTTTAGTTCAAATAGTTTGATGTACTCTTTTCTTCTTTGTCC
This sequence comes from Brasenia schreberi, assembly GCA_036023115.1. Taxonomy (NCBI): domain Eukaryota; kingdom Viridiplantae; phylum Streptophyta; class Magnoliopsida; order Nymphaeales; family Cabombaceae; genus Brasenia; species Brasenia schreberi. The sequence continues at coordinate 3,854,925 of JAYKKT010000054.1, read as the reverse complement.
ACTTTTTTACCTCTAAATCCATAACTAAAAGTCGATGTTGGGTGGTTAAACTTTCTCCTTGGATCAGTGTTGTCTGACGCGTATCGTATCGTGTATCGCTGGGCTCCACGATACGGGCGTATCGTATCGTATCGTATCGTATCGTACTTTAATATTAAAATAATGTAAAAATAATTAAAAATTAATAAAAAATCGAAAAAAATCGAAAAAAATCAAGAAAAAATCAGGAAAAATCTGATAATTGCTTTAAATTCATATAATGTAAGTTTAGTACAGATTGAGCATTCAACATTGAACAATTGCATCCAAATTTATATATTTTGAATCCAAAAAATAAAATACAGACATAGTTTACACTTTACAGTACACTACAGTTACATATAATGTTACATTTTACAAATTGTAATCAGGATCATCAACTAAATAATCTTCATCTTCTCCTTGTTGCAGATCCTCATCATCATCAGCCACGCCCACACCTTCTTCTTCAAAATCAAATTCTTCATCTCCATAATGTTGTTGCGCTCCTTCCAAATTAATCCAGGCAACGTCTTCTTCTGTTAGGAGGGCATTTTCTTCAGTGTCTTCCATAACCCAATCTTCTAATATATCAAAATTATCCAAACTTATTGGATCGAACTGACTTTCTTCTCTATTTACTTTTTTTAATTGCCTACGATACAAACAAAGATAAACAATTAGTAAGTAATATTAACAATTGAAAACTGAAGTTAAATAATATCGAATTGAAAATTTGAAAGTAATACAACATTACCTTTCACGAAGGCGCATGTTACAACGAATATAAACCAAATCATTAAGCCTTTTGTGTTCCAACCTGTTGCGCTTTTTTGTATGGATGTGTTCAAAAACACTCCAATTTCTTTCACAACCTGTTGCACTACAGGTTTGGCTTAAGACTCTAACTGCAAAATCTCTAAGGTTTGGACAATCACTTCCAAACCTATTCCACCAAACATCTGTAAAAAAAATATAAACATTAGAGACATAATAATCCACAGTAATGTAAGATGCAACTTAAATATGAAAATAAACAATGTACCTGGACGCATCGTAGAGCGGTTGCGAATTGCAACAGGCAAACCCATCAAGTGAAGAGCATTATCATATATCTCCATCTCTCGATGTATCGCATCTACTATGCTCTCATCAGGGACTAATCTGTCGATGCATTCAATGATTCCTCGATTAACCTCACCGTCCCTTTTGAAGGTTGTTGAGTACCTTAATGATGGGTTTAGATAGTAGGCTGCTGCATGAATAGGCTGATGCAATTGTTTATTCCATCTACTATCAATTATTTTCCACACGGGCACATAATCTCTTTTTTTTCCATTAAAGTTATTTCTGATTGCTTCTTTTGCCCTGTCCATGGATTCATAAAGGTAGCCCATAGATGGTTTCTCCTCGCTGTCAGCCAATCTCAAAACTTTCACTAAAGGACAAGTAATTTTCAATAATCTGATACATGCATTCCAAAATGAACTTCTAAAAACCGTTTCTGCAATCTCATTTAACTTTCTGTTCCTTCTGTTTTGTGGCAACTCTGCAAATTGTTGCCACTCATCTGAGGAGAACATTCTCTTTAAAGCTTGCTTCTGTCTCACAATACTCTGTACAGATAAGAAGTTTGTTGCAAACCGAGTTGCAGCTGTGCGAAGAAGCTCTGCACCTTCTGTGTATCTCCTCATCATACATAAAACAAATGCATGGTTGTAAATAAATTTTGTAATATCTTGGCAACACTCAGTTGCTGCCTTTATTTCATCCATCTCACCGATGTCCTCGAGGATGAGATCTAAACAATGGGCTGCACATGGTGTCCAGTAGAAAGTCCCATAAATATCAGCTAACTCCTTTCCGGCTGCTTTGTAGTTAGCTGCATTATCTGTAATCAATTGAACTACATTTTCTAGCCCAACCTCTTGTATAACCTTATCAAATTCCTCTCGTAGGATCTCTGCAGTGTGCCTCTCCTCTGACATATCTAGAGATCTCAAAAACATGAGTCCTTTAAGACAATATACAAGAAAGTTTAGCAATGTCCTTCCTCGCCTATCGGTCCATCCATCTGCCATGATAGTGCATCCTGTTTCCTTCCACGATTGTCTCAAAGTCGAACAGTATTGCTGCACTTCAATCACGGTCTGATCTAATATCTTCCCTCTCAACTTCTGATAAGAGGGCATCCTGTATCTTGGACCAATGTTAGCAATTGCATCTGCCATTGCTTGAAAATGAAAACTGTTTGCTGCATTAAATGGAATGCATGTATCATAAAACCATCTGCCCACTGCAAGGTCTGCTTGATCGTGCAGTTGTTCTGAAGCCATAGCAGCACGAATTCCTGGCTGAGCACCAGGTGTAGTGGAAGGAAGAAAGAACGAATGTATGCTAGAAGAAGAAGCTCTTCCTCTACTCCTTCCTGAACTTCCTCTTCTGCCACCTCCAAAGTCTTCAGATGCAACCCTCTTTCCTCTGCTAGGTGCTCGCGAACTGCTACTACCAATATCTGTTCTAGCATCTGAAGGCAAACTATCAGTGAATCCAACTCCAGTAGCAGTAGCATCATCAGCTTCTTCACACATCTGGAAATCATCCTTTTGTTGTCTCCTTTCCTGTATGCTCTCAATCATCTGCAAGCATTGCCATTTAATACCTTCTGGCACACTTCTAACTCTGCCTGTGCATGGAGCAACTTCTTTCCTGGTTCCTGCTAGGTGGTGTTTCAACCTTGAAATTCCACCACTAACCACCTTTTCACAAAATAAACATCTGATTTTTAACCTTGAACCCTCAACTGGTATACCCCACTGCCATGCCGGATCATCAGACTTTGAATGAGAGTCTCTACCACCCCTTCCTGCCATCTCAATGGAGTACTTTAATTCAAAAAAAAACCTGAAAATAAAAGCACTTCGTAAATCCCCCAATCTTCAAATAACACTCAAATCGAGTGTCTCCCACTTCATGAATGCAATAAAAATCGTATACACACACTTAATAACTTCATATTTTGTCATTCAAAAAAAAAACCCGAAATAACACAAAAAACAATAAATATAAAGGAAAAAAAGGAAAAAAACATTAAAAATATACCTAAATCCGAGTTTGGAGGCTTGGACGGACACCGTAGGGCACGAGTTTAGAGCTTTGAACACCAAGGAGGCGAAAACTGACTCTTAGGGAGCTTGAAGAACTCAAAAAGAGAGAGAAAACCCGCGAAAAATCGCGGGTTTCCCTCGGCCCGGGACCCTTTATAAGGGTCCCAGGGCGTATCGCCCGTATCATGCGATACGGGCTGTATCGCACGATACGGTGCGATACGCCCGCACCTGCGATACGGTGGCCCACGATACGATACGTATCGCACCGTATCGTACGATACGGTGCGATACGGACAACACTGCCTTGGATTAACTTGCAATCTTGAGAACACACTATCTTTTTTTCTAATAAATAAAATAATCAATTTGTGCTTATGATAAACCACTCTTATAAGTGATTAAATGTTCATCTCATTTTTTGAAGATTCTATTGACTATAAAGAGATCAAATGCCATAGCAAAATTTGAAAGCTTCCTACCTTTCTCATTTATATCCCCAAATCCAAAGTTTCCCTTGAATACCTTGATATCTTAATGCTTTACCAACATGTCCATTTAAGTCTCATCCTAAACAAATCATCTACCTTTGTGGAGTTCTTTCAATCCCCTTATCTATCTTCTAGTCCTACTTGGGGTGCGTAAGTACAAACTATATTAAAACCTCTACTCCTAGCACTAATTTCAATGTCATAATTCGATTATCATATCGACCAGTGTTGTCCGTATCGCACCGTATCATACGATACAGTGCGATACGTATTGTATCGTGGGCCACCACGATACGATACGGGGCCCCGTATCGCAGGTGCGGGCGTATCGCACTGTATCGTGTGATACGGCCCGTATCGCACGATACGCCCTGGGACCCTTATAAAGGGTCCCGGCCCGAGAGAAACCCGCGATTTTTCGTGGGTTTCCTCTCTCCTTTTGGATTCCTCAAGCTCCCTATGAGTCGGTTTTCGCCTCCTTGGTGTTCAAAGCTCTAAAATCGTGCCCTACGATGTCCGTCCAAGCCTCCAAACTCGGGTTTAGGTATATTTTTAATGTTTTTTCTATTTTTTTCCTTTATATTTATTGTTTTTTTGTGTTATTTCATTTTCTTTTTGAATGACAAAATATGAAGTTATTAAGTATGTGTATACGATTTTTATTGAATTCATGAAGTGTGAGACACTCGATTTGAGTGTTGAAGATTGGGGGATTTACGAAGTGCTTTTATTTTCAGTTTTTTGTTTGAATTAAAGTACTCCATTGAGATGGCAGGAAGGGGTGATAGAGACTCTCATTCAAAGTCTGATGATCCGGCATGGCAGTGGGGTATACCAATTGAGGGTTCAAGGTTAAAAATCAAATGTTTATTTTGTGAAAAGGTAGTTAGTGATGAAATTTCAAGGTTGAAACACCACCTAGCAGTTACCAGGAAAGAAGTTGATCCATGCACAGGCAGAGTTAGAAGTGTGCCAGAAGGTATTAAATGGCAATGCTTGCATATGATTGAGAGCATACAGGAAAGGAGACAACAAAAGGATGATTTTCAGATGTATGAAGAAGCTGATAATGCTACTGCTACTAGATTTGGATTCACTGATAGTTTGCCTTTAGATGATATAACAGAGATTGGTAGTAGCAGTTCACGAGCACCTACCAGAGGAAAGAGGGTTGCAGCTGAAGACTTTAGAGGTGGCAAAAGAGGAAGTTCAGGAAAGAGTAGAGAAAGAGCTTCTTCTTCTAGCATACATTCGTTCTTTCCTCCTTCCATTATACCTGGTGCTCAGCCAGGAATTCGTGCTGCTATGGCTTCAGAATAATTGCATGATCAGGCAAACCTTGTAGTGGAAAGATGGCTTTATGATGCATGCATTCTATTTAATGCAGCAAACAGTTTTCATTTTCAAGCAATGGCAGATACAATTGCAAACATTGGTCCAGGATACAAGATGCCCTCTTATCAGAAGTTGAGAGGGAAGATATTAGATCAGACCGTGATTGAAGTGCAGCAATACTGTTCGACTTTGAGACAGTCGTGGAAGGAAATAGGATGCACTATTATGGCAGATGGATGGACCGATAGGCGAGGAAGGACATTGCTAAACCTTCTTGTATATTGTCCTAAAGGACTCATATTTTTGAGATCTCTAGATATGTCAGAGGAGAGGCACACTGCAGAGATCCTACGAGAAGAATTTGATAAGGTTATACAGGAGGTTGGGCTAAAAAATGTAGTCCAATTGATTACAGATAATGCAGCTAACTACAAAGCAGCTGGAAAGGAGTTAGCTGATATTTATGGGACTTTCTACTGGACACCATGTGCAACCCATTGTTTACATCTCATCCTCGAGGACATTGGTGAGATGGATGAAATAAAGGCGGCAACTGAGTGTTGCCAAGATATTACAAAATTCATTTACAACCATGCATTTGTTTTGTGTATGATGAGGAGATACACAGAAGGTGCAGAGCTTCTTCGCACAGCTGCAACTCGGTTCGCAACAAACTTCTTATCTGTACAGAGTATTGTGAGACAGAAGCAAGCTTTAAAGAGAATGTTCTCCTCAGATGAGTGGCAACAATTTGCAGAGTTGCCACAAAACAGAAAGAACAGAAAGTTAAATGAGATTGCAGAAACGGTTTTTAGAAGTTCATTTTGGAATGCATGTATCAGATTATTGAAAATTACTTGTCTTTTAGTGAAAGTTTTGAGATTGGCTGACAGCGAGGAGAAACCATCTATGGGCTACCTTTATGAAGCCATGGACAGGGCAAAAGAAGCGATCAGAAATAACTTTAATGGAAAAAAAAGAGATTATGTGCCCGTGTGGAAAATAATTGATAGTAGATATAATAAACAATTGCATCAGCCTATTCATGCAGCAGCCTACTATCTAAACCCATCATTGAGGTACTGAGCAACCTTCAAAAGGGACGGTGAGGTTAATCGAGGAATCATTGAATGCATCGACAGATTAGTCCCTGATGAGAGCATAGTAGATGCGATACATCAAGAGATGGAGATATATGATAATGCTCTTCACTTGATGGGTTTGCCTGTTGCAATTCGAAACCGCTCTACGATGCATTCAGGTACATTGTTTATTTTCATATTTAAGTTGCATCTTACATTAATGTGGATTATTATGTCTCTAATGTTTATATTTTTTTTACAGATGTTTGGTGGAACAGGTTTGGAAGTGATTATTCAAACCTTAGAGATTTTGCAGTTAGAGTCTTAAGCCAAACCTGTAGTGCAATAGGTTGTGAAAGAAATTGGAGTGTTTTTTAACACATCCATACGGAAAAGCGCAACAGGTTGGAACAGAAAAGGCTTAATGATTTGGTTTATATTTGTTATAACATGTGCCTTCGTGAAAGATAATGTTGTATTACTTTCAAATTTTCAATTCGATATTATTTAACTTCAGTTTTTAATTGTTAATATTACTTACTAATTGTTTATCTTTATTTGTGTCGTAGACAATTAAAAAAAGTAAATAGAGAAGAAAGTCAGTTCAATCCAATAAGTTTGGATAATTTTGATATATTAGAAGATTGGGTTATAGCCGACCCCGTCTAGTATGGGAAAAGGCTTAGTTGTTGTTGTTGTAGAAGATTGGGTTATGGAAGACACTGAAGAAAATGCCCTCCTAACAGAAGAAGACGTTGCCTGGATTAATTTGGAAGGAGCGCAACAATATTATGGAGATAAAGAATTTGATTTTGAAGAAGGTGTGGGCGTGGCTGATGATGATGAGGATCTGCAACAAGGAGAAGATGAAGATTATTTAGTTGATGTTCCTGATTACAATTTGTAAAATGTAACATTATATGTAACTGTAGTGTACTGTAAAGTGTAAACTATGTCTGTATTTTATTTTTTGGATTCAAAATATGTAAATTTGAATGCAATTGTTCAATGCTGAACGCTCAATCTGTACTAAACTTACATTATATGAATTTAAAGCAATTATCAGATTTTTCCTGATTTTTTCCTGATTATTTTTATTTTTTACTATTTTTTATTAATTTTTAATTAATTTTTGTATTATTTTAATATTAAAGTACGATACGATACGCCCGTATCGTAGAGCCCAGCGATACACGATATAATACACGTCAGACAACACTGATATCGACGTTGTATGTTTATTACACTATCCTTTAAATCTTTATTTATGATAATACCAACTTTGTTTCGAGACTTTTCCTTTCTTCAATACCAACAACAACAACAACAACTAAGCCTTTTCCCATACTAGACGGGGTCTGCTACATGGATTCTTTATTTCCACAGATCTCTATCGTGTGCCATGTTAGCAGTTAACTCCCAATAAGCTAGATCATTCTTTATTGTTTCTTTCCAACACTTTTGTGGTCGTCCTCTACCTCTTTTAATACTTTCCAAATTTAGGTTTTCTAACCTTCTTACAGGTTCTTCTTTTGATCTTCTTTCTATATGTCCAAACCATCTTAAACGATGTTCTCTCATTTTATCCTCTATTGGTGCCACTCCTAATTTGTTTCTAATAACCTCATTATGTATACGGTCTTTTCTCGTATGACCACTCATCCATCTCAACATCTTCATTTCTGTCACAGACATCTTTTGTACATGTTGATGTTAAAATCTCCTTTATCCGGGCTTGGGACCGGCAATACCATAATATAAAAATTTGACAAAGTTTTACGTTGGATGTCAGAAGCCTAACGTAACCCTCCTCCTATATCTGGGCTTGGGACCGGCCATGCAAGGGTGAATGGGTGGAGTTAAGACAAGGACCACCTATTCTACCAAAATTGCTAAAATAGTCACATAGTTTGTTCATCTCTTCTTTTAAAGAACAACCAAGCTTAAATATCTCATTATCTTATAGATCTTACTGTTTTATCGTAGGACTCATTTTTTATGGTTTTTGTAATTTGTATACATAGTCAAGCACTATGATACACCAACTTTGCTGCTAGTAGATCTAGACAAACGGATTGAGAAATAACAATAAGAAGAAGAAACCATAGAAAATGCTACATTTAAATGCAGATGAGTTTGATAACTTTCCTAAATGTGCTCTACCTATGACCAATTATTGAAACACAAGTGCTAAATCTTTACAGGAACCGTTCCATCTTTAATTCAAATAATAGCCCTCATTTTTGTTCCAGAGTCTCCAAGGTGGCTGGTCAGTTGTGTTTCCAACCACGTGAAAAACCTCCAACGATCCTTGTAGCTCGCATAATCAGCTACTTCGTCTGCCTTTAATGTTACAGGCAAAGAATGGCCACTTGAAGGAGTTCGAAGAAGCATTACAGAGTTTTAGAGGGATGAATGCCAACATTCATCAAGAAACTAAAGACATCCAGGTTCACCATTTTCAAGCTTCATGGACAATTCTTTACACAACAAACTGACATGGGACATGAGCAACTTATTTTATGACCATACACAACCAATTGCATCCATGCAAATCAATATTGCTTTATTCCCAGTGGACGTTAAAAGGAAGATATCTGATGGCAAGGTTTTTGTATTGATTCTATTCATATGCAGGATAAATTATTTGGCTCTCCTACTTAAGTGTTGGAAAGAAAGAATAAAGAATGATCTAGCTTATGTTGAGTTAACTGCTAACATGACACATGATAGGGCTTTGTGGAACAAAGAGTCCATGTAATCGACCCCATCTAGTATGGGAAAAGGCTTAGTTGTTATTATAACCAACATTTACAAGTCCCAGCCATGGAGAAGGTCCATGCTGACTAAGCACAAGACCAGTTACAAATAAGTCGGATACTACCAAAACGGCAATCATCATAGGCTTCCTAAGTTTCCAAAACTCTGCCCGAGTGTGTGAACTATAATCCTTCTTCTGACTGAAAATATCTTCCATTTATTTACTAAAGTTTATGTTATTCATTATGAAATGCATGTAGAAACAAGTTTCAATTAAGTATTAATATCACAAAATAAAAGTACAGGTTTTAGCTTCATGGTTTATGTATTACTTCGCTTTGTAGTTTTTTTTCTCCATTTTAACCAACCAACATTAATTCTATACGTAACATCTCCATCACTCTTAAAAATTGACCCTAGGTATTTAAAACTTTACTTTTGGGGATGCAATATGTGTCAATTTTAATTTCTATTGTCCTCTGAACTAACCAAATAATCAAACTTACATTCCATATATTCTGTCTTTGTTCTACTAAGTCGGAGGCCTTTGTTTTCTAATGCTTCTCTCTATAGTTTCAATTTTCTATTAACTTTTTCCTTAAACTCTTCCATTTATATGAAATTAAATGTTAATTCATAATTGACAACTATAAAGATTAAAAAGATAAATTTAAGTAATTGCATCATATCAAATCAAGAATACTAAACAACTGGCAAATATATCAAATCTCATCTATCTAGAATAGGAAGCAATAGATTGCAATATATTATCAAATTGGGACTAACATGTCCTAGAACTAACACATCCCAGAACTCATCTAAGACAGTTGAAACGTTCAGTGGTAGAAATAAAAATCAATTAACATCCATGTTGTTTCCGTGGCATTTAACTAGTGCTGTGACAACCTAACATACAAGGCACAAGGAATATAGTAACAAAATCAAACAATTCAGGACTGAAAGTTGCAGCCCAAGTCAACTTGTTCCAACGAACTCACTGCAACCACCAAATATTTCAGAACATGTGAAGTTATGATAAGGTGAGAAGCAGAACATTAAGAATTCATGCTTAAGAGTAACAATAACATCACATCTGTTCCCTTAAATCCTTAGATACACAAGCATACTAATGGCACTTTCTCCTAAACCGAATTTCAGGTTTAACAAAAAAGGAACACAAGCCAAACTTCTCCATTGCTATGAATCGGGCTACCTATAACTCCAAAATCAATGAATACAACTCTTCAATCAACATGACAACCTCATGCACGAAATTCAAAGACCAACAGAAATCAACAAAGAAGAGGAAAGTTTGGATCATATCAACACGACTGAATCGTCATGAAACACCACCCACCCACATAAAATTAGCAAAAAGGAGGAGCTAAGGGGAATTGAAACATACTGATAGCGTATCGGCGGTTGTAGGGCTAGTGCAGTTGGCACACTCACAAGGAACTCAGAAGAGATCGCTACCCGTATCCAACAAAGCTTAAGAAAAGAAGAGAAAGAACGCGTACAATCCCAACGAAGCAAGATAGATGCTCATGTTCCCGTCAGCGAAGTCAGTCGGTGGGCCACTCATGGCGAGATTCCGGAAGTCGGAGGGCTCTATCGTGGTGGAAGAGCGTTTCATAATAGTCGACAAACACTCTCGGGCTGTGGCCAATGGTCAACGAAGACGCCAGTGGCGGTCCGCACCCATTGATGGATGTGATCGGGGAACTTGTAATGGAGCTAGAACGAGAACGTCTGGCCATTGGACTGCCAAAAAATAGAGAAAAACAAGAGAATGACCATAGGGACCCACCATTAAGGAGAGGTCACCATAAAAAGCCACGGGAAGAGCTGCCAGAGTCCAGATAAGGGGAAGCACTAGAGAAATGAATGAAGGTACATCGAGAAAGAAGGGTGTGTGTGTTTCATATTGGGTACGTGATGTACCCAACATATCGATCTATCGATATGCGTATACGGGTATATCACCTATTTGGGTATAATTGTGCAATGTAGCTTCTAACCAATATCATGTTATGCATTAGATAGATCATGTTGTAAGAGAAAACTTGACCATTCAACCTCAACTTTTGGTAATGGATTTACGCGTAAAAAAGTAGACAAAGAAGAAAAGAGTTCATAGAGCTATTCATACTAAACAGTGGAACTTCGAAAGTGAGAAAGAAGGTGTATTTAAATAAAAAGTTCTTTAAAGAGATGCTTGTAATTATGTTGGTCTTGTTCGAAAGTAGATCCAATTGTTTCGACCCGACAGGCCCAAGCCACCAGGGCCACTAGTCGTTGGGGTCCTTTCTCTTCTCTTCTCTTCTCCCTTCTCTCTTCTCTTTTTCTCCTCTCCTATGTCTCATATATAAATATGACTTTGATATGATAGATTTATTCAAGCTTTTTGTGGCTAAATAATATTTTTTTAATATATTATGACTTTGTTGCATACGCTCTATTATAACATTTTTTTAAGGCTTTTATAAGTGATATTTTGAGGTGATATTCATCAACCTTCCACTGCCACATTGAAGCATCATTTTCATTACATGGTATCAGACTCATTTGCGATCATAAAAATATTATTCATCACCTCGGGAAGCATGTCGATCGTATTTTGTAAGTTTACCTGAATAGTTTCTTTTTTTTCTTGAAATATGGATGATAAAAGGGGATTTAACTTTCATCTAACACCCCTTGAACTACAAGACATGGGCCCACTCTATGGAAAATTACTCATATTTCAAAAAATTATGGGGCTATGTAAGTGGTTCGAAGGTAGAACCTTCTATCAATGCCACACTTAAAAAAAATAAATATGAAGGAGGTCATAGAACAATCCTAAGGGTGCTCATGAATAATATAAATAAATATACTAGAGACACTTTGACTGATTTCATCAACGCTAAAGAAGCATGAGAATATTAAAAAAATCCCGTGTTCAAAGCAATATGGCTTATAGGATGGCATTAAGAGATAAATTGGCCTCACTTAGACAAATTGGCCTCACTTAGACAAAGAGATAAAGGGGTAAACGAATTTTTTAGGGAATATTCGAATATTTGGAACCAATTATATGGTTACAAAAAGAAATGTACACAATGTCTTAGTGAGAGACATTGTGAAGATAATGAGAATTTCATATACTAATTTTTAAGAAGTCTTCGAGAAGAATTTGAAAGGATAAGATTATCTCTCATTCATAAAAAAACATTTCCTTACAAAAGAAGAGATTATTACTGATCTCTAAATGGTGGAAACAAGAATGAATAAAGTTAAACTTCAAATACACACCTCCACATCAAAACCCGAAGCAAATATGAAGGCTTATCGACCTCCTTATTTCAAAAGTAAAGAAGGAAGAAAAGATATTATTTGCCACCATTGTAGAGAGACTATATAAGACCAAATTACCCAAAGTTGAAAAAAAAATGTGGCATTAGTAGAATAACAAACCTCATCCTCTGTCGTTGCACTCGAAGAAAAGATAAAAAACTTGAGGCTCAAATGAAAGACAACAACAATAGGTGCGGTTTGTTCTTCTTTAACTAACTAAGTTCAAGATACGGTTTCTTATATTATTGATTTTGGTGCCTCATTTCATATGACTTGTAATGAAAATATTTTAAAATCATGTGTTGTAAAACCCTTATCATGTGTTTATATTGCGGATGAAACACAATTAAATGTTGATAAAATTGGTAACTTACAAAACAAAAGTTTTAAAGTTTCCAAAATTAGTGTTGTTCTAAAACTAAATTTGAACTTATTTTTCGTATCACAAATTTTAGATAAAAATTGTGTTATAACTTTTTCATCCATGGAATGTATTGTACAACATCACATCTCGAAGAAGGTGATTGGTTGTGTCCATACGAAGGGCAAACTTTATATTATGGACTACCTGTATAGCATAGGATATGCTAATGTTTTGACTAGTGATGCTTGTAAACACCCAAAAAATTTTAAATAATTTTTTTTACATTTTAGAAAATTGGCTAACTCCGCCCATGTAAGGGATCATCCTTGCATTGCCGGTCCCAAGCTCGAATAAAGGAGGAGGGTTGTTTTAGGCTTCCGACAACCAACGTAAAACTTTGTCAGATTTTTACAATATGGATTACAAAAATTATGAGCATTGCTTTGGGGCGTCCCCGCCTAGCGACGTGCTGTAGAGCCCGAATGCAGTAAGAAGTAAGCAAGGGCCACTACATTTTCTCCCGAATGTAGTGAATCAATTGTAGAGAGGGTTCCCACATCATGGATGGGTGTGGGTAAAGAAGTTAGTCCAGCTACATTGCAGCCCGAATATAGTGAAAATTTTTCAGAGAGGGCCTCCGCATTTTGATTATAAATGGATGCGGGGGGTAAGGAAGCTAGTCCTAGATAATAAGATTCGTATTGGTTCTTGGAATATCATAACATTATCGAGCAAGCTAATGGAGGTGGTAGATACTATGATTCAGAGAAAGATTCATATTCTATGTTTACAAGAGACAAAATGAGTTGGAGAAAAAGCAAAGGAGATAGAGGATATTAGTTTTAAATTATGGTACTATGGTAAAGAAAAGGCTCGAAACGGAGTTTGTATTATCATAAATAAAGATTTAAAGGAGAGTGTAGTAGACATACAATGATATGGTGACCGAATCATGACGTTGAAATTAGTGTTAGGAGTAGAGGTTCTGAATATAGTTTGTGCTTACGCACCCCAAGTAGGACTAGAAGATAGTATAAAGACAGTTTTTTGGGAAGAGTTAGATAAGGTGTTTCAAAAGTCCTTCAAGGAGATGTTTGGAATTATGTTGGCACACCTTGTGATATGTGGAACAATATGGCTATACATATTAGGAAAGTGGCGAAAGATGTATTAGGGGTATCTAAGGGAGGTATATCGGCACAAAAAAAAGCTTGGTGGTGGAGTGAAGTAGTACAAAATAAAATCAAGGCAAAGAGGGCATGTTACAAATTACATTATGCTAAGAAAACTAGTGAAACTTTAGAAGCTTATAAGAAAGTAAAGAAGGAAGCGAAAAAGGCCGTTAATAAAGCAAAAACTAAGATTTGGGATGACTTATATAAAAAACTCAACTCAAAAGAGGGTGAAAGAGATATTTTTAGGATAGCTAGGGCTAGAGATAAGAAAACTAAAGATCTTAATTATGTTAGATGCATAAAAGACGAGGATGAAAAAATTCTAGTAGCAAATGATGATATAAGAAATAGATGGAGAAACTATTTTTATAATCTTTTTAATGAAAATAAAGATGTTAGTATTAGTTTAGGAGATTTAGCCAAGTCAGAAAAGTATATAAACCACAATTTCTACCGACATATTCAAAAGAATGAAGTCAAAGAAGCTCTTAAACATATGAAGAGTGGTAAATTGGTAGGACTAGATAATATTCCTATAGAAGTTTGGAAAATACTAGGAGAAATAGGTATCACTTGGCTCACAAGACTATTTAATGAAATATGGAAAAACCAAAAGATGCCCGAGGAATGGAGAGCAAGTACACTTATACCCATATATAAGAACAAGGGAGACATTCAAAATTGTGCAAATTATCGAGGTATCAAGTTAATGAGTCATACTATGAAATTATGGGAAAGAATTATCGAACGTAGGTTAAGACAAGTATCAAGTACAACAGAAAACCAATTTGGATTTATGCCAGGCATATCTACTATTAAAGCGATTCACCTTTTGAGACGTCTTATGAAACATTTTAGAGAAAAAAAGAAAGACCTTCACATGATATTTATTGATCTAGAAAAAGCTTATGATAGGGTACCGAGGGAGGTTCTTTGGAGAACTTTGGAAAAAAGAGGTATCCCATTGACATATATTAACCTTATAAGAGACATGTATGATGGTGCAAAAACATGTGTGAGGACTCATGAAGGAACGACAAACTTTTTTGAAGTTAATATTGGGTTACATTAAGGATCAACTTTAAGTCCATACTTATTTATAATAGTGATGGATGAGTTAACAAAACATATTCAAGATGAAGTACCTTGGTGTATGTTATTTGTAGATGACATTGTATTAGTGGAGGAGTCTAAGGAAAAAGTTAATAGAAGATTGAAACTATGGAGAGAAACATTAGAAAGCAAAGGCCTCCGACTTAGTAGAACAAAGACAGAATATATGAAATGTAAGTTTGATCATTTGGCTACTTCAGAGGAAATAGAAATTAAAATTGGCACACATTTCATTCCCCAAAAGGAAAGTTTTAAATATCTAGGGTCAATTTTTCAAAGTGATGGAAGAATTGAGGGAGATGTTGCACATAGAATTAATGTTGGTTGGTTAAAATGGAGAGGAGCATCAGGTATTCTTTGTGATAAGAAGATACCATTAAAATTAAAAGGTAAATATTATAGAGTAGCAATTAGGCCTGCCATGTTTTATAGTTCTGAGTGTTGGGCAATTAATCATCAATATGTACAAAAGATGTCTGTGACAGAAATAAAGATGTTGAGATGGATGAGTGGTCATACAAGAAAAGACCGTATACATAATGAGGTTATTAGAAACAAATTAGGAGTGGCACCAATAGAGGATAAAATGAGAGAACATCTCTTAAGATGGTTTGGACATATAGAAAGAAGATCAAAAGAAGAACCTGTAAGAAGGTTAGAAAAACTAAATTTGGAAAGTATTAAAAGAGGTAGAGGACGACCACAAAAGTGTTGGAAAGAAACAATAAAGAATGATCTAGCTTATTGGGAGTTAACTACTAACATAGCACACGATAGGGATCTGTGGAAACAAAGAATCCATGTAGCCGACCCTGTCTAGTATGGGAAAAGGCTTAGTTTGTTGTTTTTTAGAAAATTAGCTATTTTTCACAGCTTTGGGTTTTTGAATAAAACATATCAAATGAACTCATTTTAGTATCAAAATTTTATAGAAGCCTCAAAATGATGGAATATTGCATCCCTTTCAGAAAAATTTGAATTTGGACAAAATTTTATAAAATAACCATTTTGCCCTTGTGACCAAATTGACAGGATTTTGCCTTTTTAAATGATTGCCTTCAAAGAAAGGTTGATTTCAAACAATTCTTTTTATATAAACAAATGAAAAAGGTAACATTGGGAATCAAACCCAAAAATGTTTGTAAATTATAAATTTATGAAATTTCAAAACCACTCGTGTTTAAAAATAAATTAAGTCAAACCAGACCTCAGAAATTTGCCCGATTGAGAAGGGTCTCATTCCAAGACCTGATACCCAGGGTTAAAGTGGTTCAATATCCTACACCCATTGAAGTGGTTAAAGTGGCTCGATACCCTACACTTGTTGAAGTGGTTAAAATGGTTCGATACCCTATACCCATTGAAGTGGTTAAAGTGGTTTGACACCCTATACTCATGAAAAGGGTTAAATGGCAAAGGTGGTTATAGACTAACTCACAAAGCAAAAGTAAGTCACCCTTTCAAACAAAAATTGGAAATGAAACTCACTATTTTTCCAAAATAATATTTGAAAATATCATTAAATTCAATGTTTTCAAATATAAAATGTTTTTTTATATAGTGTTTGAAACCTACCATATATAAAACTCGAACCATACGGAGATAAATTCCCTGGAAAGAGGAGACGTCATAAAAAGGCAATGACTGAGCACCTCCCAATTTTGGTATTGTTGGGCAAGGTAACTTTTCATTTTTAGTTTCAAGTAAAAAAAAAAGGAAGGTCGGCATCAAGAAAGGAAAGCTGACATTCAGAAAAAGAAGTCGACATTTAAGAAGGAAAGTCGACACCTGAAAAGAAAGGCCGGCATTCAGGAAAGAAAATCGGCATTGTCCATGAAAAAGAAAAGCGATACTCGATTTGACAAGAAGTGATGTTTAATTTGGTAAGTTGCCAAGACTTACCAATTTCAACCTGGAAGGGTCAGGGCAACTTTTATGCCATTTGGCAACTTTGATATGCGATTTGGAAGCCACAAAGAGGCAGCTTGCCACATACCAAAGCTGGCCGATTTCTATAGCTTAACATACCAAAGTCGGATGACTTCACATTTGGGTGTATCACATGACTTGCCATGGGCACCAATGGTGCCCAATTCGGCAAGTCATTAAGCCACAAGTTCCTGGCCGATTTCATCCTGGATGATGTCAGCATGAAACAATGGAATTTTTGAAGCCAGACTTTAGTGAGGATTCTCTTGGAAGTTCCAAGAATCAGAATACTGTTACTGATAACCATAAAGACACTGAAAGCAATGGAGATGATCAGAAGGTGAATAAAATTGAATTTAGGTCAAAATTACATTCTTATCTTTCCCCAGCTTCTGGGCCAAGTATTACATCAATAGAGAAAGCACATGAAATGATGGGCATGGACAGTGAAATTCAGTTCCCGTCTAATGAAGAGGGAAAAAAAAGGAAGTTGAAGGCTTTCACTACCAAGGATAGTTTTTGCTCTAACAATATTTCCTGTGATACAAACACAGTCATTTCACTGTCCACCATTGAAAGAAAAAATATCGAAAAAATGTGACGACTCTTATCATATAGGTTTCCTCTTCCAAATTGTCAACGAAAAAGGGAAGAACAAACTAACCCACATGGGTTGCTCGTTATCTACGGAAGTAAATTATTCAAAAGCAAGCCCGCGCAAGTTTGTCTTCCAATTCACTCCATTCACATTTCAACTTTCATCATTATGATCTTCTCTCTCTCTCTCTTTATATATATATACATATATATATAATCTTAGCTGTTATGGTTTTATTTAGACATAATTATTTTGGGTAAACTAGAACGGGTGGTTCATAACCGTCAAGTCTGGTCAGTCTGAAACTCGAGAACCAGAACTAAACTGGGATTGGGCTCCTGGTTTCGGTACCAATTTGATCCCTAAACTGCTCAAAAAAAGGAAAATTATTAAAAATGTTAAAGTTTTAAAATAAAATATTTCATGAAAGGTAAAGTCGGAACTGAACCAAGTGGTCTCTAGTTTTGGATTAGATTCTAGTTCTGAATTAACCAATTTCGGTTCTTAAGTCGGTTCAGTTCCGATTGAAACCGCCGTATCAGTTCCAACATGTGAGTTTCGTTAAGATAAATAATAATAAAATATTGAGGAAATGTCCAAAGTGAATTGCATCCCCTCATTTAACGGCAGAATCACAAACCGGAAATCACGACACACGGTTCGATTGTTCAGACTAAAGCCTCTGCCCCACATTCATTTCTCTTTAAAGACTTCCCATTCTGCGTTGAAGCCCTCACTCGACAATTCTCTTCTCTTTTCCATTCTGTCTCGTTCATTCATCTCTTTATGGCATATTCCTTCTTCTTCCTTGTCTTCTCTCTCTGTCTCGATGCCGGCATTGCCGCCAGAGCTCCGCCACAAGACCCCGATCATGTCGTTCAACATCTCGAAAGGTTAGCTTCTTCCAGCATTCAATTCTCTTATCATTAAGCTGAGTATCGGTAGTACCGGCCGTACCTACCGAATAAAAACAGAATACCCCTTAGAGATCAAATCCCTGACCTCATGTTAAAGAGTCCAATACTCTAACATTATACCATGCTCCTTTTTTTCTTGACGGTTTTCAAACATTGTTATAAAATGACCGCCGTCCTATGGGAGGCCGGCTCGGTAAAACCGATTAATTCTGTTCACTAGGCTAAGGTGATGCCACCAGTAGCGGATCTTCGAGTTGAGAAAATATACTAATATTAATGCTTTAAAGCACCTCTATAAATTTGGATTATATCAACCACAGAGATGTTTTATACTTTCTTGACATCTCACAGGGGATTGAATGCATCAAGGAGGCAATTGGGCTACCTCTCCTGCGGAACCGGCAACCCAATTGATGACTGCTGGAGGTGTGACCCAGACTGGGAATCTAACCGGCAGAGGCTCGCGGATTGCGCATATGGGTTCGGCAAGAATGCACTTGGAGGAAGGAACGGTCGGATATACGTCGTCACAGACAGTTCGGACAACGACCCGGTTAACCCGAAGCCCGGCACACTTCGGTATGCAGTGATCCAAAATGAGCCATTATGGATCATCTTTGCTCGTGACATGGTGATCCAACTCAAGG
This sequence comes from Brasenia schreberi, assembly GCA_036023115.1. Classification (NCBI taxonomy): domain Eukaryota; kingdom Viridiplantae; phylum Streptophyta; class Magnoliopsida; order Nymphaeales; family Cabombaceae; genus Brasenia; species Brasenia schreberi. The sequence continues at coordinate 3,836,050 of JAYKKT010000054.1, read as the reverse complement.
AAGAGCTCATCATGAACTCATACAAGACCATAGATGGCCGTGGTGCAAATGTCCACATAGCAAATGGCCCATGCATCACCATCCAGTATGTGACCAACATCATCATACATGGCATTAACATACATGATTGCAAGCAAGGGGGCAATGCCTATGTTAGAGACTCCCCTCAGCATTATGGATGGAGGACGATATCGGATGGGGATGGGATATCGATATTTGGAGGAAGCCATGTATGGATCGACCATTGCTCTCTATCTAATTGCCATGATGGCCTCATTGATGCCATACATGGATCCACAGCAATCACCATCTCTAATAACTACATGACCCATCATGATAAGGTGATGCTACTGGGACATAGTGATTCTTACACACAGGATAAAGATATGCAGGTCACTATTGCCTTTAATCACTTTGGAGAGGGGCTGGTCCAGAGAATGCCTAGGTATGACTCAAGAATTGATATATTTTTCACCTTGATATACTGAGTTATTTATTTCCTCAAAAAGAAAATATAGGCAATCCATTTATTATTATTACCTATAACTTGTAAGTAATTGACAGTACGTGATGATCATATAGAAACTTCTGGGGTTGATGACTGTCAAGTTACTTTTAGTGAAGTAAAAGGCAATGTGGAATGCTGAATAGTGGTTCAGAGGGAAACTTCAGGTAGTTCCTCTAAAGCTTCTGGAGCGATTCCAAACTCTCTTCCAACCGTAGCTGTGCTCTCAGAAAGTTCAAGTCAACCATTAAACACTGAAAGTGTTGAAGGTGAAAAACAGAGCTCAGCTGATGATGTGCCAAAAACTTTCAGTAGTATAGTTTCTTCTAATGAGCCTGCAAAGGAGATTTCATCTAGTCCTAAGCAAATTGAGCAGAAGATAAAATCTGCTTCTATAGAATCTCAGAAACCTTCTTCAAAGGCATTAACTCCTCCGAAGTCTTCTGTTGGACATGCTAAAGTTGCAGGTAAGCCACAGGACCAAAAGACTAATAAATCTCAAACGAAGACACTGGGCTCTCGGATGACAGAGAGAACTTCAACTGGATCTTATAGAAGTTCATACCAGGAGTTGGAAAATTTAAGCCGTCGACAAGTTGCTACTACACAAAGAAATAAGGGAGACACCACAAATGAGAAGTTCAAATCTTCTCAAAAGAGTAGTAGTTCACGGTTGTTTGTGCCTCCTGAAAACAAGCCAAGGACTAGTGTTGCAACAGAAACAAGAGCTGAAGAATCTTCTCCATCCATGAGAAACCTGATTGCAGCTGCTCAGGGCAAGAGGCGGCAGTCACGACTTCATTCTTTTTTTGCACGAGGATGCTAATACTCTTGGCAGCGTTTACTTACCCACTACTCCTACTCAAGTTAAGTCTTTGAGTCCTATTCCCGTCGTTCAACCTCTTCCCTTGAGCAATGGCGTGATACAGAGTTCAAAAGGATCTTTTTCTCGTTCATCATTTACATCTCCATCAACTCTTGTGCATCATTTCTTACCACAACAACAGAGAATTTGGTGCGAGACGGCACCTCTAAGGAAAGTCAACTCCAGCCCAATCAAGCAGCATGCACTTACTTTTTGCATCGTTGATCAGCTCCAGCTCCAGCAGATGCCTAGCTTGGAAACTTCCTATAACGTGTGATGCAGAAATTGACAGGTACAACAGCTAGATTTTGGACCAGAATGGGAAGGTCTTGGGCAGCATCTTCCTGCCTTATTTCATCAAGATACCATAAGGCAAGTTGCCTTATGGATGACTGCAGATAATGGGCAATTCGTGGCCTATAAAGAGGGGCTCAAGAAGGCCCCAAAGCATCATCAATCGATCAAATCATCAACAAATCATCAATCAATCAAATCAGGAAGAAATCATCAATCGGTCAACAAATCCATCGTTCAGCAGCCGGAGAAATCCGAGTTCAATAGGTTGTCCAGCAAGAGAGAGAGAGAGAGAGAGAGAGAGAGAGAGAGAGAGAGAGAGAGAGAGAGAGAGAGAGAGAAGGAGGAGGAAAAGGGGAGAGAAAGAGGCCACTGCCTACCTCCGAGCACCTGCTGCAGATCCTCCTCAGCTAGCCGTCACAGGTCTTTCCCTCTTCTCTTTTTGGTGTAAATGTAATAGGCTGAAATTCAGGAGTTCGATACTCCAATCAATGTATTGATTCGAACGACAACCTTTTGTGCTTTTCTTTATGATTCCTTCGACTATAGCATGATTGAAGATCATAAACCTCTTATTCTCATGGATTCATGTTATCATAAACCTCTTATTCTCGTGGATTCATGTTGTTAATTAAGTAATAGATTCTTTTAAATAGATGCTAGAACACACGTTTTTCTCAAAATCAAAGATTTCTTTGTCATTGTCAACTGCTCCAAATATGTCGAAATTTGGCTCGTCATCGAGACATTTACACGACTTCTGATAAAAATTTCAAGCTTTTTAGCTTTATTAACCATCATTAACTAAATCCAAAAATATTTATAAAAACCATAATAGATTTTGGAAAACCAGAAGTTCTTTTGACATGTGTGTGGTAATTCTTTAATATCTTTGTACATAGTGAACCAAATCGATTAAAAATGGTCTCTTTGGAAAGCAGAAATGCATACCTTTCCAATCAAGACCAATTTCATATAAATCAGAGGTTTGAGCATAGAAATATCTCTATTTTTCTAAACCTTTGATATTCTGGTATAGATTTGTCTTGAGTACTTGAGTGATGTTTATTTCCAGATTTAATTATGTTAATTTATAGCATAAAAAATTAAAATAAAAATATTTTCTAAATCTATACATGAATGTCTATCTTTTGTTAAATGTTCAGAATTGTTGAAAACTCTGAAATATTTTAAAAAATAAGAGAATAGGCCTCTGAAAATAAAACCAGTTTCTGTTTTTCAAAACCTAAAAATTTTCTAAGTCAAGAACTAAATCACTATTTTTCAAGTTAGAATTTTGTTTTCAAAACTTACTGGATCATGAATAATTTTTCAAGCGTCTAAGCTAACCCTTGAGCATCAGTTCAACAAAGCCTACGTCGATAAAAACTCACTTATCCACAATCGTTTAACGAAGTTAAAAATCAAATCTTTGTTAGTTTGAGTAAATTAACTGACACGCTCTCGCATACGACGTAGTCTTGAGAATTTCTTTTCGAATCTTTATAGGTTTTGAAATAAAAATCCACGTCTACAATACTCTTCTATGGCATAAAAGATTTAGTACATCTTAATATTTAAAAGTTATATCAATGTCCTATTGGAATAAATAATATTGAAAACTTATCTTCTAAAGATTGTGTACTTGACAAAATGCAACATTTACCCTTTTCAAACAAAAAAACATATCTCCACAAAACCATTTGAGATTATTCATTCGGATATATAGGAACCGACACCTATTTTATTTAAAGGAGATATCTCCTGTTATGTCATTTTTATAGATGATTTCACTAGGTAGGCTATATCTTTTAAAGTTCAAGTCTAACGTTTTTCAAAATTTTGTGATATTTCATAGACTTGTAAAAATTCAATTTGATTTCGAAATTAAGATTTTTAGATCTGACTCGGGAGGAGAGTTTATATCCAAAGAATTTAAAAACCATCTTGACAAATTTGAGATTGTACAACAAACTTCTTGCACTAAAACTCCTTAACAAAATGATATTTTAGAATGTTAACATAGTCATCTTTTGGAAACCACAAGAACATTGTTTTGTCTATTGGTGTTCCTAAACATTTTTAGGTCGAAGTCATTATAACTTCTATTTATTTAATTAATCGAGTGTCAGGTTCAGTTTTACAAAACATGTCTCCTATAGAAAAGCTCTTTCAACTTTCTCCTAATTACTCTAGACTTCGTGTGTTTAGATATAAATGTTTTGTTTATACTAATAAAGATGATAAACTTTCTTCTCGTATCATAGAATGTATTTTTCTAGGGTATGAGATAAATAAAAAAGAGATATAGATGTTATAATTATAAAAATAACAAACTCTATGTATCAAAAGATGTCAAATTTTTTGAAAATAAATATTTCTTTAAATGAATGAATGACGCTCATCCTATTGATGATTCATCATACTCCTTGAATGATGTCCTAGGGAATGACATAATACATGTTGAAAATGAGCTTGATGAACCTATGATTTCAAGACAATCAGTTACATCCTTTGATCAACACTACACTAGAAAACTCAAAATGATTTTTCCATCTATTCTTCGAAGGACTAGTCGATACTCTAGACCTCCTTAACGATTTGTTTTATATGACGGTTTTTTACCAAGACATAGAGCCTTAGTAACCAATATTTTTACTATAAAATAACCAAGAAATTTTAAGGAAGTACAATGATTACAAGATTGGATTTATGCTATGAATGAAGAATTAGATGCCTTACCCAGAGCTTAAACTTGGTATATTATGACTAGACCACAAAACAAAAAGACAATAGGTTGTAGGTGGGTCTATAAAGTTAAAACAAATAGTGATGGATCCTTAAATTGCTATAAAGCTAGATTGGTTGCCAAAAGGTATTTATAGGGATATGAGATTGACTATGAGAAAACCTTTGTTCCTGTGACTCGGATGACAACTGTCAGAACCCTTATAGTCGTGTATGTTCTTAAGGATTAGAATATTTATCAATTATATGTCAAGAGTATATTTTTAAATGCTTTGTTAAAAGAAAAAGTTTATATAGAATGTCCTCTTGGTTACACTTATACAAATAGGGTTTGCGCTTCTTAGAGAACTTTATATGGTCTCAAACAAAACCGCATGACTTGGTTTGCCAGAATGATTGAATTCTGATATGAATTGTCGATTTGGTTGTTCTCACAGTGCCAGTTAACCTTGTTTACTAGCGAGAATTATTAGAGGTACTAATTATGTTACTTCTCTATGTTCTAAGATATGATTATTAGTTTTTTTAAAAAAAATATAGTTAAAAAACAAAAATATACGAAAGTGGATTTAGATTTTTTAAACATTCTAAACATGTAGCGCTGAGTTCAATCACTAAATTTACGACATAAAACTAATATCAATGAGTATCCCTACTTAAATATTGATCGTAATACGGCATTACTTTTATTTATCGAGCCGAACAGTTATCTTAAAAAATAAAAATAAAATAAATAATAAAAAAGTGGGAGTGCACTTTTATTCTTCAGATTATGATTATCACCTATCTTACCATAACACGGTTAGATATTGCTCATGTTGTTCATATTGTAAGTGAGTTTCAACATGCACCTACCTCAGTGCATATGAGTATTGTTATGAGGATTGTTTGTTATATTTGACAAACCTCAACCAAGAGAGCATTTCTATCATCTTCCTCTTTATCTTAGTTTCTCGCATATACTGATGCTGATTGGGGTGGTGATATAAATGATAGACACTCTACCACTGACTACTGCATATTCCTTAGTCAGTCTCTCATCTCATGGAGATGTAAGAAACAATAAAACTTGTCTCTTTCCTTTACCGAAGCTGAGTACCATGCAATGTCTAACACAACTACCAAACTAATTTGGCTGCGACGACTATTTCAGGATTTGGGCATACAATTGAAAGCTCCTCCAATGGCATATGTTTTTGTATAAATAAAGGTTGTTAGATAAATACATCTAAATTGTTAACTGGATATCGTATTGTTGTTTTCAGGTGCCACTCATCCTACTGGTTTTACCTTTGCTAGATAGAATAGGAAGGAAGCCATTATTATTGGCAAGTATTGCTTTTCTCTTTCTCCAAGATAGCTTTGGTTAGTTTGTTTCATAAGCTAAAGTGAAATCCTATTTCAGATTGGTGCATCAGGAACATGCATTGGAGCCGTTTTGGTCGGCACGTCATTTCTTTTAAAGGTAAAGAGGATCAAACTCTCACACACAAATGTTGGAGACAATTAACTCTTAGTGTTAATTTTATGTTTTGGGTTATCTGATCCAATAGGAGCCATATGTCATCTCTTTTACTTACTATGGGTAGATTAATCTTTAAAGTTATAAACTAGTACATATACCAACCCTAATTGTAATATTTTCTTTAAATGAAATAAAGAGTGAGAGTGGACAACTGCACAAGAGGGAGGCCTCGTCCCTCTGATCACTTTAGTAATGGAGATTTGCATATTTTAATATGTTTATACTTTTGGGTTGTTTACCAACATGGTATCAGAGTCTAATCTTTGTGATTAGGGCATTTTTTCATGATTATATCGTAGTTTTCAAAGAGAAAAGGTGTGTAAGGCAATGTAAATCTGTTGCAGTTTGCAAAAATTTAAAAATGGTACTATGAAGAGAATGTTATTTCAAAGAAGGGAGAAGTATTTCAAATTACAAACATCAAATTAGGTGACAGAAATTACCTACAATGGGTTAGATCGATTGAACTGGCTGACAAGGGGGCGATGGGATTATTTGACTAGAGATATTCTTACTCCCCACTTAACTAATCCTTCCTATTGTAAATGGCGTAGGAAAAATGTCTTAGTAAGTGCATGACTCATCCAGTTCATGACATCATCCATTGCAAGTACCTTTATATTTCTATAATGAATCAAAGATATTTTGGTGACAGTTTATGATGCTTACGCTCAAAGAAAGAATATTACAAAAAAATATGAGATTATAGAAAGAATGCTCAAATGTAGACAAGGGAAAAGATTAGTGAGTGACTATATGCAGAACTTCGTAGCATATGGGAAGAATTACAATACTATTCAAAAAGCAAATGTCAAAGTTGCATGAAGGAACAAATGAGTGAGCTTGAAGAACAGAATGTGTTTGATCTTTTGTGGGACATCTCTTCAAAATGTACCTCAGTTACAACATAACTTTAAGAATAATGTCCTAAAAAAAGAAGAACTTTCTTCATTGAGTGCAATATACTTACTACTATGGGAAGAAGATAGAAGACGTTTAGAGAAAGAAGGAAAAATAAACCAAGAGACGACTGCTTTTATGGAAAAAAATGTACCTCATTATCTAGGATCACGTGATAGAGGAGGTTATGGAGGTCGTGGTAGAGGTCGGTTCCAATCTACTCTAGATGAGAAGAATAAGTTATGTTGTTCATATTGTAGGAAAATCCGACATACAAAGGAAACTTGCTCGAAACTCGTGGGTAGACCCAACTATAATTAGAACAGACCGAATAAAGCATATTTTAATGATCAAGTTGGAAGACAAAATCTGAAAATTGGACTAAGTTCATTGGCTAATATAAAGAAGGAAATCGAAGAACTTAAAGTGAGACTAGCTTAATCACAATCTACATCTACATCTTCTACTTTTGATTCTCAAGCTATCATGACATATTCTTTTTCATTAATGACTTATGGCAATTCACTTATTCTTAATTCAAGAATATGGATAGTCGACTTAGGCGCAATAGATCATATGGTTGGCTATCGAGAATATTTTTATGACTATCAGTTGATTCAGAATGGTATTGGCATTAAGCTGGTATAATCAATGCTTTTGGGACTGTTAAAAATGTTTTACATTTTCTCAATATTTCAATCAATCTCTTACCAGTTTATGCTCTAACAAAGGACTTGGATTGTGTCGTAACCTTTAATTCCATGCATTTCACTTTTCAAGAACTGAGGATAGGGAGGATCTTTGGTTAGGATAGCTTGACGAGAAGACTTTACTTTTATGAACAAACAACCAAGACAACTATGCCATCTACTCTAACTACAAGATGGAAGAAGGAATAACTCATATTATGACACTTTCCATTTACCTATTTCTAAGATTAGAATTCTGTTACCTCAATTTTTGAGTTGTATTGATTTGTTTTTGCAATGTGACACTTGTCAAAAGGCTAAACAACATCGTATATCATTTACTTTGAATAAAGCTAGAGCTTTGAAACCATTTGAAATTGTTCATTCTAATGTTTGGGGCTCATGTTCTATTACTTCATTGCATGATCATAAATACTTTATTTCTTTCATCGATAACTTTATTAGATTTTCTATGATTTACCTTATACTGTAAATTTATCTATACCAAATTTTAGGTGCCAATTCAAGTCATTCATAGTGAAAATGGAGGGGAGTATATTCTCAATCACTATGTTCTTATTTCCAGAGTCAAGGAATCCTACATCAAACATCTTGTTCTCATTTCCTACAATAAAATGGAGTATCTGAAAGGACAAATATACGTATTTTAGAAGTTGTTATAATATTGCTTATTAGATAAAATGTTCCTAAATTTTATTGGGAGAAGCTGTCCTAACCGTAATATTTCTTATAAATCGCATGTCCACTAGAATCTTTAATAATGATTCACCTTTTTATGCCTTATGTCCTAAAAAAGGTAATTTGAAGTACCTCTTAAAGTATTCGAAAGTACTTATTTTGTGCATATTTATAACAGTTCTAGTGATAAATTAGATGCTAGAGCTATTAAATATATTTTTTTGGGTTACTCTTCTACTTAGAAAGGATACAAATGTTGTGATCCTGAAAAAATGAAACTATATGTTATGATGGATGTTACTTTTTATGAAGACTCGTTGTTTTATGGTGTAAATGAAAATCAATCATTAGACTAGCTTGTTTCGATTGCACTACCAATTCCACTATTGGAAGTGCCTCACAAGGTTGAAGAGGAAGATGAGACTTTAGAAGAAAGAATATGGCAATCATATTCAAGAGGTGAGAGAAAAATATTCCTCATAAATCCTAATGTTGCCCTAGATCAGAATTCTCACCCCGAATCAACTCCTTTTCCAACTCAGATAATTCTTTCAATCCCATGTAATGATTGTGATAATTTACCTATTGCTCTTCGGAAGGAAAAACGTAAAGCTGTTAGATATCCTATACATAAGATGGTTTCATATATTAATCATCCAAAAGAATATCAGTTGTTTGTGATGAATGTAGATAATATCTATAGAGGCCGAATAAAATTCAGATTAGAGGACATCAATAAACGAAGAAATTATATCATTAAAAAAATCAAACTTGAGAACTTTCAAATCTACCACTAGAAAGGAAGATTGTGGGCTATAAGTGGGTGTATAAAACAAAGTTTAAGGTTGGTGGACAAATAGAAAGATACAAGGTGAGATTAGTAGCTAAGAGCTATAGTCAATCATATGAAATTGACTATATAGAAACATTTGCACCTGTTGCAAAAATGAATACCATTAGAATCCTCTTAAGTATAACAGTTAATCAAGGATGAAAACTTTGACAGTTGCATGTGAGAAATGCAATCCTTCAGGGAGATCTTATTTAGGACATCTACATGGACTTACCTCTATGATATTATGAAGGGAAGATGTCATCAAAGGTATGCAAACTAAAAAAATCTATTTATGTTTTCAAACAATCACCTAGAGCTTGGTTTAAAAAGTTTAGTAATGACATTCTTGGTTTGGGTTTCACTATGTGCATTAGTGATCACAATTTATTTATCAAGTGAGACAAAAAGACTATTCTCTTAATTAAATATGTTGATGACATTATTATTAGTGGTGATGATGTGGAAGAAATTACTTATTTGAAAAATAGCTACATGCTTTATTTGATCTTAAAGACCTAGGAAAATTATATTATTTTTTAGGGATTGAGATTGTTCGAAGCAAGGGGTGTTGGTTCTTAAGCTAAAGAAAGTATATCCTCGATTTATTGAAGGAGACAAAGATGAAAGATTGTCGGGTATGCTCTATTCCCATTGAGATTTAAAAGGAAGCTGCTACAAATTCTAATGAACCCTATGAAAATTTAGGGAGATATCAAAGATTAGTGGGAAAATTGATATATCTTATAATTACCAGATCCGATATAAGTTTTGCAGGTAGTTATATAGTCTATGTTAGTAGATGGATGCATTCACCATCAAGACACCATATGAACATTATATTTCATATCATCAAATATCTGAAATCATTTATTACCCACAGATGACAAAAGATCTACTTCAAGGTATATTATATGAATTAGAGGTAATGTTGTTTCATAAAAGAGCAAGAAACAGTTTGTTGTGGGTAGATCGAGTACAGAAGCAGAATATCATGTTATTGCTTTTGGTATGTATGAGGGTTTATGGGTAATATCATTAATGGAGGAAATTGGTTTTGGAAGAAACATGTAAATATTTGTTGATGCTTAAATGTTAAATCGGCCAAGTCATAAAACATTAATATGTTGGTGAAATCATCAAAATAATAAAAGCATCCAAATATGGATGTCTAAAGTCAAGAATAACAAGAGTCAAAAGTCAAGAGAGAGCCAAATCACGAATCAAAAGGTTGTGCAAGACAGCTTATATGTTTATTGATTGAGGCTCTATTTATAGAGTAAGCATTACAAGTGAGAGAGAAGAAAAGAAATAAGGTTGTGTAGAGGCCTATCAGTTGAATGCAGTGTTGGAGAGCAGGACTCCCAACGGTCAACTGTATTAACTATAAAGAGATTAAATGCCATAGCAAAATTTAAAATCTCCCTACCTTTCTCATTTATATCTCCAAAACCAAAGTTTCCATGAATACCTTGATATCCTAATGCCTCTTTACTGACATGTCCATTTAAGTCTCCTCCTCAACAAATCATCTCTCTTTGTGGAATCTTTTGAATCACCTTATCTATCTCTTCCCAAAAAGTTGTCTTTACACTATCTTGTAGTCCTACTTGGGGTGCGTAAGCACAAACTATATTCAAAATCTTTACTCGTAACACTAATTTTAACGTCATAATTCGGTCACCATATCATTGTCTACTACACTATCCTTTAAATCTTTATTTATGATAATACCAACTCCGTTTCGATCCTTTTCCTTACCTAAGTACTATAATTTAGAACATGTATCTTCTATCTTCTTTGTTTTTTCTCCAACCCACTTTGTCTATTATAAATATAGAATATGAATTTTTCTCCAAAATCATAGTATCTATCACCTCCATTAGCTTACTAGATAATGTTTCAATATTCTAAGAACCAATATGAATCTTATTATCTAGGACTACCTTTCTTACCCCCGCATCTGTCCATATTGAAAATGCGGAGACCCTCTTTGTAAAATATTCACTATATTCGGGTGGAAATGTATCGAGACTAACTTCTTTACCTACACCCGTCCATGATGTAGGAACTCTATATACAATTGATTCACTATATCCGAGCAAAATATAATAACCCTTGCTTACTTATTACTGCACTCGGGCTATGCAGCGCATCGATAGGTAGGGATGCTGCAAAACAATACTCATAATTTGTATAATTCATGGTATAAAAATCTGAAAAAGTTTTACACTGGTTGTCGGAAGCCTAACACAACCCTTGTTCTTTATCCGAGCTTGTGACCGACAATGCAAGGGTGATCCCTCACATGAGCAAAGTTAAAGTGATTATACAACCATTATCACAAATTTGAGCAACCAAGAGAAGATTTGATTCAACTTAGGTATAAAACTTACATTTTTAATTTTAAAATCTTCTTTTTCAAAGTCCCCAATTTTTTAAATTTGAAGTTTCATACGATCGGTGGTAAAAACATGTTTTCAAGGATATTTTGAGAAATTTTCAAAGATTTTTTACTATGGGTCACATAAAAAGAAGCACCCGAATCTAAGAACCAAGACATATGTTGAGAAGTGGAGAGAGTATTTTCGAAAATGCTTGTCTTTTCTTTAAATATTTCTTCTATATAAGATTTGATGTTGGTAGATAAAACTCCTCCATCCTTATCTTCCACGGCTCCCACGTTTTCATATTTCTTTCAGAGAAGAGGAAAAATGGTTTTGATATGATAACTTTTCTTACAATAATGATATATTGTATCCTTGTTCAGCCATGATCCCATTGGCTTTTGTTTGATCCATCTCTTTGCTCTTCAAAGTTTTTCACATGAGGGGGCTTGTGTATCTTAATATTTGCTCCTAGCTTGGCGAAACAAGATCGGCTAAAAATGAATCTCCCTTTGGTCTAGGTTTTCTATATATTAAGTTGGATATAATATTTTCAAATTCATCCTTTAAGCTGCGCATGAACAAAAAAAATATTGATTATCTAAAAACTCTTAAAATTCGTCTATTTTTTGAAGTTTTTTAAATCTATCAAAACTTGTAAGTTGAGTCGATAATTTCAAAAATTCATTGTGATAGTATCTAATGCTTAAATTCTCTTGTTTAAGCATTATGATTATTTCCATAAGATCAATTTGAAAGACGAAATCATCTTGAGAGTGAATTTTTTTAAGTACTCCCATGTTTCAAAAGCATTTTCAAAAACACTAATTATATTTCTAAGTTTTTCATCTACATTTTGATAAATAATCCAAGTTATTTTAGCACTCATATTTTCCTAAATTTTTAGATATTGCTTGTATTTTCTTTTGCCTTGAAAATATCATCATTCAAATCTTTAATGTCTAAATTTGGTTTTTCAATCGTCTCATCAATATAATCCCAAAAATCTTTTGACAAAAATACTTAATCATAGTTTTTGCATAATTTTGATAGCATTTCGAGTGAAGAATACATCTAAAAGATTCATTTTTGCTCTTTATATTAGACAAAAACTAAAGGTCTTAGTGTTAACTCAAATTTGAAGCAATTTCACGAACTTTGCAATCTTGACATGCTTTTTGATGTGCTTGAATTCTTCAGAATGAAGCTCTGATATCATATAAATATTTGTTGATGCTTTAATGTTGAATCGGCGAAATCACAAAATATCGATATGTTTGTGAAATCATCAAGATAATAAAAGAATCCAAATATGAATGTCTAAAGTTAAGAATACAATAAGAGTCAAGAGACAAGAGAAAGTCAAATCACGAGTCAAAAGGTTGTGCAAGACAACTTATGTGTTTATTGATAAAGGCTCTATTTATAGAACAAGCATTACAAGTGAGAGAAAAGAAAAGAAATAAGATTGTGTAGAGGCCCATCAGTTGAATGTAGTGTTGGAGAGCATATCTCCCCATCGCTATATTAGCTAGCCATTGGGGAGTAGGGCTCCCCAATGGTTAACTGGATGGCCAGGGTCATGGCTATCCATTACTTAACTAAGGGTCAATGATACTTCTAGACGTGAATTTTTATTTCAAAACCTATGTATAGATTTGAAAAGAAATTCTTGAAACTACGTCATGTGTAAGAGTGTGACAGTTAGTTTACTCAAACTAACAAAGATTCGATTTCTGACTTCATTAAATGATTGTGGACAAGTGAGTTTTTATCAAAGTAGGCCTTCTTGAACCGATGCACAAGGGTAATTTTAACTTAAAAGATTTGGAAATTATTTGACATCCGGTAAAATTCAAAAAACAAAATTCCAACTTAAAAGATTTGATGAAATCGTGATTTAGTTCTTAACTTAGAAAGATTTCATGTTCTGAAAAACAGAACTGGTTCTGTTTTCATAGGCCTATTTCCTGATTTTTTTAAAATATTTTTGAGTTTTCAAAAATTTTGAAAATTTAACAAAAGATAGATATTCATGTATAGATTCAGAAAATATTTTTATTTTAAATTTTTATTCTATATATTCGCATAATTAAATCTATGAATTAACATCACTCAGACACTCAGGACATACCTTTACCAAAATATGAGAGGTTTAGAAAAATAGAGATATTTCAGTGCTGAGATCTCCAATTTCTATGAAATTAGTTTTGTTAGAAAGGTATATATTTCAGATTTCCAAAGAGATTATTTAGAATTGATTTGGTTCAACGTGCACAAAGATATTTAAGAATTAACAATGTGTCACATAACCCTCTGGTTTTCCGGAATTTGTTTTGGTTTTTATAAAATTTTTTGGATTTGGTTAATGATGTTTAACAAAGTCAAAAGTCCTGAAATTTTTACTTGACATCCGTGTATATGCCTAGATTAGACGAGCCAAATTTTGACTTATTTGGAATAATAGGCAATTACAGAGAAATATTTAACCAAACTTGTGCAGAGTGTAGAGTAACAGTTTTCAGATTTTCGAAAAAACATGTGTGTGTTCTAGTATCGATTTAAACGGATCTATGGCTTAATTAACAACATAAATCTGTATGAATAAGAGGTTTATGATCTTAAATCGTGCTATGGAGTCGAAAGAATCAGAAAGAAAAGCATAAAAGGGTTGTCTTTTGAATCAATACACAAACTCCTGAATTTCAGCCTACTAGGTTTACTACAAAAAGAGAAGAGGGAAGGACCTGTGGTGGGCAGCGGCCTCTCTCTCTTCCCTTTTCCTCCCTCTCTCTCTCTCTCTCTCTCTCTCTCTCTCTCTCTCTCTCTCTCTCTCTCTCTCTCTTTCTCTCTTGTTGGATAGCTTGCTGAACTCGGATTTCTGCAGCTGTTGAATGGTTGATTTGTTGATCAATTGATGATTTGTTGATGCTTTGGAGCCTTCTTGAGCCCCTTTTTATAGGCCACGAATTGCCCATTAGCTGCAGCCATCCATAAGCCAACTTGCCTTATGGTGTCTTGATGTAATAAGGCAGGAAGGTGCTGCCCAAGACCTTCTAAATCTGGCCCAAAACATAGTTGTTGTACTTGCCAAATTCTGCATCACACATTAGGGAAAGTAGCCAAGCTAAGCATCTGCTGGAGCTATGCATGGATGCGGCTGATTCACATTGCAAAAGGTAAGTGTGTGCTGCTCTTCCTTGCTGAATTCGGTTGGAGCTTGGTATAGTAAGTAGGATCCTTCCCACCATGATGGAATCGGCTAGGTAAGCATCTGTTGTCCACTTGCTGAAGTTAGATTCATGGATTTTATCGCTTAATCTTGTAGATTTTAGTCACCAATCTTGTATTACGCTAAGCTCCAAAAGATTATAAGATCATCTTTCATTATTTCATTGAAAGCCTTTTTGCAACCTTTCTCTTCTTTTCCTTTTAAGGGTTCACCGTCTAGTTTATCACGCCTTTTAGCTGACTTCATTTGGCAACCTCTTCAAATGCCCAATAGCTATACACTCGAGACCATTTCATTATCTCCGTCATTCTATTTCTGGCCAATATCATAAACAAAATCTTTGCAGAAGTTTCGTGATGCATAACTTTGACAGAAAACCACTCAGGAGACTGGTGTTTGCAAATACAAACTGATGCAAACCATTACGATTAGAATGGGATAGCTTCTTCATCACAGATAGCCAGGGCTTGTGGCTTAATGAATTGCTGAATTGGGCAATATTGCTGCCCATGGCAAGTCATGTGATTCACCTATATTTAAAGTCATCCAACTTTGGCATGGTAAGCTGTAGAAATCGTCTAGCTTTGGTACGGTAAACATCCCATTTCAACTTACTAAAGTCAGCCAGATTTGGTATGGTAAGTTGAAGTTTGGCTGAAATCATCCAAGGCTTGGAAGGTTGATCTTCTTACTTAATCTTGTTTGTAAGTGGCCTTCTTCCCACCATGCTGGAATCGGCCAGGTAAGTGACTTCCAATCGATCATGAAATTGTCCAAGTTTGGTATGTGGCAAGCTGCCTCTATGTGGCTTCCAAATCACATATCAAAGTTGCCAAATTGTATAAAGGTTGCCTTCACCCTTCCATGTTGAAATTGGTAAGGCTTGGCAACTTACCCAATTAAACATCATATCCTGTCAAATCGAGTATCACTTTTCTTTTTCATGAACAACGCCGACTTTTCTTTCCAGATGCCGACCTTCCTTTTCGGGTGTCGACTTTCCTTCTTAAACGTCAACTTCCTTTTTTGATGTCGATCTTCCTTTTTTGATGTTGGCTTTTCTTCTAAATGTCAGCTTTCCTTTCTTGACGCTGACCTTTCTTTTTTGTACCTGAAACTAAAAATGACAAGTTACCTTATCCAACAATAGTGAAATTGGCTAGTGCTCAGTCATTGCCTTTTTTTTGTTGATATCGTCTCCTCTTTTCGAGGAATTTGCCTTCGTACAGTCCAAGTTTTATATATGGCAGGGTTCAAACACTTTATTAAAAAATATTTTATATTTGAAAACATCCAATTTAATGAGATCTTCAAATATTGCTTTGGAAAAATATTGGGTTTCATTCCTAGTTTTTGTTTGCAAGGGTGACCTACTTTTGCTTTAGGAGTCAGTCTATAACCACCTTTACCATTTAACCCTTTTCATCGGTTTAGGGTATCAAACTACTTTAACTACTTCAACAAGGTGTAGGGTGTTAAACCACTTTAACCCTTAGTATTAGGTCTTGGAATGAGACCCTTCTCAATCGGGCGAATTTCTGAGGTCTAGTTTGATTTAATTTATTTTTGAATATCACGGATTTTGGAATTTC
This sequence comes from Brasenia schreberi, assembly GCA_036023115.1. NCBI lineage: Eukaryota > Viridiplantae > Streptophyta > Magnoliopsida > Nymphaeales > Cabombaceae > Brasenia > Brasenia schreberi. The sequence goes on along the minus strand of JAYKKT010000054.1, from coordinate 3,819,782 downwards.
ATAAATTTATAATTTACAAACATTTTTTGGTATGATTCCCAATGTTACCTTTTTCATTTGTTTATATAAAAGGAATTGTTTAAAATCACCCTTTCTTTGAAGGCAATCATTTAAAAAGGCAAAATTTTGTTAATTTGATCTTTAAAGCAAAATAGTCATTTTTATAAAATTTTGTCCAAATTCGAATTTTTCTGAAATGATGCAATACATCATCATTTTGACATTGCTATAAGATTTTGATATCAAAATAAGCTCATTTGATGCATTTTATTTAAAAACCTAAAGCTGCTAAATAGCCAATTTTTTAAAATATATTTTTTTTAAAAAAATTAAGTGTTTACAGCACCCCTCTCAAAAAAATCAAATTTTGACAAAGAGTAAAAAAAATGACTACTTTGCCCTAAAGTCCAAATTGGCAGGATTCGACTTTTTCAAATAATTGCTTTCAAAGAAAGAATGGTTTCAAACAAGTTTTCAAAGAAATAAATGAAAATGAGACATTGGAACCAAACCTTAAAATGTTTGTAAAATGACAAATTTACAAAATTTCAAAACCTTTGAAGTTCAAAAACAAAACCAAATCCAAACTATACTTGAAAAACTCGTTTGATCGAGGATAGTCCTACTCCGAGACCCTACACCCATCAAAGGGTTAAAACGGTCTGAAACCCTATACCCAACAATTAAAGCGGTTCGAAACCTTACACCCATCAAAATGGTTAAAGTGATTGAAACGGTAAAGACCAATTTACGAAGCGAAAGCGGATAACATATACAAATAAACACTAGGAATGAAACTCACTTGTTTTTAAAAAAGAATATTTGAAGATTTTGAGAAAACGCGATGTTTTCAAATATATCTTAAGTGAAATGGTTTAAATAATAAAAAAAGAAATATTTGAAACCATGAATCTTAATTGGAATCAAGCAAAGCAGAAATCTTAAAGACTTGGATAAAAGCATATGGTCGCCCTGAAGAAATAGAGGTCCTCCAAATAGATCAAATCATGTCCAACTCAAATCAAATTGGGTGACACATGTAACTAGCCCATACCCTAGCCCAAGTCAAATTCAAATTCAATCTAAGTCAAATGGTGCACCAAACAGGCTAAGGCATATCAAGATCAAGGTTGAGTCAAAAGTGGCACCAAGAAGGACAAGGGGATCAAGACACAAAGCCAAGGCTACACACGGGCTAGATCAAGTCAAGCAGGGGCATCCCAAGTTCAATCTAATTTGATCCTAAGACAAATCAGATCTTCACCTAAAGAGAGGATGCATTCAAGGTCAAACAAGACAAGGCTTGATCCAACTCCTAGTCAAGAAGGACTTCAAGGCAAGTTTCAAGCCCAACGACTTCACCAACCCAACCCAAGATAGCACATGAGCAAGGTCACGTTCAACGGTGTAAAGGTACATAGATGGTTCAAGCCAAGCATCCTATCTAGGGCTGCCAATGGAAGTCAAAAGGATACCAAGACCGAGCCAAACAAGCGCGTGGGCTAGGGTGGCTCGACCAAGGGAAAGACTTAGGCTAGAGTGGCTCGACCACTCCAAGATTTGCTCAAATGAAAGGCTGGACAATATGGGCTACACCAAGCCCACATGGACCAAGAGGAGACCACCCTCCCAGCCCACATGCACCCATTTCCAGCAATGGGCCATCTATTGGATCGAATTGGAGTGAAGTGGCCCAAAGTCCAAAACCGTAGAAGGCCCTAAAGGCCCTCTTGAAATCTATAAAAGGTTGCCTTGGGGTTGGGTTTTAGGCATTGGAGGGAGTGAAGAGAGAGAGGAAAGCCTACAGCCAAGTGAGGAGAAAAGAAGAGAAAGAGGAAGAAGAAGGAGGAGATTGAAGGAGTCACCCCCTCCAAGTCGTCCTCATCAACTCACCAGGAGCTCCACGATCTAAGGTTGATTCTCCCTCCCTTTGAATTTCATCTATTCTATACTTTCATTCAATTAAGAAGGGGTTGTAATAAAGGAGCAATTTACTCTATTTTGATGTAATAGGTAAAGGTTATGCTGCCCAATTTCTTTTGTTCATTAGATGCATACTATGTGTTTGAATTTCAGTTTCTCCTATCCCTATATACATTTTAAGCACTTATATCTCCTAATCCCTTCTATGCTTGAGCTATAATCATACTTTCCTCATTTTCTTTAGTCATTTACATTTTAATTGTTGTGAATTGTCTTTTAAATTTAGATGAAATGCATTAATATATGTTGTAAACTTGAAAACCCGTTTTTTGCATCTTTCATACGTTTGATGCTTGATTTTTTATTTCTTGTTCTTTGTTTCAAATGCGCCAAAATTGTGCACACCTAATCTACACATAAACTCACTTCTAATAAAATTTTGAAGAATTTAGGGGCGTCCAACTGCGAAAATAAAATCGGAGCAGATCGTTAAAATCGGAACAGAACATGTGAAAGTTGTATTTGCTGCAACAAAGCTTGGGTTATCATCTCATAACTTTGTGTGCAGTGAATCAATTTTATTGAAAATGGTCTCATTAGAAAGTTGATATTCCTATCTTTCCAACAAGACTAATTTATAAAGATCAGAGGTCTGTGCATTAAGATACAATTATTTTTCTAGACCTTTGTATTTCAGTCATAGATTTGTCACAAATGTATGCGTAAGGGTTATTGTCTGATTTAATTTTGCACATTCATAACACTCAAAATCGAAATAAAAATAGTTCTTCAATCTTTATATCAATTTATGTTTTTTGTAAAATGTGCATGATTTTTGGAGATTCTAAAGCTATTAAAAAATCCAAAAATAAGTATTTGAAAACAGAACCAGTTTATGTTTTTTAGTACTTTGAAATGTTTTCTTTCAAAAGCAAAGTTTACGAGTTTGGTTAAGTTCATAAGAATTGAAAGTGGGTTTTGAAAACACACAGGACCTAAAACAATCCTGAAAGCGTTTAGGCTGACCCTTGAATGTCGGTTCAAGAAGGCTTAAGTCGAAAAGAATTCACTTACCCACAATCGCTATTGAAGTCAGAAATAATCTTTGTTAGTTTATATAAACTATTGGAACGCTTGCGCACAACATAGTTTGTGAAAAATATTTAAAGTCTCTACATGGACTTCAGAGTAAAATCTCACATCTACAATTAGTCTTTCAAGTTATAAACTATTATATATACTAGCCCTAATTGTAATATTTTCTTTAAGTGAAATAAAGAGAGAGAGTGGACGGTTGTATGAGAGGGAGGCTGATGGAGATTTGCATGTTTTTGATATGTTTATGTTTTTGAGTTATTTACCAACAACAAACACATATATCCATGCTAGAAGAAACACAAAAATATGTACTCTTCCTATGTATTCTGTTTGAAAATTTCTTTTTTCAACCCTTTCAAGCCATGTAATCCTTTTTCCAGCATAGTCCTCAAGTGAGAGAATTGTTACCAGATCTCTTCCCCCGTTGGGTGGGTAGTTCCTTTTCATTTTGGGTTGGATCGGGTGGTTTGAGTTGGGTTGAGAGGTTTGGGGAGCTGTGGGTGTGTTGGGTCGAGAGGTGAGAGGTGGGGTTGTTGCAGGAGTGTGTAGGACCATAGGTTCATAGGTTGTTGAGTTTGCTGGGTTGTGAGGTGTGGGGTTTCCGGTTTGGGTTGGGGAATTGGGTAGTTGTTGAGTTGAAGGGTTTGGTTGTAGCAGGAGTGTTTGCGTTTCCAGGTTGTGGCATGTTGGTTGTCAGGTGTCGGGTGTGTGGTGTTGAGTTTTGGGTTTGGTTTTTCGTGTTGTCGTGTTTTATGGTTGTGTTTTTCGGGTTGTCAGGTTTCTGTGTTGTGTTTTTTTATTTTGTTGTTGGTGGAGTTGGCTCAAGAATTTGGTGAGTTTGTGGTTTGTGCTGTTGTGTTGGCGGGTGTAGGAGTATCGTTGGCCCCCGTGGGGGGACTTTGCTTTTTTTTACTCTGAATAACTATTAGAATAGGGCCAGCCCTTCAATGTAGACTTACGTCTTTTCCTACTTAATATGATTCTTTCAAGAAGGAAAACGTCGGGGGGAAGTTCTTAAAATGTTCAACAACTGAAACCATGGATTTTTCTTCCCTTGTACTGACTTGAACTGTTCAGGCTTCCTGACAATAGAGAAGACATTTTACTGTTTTGGTATCATCGCCCATAGATAATGGCTTGCCCAGTGATTGTACCATCCAAGTCAGGGCACTCACCATGCGTTAACCATCTAAGAGGATATCATTAGGAGATTTCTATTCCTAAAAGAGTAACTCATGTGCATGTGTTTGTGTGCATTCATCCGTGTGTTTGTATATATATATTTTTTCCGTTTTCCTAATGTTAGGACAATACAAATTTTATCTGCAAGGCAAGTATACTAGGAAGTAACTTTTGAACTGCCTGATTCTGTCTTGCATGAATTTGAACCTTTAAAAATCAACAACCTAGAATGTGCAAATTTTTCACCCATAGAAAACCATAAATGGAAACTCATGCTTTCCTAACAAAAGAATGAGTTTTGGGAAAACAGTAACATTAGGAAAATGTCTTCCCCTTGTGCTCTCTAACACAATATATAATTTACATACACACATATATGTATGTAATAATATACATGTGTATATAGAGAGAGAGGGGGGGGGGGGATAGTGCTAAATACATATTGTTCTTAAGTCCATACTTATTTATAATGGTGATTGATGAGTTAACAAAACATATTGAAGATGAAGTACCTTGGTGTATGTGAATTGGAGATGATATTGTGTTAGTGGAGGAGTCTAAGGAAAAAGTTAAAAGAAAATTGGAACTATGGAGAGAAACATTAGAAAGTAAAATTTTCCGACTTAGTAGAATAAAAATAGAATATATGAAATGTAAGGTTGATCATTTGGTTACTTCAAAGGACATAGAAATTAAAATTGGTACATATTGCATCTCCTAAAAGAAAAGTTTTAAATACCTAGGGTCAATTTTTTAGAGTGATGGAAGAATTGATGGAGATGTCATGTTACGCATAGAATTAGTGCGGGTTGGTTAAAATTGAGAGGAGCATCAGGTATTCTTTGTGACAATAAGATAGCATTAAAGTTAAAAGATAAATATTATAGAGCAATAATTATACTATAGTTTTGAGTTTTGAGCAGTTAATCATCAACATGTACAAAAGATGTCGGTGGCAGAAATGAAGATGTTGATATGGATGAGTGGTCATACAAGGAAAGACCGTATACATAATGACGTTATTAGAAACAAATTGCGAGTGACACCAATAGAGGATAAAATGAGAGAATATCATTTAAAATCGTTTGGACATATAGAAGAAGATCAAAAGAAGCGCCTCTAAGAAGATATAAAAACTTGATTTTGAAAGTATTAAAAGACGTAGAGGGCGACTACAAAAGTGTTGGACATAAACAATAAAAATTTATTTAACTTATGCTTAGTTAAAAACAAAGAATCCATGTAATCAACCCCATCTAGTATGTAAAAAGGCTTAGTTGTTATTTATATTTCTATACTTTATAACGTACATTAAATGCAAAGTAATTCAAATCTCCACTTTTGATCTTAAAAATCATATCAATGGTAGAGATGTATAAGAATTTGTATGAACCTAAGAACATTATGCATTTAACACTACCCCTCTCTCTATATATACACATATAAATATATGTATATATTGACAAATGCATGCACACTGACACCCCAAACACAACATATATGAAAATAACATGAAGTTTGCATTTACTTAATGGATTTGAACCAATGTCATAAAAATCATATCGTATCGTACGATACGACACGATTTTATCGTGTATCGTATAAAGATATGGTACGATAAAGAGGCACGTATCGCTTATCGCGATTTATCGTGTCGTATCGTAAGATACGGGGGTATATCGTACGATACGATACGATACACCCCATATTATATGAGTCAATGTTTATTTTATGTTATAAATTCCAGAAATCTGAAACTTGCAGATTTTATTTATGCTTCTTCTCAAACCCTTTTTCACGTCATTCCCTAGCTTCCATATCCTTTTTTTACCTTTTCTTGTTTATTTCGTGGTTTATTCACAATATTTTCAACTATTTCACCCAATCCAACTCCCCATCTCTAGTGTTTTTTGTCAAAAATATGTCATAACTCTTTCCTTTAGCATTCCACCCGATTTTTCACTTGAAAAATTTCTGGATTTTGCATATTTCATGATTCTTAATCTCTAAAAGTATTTTTCTTCTTTTTAATTGTTTATTATTGTCTTAATGGCTTCCAATCGAGCCGATCTGACTTGTAAATATTGCACTCCTGTGTAAGAATGCAATAGGCATGTGAACAAGTTCATGTTTTGTAATGCTATAAAACATGATGGCATTTCTTTGATTATGCATTCTATGTGTTTGAGTTCTTGATTCTACCTCTCTATATGCTATAAACACTCTATATCTTCTAATCCCCTCTATTCTTAAGCTATTAGATATATTTCAATTCATTTCTCTTCAGCAATTTAATTTGGGATGCATTGTTGCATTTTAATTCATGTGAGTTTTGCATGACGTATGTTTTAAAAACTTGAAATCTAATTTTCAACATCACTGCATACGTTGATTGTTTGATTTTTCATTTCTGAACCTATGCTCCAATCATTCCTAAATTTCGCACACTACTTTTACACAAATAGGTCCACTCTTAATAAATTTGCAAGAATTTTAGGACTGTGCAACCTCATAATTAACACTGTACAAAATAAAAAAAAATTGTAAATTATCTTTCTATTCAGTTTTTCTGCAATAGAGCTTGGGTATTCATCTCATAACTCTGTCTGTTGGTATCCAAAATTAATAATTTTTTATTCATTGGAAAGATAACATCCATAACCTTTCATAAAGACCAAATTTATTAAATTTGGAACTCTAAACACTGAGATACAGTTTCATCTTTAAGACTATATTTTTATGACAGAACAGTTCTGAGTGCCTGAGTAGAGTCACTTCTTTGAATTAATTTTGCAACAACATAACTCCGAATCAAAATCTGAAAAATGTCCTAGACTCTCAACATCTCAAGATTAGTGTTGTAAAAATTTTATGATGTTTAGAGGTTTATAAGGTATTTGAAAAGATTCGGGCAACAAGTCTTGAAAATAGAGTTTTCTGTTTTTAAAAACTTGTATATTTTGAACTTAAAATCAAGTGCACTTGTTTTCCATTCTCAAACACCTTTGCTTTCACGTGAATTTGAAAATATCACCTATTTAGTTGGAATCCCTAAGCACTTAGGTTGACCCTTAAGCATCGGTTCAAGAAGGCCTAAAGCGAAAAGAGGCTGAGGCAGTCAAATCATGCTCTTTCCATGAAAAACAAGCAAGAGCTCATAGAAAATCAAATCGTTCAAAGAAGCCTAAGGAGACCTCTATATTAGAAGGAGAACGAGAACATGAATCTTTTACTTTGAAAGATAGAAAAGTCGTACAACAATTATTAAAAGGCCAAACGAAGGAAAAGATGTCATACGCACTATCAAATTTCCTACCATTTAACTATCAAACCGATAGTGATGATGACATACCGGATTTCCATCGGTATGATGGAAGTGGGGATCCTAGATCCCACCTTCAACTCTTTTCCCGAAGGGCTTATAAAAAGAAGAAAGATTCAACAAAATCGATTTATTGGTTTCCCCTCTCCCTTAAGAGAAATGCTTCCAAGTGGTTGGCTTCCTATGATTTGAGCCAATTTGACACCTTCGAGGAATTGACAAATTATTTCATGCAACATTTTTCTCACAACGTGGAAGTCACTCCCACTTTGAATACCTTGAGGGACACAAAACAAGCACCTAACGAGGATGCCCATGCATTCATCGTTAGATGGAGGTCGCTCCTAGGCAAGTAAGGGAGCCTATTTTTGAAGGATGCGTTGTGATGCTCATCCTTAAAAATTTTAGAATTGATTTAAAGGCTTTTCTATCCCTCCATGAGATCTCAACATTTCAAAAACTTATAAAAAAGGCTTCGCTCTTCGAAGCCAATTTGAAAAAAGGAGTTTATGATGACTTATGGAAGGGAAGAACTTTTCAAAAGAATCGTTTTGAAAAACAAGGGGCATATGAGCCATCCATAGCGAACAATAGGGTAAAACCCAAAAAAATTGCAAATGTTCGCATGGAACCAAGCCTGGCCGGCCCTTCCAAGAACTCCGAACGAAAACATGCCAAAAAGCCTCAAAGGAATTTCAAACAGAGGGAATTTACTCAATTGGGACAACCTATCGCAGAAGTCTTAGACCTCCTTCTAGCCCAAGGACTGGTCACTCTCCCTACTCTTCCTGAAGGGACACCCAGAAAGGGAAAAATTTTTGAACGAGTTTTGCAAGTATCATAGCCTGAAAGGCAATGATACAAATAAATGTTTCTCATTTTTGAACAAAAGTGAAGACTTGATTAAGCAAGGAAGGATCCACGTCACGGAAGAACCGGAGCCCTCCCAAGCAATTCTAAAGGAACCCTTCCCGAATCATGCAAGCAGTAGCGGGAAGAGAAAAGAGGTATGCCTTCTCCCACTTATAGCTCATGGAATGGAGCATGCATTGCATACGATACACACTACTTGTCACACACCACCTGCTCTCGTAATAAAAAAAGCCAAGAAAGTAGTGATCCGGGGAGCGCTTAGAATCCCGCCCTCGGTTAGTGCCTTATTAGAAATCCGTGGTGCTCCAAAGCATCAAAATAGAGCTAAGATAGGAGCGAGCCATAGGAAAGGTGTGGACGAGGTGACTAGGTCCGAGGAGATATATCAACCTCCACATTTAGCCAAGAACCCTAGCAAGGAAGGGGACGTTTTACTCGACCCTTCAAAAGCATACATTCCTAATACATCGCATGGTATAGGCTTTTGAGAAAATTGGTTAAATTTGAATGAGATGCATATTCCCAAAAAGCTTTTGAAAGATTGAAAACGTATTTGGTAAATCCTCCGATTTTAAAACCTCAAAAGCAAGGAAAACCTTTATTGCTTTACATTTCCATTCATGCGAATGCATTGGGTGCTTTACTTGCTTAATATGAGGATGATAGTCTTAAGGAGCATGCTATTTACTATATTTTGAAAACTCTATTGGCATATGAAAGAAATTATCAAGCCATGGAGAAAACGTGCTTGGCCTTGGTATGGGCTTGTCAAAAGTTTAGACATTATTTCCTAAATAATGAAATTTGGATAGTATCTAAGCTTGATCCAATCAAGCATTTGTTTGAAAAACCTATCCTAACGGGTAGACTAGGTAAATGGCAGCTCCTCTTAATGGAGTATGATTTAAAGTTTCATCATCAAACCTCCATTAAGGGACAAGCCCTAGCCGATCATGTGGCCGAATTGTCTCTTGAAGATACATATCCAATACTTGATGAAATGCCCCATGAAGGTATATTTGTAAAAGAATTTCAAAACCATGTTTTAGCAAATTGTTTTAATGAAGATCAAGTATGGAAAATATATTTTGATGGGGCAAAGAATCAACAAGGGGCAGATATAGGAATCATCCTCATATCTCCCGAGAAAGGGGAAATCCCAATTGCCATTCGACTAGATTTTGCATGCTCAAATAATGTGGCCTAGTATGAAGCACTCATACAAGGCCTAAAAAATTTGAAAAATCTAGGGGCATCATGTATTGAAGTCTTTTGAGATTCCATACTTGTTATAAACCAAGTTTCAAAATTTTGGCAAGTCAAAAATGAAAAACTTATACCATACCACGAATTGGTCACTAGATTGGTCGATTTTTTTAAATCATTGACTCTCACTCACATAGGTAGAGAGGACAACACAATAGCAGATGCCCTCTTATCCCTAGGTTCATCTCCAAGGATCGATCCTACCATGGGAACTCGATCCTTAGAAATTTGGCACTCACCCACTCCATCCACCCATGATTTGGAGATTTGCCAAAATGACGAAAATTTAATTGAAAAACCTTGGTTTCAAGATATTAAAAACTTTTTAAAAAATGAAGGATTTCCCGAATTTGCTTCTTTCAAAGATAAAGTGTTGATTCAAAAAATTTCAACCCGCTATGTGATTTTGGGAGGGGTTCTTTATAAAAAGAGTTTTACCGGCATCTTGTTGAGAAGTGTAGACCTTGATGAGGCTAAGACCATAATACATGAATTCCACGATGGAGAATGTGGAGGCCATGTCAATGCAAATATGATGGCCATGAAGATACTTAGGGCAGGTTATTTTTGGTCCGCCCTTAAGCAAGATTGCCATGATCATGTTAGGAAATGTCATCAATGTCAAGTGTATGGACATGCCATTCATATCCCATCGTCCACCTTGGATTCCATTGTAAGCCCATGGCCCTTCACCATGTGGGCATTTGATATCATAGGACCAATCTCCCCAACTGCATTGAATGGATATAGGTTCATATTAGCAGCCACCGAATATTTTTCTAAATGGGTTGAAGCTACTTCCTTGGCTAATGTCCAAGGACAACATGTAGTGACATTCATTAAGAAAAAATATCTTGGCTCGATTTGGAGTTCCAAGAGACCTAGTGTCGGATAATGGAACCCCTTTCAAGAATGATAAGATGGAAAAGTTTTGTAATACTTATGGCATAACTCAACACTTCTCATCGCCCTACTACCCTCAAGGCAACGGTCAAGCCGAAGCCACGAATAAGACTCTCATAAGCATCATTGAGAAAACCTTAGAGAAGGGTAGGACATGGCATGAGAAGCTTGATGAAGCCTTATGGCTTATAGAACTTCCATGAGAACACCCACAAATGTCACACCATTCGAGTTGGTCTATGGTACAAATGTCATACTTCCCATTCATACCAAATTACATTCATTTTATACATCACTTGCACTCGACTTACCCCTAGAGACTTTATAATATGCTAGAATGGGTGAGCTTGATTTGTTAGATGAGAAAAGGCTCCTTGCTATAGATCATGCTCATGCATACTGGCAAAGGATAGCCCGATATTATGAAAAGCATATGAAGGCTCGCCACTTCAAAGTGGAAGACCTTGTATTGAAAATCATCCACCATCATGGCCCACATCCACTTGGAAAGTGGCAGACCAAGTGGAATGGTCCCTATGTTGTAAGGGGAACAACCACTAATAATACATATTGGTTGATTGATGTTGAGGGTAGAAATTTAGTAGACCCTATAAATGTCCAGTACTTGAAAAAATATTATGTATAGGGTTTATATTAGATTTCTTTCAAAAAGATTTTAAAATAGATCTCCTTTGAACTTCTTGAAAGAAAGATCATTGTATGGCCCTGAATGAGAGATTGAATACTTTATGAAAGGTAGAGTTTTCAAAATCATATGGTAATATTTCAAAAATCCTTGGCTTACAAAATGAGGCCTTGTTCAAAATAGCAAAATATTTTCAAATGGTAGATGTTATTATGAAATAGGATGATCTTGGTTGAATCGAGTAACCAAAGGAATAAGTTTTCTCCCATTTTACTTCTCTCTCCAAAAGGAAAATTGGCAAAATCAAAAGAAAAAGAGAATACAAAAACTCCTCCAAAAATAGGTCTTCCTTCAAATAGAAAGAGGGAATACAAAAATTCCTCCAAAAGAGGTCTTCTCTTTGAATGAAAAAAAATAGAAAAGAGATAGAGAATATGAAAAAAATCCTCCAAAAAGAAAAAGAAAAAGAGGCCCTCCATGTTGATAGAAAAGAAAAGGTCAAAGCTCAAAAAGAGCAATTTTTCATCTCTTTACCTTAAACCATTGGACGCTTTAGAAGGGACCGTGATAACTCTTTCCCAAATCCCTACAACTTACCCCAATAGAAAAAGATTTATCCATGAAAAACCTAAAATAGGAATAGAATCTAGTTATTTGGATTTTATTTTGTTTGAGAATTAGACTTTGTTGCGTGGGAAATGGAATTTTGAAATGTTTTCCAAAAAAATCCTACAAAACCTCTACTAAGTAATAGATATTAAAACCCAAATGAGGAAAAATATGAAAAATCGAAAGTCCTTTTGATGAAAACTAAAAAGAGTTCCCTTTGAAAACAAATTTTAAAAACCTGAAATGTCAAATGACATGGGGATTACCTTACTTGGGGCAACCGGCCTTCATAGGCTTCTCTTCATGCTCATTCATCTCTTAAGTGAGTATCTAAAACCTCACACTCCATGTACATCACACACCATGCATGCATCCAAAGTCGTCCATACATAATCATGTTTAGGACAAATACTCAGTGTAGGTCAAGTGCCCTTTAGCTAAAATCCCTCCTCTACAATCCAAGGAAAGGATTTTATGAAATGAAAAACAATTCATACTCTCAAGATAATTTGGGAAGTAAAATCGAAAAGAGTATTTTATTCTTTGCCATTATCTAAATAAATTTGGATTAATGCCAAAGAGGGGTATCTGCAAACAACCTAAAATTTCTCTAAACACTCCCAACTTCGAAAGCTCACTCATTTTAAAAACTTTATGCTTTAAAATGAAAATCTTTAAATCTTTAAAATAAAAGTTTTGAAAAATTTTAAATTTAAGCTAAAAGGATAAAGTCCAAAAGATGTAAGCAAATCAGGCAAACAGGTGACGCCCACTTCAACCAAGGATCAAGTTCATAAAACAGAAGCTGGGAAGCAAGGGAGTGGACCACGTCTAGGCATATCTTCATCAAAAATCCAATCAAATGGGCCAGCATCATTACAAGGCAGTTCGAGTTGCTTATCAAATCGAGTCAGCAACTTGCTTGAATCAAACGCAACATTTTTTTTATAAAGGTTGGCCTACTTTTGCAAGTTGAAGCGGACTGAACCTTGAGCTGATTCCAAAGACTTATCAAGTCATATCCAACCTATGTACCAAATTAAATCAAGCAAGGTAAAGACGTGCCACAAAGGAGGTTGATCAAGGCATGTAACCAAGTCTAGACAAGTGCATCTAAGTCCAATCGGCTAGGATAAGGTGCACATGGTTTAAGCCTAGAACCAGCCCACATGGGGCTGGTCCATCTTTGACCATGAGGGAACACAAGAACACGTGGAGATGAAGTCCTTGGAGCTGGTTTGGATCTTAGATCACCCTCCCCAAGAAAGGGCTTAGAAGACCCATCCTTGGCCTATAAATAGAGGCCAAGAGTGGGGCGTGAATCCCATCTTGGAGAGACACCTTGGAGAGAGAATCAAAGTGTTGCACATTAGGACTCTGTGAGAGTTTGTGACTGCTAGGGAAGAGCTTAGAGATGAAAGGGAGTATAGGATTTAGGCCAAGTGCTAGTGAGAGTTTGAGTGAGAAATCAAGACTAAAAATAGGGTAAGTGAGGGTTGTGCATCACCTTGGAGGCCAATTTTCTTCTAAATCCGTTAAGTGTTGCTCTAACTTAATTCTTCCACATCTCTTCTTCATATTCAGTTTAAAAGGAGTTCTATTAATGGAGCTTTGTCTCCCCCTATGATGTAATAGAAGTAGATGTACTGAAATTTCTCTTTCTTTTGATTATACACTCTATGTTTTTTGAGTTCTTGATTCTACCTCTCTATATGTTATAAACACTCTATATCTTCTAATACTCTCTATGCCTAAGCTATTAGATATATTTAAATTCATTTTCCTTCAGCAATTTAATTCAGGATATTGTGTTGTTGCATTTTAATTCGTAAGAGTTTTGCAACATTTATGTTCTAAAAACTTGAAATATGATTTTCAGCATCACTACATACATTGATTGTTTGATTTTTTATTTATAAACCTCTGCTCAAATAATTTCTAAATTATGCACACTACTTCTACACACAAAGTTCCACTCCTCATAAAGTTTACAAGAATTTTAGGGTTGTGTAACCTTGTAATTAAAACTGTGCAAAATCAGGAAAATTTTTATAAATTGTCTATCTATTCAGTTTTCCTACAACAAAGCCTAAATATTTATCCCATAACTCTATCTGTAGGTGTCCAAAATTAATGATTTTTAATTCATTCAAAATCTAACATCCATAGCTTTCCAGTAAGACCAAATTCATTAAATTTGAAACTCTAAGCACCGAGATACAGTCTCATCTTTGAGTCTATATTTTTATGACAGAACAGTTTTGAGTGCCTGAGTAGAGGCACTTCCTTGAATTAATCTTGTAACACAATAACTCCGAATCAAAATCTAAAAAAAGTCCTACACTCTCCACATCTCAGGCTTAGTCTTGTAAAATGTTTATGATTTTTGGAGGTTCGTAAGGCATTTGAAAAGATTTGGGCGACAAGTCCTGAAAACAAAGTTTTATTTTTCATAACTTGTACATTTTGAACTTAAAATCAAGTGCACTTGTTTTCCATTCTCAAACACCTTTGCTTTCACATGAATTTGGAAATATCACCTATCTAGTTGGAATCCCTAAGCGCTTAGGCTGACCCTTGAACATCGGTTCAAGAAGGCCTAAAGCGAAAAAAGTCTGCTTAACCACAATCGCGAAGTCATATTCACATTTTTGCTAGTTTTTAGAAACTAACTGGTACGCTCGTACACTAAGCAGAATTAAAAGTTTCTTTTCAAGTCTCTATATAGGCTTGGAGTAAAAATTTCACATCTACAGAGGTTTTTATTTTCTTCCCTTTCTTTTGATTTTGGAAGACCTCTATATTGGAGGTTTTTATTTTCTTCCTTTCTTTTTATTTTTTCCAATTTTCCTTTTCGGGGAAGAGTAAAATGGGATAACACTTATCCCTTTGGATACTCGATTCTGCCAAGAATCTATTTCCTAATAGCATCTACATTTGAAAATATTTTGCTATTTTGAACTAGGATTCATTTTGCAAGCCAAAGATTTTTGAAATGTTACCAAATGATTTTGAAAACTCAACTTTTCATAAGGTATCGATTTCCTCATTTTGGGCCATACAATCTATCTTATCCTTCCTTTAAGAAGTTCAAAGGAGACCCATTTAAAACCCGTTTTATAATGAATGAAACAGGTTGAAATGTCGGAATTGAACATTCCGGTGAATGTATTGATGAAAACAACAATCCTTTGATGCTTTTATTTTTAATTCTTTTTACTCCATGGATGATTGAAGATTCTAAACCTCTTTTCTTCCATGGCTTAAGGTTGATAACTAAGCTATAGGTTCGTTTAAGTCGAAACTAGAACACATACACTTTTGTTGAAAATCTGAAATTTCTAAACTGCACTTTGCACATGTCTAATCACAATTTTCTCTCTAATTGTCTATTGCTCCAATCAAGTAGAGATTTGGCTTGTCTAAAGTAGACATATAGACAGACATCTGGTAAAATTTTCAGGATTTATACATTATTAAACATTGTCAATTAAATCCATTTTAGAATATAGGTGCATGCATCCATCCGAATTTAAAAGGCATCTATAACAAAATTGAAACACACTACTGAAGGAAAATGAATGTAAATATATATATTAGCTTAAGCATAGAAGAGGTTAGGAGTTATAGGAGTATATAGAATATAGAGAGGTAGAGAATCACGAATAGAGTACATAAACATGAAACGAAATAGGCAACATTTCTACTTTCTATTACAACATGGGAGGAGAAAAAGCTTCATTAATACAACTCATTTTTTAAATTGAATATAAAGAAGAGAATCAAGATCATCAATGAAATAAGAATGCTTACTTACCAATCCTCCAAGGGAACCCGGATACAAGAAGGAGATCGTCCCCTTCCTCTTCTCCTTTCACTCTCTCCTTTCTCGCTTTTTTTTCTCTCTCCCTCTTGCAACAACTCCTCTCTCTCTTAGACTCTCTCCTACCTTCACTCCAGCATTGGGAAGCCTCTCCAATCTGTAAGATGCTAGAATCGTCCCCCCCTTGACCTCTATTTATAGGCCAAGGGAGGGGTTGCTAGACCCTTCCTTGGAGTGGATTGGGTAGGCTCCTTCTTGGCCCCAAATCTTGATTCACTTCTTGGCTTGACCAAGACCATCACGTGGATATGCTTTGTGGTCCCCTTTGATCAATGATGGACCAGCCCATCCAACCTTTGCCTTGTGTGGGTTGGTCCTTGGCTAAGTGCACCTAGGCACGATTTGAATACAACTGGCTAGGTGAGTCAAAGTGCAATCAGTTAGATAGTGATCCATCTTTGGTGGCTTCAGAAAATTCTTAGGGGCTGGTCATTATGGTCATGGCCCCTTGTCCAACCAAGTAGGTCAAAACCAATGAGTCCTATCTAATGAGCCGAGAAGGAATAAGACTTTGCACCTTACAAATTCAACTTAAAGATCATATACATGAGCTTGGTCGTGTGAGTGAGCATGGATCATTTCTTGTACTATGGTGGTCTTCCATTTGACTTGCTTGTATGGTTCGGCTAGCAAGATATGGTAAGACATGGCTATCAAATCAGGTTAAGATTTTGGGAAAGAGGCCCCTTGCTGAATTGGTCGGGCTTCTTTCCATGTTAGTATCAGTCGATCTTCCTTCCATATTGAAGTGGGCCTAGCTTGAATTCTTTATATTTCTTGCTTCGATCTTTTGTTACATCTGGCCCTACATCCTCAACATTGCTTTTGCGTGCTGCATCCTTTCAACCTTATCCTTATTCAAATCTTATTTAAAACTTTAAAAACTTTTAAATTTCCAAACATTTGAAAATACCTTTTTGATTTTATAAGTTTATTACAAATTAGGTCTTTTGAAAACAAGCTCATTGTTTTGAAAATTCTGAAACTGGTTGGGTTAAACTTCAAAATTATTTCGGGTGTTTACAAGATGGAAGAAGAGATGGTTGAAGAGGGGAGGAGAAGGCGAGAAAAAGAAAAAAGTGTAGGTTTTGGTGGTAGTAGCAGTGGAGTTAACTCTTGTTCTACTCCAAGAGCTCCTACTCGCCCGATGCCAATGAGGGGTACTAGAGGAAGAGCGAAAGGAGGTAGTGCTCTACTGTAAAGCCTTCATTTTTTCCCCACATGCGACTCTTATAGCTCAGTCAGGTATTAGATCAACTATAACTTCAAAGAAGGTAATTGAGAAAGTATATTTGAAGTGTGTTGAATTTTTTTATGAAAATTGTCTCCCTTTTAATGTTGCGAACTCATTTTCTTTTCAAAGTATGGTGGATGCAATTACCAATATGGGATCGGGTTATAGAGTCCCTACTTATAATGTTTTGAGAGCACATTATTACATAAATGAGTTGATATTGTTAATGCATGGAATTATGAATTTAGTGAGTCATGAAAGGATATAGGATGTTCTGTTATGCCTGGTGGTTGAACAGATAGTCACCATAAGTCTTTGGTAAACTTTCTAGTCTATTGTTCCAAAGACACATTGTTTTTTATAATCATAAGACATGTCCCATATTGATAAAAATGTAGATAATTTACTCCTATTTTCGAGAAAGTTATTGAGGAAGTAGGTGTTTTAAATGTTATACAATTCATTACTAATAAAACAACAACAACTAAGCCTTTTTCCATACTAGACGGGGTCGGCTACATGGATTCTTAGTTTACACATAGCCCTATCATGTAGCATGTTAGCAGTTAACTCCCAATAAGCTAGATCATTCTTTATTGTTTCTTTCCAACACTTTTGTGATTGTCCTCTACCTCTTTTTATACTTTCAAAATCTAGTTTTCATACCTTCTTACAGGTTCTTCTTTTGATCTTCTTTCTATATGTCCAAACCACCTTAAACGATATTCTCTCATTTTATCCTCTATTGGTGCCACACATAATTTATTTCTAATAACCTCATTATGTATACGGTCTTTTCTTATATGACCACTTATCCATCTCAACATCTTTATTTTTGTCACAAATATTTATTGTACATGTTGATGATTAACTTCCCAACACTCAGAACCATAAAACATGGCAAGTCTAATTGTTGCTCTATAATATTTACCTTTTAACTTTAATGGTATCTTCTTATCACAAAGAATACTTGATGCTCCTTTTCATTTTAACCAATCAGCATTAATTTTTATGTGTAACAACTTCATCAATTCTTCCATCACTCTGAAAAATTGACCCTAGGTATTTAAATCTTTCCTTTTGGGGATACAATGTGTGCCAATTTTAATTTCTATGTTTTATGAAGTAACCAAATGATCAAACTTACATTGCATATGTTCTATCTTTGTTATACTAAGTCAGAAGCCTTTGCTTTCTAATGTTTCTCTCCATAGTTCTAATTTTCTATTAATTTTTTCCTTAGACTCCTCTACTAAAACAATGTCATCTGTAAATAACATACACCAAGGTACTTCATCTTGAATATGTTTTGTTGTCACCATTATAAATAAGTATGGACTTAAAGTTGATCCTTGATATAACCCAATATTAACCTCAAAGAAGTCGGTTACTTCTTCATGAGTCCTCACACATGTTTTTGCACCATTGTACATGTCTCTTATAAGGTTTATCTATGTCAATGGGATACCTTTCTTTCTAAGGTTTTCCAAATGACCTCTCTCACTACTTATCTAAGCTTTTTCTAGACTAATAAATATCACGTGAAAGTCTTTTTTTTTTACTCTAAAATGTTTCATAAGACATCTCAAAAGGAGAATCGTTTCAATAGTAGATTTGCCTAGCATGAATCCAAATTCGTTCTTTATTGTACCCGATACTTGTCTTAGCCTACATTTGATAATTCTTTCCCATAATTTCATAGTATGGCCAATTAACTTGATAACCTGATAATTCACACAATTCTGAATGACTCCCTTGTTCTTATATATGGCTATAAGTGTACTCGCTCTTCATTTCTTGAGCATCTTTTGGTTTCTTCAAATTTTATTAAATAGTATTGTGAGCCAAGTGATTACTATTTCTCCTAGGATTTTCTAAACTTCTATAAGAATATTGTCTAGTCCTAGCAATTTACCACCCTTCATATGTTTAAGACCCTCCTTAACTTCATTCTTTTAAATACGTCGGTAGAAATTGTGGTTTATAAACTTTTCTGATTTAGCTAACTCTCCTAAGTTAATACTAACATCTTTATTTTCATTAAAAAGTATATAAAAGTACTTTTTCAACTATTTCTTATATTATCATTTTCTACTAGAATGTTTTCATCCTCGTCCTTGATGCATCTAACATAATTAAGATCTTTAGTTTTCTTATCTTTAGCCCTAGCTATCCTAAAAATATCTCTTTCACCCTCTTTTGAGTTGAGTTTTTTATGTAAGTCTTTCCAAATTTTAGCTTTTGCTTCACTCACGACCTTTTTCTCTTCCTTCTTTGCTTTCTTATAAGCATCTAAAGTTTTACTAGTTTTCTTAGCATAATATAATTTGTAACATGCCTCTTTGCCTTGATTTCATTTTCACTACTTCACTCAACCACCAAGCTTCTTTTTGTGCCGGTACGCCTCCTTTAGATACACCTAAAACATCTTTCACCACTTTCTTAATATGTATAGCCATATTGTTCCACATATCACAGGGTGTACCAACATAATTTCAAACATCTCCTTGAAAGAATTTATGTTTAAATATATCTTTATTCTCGCTATTGAGGTTCCACCATTTAGTCTGAATATCTCGATGCACTCTTTTCTTCTTTATCCATTTTTTTATTTATAAATCCATAACTAAAAGTCGATATTGGGTGGTTAAGCTTTTTCCTGGAATTACCTTCTAATCTTTACAACATACTATATCTTTTTTTTACAAATAAAGTAATCAATTTGTGTTTGTGATAAGTCACTCTTATACGTAATTAAATGTTCAACTCTTTTTTTGAAGATTGTATTAACTATAAAGAGATCAAATGCTATAGCAAAATTTAAAATCTCTCTACCTTCCTCATTTATATCCCAAAACCAAAGTTTACATGAATACCTTGATATCCTAATGCCTCTTCACCGACATGTCCATTTAAGTCTCCTCCTAAACGAATCATCTTTCTTTGTGGAATCTTTTGAATCACCTTATCTACCTCTTCCCAAAAAGTTGTCTTTATACTATCTTCTAGTCCTACTTGGGGTGCGTAAGCACAAACTATATTCAAAACCTCTGCTCCTAACTCTAATTTCAATGTCATGATTCGGTCACTATATCGTTGTATGTCTACTACACTATTCTTTAAATCTTTATTTATGATAATACCAACTTTGTTTCGAGCCTTTTCCTTACCTGAGTACCATAATTTAAAACCTATATCCTCTATCTCCTTTGCTTTTTCTCCATCTCACTTTGTCTCTTGTAAACATAAAACATGAATCTTTCTCCAAATCATAGTATCTACCGCCTCCATTACCTTATTGGATAATGTTGCGATATTCTAAGAACCAATACGAATCTTATTATCTAGGACTAGCTTCCTTACCCCTCGCATCCGTCCATATTGAAAATGTGGAGACCCTCTCTATAATTTATTCACTACATTTAGGCGGCAATGTAGCGGGACTAACTTCTTTATCCGCACCCATCCATGATGTGGATCCCTCTTTGTAATTGATTTACTACATCTGAGCGAAAATGTAGTCATCCTTACTTTTTACTACATTTGAGTTCTGTAATGCATCGCTAGGCAGGAACTTCCAAAGTAATGCTCATAATTTGTGTAATCCATGGTACAAAAAAAAATAAAGTTTTAGGCTAGCTATCGAAAGCCTAACACAACCCTCCTCCTTTATCCGGCTTGGGTTCGGCCATGCAAGGGTGATCCCTTATATGGGTGGAGTTTGTTCAATATAGTACTGATAATACTGCAAATTTTAGAGTAGCTTATATGATGCTTGAGGCAAACCATCCATCCTTAGTATGCACTACATGTTTTGCACATTGCATAGACTTAATGCTTGAAGATTTGAGTGCAATAGATTAAATAAGAGGGACTATAGATGCATGCATAAATGTTACAGCTTATTTATAATCACTATTTTGTATTGCATTTGATGCAAATTAATAGAGGTGGAAGGGAATTGATTAGGCCTTCATTGAGATTTGTTACAAATGTTATTATTGTACAAAGATTTGTTATAAAGAAAAATGCATTGAAAAAATTGTTGCATCTGATGAATGGGGTTGTATTAGTTGATATATAAAGAGGGAGGTAATTGTTGTGGTAGATATTTTTAGTAATGATTTTTAGAAAAGTTGCACCAATTTTTTTAGGATGACTATACCGTTAGTTAAGGTAATGAGAATGATAGATAGTGAAGATATACCTGCTATGCCTTATATATGATGTTATAGATAAGGCCAAATTGGAAATACAAGCAAACCTTGATCACAAGCGGTCACTTATAAAGAAGGTTTGAAAGATAATTTATGCACGTTGAAACCGCCAAATGCATCATGATTTGCATGCTAATACATATTTCCTTAACTCTTCTATTCAATTTTCTCTTAAATTTATGGAGGACGAAGAAGTGAGAAAGAATATATTAGATGCAATTGACCTTGTTGAGATTCATCTACTCGTTGTAATATCCATTTAGAGTTAAGCAAGTATATACAATGTGTTGGAGATTTTGGAAGGCCAATTACAATCCAACTCCGCTCCTAGATGCAATAAGGTATTGTGTTTTTATTGATATTAATTTAAGTTATTAATTGATTGACTATATGTGTTTCTTATTAATCATTAACATATTTTATTTCTGATAAATGGCGGGCTCGTTTTGGTATAGATGCACCAAACGTGGTAAGGTTTGCTCAACATATATTGAGCCAAACATGTAGTTCGAGTAGGTGCAAGAGGAATTGGAGCTTTTTTTAACGCATTCACATGAAAAAGCGAAACTGACTAGAGCATGCTCGACTACGTGATTTGGTATATGTTGCCTATAACATGAAGTTAAGGCAAAGGTAATAATTTTAAAATATATATTATTTGTTATTGCATAGATATTTCTTAATTTTATTAATAATGAATGATTGACGTGTTTATATTACATTTGATATTCTTTATAATTTAAATATTCTTTCTTTACAAGCAAATGCAAAAGGATGCAAGAAAGGCAAGGAATGTGCCATATGACCCGTTGAGTTATGAAAATGTTGACATTTTTTACGATTGGGTCGAAGAGGAGGAGCCTCCTATCATTTTAGGGGATGAAAACTGGAGAATACTCCAAACTGAAGCAGAATTTCAAGTTAGAGATGATGATGGTGGTGGTGATCCAGACTACGTTGATTATGATCCATATTGTAGATGATTATAACTTGTTTTAACTTTTATTTGTAACTTTGTAACGTTCTCATCTTTGATGATTGTAACTTTAAGTTGTACTTCTAACTTTGTTGTTTATTAAGTTAAACCCCTTCTATATTCACTATTCAATATTTTGTTCACTACTTCACATTACTTAATGGTATGGAATTATGGATGCTTGTAGGCTTGTAGCCTTGTTCATAACTTCATTAGTTGAGGTTTGTGTTATAGTATGGATGCTTCTTCATTGTGTTATAAATGTTTTGTTGATTAATTTTGTATTTTTTATTTTATATTTTTTAATACAAAAAATTTAGCGTATCGTACGGCATGATACAGCTGTATCGGTGCCCAGTGCGGTACGAGCACCGATATCTGAACTAACTTTCCTTTGTCTTGTAGACACATGGAGGCTCAAAGAAGCTGGTTTTGATCATGAACCTCACGGGTTTACTGGTATGAGCAGTGAAATATTTGCTGAATACAATCAAGCATGAACTTATTTTCCTTTTGTTATAAGAGGCCTCTTTATTGTGGCATCAGGTCTATTGTGCCTCCTACGCGAGAGGACTGGCTGCACCTCCAATGGTTATTGTATCTGAGGTGAGAGGATCGGGCATTTTTCAAACCTTGGGATGCCAGCCTATTAAGAACCATTGCATTCTTTTATCACCTGAAGATATCTGATCTAAACATAAAAGTCATTGCGGGAGGGCTTGCGGTTACACTAAACTGGTTGGGCTCTTGGGTTTGTTCCTACACCTATGACACTCCAGCGAGTTGGAGAGTACAGCAGGTAAACCGACCTCAAAATTATTTTCTTAAGCATATATATATATATAGTGCTCGGGTTGCCAGATGGGTAGTCAAGATATGGTTCCCCATGGGTAGCGGTCCCTGTAGAAGTGAATTCTCAGCAAACTCAAGGCCCGAGGATGAGGGTCCTAGACTCATAGTTTTAAATGGTTGTTCAATCGCTCTAAGATATGGTTTCTCCAAGTTCTCTCTCCCTCATTAGAATTCAAGCAATGGTAATCTTGTGCTTGGCGAGATACAGCATGAAATTTCTACTTTGAGATGATGCCTCATCAATTTGGCAGCCCTTAAGCTTTTATTATGTGATACGTGGCTTCAGCGATGACTGGAATATGCCACGTCCATACCAGTATTACCATATAAGTTACATAACTTCCTAAGATGATCAGTAGTAAAAGAGTCTATTTGTTCATACTCCATGCCCATGTTGCTTATGTACATGACACCAATATTGGTATAGAAATCCAGTGTGGTGCAAGCCTTTTTTATTTAAGTGTCTCATAATTCTACAATGTTCTTCATTCCATCGTCCCCATCAGAATCATGGTAAATCAACAAAAACATGACAGGTCATTTTCCACTGGAGAGTTAACTGATGTCCTATTTTGTCACCATTAGATGGACTAAACTCCCCCCACATGATGCCCGTCTGTTAGCACTAGTAGTATTGCTTACATGAGAATCGTCACCAGGATATGTGAATGAATTTGAAATCACAATATTTGGCCATCCTTTTGCAGGAACTTTCTACATAGGAATATGTGGAGTGACGATTTTATTCATGATTCGGCTGGTCCCAGAAACCAAGGAGAAAATTTTGGAAGAAATTCAAATGTAATTGGGTAATTTGGGTTCACTAGGTATTTGTGATTCAAATAGTGTTCAATAGAGCGCTCACACTTTCTATTCATGGCTCTTGCATGTGAAAATAATATCTATCAATTGCCTGGCCTTGGGATTCTCTTATATAAAACAGGGTATCAGCAATGCCTGAAGTACCTTTAATACATTAGATTACGAGTATGCAATACAAGGAACACTAGAACTCAGGAAGTCAGCAAAAATTACAGCAGAATTACGAAAGTTCTTCATATTCATTATTGTATTGATTCCATAAACCAAGGGAAGAACTTTGGAAGAAATTCATGTGTCAAAAGGATTGCTTGGTGCTTGTGATTTGAGCAATGTCGATCCCAAGACTTTCAGCTATTCCGCCAATCTGCCTAGTTAACCTCAGAAACTAAAAGCAATGGACTTAAAAAACTAAAAATGACTTGAATTGCCAAAACTCGAAACTTTGCATCTGAAGTTCATCTACCTGAGATCAACTTCAATAGAAACATTTTCAGTATATGTATCTCGGAGATGTTTACTCGAACAATATGTAACTTGTACATTATACAGAAGGGAAACACTAGAAAAGATCAAAAGCCATGAATTTGTGAGTGACAATTAAATCATCTTTAGTGTTCTAAATTCTGAAGGAAATGCATTGGTTGCTTAGTAACTCCTGGTCATTACAGTTAGAAGAAACATAGATGTTATCGGTAAAACCAAAAATTTCTTAATTAGTTCATTTTATTTTGATGAGACCCAATACTTGAATGTTCCGTTGATAAATTATCACAGATATCAATTGACTCAGCGATTGGATCATTGGAGTTATCGTGTCATTGGCTTGGGTTTTACCCTTTTAACTATAGGTATTCTTTCAGGAGCAGTATGGGCTAATGAAGCATGGGGATCTTATTGGAATTGGGATCACTGCCTAGGAAAATCTAATTGGATCTTGTATGAATTCTACCACGTTGGTCACTAAAGATCCCACGTAATCAGTCACACTTAATATATGAAAGGGTGTGGTTTTGGTTATACTTTTGAATTCAGTTTTGAAAGATGCAGTTTATCTTGGGCCCACCAAGGTCAACCTTGTATTGACTTGCAAACGTGGCACACAAGCCCAAGGTAGGTGTAAGATTCTACTCGGAGTTCTCAAAAATGGAAAATATTTTCTCTTAATTAACAATTTCATCAAGTTTCAAAGAAATTTACATCTAGATCTCTATATATTGTCACATGACGAACCAAATGCTACTATTTAAGATTATTACCTACTGGTATGATCATTTCTATTCTAAACATACAAGCTTTCTTTCCCTATACCATCTTCCGTCTTCACCTCAAGTGAACCACCACTAATCTATCCCCATTTACCTATAGTGAAATAGGGAAAGCATAATCCAGCTCATATCATAGTTGAATCTACTAGACCTATTGGGGTAACAGGGATATGCGCACACCAAATAATATGCATATTCATAGCCATTAGCAAAATGCATGTACCTAAGTCATGGGGCTGAGGTGTGATGGTATCAACATGTTGTCTCTATTTTAATCCAAAGTTCTTACGTTGATGTTATATTTTATAAGCAAATTTTGATCACCTTTGACATTGATCATATCCTGGAATAACGCAGTGAGTTGCATATCATGGATAGTAGGATTATTTATGTTATTTACTGGCCAATTGAAAGAAATGTGTAAATTTCATGCCTGCCATAGTTATCATAATAAAGGAAAAGATGATAAAATAGAACACCAGGCTACCTGTTTAGTCGATATGAATAAGATGTATGATACAATCACAACAACACCTGATAAGATCTGACCATTCTCGGCTCACGTAACGGTCTGGATAAACGGCTGGACGAGGGAAGAACTCTGGACCTACTAGGCTACCTGTTACCAAGATCTCCGATAACGTCCCGGATAACGCTCCAGATGAGAGAAGCCAAAGGAGGGAAATCCAGAAAGAGGGGGGAGCGAGCTGCCTATAAAAAGCAGTCGATATAGAACAAATGTAGTGTGAAAAAATACAGAAGACAGAAAATACTAGTTTGCAAATCCTCTCTCGGGAAACCCCTGTGTGGGAACATTAAACACACAAAAATCTCGCTGCATGAGAAACCGGCGAACAGGCACCATCGACAGGTTCAATCCAGCATCAAGCAGTCGTCGAAAGTTCAGATTTCCCAACATCTGGTATCAGGGTCAGGTTCTTGACCCTGCAAAATCATACATACAGGTAAATAAAAGGTTTGAAGAAAAAAAAAGAGAGAGAAAAAGGGAGAGGGAAAATAAAGCAGAGAAGAGAAAGGGAGGAGAGCCAAAAGGCAGAAAGCCGCCTTGTTGGCACAAAGCCACCCATGGTCAGGTGGCCAGAAGGCACAAAGCCACCCGCAGCTAGGCAGCCAGAAGGCAAAAAGCTGCAAGGTCGGCCCAAAGCCACCTACGGCCAAGCAACCAAAAGGCAGAAAGTCGCAAGGTCAGCATAAAGCCACCCGCGACCAGGTAACCAAAAGGTAGAAAGCCCCAAGGTCGACATAAAGCCACCCACGGCCAGGCGACCAGAAGGTTGAAAGCCGCAAGGTCGGCCCAAAGCCACCCATGGTCAGGCGGCCCGAAGCCAGGCGGACAAAAGGTAGGAAGTCGGGTACAACCACCACTGCCACAGATCTCACTGTCTCTCTCTCCTCCCATTGTAAATCCTCACCAGAAAAACCCAAAGGAAAACACGGGCAGCCGGCGCTTAGGCGCCTCTCTCTCTCTTCCATGTACTATCTCTCTCTTCATTAAGTAGTAATAAAAAAAATCGGCGGTTTTAGAAAACCACGGGCCAAAAACTGGCGGTTTCTCGAAACTGCCGACGGTTTTCAAGAAACCACCTCGGTCGGTTTTTCTTATTTAAAATTTTGCCATTCGGCAAAATTACCAATTTCTCCAGATATTTTTGGGTAAAAAGATGATTTTTCCCTTACTGAGGAAAAGGTCAATTTTACCCTCTGACGGTTTATAAAAATTATGAAATATCGGGCAGTAACTTAACCTTTATGCCCCTCCCGGTTCAGATAATTTCAGTTCTACTATTTAGTCAAAAGACTGATTTACCCCTATACTTTTGAAAAAATTACAGATTCGTCCTGAGCATTAAAATTATAGTTTTAACCCTGATCAATTATGAATTTTACAGAAATACCAAAGAGTAATTTTACTAGTTTGTCCTCAGGCCTTTCAAAAATTACAAAAAGGGGACAAATAGATAAAATTATGATTTTGCTATTGGTATTATTTTAAGGGGTACAAAGGCAGATACTTTTCAGGAATATTTTGAATTTGTCCCAAAGAGCTTATGAATTTATCATTGGACAACTTGTTTGATATTATGCATCATTCTAACATGATTCTTGCTATGTGTGCTCTTTGTTTTGTATTTGTTTCCTTTTTAGATCATTTAATTGTTACTATTGCCAAACACATAAAAATGAGCTCTAGGATATGTGTGTCTGAGTTGACAAAAACTAAGAAGTTGAACGGTCTTAACTTCCAAACGTAGAAGAGGAGAATCACACTAGCTCTAACACTTGAAGGTGTTGAGTATGTCTTGAAGGAAACTTTGCGTCCACCACCTCTAGACGCAAGTGAGCAACAAGTAGAAATGTATAAAACATTTCTAAAAGACGACACCATAGCAAGGACAATTATGTTAACCTACATGGAAGATGACTTGATTAACGTCTTCGAAGAATACGAGACCGCTAAAGAGCTATTTGATTCAATAATAGCTAAGTATGATACAACTATAAAATTATATGTGTAGTTGTTACTACAAAAGTATAACTCCTTGAGAATAAAGGAAGGAGACAATATAGTAGAGCATGTAAACTACATGCTGGTAATGGCTAGAGACTTAGCCGTAGTAAAACCAGTCATCCCTGAACTGATATAGATATCAACCATACTAAACAGTCTACCCCATCATGTAACATGGTCATCACTGTCCTAAGATTAGGACCTGAGATTAACCTTTCAGAATTGCCCCTAAAACTAGCAATAAAGCAAGAACACATGCTCAAAAACAAGAAAGAAAAATTACTAGTGGTACAGGATGAGATAGTGTCTAGCTCCAAAACTAACCAAAAGAAAAAACCAAACAAGAAGTTTAACAAGAATAACAAGAAAAGTGGTCAAAATTTTAAGAAATCGTAGGAAACTGCTTTTCCGATCAAGTGTTTCAACTGCAAAAAGATGGGACACTACAAAAGGGACTTCTGGAACAAGAAAAGTGGAGGAAACAACCCACAATGCGGACAATCAGAGAAGCAAGACATAATCTGCGTGATTTTAGAATGCTTGTATTTGGAACGCCCAGTGACAGGTTGGTGGATAGATTTAGGAGCTACATGGCACATCTTGAATACTAAGGAGGGGGTAATGAATCTGAAGGAATACAAACCTGAGGAACATCGAGTCTATATGAGAAATAATACCTTCTCGGATGTTTTGAGTATTGGGTCCTTCAAGATATTTGTATAAGGCAAACCAATTGTATTAACCGATGTGTTAATTGTGTCATCTATAAGGCGCAACCTTGTTTCGGTCTCTGCCTTGGTAAAAAAATGTTTTGAGGTTAGGTTTATTCCTAACAAGGTGACTGTGAGAAAGCATAGGACAATATTATTCTTTGGGGAATTCGATATAGAACAAGGACTGTTGAAACTTTGTGATAATGAAATTGGTACAGCTTCTGCTTATATTGAGAGTGTCTTTATGGTTGATGTGAATATGTGGCATAAATGCCTAAGACATATAAGTCTAGAAAAGTTGAGGAAATTATCCAACTTTGACTTATTGCCTGGATTTGAGGAAAATACTTTCAACAAGTGTGAAGTTTGTATACAAGGAAAAATGACAAGAAAAGTTTTTCTCAAGGAAACAATAAGGACAACAACCATGTTGAAAGTTATTCACACAGATTTATGTGGACCTTTTAGAGTAAAGTCACATCGAGGAAAAGGTTATTTTATAACCTTTATCGATGATTACTCTCTATATATGTATTTATATCTTTTGACACATAAATCTGAGGCACTTGATGCCTTTAAAGAATATAAGCAAGAAGTGGAAAACCAATTAGGGCATTCGATGAAAGTCTTAAGATCAAACAGAGGTGGTGAGTATAACTCGGCAAAATTTTTGGAATTCTACAAAGACTTTGGTACTGCAAAATGGTGTAGCTGAAAGATACAACAGGACCTTGCTTAATATGACAAGGTCAATTTTGATTGATGCCTCTCTTCTAAAGGTATTTTAGGGAAAAGCAGTAAGTACAGTGGTTTACATACTTAATAGAGTACCATGTAAAGTTGTATGCACTACACCATATAAGATGTGGTTTGAAAGAAAACCCAACCTAGGTATCTCATGAGGTGGGGATCTGTTGCACATGTAAAGATCCTTGATCAGTCTAGAGATAAGATAGATAGTAGGTCCTTGAGATGTATATTTATTGGATATCCGAAAGGTTCAAAAGGATATCGGTTTATCATAAGGACTACAGACTCATTGAAAGGAGAGATGTTGAATTCTTAGAAGATACTAAGAATGATGTCTTGGAAAACAATGAGGAATGTGTTGATGATCTGGTAGACTTAGACTAATCATCTTTTGAGCCCATTGAAGATCTTCCTGAAACTATCGATACCTTAGGTGGACATAAGAGGCGAAGAGTCATTTCGTCCTACTTAAAGGATTATCACACTTATCTTGTAAAAGAAGTATGTAATTCAGTAGATTTAGATGAGTTGAATGATAACTTGACTTATCAGTAAGCAATGAACTCATCAAAAGCGACAAACTGGGAGAAAGCCATGGATGAGAAAATTGAATCCATTGAGAAAAACCAAGTCTGGGAGTTTGTTGATTTGCCAAAAGAAAGGAAAGCCATAGGCTGTAAATGGGTTCTGAAAAAGAAGTACAAGGTCGATGGTACAATCGATAAGTTTAAAGCGAAGTTGGTTGCAAAGGGTTTTTCGTAAAAAGAAGGGATAGATTATGTTGAGACATATTTCCTAGTTGTGAATAATCCTTACAATATCTGCATATTATGATTTGGATTTATATTAGTTAGATGTAAAGACAATCTTTTTAAATGGATATTTAGAAGAAATCATATACATGCAGCAGCTTGAAGGATTTGTGGTTGAAGGCCAGGAAGATAAAGTATATAGGTTGAAAAAATCCCTATATGGCCTTAAACAGTCACCTCTCCAATGGTATTTGACTTTTCAAAATGCCATTGTAGAACTTGGATTTGTGGCTAATAAACTTGATCACTTTGTATATGTGTGGAACAGTGGGAGCCACTTTGTCATCTTATCATTATATGTAGATGACATATTGTTGACTGGAAACGACAACGAAATGATTGTCAAAACCAAGTCATGGTTGAACTCTAAGTTCAAAATGAAGGATATGAGAGAAGCATCCTATATCCTGGGAATAAAGATCTCCCCAGACAAAGAATCTAGACTCTTATGCTTGAGTCAGGAGATATATATTGACTATATACTCAAGAAGTTTAAAATGGGTGAATGCAAGTCTATAGATACACCTGTTGCAAAAGGGGTTGATTGTCCCGATGAAGAAGATGATAAGCCTAATGTTCCTTATATACAAACTGTTGGTAGCTTGATATATGCTATGTTGTGTACAAGACCTGCTATCAGCTTTGTTGTTGGTCTGTAAGTAGATATCAAAGTAATCCTGGTTGGCAGCACTGTGTAGTTGTAAAAAGGATTTTAAGATATTTGAAAGGATTAAAGGACTTGAAATTGTGTTTTCAAGTAGATGAACTAAAAGTGGTAGGATACTCAGACGCTAACTTTGTTGGGAGCAAAGATGACAACAAATCAACCTCAGGACAAATATTCTTATTTGGAGATGGTGTTGTTTCTTTGATATGTAAGAAATAGGGTTGTGTAGCATTGCATACAAGAAGCTAAGTATGTAACTTGTTGTATGGCTGCAATGAGTGTTGTCTGGATAAGTCGCTTCATACGAGATTTGAAGTTGGAAATAACAAACGAGCCAATAGTTATCTACTGTGATAATAATGCAGCAATTACTCTTATTAAGAGTGGAGCTGATTCCTCGAAAAGCAAGCATATAATGGTAAAATATCACTGTATTTATGATATGTTAATGAGAAAGGAAATATCCATCTCATACATGCCAATAGAAGATATGTTGGCTGACCCCTTAACAAAAGACATAATAGAGGATCTCTTCTCAAAACATGTTATTAATATGGGTTTGAGATATATTTGATTATTGTGTAGGAAAATAACCACACAACGGATAAAAGTATTGTATAGGTAAACAACCATACAACGGATAAATAAATTGTTGTGTAGGTAAATAACCACACAACGGGTAATGATTGCAATAGCAGTCGTGAAAAGACAGTACTAGGTGAAACCCTGTAAGAGTGGGAGGAAACCAGTACATCTGTACACTTGACTCGAATGGTCAAGTGGGAGATGATAAGATCTGACCATTCAGGGCTCAAGTAATGGCTAGACTGGTCATCCAGACCATTACATGGCATAAATAAAGAAAGATTATAACGGTGGACATTCCTAAGATCTCTGATAATGTCTCGGATAACGTTCCAGACGAGGAAAGCCACAAGAGAAAAATCCGGGGAAGAGGAGGGAGCAAGCTGCTTATAAAAAGAAGAAAATATAGAAGACAAAATACTAGTTTGTAGATCCTCTCTCGGAAAACTCCTCTACGAGAACCTCAAACACACAAAAATTCCGCTGCACGAGAAACCGGCGAACTGGCACCACCGGTAGGTTCAATTCAGCATCAAGTAGTCGCCGAAAAAGTTCAGATTTTCCAACAACACCCTCTGTCGAAAAGCAAGGAGGAGATAAAAGGGCATGCCCATTTTAGTGCCAGTACTATCAATATTGTCACTATCGAATTTTCAACAAAGATTTACAGGAGAAAGAGATGTGAATATATAGAATATCATAGACGCAATCACCTGTTACTCCGTTGCCAGACTATACGTTATGAGCACTTTAACAAGAAATATTGGTATCGAGCTCCAATAAGTTGAGTTAGGATACCTGATTGCTGCTTTTGCAAGTCCATGAGTTTGTTGTCTCCGGACCCATGTAAAGGAAATTTGTGAGAACAAGATACTGAGTTGCTCGCAATCACATATAACCGTTCCCATCTCTGACCAAATTGGCGCGGCTACTATTAAACTTTTGCACTACCAATTGACTATCCAGCTAGAGGCAGACCCCTCTCTACGATCCTGCAGTAACAGGATCTAGAACGGCTTCTCTGAGGACCATCGCCTCTGGGTTCCTGAGTTCTGCTACCCGGTATTATGCCAGGTGTTGCTGCTATAAACAAGTCCTGGGAATCCCTGAGAATGGAAGCACTAGAGTAACGGTTTCTCTCTTGAGATGAGGCTGCACAAATTAATTCCCATTTACCTGGTGGAGGAGGATCCTACCTGTTGCTGGTTTTGAGGACAGTGTAAGGGAGGGGTTATTGTATCCATGGCTGTCTTCGAATCGGACCATAACCCTCTAGAAAACATCCCCCTATAGAGAGAAGCTTTTACTTCTCGGAGAACTACAGAAGGAGAACCCGCAACTGAATAGATAGGAACACACCCTATCCACTTTTTTATCGTGATTCCGATTTGGTCCCTAATAAAATTCAAAATTACCTCGACACTCATTTAAATGGTCCATCCCAGTTGTTCGGTAACCCGAAGCTAAATACAATGCATAATATTAAACCATCTACCTCTTATTGAAAGAAAAAAAGAAAATTTAGAATTTTATTGACCTGATATATTTTTTATCATTTATAAGATGTATAGATTTCATTTTTGGTTAGAACCAAAATGAAAAATGAGATCAAGTTCTCGACGAGAAAGACACGTATAAGTATGTTTTCCCTTTGTTGGAGAGATGTGATACATGTGCATTTTTTCTTCATTGGACAGATGCGTTTGTGATTATTTGGAGTCGAGAACTTATACTGTTTTTTTCTTTTTTATCAGTTTCTTGATTTTTTTCTTTTTCTTTGTTCTTGATTATTGTTATTGTTGTTCTTTTTTCTTGTTATTGATTTTTTTGTTTTATTTTTCTTATTCTTCATTATTTTTTATTTTTTCTTCTTTTTTCTTTGGCGAATTTCGTAAGAGTATATGTTGTAGAGCAATGAAGAAGGCAATGCTAAATGAAATGTCAAGAGATCTAACAAAATAAACTGAAGCACATATAAGACAAGAATATAAGTGTTTCACTTTTATTTTTAATATTGGATTGTATCTAGTGTGTAATGATTATATATACTTCATATTTTATATATATAAAATATCTTTCCTTGAGATTGTTGGGTTCATATCAACCTTCAAAAACTTCTTGTATTGAGTTGTTGTGTTTGAAAGAGTATACACTCCAAATAATTTTTCACATATTATTTGTAGTGACCATGATCTAACGGTAGTAACTGTCATTCAAATAATGTTTTCAGATGCAACTCACTTTATAGTATATACTAAAAATATTAAAGTATTTATTATAAATTTGAGAAAAATTAAAGATATGGTGAGTGTGTTTGTGTAAATTGAAAGAAGGTTGTTCACCCGCCATATAAGAGCAATCATAAGGAGGTCATGTAACTAATAGGTATATAAAATTGGTTGCTAATGCATATATATCATCTACTACTTTTGAAATTTGTAATGATTATTTATTAATAATTGTGAGGGTGAAAAGTGGAAAAGAAAGGTTGAAAGGATTGATCAACAACTCCAGTACGAGAATTGATACAATTTGAAAACAACTACATTAATTTATAAAGTTACTCATTACATAATTGAACAAGTCTCTTGAAGAATCATAAACCATTACTATGCATTATATTGACATGATAAAAGATTTTATAGCAAACTTTCGAGGAAGAGTATCACAACACGTACATAATTTGATTTTAACAGAGTACAATTGTTTGGAGATAATAGATTAAAATTCAAAAATATGTCATTGTATATTGTAACATTCGCATGATTTGTTGTGTGCTCATAAGATCAATATTTTCCTTAAATATAGGGAATTGATACATTTATAAGTAGTTGACCTAAAGAAGAAGCTAGACATGAAGGAGGGTACACCATATATTATTGATCACATAAAAAAGGATGTAGAAAAATGTATAATAAAAACCATTTGAAGAAAGTTAAGAAACCATCTACAATGAGAAAAATTTATTAAGATATTGAATGATTTATTGGGTCCTAAGTATATCATCATATAGGAATCATCTATTCATTATTATAAAGAGAGACCATGTAACAGACCTATAAAGAGAAATTTGGTAGTTTGTGAACAGGTGAACATGAATGCCTCTAGTTAGACTTTAAAGCGACATATGATATGGTAATATCGTATGAGCATATTTGTAAATACTTAAGTGAATGTTATTCGAGATAAAAATTGTAAGCATAAAGTCATTAGTTGACTTTTAGAACAAGAAGAGTGGTTGTAAGAAGCTCGTAGAGAGTGCTCGAAGAAAGTGGCATATAAGTATGACATATATTCATGAGTTTATGGAGGATGATGGTATTAATCTTGTTATTTGTCTTATTGCATATAAGATGAATCTTCTCCTAGTAATTATTGGATGGTTATGAAAGATATGAGTTTAGTCATCTTATGTGATCAAATGTAATATTGGTATTCTTCTTTATGAAAGAGTTGATATTTCTACTGCTAGTATTAGACACTAAACAATCTGTATTGAAGGATGTGTGTTACATGTACTATCATAATATTACACAGTATTTTCTACTTATAATCATAATATCTTTAAATATAATTATGTTATCTAGAGATTTAGTTTATCTAAGTTGTGATTAGTCTTCTCTTATATGACTATCTCTTTCAAATACAAATGATTGATGGTTCTCTTATGCCTCTTATCTTTTCTTAACAACTATAACAATATAAAAGCATTAAAAATCGAAATCAATTATTTCATTAATGTATCAAAATGTATATATAAATGAGAGTACAAGAAGATGAAATTGTATATATGGTATAGAAGATTATTAAATGTTATTCACAGTTTGTATATGTAACTATTTTTCGATTTAAATGAAAGTATAATTTCATTACAGTTGTGTATATTGAGAGCAAAGAGCAACAAAACAAAAAATTTTATTATAACATTCCAAATATAAGCTTCATTCTAAAATATCATACATCCTCATATATGATCAACCAATATGCTTGTTGGTAGCATTATTCATATGTCTCTAATAACTTGGATAATGTAGGATCATCCAACAATATTAGTGATATGCACTCTTAATAAACTAAAGTTGGTGCTAGTGTATCATGTATTGGAGTAAGATATTGGTATAAGAAAGTAATTACATAAAAGTTAGTATTACAAACAAATTAAAATAAAGTTAATTTTGTTACTAATATATATACATTTGTATATGTAACTATATTTGTTCATTTTGTTTCTAATTGATAGGATCTATAAAAATAAATTGATGTGTTTGAGGAACGTATCACTTAATGTACAACTCATTACATTCATTAGAATATAGTGTTGGGACGTTAAGTGCTAAGCTTAAAATAATATAAGTATTATGCCTCCTAAGTAGCATCGAGGCTTATAGTATACCTTATACCCATGTGATTTTATAGGTCTATTTGCAATGGAAGACCTTACGGTGCAATTGAGATCTATTAACAATGACTGAACAATTACACTACACGATTTATCATATATGATTCAATAACATCTATACAATGAATGTATCCACGCTATCTAGAGAACTTATATGCATTATAATTCGAAGAAATATATAATCGTTAGTCAATATGAATTATATAAAATAAAAGATGGAACGCATAACATTAAAAATAAGAATATATAAAATAAAAAATAGTTGCAGTTTCAAAAAATACTTACTATGTCGTCAACAAATCCACATGTTCAGGTATTAGTAGGCTCATCAAAAGGAAAAATCTTATTAGAGACATTTCCAATCTATCAGTCGGCTCGTGGTTTTTTATCCCACCATTATGGTAGTATGATAACTTTGAAAGCTGAGAAATACTTATAACTTCATGTCTATAATTAAAATATATAACTTAATTATTAAATTATAAAAATAACTACATTAAATATATTATAGTAAGAAAAAATAATACAAGTTTTTATTAAGAGCAAAAAAGAATATCCACAAAGTTATTATACTTCTATCCGGGATGCCTTTTCTAATTATATATATAAGTAGGTTAATGTTATTACACCTCAAGCATCCCTCATCTTTACTCTTTGCAATATCAATTTATATTTATGAGGTTGATATATCTTTTAATATCTTTTTCTCCTCGTTGTTGTTTGTGAGGTCATCCTCTATATGATACGGCACCACATCTAAATCAATTAATGATATTATGTCATTTTACTCATGCTTTATAAGTCATATCTCTATAGTAAAAAAACAAAATTAGTTAATGAAATTAAAACAAGATAGTTGGGTGTGTCCTCTTTGCGGAGATATGGCCCAAGTGCATCTCCCACCAAGAAACACCCACACCCGAGGTGCAACTTACTTATAGGGGAGACACGCTTGGGGCGCGTCTCAAAATGGAAAACCCAATGAGTTTTTCAATGAGAATTATGTAAAAAAACACTCAAAATAACAAAATCGATAAAAACTAAATCAATAACATAACTCGATGAATCCCCTTCAAATCGGCCTCGTATTTTCTCCTCTTTCTCTTATTCTTTCTTTCACTTTCTTATTCTTCCTTTTTGATAGATTTTGGTTTCTTATAGATCATGTAATAGGTAGCCAAGATAAGTCGAGCAATGAAAAACATAAGGAAGTGGATGGCGAATGATGATTTACGCATGAGGAGAGAAGAAATGTAAGAAAATAAGGTGCATGGATAGTAAAAGGAGTGTATATCAATAATACTACAAAAAGATCTCATGACCTTCTTTGAGAGTTCCAAACTATTATGCACACACCTTTTTTCATATTTTTCAAAAATACCCTCACTCATTTTCAAAAATTCTCATACTAGCCAGACTCTCTTGTGGTTCTTCTGTCTCCTTTGCTTCATGCTCTCTTCCTATCTTATTGATGTCGTTCTTTTGTTCTATAGTTAGAAACCTTTGAATCCCATCAAAGTTTTGCCACCTTTTTTGTAGAAACAATTAAAAGAAGAAGAGGAAAAAGAGGTTTGTATGCTTGATTCAATGAAGAATTTAGTGTTTTCCAGAGGTATTCGTGAATTCATCTATATGTTGCTTTTTGGGGTGTATTTGATACAGTCGGTCATGCAATGTGAAATTGCCACAAGTTGGACGGAGACATGATTGAGTAGTGTTTATCATGTAGAGAGATAAGACTCAACCATGTCTCTATTTTTCGCCTATAATGATCAAATAAAAAGATGATGAATAAGATTCAATTAAGGAACTAGAATACCTATTTTTTTCATGTCTAATCAACAACCCAACATCAAATAAATGGATTTTAGGCTCTTTTTCTTTTTTGATTCAACAATTCCTTTTTTGATTCAACAAAAAATATTGATTATTTTAAGGGTTCATTAGTATATCGTTTCTTTAATTCGATTAATTTTCTTTTCTAAATCAATAATGCCTAAAATTTATAAAAAGGATACTTCAAAGAGTTGTCGGAAGCTTGAAGAAATTGGCGAAAGATGTCAAGAATGATACCAAAATTATAACGCTTATAGGAGAGGAGAAAGGGAAGAAACATTGTGTCAAGGTATTTTAGGCCTTTTTTTAAAAAGCATGGATAATAAAAAAGGTGTATGTACTTATCGATTCTATATTCGTTGTATATCATCATATCTATACATGTCCAGTTATGGAGAACTAGAACATTTCAAAACCAGCAATTTTGGTCTGCCCAAAAACCTAGAAGGAAAACTGAACCATTTCGAAGACAGTTTCTATTGTGGGTTTAATTTTATTAATATAATTTTACATTATAAATTTAAAAGCAGTTTTTGGGAAGACCGGAAACCCTAATGAAAACTGACAAATAAGGAAGTGATAGTCTTGGTACAACCATCGATGCTAACCCTGTCAACATCATTAATTGATGACAAAAAGAATTAACATCTTAGAGATTTGAATTCCCGACCACTTGAGGCCATGGAAAGTTATCTTGTGGTTTGAACTCATTTAGGCTGTAATATATGTTTTTACAAAATAATTTACATCCCTTTAGTTGCTTTTTAGCCCAATTTTTTTTACTTCATATCATAGTGACATGGGCTACAATTGATAAAGGTGCAACAATGGTGACTGTTGTAGAAGTGAATTTATTTCAAAATCATTTATGATTCGAAATCAAATTCTAGGACTAGATCGTGTTGCGCGAGCGTGCAAGTTAGTTTGCTAAAACTAACAAATTCCGATTTTTTGACTTTTAAAGACGATTGTGGATAAGTGAGATATTTTCGACATAGGCCTTCTTGAACCGGCGCTCAAGGGTCAGCCTAGACGCTTGAAAAGTTTTTGAATCCATTAAATTCGAAAAAGTGAAAACCAGACCTTATAAGTTCTAGAGTTTGTGCCTAAGTTCTTGATTTATTTCTGAAAATTTTTAGATTCTGAAAATTGCAGAACATCTTCAGTTTCAGAGACTCGTTCTCTGAATTTTTAAAAATACTTTCGAGTCTGAAAAAATTTTAAAAATTTTACAAAAGCAAGACAGATGTGTGCAGAATCAGAATATATTTTTATTTTACATTTTTATTCTGTAATTTTTAAGAATTAAATCCAGAACCAAAGACTGTTAAGAAACTCAGAATAGTTCTATTTCTGTGAGTCAAAAGCTCATAAAACAGTCATATCTCTGCACTCGGACATCTAAATTCAACAAAATTTATTTTGTTGGAAATCTACGGATGTTAGATTTTTAGAAAATCAATTTTCATGAAATTTCATTCAGTAGTTGCAGATATATGAATAAAAGAACAGGGGTCTGTTTCTAAACGTTCGGTTTATGTAAAATAGAATCTGATTTTTATAAAACTTCACGAATCTAATTGGCTAAGCAAATGATCATAAAAATTCTTCAAAATTTTATATAATGATTTATGATATGTCTAAATTATACTTTCAAAAATTTGCATTGATTAGATTAGCCGTCTGTTCAAAATAATTCCGTGATCAGACATGTGTACTCAGGCAGTTTAAGAAATCAAAATTGTAGAAATTTTTATAACGTTCCTATGATGGTTTGGAACTGACTCTCAGCCTGTAATCAGTCCTAACAATGCATGGAAATCATAAAAACATGGATTTTTGTTAAGGAATTTTTGTTTCGTTCATGAAGGAATTACTCATGTTTATATTGATATGGATCATGCACATGGGCTGTAAATTCGATTCCTGTACCATTCTACAAAATCTCGGTAAATTTTCAGATCTTCATGAATTATAACTACACCATGAACGATTCTAACCTGTATAATAATGTCGACAAGAAGCTCTTCCATACGATCGTCGGACGTCAGAACGGGACCAGCCTCCTTTTCTTCTTTCTTCTCCTTCTTCCCCTCTCTCTCTCTCTCTATTTCACTGTTCACGGACTGCTTTCTGCTGTGGATTGGTTGATGGCTTGAGGATTTTCGGACTGAGTCTTTGCTTTGGCTGGTTGATGCCTTTGCAGCATCCTTGAGGCTCCTTTTATAGGCCAAAAGATGCCTCTTGGGTGTAGAATTGGGCAAGGCAAGTTTCCTTGCTGAGCAAAGTTGGTTTTGGCAATAAACTGCTGTAAAAATCGGATTTTGGAAAATGTTTCTGTGCAGACCTTCCAAACACAGATCGTTAGCTGTTCTTTCTTGCCTTAATCGGCTCCTATTGGCTGGTTTGCTGCTGCACTTGGTTCCGATCTTGGAAGGTTGGACATTCAGCTGATTTGGTCTTAGCTCAGCTTGGAATATTGCCAAGCTAAGCACCCAACTGAACGTTAATCACATTGTAAAATTTATGTTTCAGAAATTACCTTACAACTGCTGTCATCAACTTGGTAAGTGGATGCTGTACAGAACGAGTGATGTTGATCCTAGCAAGGTAAGTTGGTGCTGTTTCACGTTGCTGTAGATGGACCTGCCTTCACCGAGTCGATTGCCACTGTTGCCTGCTGAAATCGATCATCGTATTTTGGTAAGTGGAGCTGGTTGTTGATTGGTGCTACTGCCCAACCTTCCCAGCCATACTGGGTGAGCGTACCATCGATGAAGATGGCTGAATGATAGATGTAACTGAACTTGATGATCTTGAAGAAGCAAAACCTGGTGAGGTAGACGGCATCGACAATGCCTTACATCATATGCCTTCAGCTTCGATGGGGTGTTCTCATTGTGATCAGTCGATTTTGTCTGTGATGATGAAATCAGACTTTTGTCATGTGGTTTATGCTTATTGTTCTTTGATTTGCAATTCCATTAGTTCGTGCATCTTTGTTCTTCTCTTTCCCTTGAATATCCTCTATAGGCCTATCGATCCCCTGAATTTGCCTTTTTCTGAGAAACCATGTTGTTCCAGCTTGTTGTGGTGGTAGGATGGTTAACCAGTAGGTTGTTGACTTAGCAAGGTGATGAATCGTCTAGTAATTAGGAAGGCTAGGAATTGAATTCAGCACCGCCAGACATATGTGATGGTTATGGAACCTCATGTGGCAAGATGGGCAAACAATACCCAGCGGTGTATGTCCATAGCCAGATGAACCTTCACAAGAACAACAACCGCAATCGTCCACAGACTTCCAATACTCCAAATGTCGGTCTTTTAATATAAATATCTTTAGGTACATCATCAGCATCATCCCTCGTATCACAGATAACTTTCACAACCGCAATGTAGCCACAATGCCTAACAACAGCAACACCTAAAGTAGCTGTATCATCCACAGTGACATTCTCATTAGCGATGATGCCTTTCAGTAAGCTCCTCTCAGCAACTTGTTTTGATGATAAACCAAGTGCCCAACTGCCATCAATTTTAGCATCTTGCTTCGTGTTTGCATCTGGCATATCTCTTGTTACTTGTATAATCATCAGTAGTTCTGTTGATAATTTGGTTCTTCAGATCTGTAGAAAGAAGGCCATCATCGTTCTGTAGTTTGTGTCAACTGTGACAACGTGAAAAACAAGCTGCTTAGCATTACAAACAGTAGAATTCACAACCACTGATGTAGCCAACACGTTATCTGAAAATATACAGAAGTGGTAGACATTGTTGTCAACGAGCCGAGGAGAATTTTTCTGCTTATTTGCATGTTTTTCAATCAAAGGATTCCTGGCCCAATCAAGGGTCAGTTTAATGCCAAGACAATAAAGATTCTTTGGTAGTTCTTCGGCAGCTAACTGTCCAAATGAAGAACTCTGTGTAATAGCATTAGTTGCCCTTTCTTCGAGGGATTCAATATGCTTTCTTCAGAGACACAATCGTAGTTGCACTGTCATAATGAGCTTCTTTAGCTCTGTAGATCAGTGAAGCTAATCCTTTAATGACGGGCTCAGCTTCATTCAGTGTGATTGATTCTTCATTTTTAACAGCTATTGAGGGCAAGAGACGCGCTTTTCTCACCTGTGAACTGAGCTCCCAAGCGAGATGTACGTTATTGTGTTCTTTTGCAATAACTATATAGGCTTTTGCAAGAGTCATCTGATCTGCCATCCAATCCTTTATCTTACTTTGCATGACGAGCTTGTGAAGCTTTTCTTCATGACTCTCCGTTTCACAGTATTGCTTAAACTTGTGCAGCTG
Source organism: Brasenia schreberi (assembly GCA_036023115.1). Taxonomy (NCBI): domain Eukaryota; kingdom Viridiplantae; phylum Streptophyta; class Magnoliopsida; order Nymphaeales; family Cabombaceae; genus Brasenia; species Brasenia schreberi. Next base: position 3,778,111 of record JAYKKT010000054.1, on the reverse strand, counting down.
TAACACTCTTAAATATCAACTTGTCCAACGTGAATATGACATATGATTATATGCCGATGATAGCTCGGCAATCATCCCCAAACTTAGCATTGTCAGCACTACCATCAAGTAAACTATACAGAGCACTCACGAACCTGAAGACCTCCACTTCCTTTCAGCAGATGCAGAATTCATCTTTGCTGAAAGAGTTCTCTCATACAATGTCTGATGAAGTCTGAAGAGCACATAAAATGAATCAGTCCCATAAAAAATCCTAGATTCCTTCTGGTCCTTGTCTTGTAATGTTGATGGAACAAACTTAGTTAGAGGTTTCACTTGCATAAGCAAACGCTCAGAAACAGATAGGAATGTTCCTTAAAGATTGGTTCAAGAAGCAGAGAAGATTCCCTCCTATTACACCAACAAACAGGTGAAGGAGCTCGAGCAGCTGGAATTGCAAACATAAATGATTCAACCAGATTAATAATTCCATATTGACTGTCTACTGGTGACAAGACCATTTCTGCATGTTTGCTGTGAAAGTGGTTATGCAAATCCACGTTACATGCTTTACTACGAAAGCGTTCAAAGTAAGCCCATGTTACGTTTTTGAAAACCAACCATCATCCTCATTAGATTTCTTCCATGAGTATTGGAAGATTAACATTATTCTTAACATAACAGTACCGGATGACAATGCAAAACTTATGCATATCACTACACTAATTACCTCGACAACCAAACATAACATGGACACGTTACGAAAGGCGTTCAATACCAAACCTTTCTTTTTCGGAAGCCATTGTTCTTGCTTCCATCTTTCCTTTCCTTTGGTGATACCAACTTTCTCCTCGAGAAATAATTTCTTTCCAAATATGAGCTTTTCTTTTTAAGAAGCTCACTTTCCCTTTTTAACGCCCGCTTTCCTTTCTGGGCGTCCACCTTCATTTTTAGGTGTCAACTTATCTTTTTAATGCCTATTTCTTTTCAAATATTAAATTTTCAATAAGTTTTTCAACAAAAATCTTTTAAGGAAACGAAATCATGCTTTTCCAAGTGCCGAGGGCAAAATCATCATTTTTATCAAATTTTGTCAAAATTTGAAATTTTCAAAAAGGGAAGCATTCTTTCATCATTTTAAAGCTTCCATAAAATTTTGGTACCGAAACAATCTCATTTAGTACCTTTTTCATTTGAAAACCCAAAATTACCAAAAATAGCTACTTTAATAAAAAATTAAAAGTTTTAAAAAGAAAATTTTGGGTGTTTACAACTGTAACAAGCCTCCCGTAGATTCACTTTTTGATCCGCAATTGTGACTTTGGTCGTAATTGATTGATGATCATCTCTCTTTTTCTTTTCTTTCATTCGTGGTATGTCAGTTACACGGTATGCATTTTGACATTTGATACTTTCACACATGCTCCCTTTTCATGAATAATCCTTCAATTTTTCTGTTTAATTTTTTTATTCTGTAACTCGTAAACATATTTTTGGCTTCATTTAATGCGTCACTTGTTGGCTCCTATACGAAGCTTTCGAATAAAATTTTATTGTATTTTTTTCTTGATTCTTAATTAGCACCATTTGATTTATGATCTTCAAATATTTAAAGGTTTAAAAACCACCTCATCTTATTTTCAACTTAATTACTTGATTTATTACACGGTGTTTACGAGAGACAACAAGAAGAAAAGAAGTGTATGAGAACAAAGCAAAATTCAGTGAAAGGGTTCACAATTGTCTACTATAAACCCACTCTAAATGCCTGCAAGACTACCGTAGCTTACCAATAGCCCACATATTTCTTCAAATCAGCCGTCTCTCTCTCTCTCTCTCTCTCTCTCTCTCTCTCTCTCTCTCTCTCTCTCTCTCTCTCTCTCTCTCTCTCTCTCTCTCTCTCTCTCTCTCTCTCTCTCTCCTACCTAGGCACCCAAAACCGCCACTTCCATCCATCCCTCGCCACTGGCTCACCCGACCACTATCTGGTTCAATTATTGGTGGTTGCAATATGCACTACTAAATAGCTGAAAAAGATGCAGGTATTGATCTAGATGCCAATATATCAGGGGTGGCAAATTTTGACTTAGATTTGAATCCGACTCAGATGTTAGGATGTGTTTGATACAAGATTCTAGGTGGTTCAAACTCTGATTTTTGGTACTGCACTGCAAAGCTTACGTTCATATCAATTGTGGAACCATGGATGGGTGAAACTTTAGTTCTATGGAACTGACTTTTGGCCAAAAGTATGGTAGCGGGCCACAAGATTTGGACCCAAGTTATAACTCTTCCCTCTCTCTCTGCTCAACACCCTTCTAACCTACAATTTTTTATTTATAAGAACAAACCCTCGGTCTCTCTCCTGCTCGATTGTCTTTCTTTTCTCCACCAGACAAAACCCTTTGATGTCTCTCTCCTCCTTAACCGCCCTTCTTCCTAGCTCGTGCTTCCCACTGCTCTACAACTCAAGCAAGTTTCTGACAATGTTATGAGAGAAGAGCCAAGTTATTTATGGGTTCTTCCATTTTCTCTCTTCTTTTGTTTCATTTCCCTCTTTTTCGTCTTCTTGTTTTTCGTTGTTCTCGTACTGAGTTTTGTTGGAGGCTGAATTTCAGTAGTATCACCCTTCTTCCTTTCCTGACATGGCTGTATTAGTTACGTATATTGGTTGCATGTTTGAATCAAATGAAGAACCATGATCCTAATCATCAATTTTATACATGAATCATACATAGAACTTGTCGGAGAATCGTTGAAGCCGACTGAAGCTTTCTCCTTCGCCGGTTGTTGGAGTCCGATGACTTTCGCTCCCCTTTCAATCTCCTAGATAAATATGGAGTGGAAATAAAGTTTCGGTGTTTGAGGTTTCCTCACAACTGCCTTTCCGAGATAGACAATATTCGATATTGTGTATCGTGCGCACTGCTCTATTTATAGAGTAATACCTGCTCCATGTCTCCTGGCTTTTCACATTGGGTTTCCCTTAACTAGAGCAGCTATATTTGGATTGTTACCGGATCGGCGGTTACAGGCATATCTGTAACTGCTGCCATGGTAACAGTTTGGATGGCCAGTCTAGCCATTACCAAACTGAGTTACCTAGAATAACCATTGTAACATATCCCACTTGGCCATTCGAGCCAAGTGTACTGACATACTAGTTTTTCTCCCACTTTTCCAAGGTTTACCTAGTAATGTCAATTCTTAATTGTTGCAATCAATACCTTTTGTGTGGTTATTTCCCTACACTACAACCTGCCCGTTGTGTGGTTATTTTCCTAAACAACATTTTATCCATTTGTGGTTATTTCCCTACACAACAATCAAACTTACCTCAAACCCATGTTTGTTACATGTTTTGAGAAAAGCTCCTCTGTTATGCCTTTAGTCAAGGAGTCTACCAGTATGAGATAGATATTTCCTTTCTCATAACCATATCATGAACATAGTGGTATTTCACCATTATATGCTTGCTTTTTGAGCAATCAACTCCACTCTTAATAAGAGTAATTGCTGCATTGTGATCACAGTAAATGATAATCGGCTCGTCCATTATTTCCAACTTCAAATCATGTATGAAGCGGCTTATCCAGATAGCACTCTTTGTAGCATACAACAAGCTACATACTCAACTTCCTGTGTATGCAATGCTATACTTTGCACGCCCAAGAAACAACAACACCTCCAAATAAGAAAATTTGACCTGAGATTGATTTGCTATCATCTTTACTCCCAACAAAGTCAGCATTTGAGTATCCTACCACTTTCAGTTCATCTGCTTGAAAATATAGTTTCAAGTCTCTTGTTCTTTTCAAATATATTAAAATCCTTTTTACAGCTGTCCAATGTTGCTATCCAAGATTACTTTGATATCTACTTATAAGACCAACAACAAAGTTGATATGAGGTCGTGTACATAATATATCATACATCAAGCTACCCATAACTTATGCATAAGGAACATCAGGCTTATTGTCTCTTTCACTGGAACAATCAGCCTTACTAATTTTAACCCCTTTTGCAATAAGTGTATCAGCATATTTGCATTCACCCATTTTGAACTTTTTGACGTTATAGTCAATATATCTCTCCCGACTCAGGCATAAGAATCTAGATTCTCTATCTCGAGAGATATTTATTCCCAAGATATAGGATGCTTCTCCCATATTCTTCATTTTGAACTTTGAGTTCAAACATGACTTGGTTTTGACAATCATCTCATTGTCGTTTCTAGTTAACAATATATCATCTACATATAATGATAAGATGACAAAGTGGCTCTTACTATTCCAAACATATACATAATAATCAAGTTTATTAACCACAAACCCAAGTTTTATAATGACATTTTGAAAAGTCAAATATCATTGGCGAGGTGGCTGTTTCAAGCCATATAGGGATTTTCTCAACCTATATACTTTATCTTCTTGGCCTTTAACCACAAATCCTTTAGGTTGCTGTATGTATATGATTTCATCTAAATCTTCGTTTAGAAATGTTGTCTTTACATCTAACTGATGTAAATCCAAATCATAGTATGTAGATATTGCTAGGATTATTCGTATGTATGCAAATTTTGTAACCGAAGAATATGTCTCAATATAATCTATCTCCTCTTTTTGTGAAAAACTCTTTGCAACCAACATCGCTTTAAACTTATCGATTGTACCATCGACCTTGATTTCTTTTTCAGAACTCATTTACAGCCTATGACTTTCCTTTCTTTTGGTAAATCAGTCAATTCTCAGACTTGTTTTTTTTCAATGGATTCAATTTTCTCATCCATGGCTTTGCCCCAGTTTGTTGCTTTCGATGAGTTAATAGCTTTTTGATAAGTCAAGTTATTAATCAACTCATCTAAATCTACTGAATTACATACTTCTTTTGTAAGATAAGTGTGATAATTCTTTAAGTAAGACGGAGTGGTTCTTAGCCTTTTATGTCCATTTAAGGTTTCAGTTGTTTCAGGAAGATCTTCTATGGGTTCAAATAATGATTAATCTAGGTCTACTAGATCATCAATATATTCTACTAGATCATCAATATATTCATCATTGTTTTCCAAGATGTCATTCTTAGTATCTTCTAACAATTAAATATCTCTATTTTCAATTAGTCTATGGTCCTTATGATAAAAATGATATCCCTTTGAACCTTTTGGATATCTAATGAATATACATCTTAAGGACCTATTGTCTAGCTTATCTCTAGAATGATTAGGAATCTTTACATTTACAATAGATCCCCATCTCTTGAGATGACCTAGGTTGGGTTTTCTTCCAAACAACATCTCATGTAGTGTAGTAATTAAAGCTTTTTATAGTACTCTATTGAGTAAGTAAACTATTATACTTACTGCTTCTCTCCAAAATATCCTTAGTAGAGAGACATCGATCAACATTGACCTTATCATATTCAACAAGGTTTTGCTATATCTCTCAGCTACACAATTTTGTTGAGGTATCATTGGCATTATATTTTACTTTGCAATACCAAAGTCTTTATAGAATTCAAGAAATTCCACAGAGGTATATTCACCACCTCTATCTAATCTTAAGACTTTAATTGAATGCCCTAATTGGTTTTTCACTTCCTACTTATATTCTTTAAAAGCTTTTAGTACCTCAAATTTATGTGCAAAAAATATAAATACGTGTATCTAGAGTAATCATCAATAATTATTATAAAATAAATCTTTCCAAGATGTGACCTTACTCTAAATGATCCACATAAATCCGTGAAATTGACTTCCAATAGGGTTGTTGCCCTTGTTGATTCATTGGAAAAAAAAATTCTTGACATTTTTCCTTGTATACAAGGTTTGCACTTGTTGAAAGTATTTTCCTCAAATCCAAGCAATAAGTCAAAGTTGAATAATTTCCTTAACTTTTTCAAACTTATATGCCCAAAGTTTTTATGTCACATATTCACATCAATAGTAAAGGCACACTCAATATAAGTAAAAGAAGTATCAATTTCATTATCATATAATTTAAATAGTTCATGATCTACATCGAATTCCCTAGAGAATAATATTGTCCCATATTTTCCAGTCACCTTGCTAGAAATAAAAGTGACTTCAAAACCTTTCTTTACTAAGGCAATGACTGAGACAAGATTGTGCCCTATAGTTGGTACAATTAATATATCAGTTAATACAATTGGTTTGCCTTATACATAGGTTCCAAAGGACCTAGTACCCAAAACATCCGAGAATGTATTGTTACCTATGTAGACTCGATGTTCGATTAGTTTGTATTCCTTTAGGTCCATTGCCGCTTCCTTGGTCTTTGAGATGCGTCATTTAAATCCAGAGTCTATCCACCAACCTATCACCAAGCAATCCATGTATAAACAGTCTAAAATCACATAGATTATGCCATGCTTCTTTGACTGTCTGTTTTGTAGTTTGTTTTCATCACTTTTCCTATTGTGACAGTCCCTCTTAAAGTGTTCCATCTTTCCACAATTTAAGCACTTAACCTGAGAAGTGGTTTTCTGCGATTTCTTAAAATTTTGATCGCCTTTCTTATTATTCTTGCCAAACTTCTTGTTTGGTTTATTTTTCTTTTGGTTGAGTTTGGAGTTAGACCATATCTCATCTTGTACCACTAGCAATTTTTCTTTCTTGTTTTTTATCATATGTTCTTGCCCTATTGCTAGTTTTAGGGCAATTCAGAAAGGTTAATTTCAAGCCCTAATCTAAGGGCAATGGTGACCATGTTTTATGACGGGGGTAGACTTTTTAAGATAGTTGATATCTGTATCGATTTTGGGATGATTGATTTTGCCACGACTAAGTCTCTAGTTATTACTAACATATGGTTTACATGTTTTACTACATTATTTCCTTTTTTCATTTTGAAGGAGTTGTACTTTTGTAGTAGCAACTTTACATGTAATTCGACAGTTGTATAATACTTAGTTGTTATTGAATCAAACAGTTCTTTGGTGGTCTCGTACTCTTCGAAGACCATAATAAAGTCATCCTTCATGTAGGTCAACATGACTGTCCTTGCTATGGTGTCATCTTTTAAAAATGTTTTATACATTTCTATTTGTTGCTCAGCTGCCCATGGTGGTGGCGGATGTATGATTTCCTTTAATACGTACACAACACTCTCAAGTATTAGAGTAAGTGAGATCCTCCTCTTCCATATTTGGAAGTTCAAACCATTCAGTTTCTCAACTTTTGCAAATTCAGATATACATATTCTTGAACTCATTTTTATGTGTTTGGTAATTATAATAATTAGACAGTCTAAAGGAAATAAAAATAAGCAACACACATAACAAGGACCATGTTAGAACGATGTATAATATCATAAAAACAAACTAAAGACATTTTATAAGCAACTTTGAACAAACTTGCAAATTTTTCAAAAATTTCTCTTTAGCATTTTTCAAATAATACAAGGGGTAAAACTATAATTTTAACTATCTATCCACTTTTGAAATTTTCTAAAAACCTAAGGACAAACTCATAAAAATAATCTTTGGTATTTTTATAAAATTTGTAATTGATCGGGGTTAAAACTGTAATTTTAATCCTCAACCCGAATATGTAATTTTCACAAAAGTACAGGATAAACGTGTCTTTTGATACAATGGCAGAATGAAAATTAACACAAACCAGTAAGAGAAATAACATAAAATAGTAGCCTAGTATTTTGTAATTTTCACAAACTGCTGAAGGGTAAAAAAGACTTTTTACTCAATAAGCGCAGAAAAATCTTTTTGATCAGGGGTAGTTTCATAATTTTTAAAATATAGTCGGGGCATAACAAACTTTTTAGTATGCTTCTTGAGGCGGTTTTCCAAAACCGAGGGCGGTTTCGATAAACCGTTGGTTTCGGCCCGCGGTTTTCTGAAAATTGCCTAGCAATTTTCGGTTTGAATTTTAAATGAAGAGAGAGAGTCTGTTTCAGACTCTAGAGAGAGGTTCGGAGGGCGGTCATCGCTTGTTGGCATTATTTCTTTAGCCGGCAACAAAGAGGGAGAGAGGGAGAGTGTGACGGAGCTTCGCTCCGCTCCTTGGCCTGTAACCATCTGAGGCGGTTGGTAGTCGGTGGTTTGCTATGGCAATTTCCGGCCTCCTGGCCTGCTACCTTTCAGCTTCCCGCCTTGTTGTCGCCTAAAGGCTTGCGGCCTTTCGGTCTATTATGGTTCTTTGTCGCTTTCTTATCTGCGGCCTTTCCACCTATTGCAGTTATTTGCCGCTTTCTGACTTATAATGGTTCTTGCCGCTTTCTAACATGCAACGGTTCTTTACCGCTTTCTGGTCTTTCATTCTCTCTCTCGTTTCTGCCTCCTCTTTCTGTTTTGTAGAACAATAATGCATTACTCTGATTTTTTTTGCATGGTCAAAATCGAGGCTCTAATACCAATATCGGAGAATCGTTGAAGCCGACTAAAGCTTTCTCCTTCACTAGTTGCTGAAGTCCAATGACTTTCGTTGCCCATCCAATCTCCGAGATAAATCTGCAGTGGAAATGAAGTTCGGGTGTTTGAGGTTTCCTCACATCAACCTTTCTCAAAGAGATAGTATTCAGTATTGTGTATCATGTATATTTTCTTTATACGCACTCTCTATTTATAAAACATCGTCTGCTCCATGTCTCTTGGCTTTTCATGTTGGGTTTCTTTCATCCGAAGCAGCTATATCCGAACTCTGTGGTTACAAGCCTCATCTGTAACTCCTGTCATGCTAGTCCAACCATTATCAGGCTAAGTTGCCGAGAATGGCTACTATAACATCTATAACAAAACTATGATTATGTGGGGTTGTTACAATTCTATCTTGGCGGCCTATAGTTTGAGTACAAGGATCCTGGAACTATGAACCAAATACAATCTAAATACCCTCAGTTGAGGCAGTATCATTCCAATGTGACCCAATAAAGGTCCCAATTCTCAAAATTTCACATCCTTTACGAAAATCTGGCCTCTCGATCTTTTGATCCAAATATGAAATATTTAGCAAAATATAAAAGAAAAACTAAAACATGACAAAACCTACAAAAATCCAATGATAATTAAAAGAATAAGCCTTAAAAAATGAGAAAATCGGTCGAGGCAATCATCTCCTTTTTTTCTTTTCTTGTTTTAATAATGCATTCTACGATTGCTAAGAATGCAACAACAATTGAAAATGGATAAAATATCAATCACTCAAGAAAAGGAATGTCAAAATTGGGTGTGAGAAGAAACAAAATGTTGATACAATATTCTATTAGAGATTTTTTAAAACTAGAGTGTGTAGATAGTAAAAGGGTGTGAATAATAATCAAAATTGATAAGCCCACACTTTTTTACTATTCACAAATTCTCTCCTTACTCTCTCCTACAAATCCTTTTTCTCTTGCAAACAACATAATTCAGATGTCATTCTTGATCTTTTCTGATTTCTTAAAACTTTTGTTGTGTTTAAACATTATCGATTTATATTTGACATTTAAAAAAGAAAATTAATAAAATAGAAAAACTAACAAACTATTAAAATAATCAACAACATTTTCATTGAATCACAAAAAATAATAAAATCTATTGTATTTGAGATTTAACTTTTGATTAGACACGAAAAAATGAGTATTATAAAATTTTCATTCAATCTTATTTTTTATATTTTTATCTTCTTTTTTCTCTTCCTCTTTTTATTTATCAAAAAAAAATTGATGTAACTTCGTTGTGTTTTACGTGTTCTCCGTAATAAAACAAAAGATGTACATTAGAGAGAAGAGAAAAGAAAAGAACTCAACAATGAGAGAGAAATCATGAGAGAGAGCAGGAGACTTACCGTAGCCCCAAATTTGATCATAAAGCTGCTCCATTCGAATAAGTCCAATTAAGTAGGCCACCGTGTCGAGTTTGACGAATCTTACCATACACGGTATCTAGCCCATAGCGCACAGGCTGCTAACACGCGCCTGCCGATCCTCACCGTGCGCGCAACCGCCGAGGATTTGGGATTCTCTCATCGTTTATATTTACCCCTCTCTCTCTCTCAATTCAACCGGGATAAGGTAGGCAGACAATAACCGGTGATGGGTAATGAATCCGGAGCAACCTGCAAGGAGATGCTGCGCTGCTTTTCCAGTTGGCTTTTCCGTTCTTGCACGAGACCAGGTATGCGGTTTTCTTTAGGCTCCTAATTTTTTCTGTGGATGGAAGATAAGGGTTTTCAGTTGCCCAATCTGTCCTCTGTGTTGTTTGATTATCAAAATCGGCTCTTTCTTCAAAATCCTCTGCCGAGGTGTTTTTTCTGCAAAATGTTTTGCCGTGTAATCAAGATGGGTTCTAAATCGATCAACACTTATCTGGTGTCACCTTCATTGCATTGATTTATCTTTCTTATAACAAACCATTTTGCCAGTTAAGGACATACAAGAAGCCCACTGTATCCTCAAATTACCAGAGATAAGGATCGGAACCATCGAAAAGACAATAAAAGCACAGGTGGAAGAGGAAAGCCAACCAGAGATGAAAATGGAAACTATCGACCAGCTTGTTTTGCTTGATCTTCCAGGCCATCTGGTGGACCGTATCTTTCTTATGTGCTCCGTTAAAACCCTTTTGCGGCTTAGATGTGTTTGCAAGGCTTGGCGATCAAGAATCGATGATCCCAATTTCAAAAATTGCCATCTCAATTTTAAAAGGAATTATGCCATCCTAGCGGGCTGTTATAAGACTGGTCTCCACATTCTCAAAGTCGATAAGTATTCCTTCTCTCTCCACAAAGAAAAGTTATCATTGTCGCTCAAACAGTTTGGTCATTTTTTCATACCCGTAGCTGAATGCAATGGCCTAATATGCTTAGGTGATTTCCCCAACTTTTACTACATTGTTAATCCTGCAACAAGGCAATTCATCGCCCTTCCTACGTTGCATTTCACTTTCCCAGATTTTGGCCTGTACCATCCAATTTGTGAGCTTACTTTTGATGCCTCTGCTGGATCTTATAAAATGCTTGTGGGGAATACAAACGAGGTCATGGTAATAACTGTTGGCATTGATCATTCATGGAGATGCCTTGGGCACATCCCTGAGTTCAAAGTATGGGGCAAATTCTGGTCATCAAAAGCAATGCCTTATGTTAATGGTGCAATACATTGGATATATGAAAGAAATTGTACATGGGGTCTGGATTTCATTCTTGCATTTGATGTAGGGAGTGAGAAATTCTTGACAATATCTTATCCTCCTAAGTGTTGCCCGGGAGATAATTTCTGCAGACGAAATAGAAAAAATTCCAATTTTCTTGTGGATGCAACTGGAAATCATTCACACTGCGTCTGTTTGGCTGAAAAAGAAGGTATGCTACGTTTTCTTCATTTTGATGCTTTTGCTGTCAACATGGATATGTGGCTGCTGAAGGAATACAAGAGTGGCTTATGGGTAAAAGAATATAGGCTGGAGAGAGAATTCATCCCTGAAGAATTGCATTATTTAATTAGGGCCAGACCTTTGCTTCTTCCGCTTAGTGACATGATTGTGTTTGATTTTGAGATAGTTCGAGGGGAATGCTCACTGGAAGGGTGGAGAGTGACTGCATATCACCCTGACAAAAGGCAATTTTACTTTTTAGAATGCAAGGCTGAAAGCGAGGAGGATTGTGCAATACCCTTTTTAGCAGGTGACGCCATTCCGTATTTTGAAAGCCTTGTTCACTGGAACCAGTTTCCACGTCTCATGAGAAATTGCTAGCCTTTAAATCCTAATTTATTTGTTTTTTGAAAACTTTAATGTGTTGAGCAAGCTTAGGACAAGAACATGGTCTATGTATTTCTTTTCTAAATTAACTATGTCTATGTGCCACCTTTTTTGGTGCTCATATGGTCAATATCTTCTTTGTGAGTTTCTATTTGATGTTTAACTGATTGTCAAGGTTATGACATAAATTAAAGGGCAATTTAGTTTTCTCGCAACATCCTTCATTTTGACTGCTATATTCTCCCAGTCTTGTCTATTCTGTTGGGGTAGGTGACTGCTATATTCTTCCAGCCTGAGATGCTTACTTTGGTCCTTCTGGGAAATATATTTCATGCGTTAGTTGGACATTATTGAAGATAACCTTGCTTGAACTACTTACATTGATTGGTATGTAATTTCAACCAAATACATTAACTTGTGCTGGATTAACTTATTTTCCTAGCGCCCCAAGGACTTGCCAATTAGCTTGAGCTTAAACTAGAAGCAGTCTTTCGAGATCACGATTGTGGGAATGAAAATCTTGAAGTGTCAGTTCGTGGTCATCCAGCCATTTGGGCAAAGCAGGAAAGCTCGTGCCCAGTTCATTGGCTGTATGAACCAAGCATTCAACTTCCATCCCTACTGTATGCTCAAAGAACCATAAACTGTTACAGCTGCCATGTAACTTGGCAAACTCTACAGATTTGCCTGAGGGGGCCTGATGCACCTACTGAGCATTGCATGTAAACTATGTGGTGTTTGTGCAACCTAACCGAGCTCATGTAACACTTACTGATCTTATGGTAGTTAACTGGTAGAGTCATGAGAGAAGTTTACAGTTTGATAGACTTTGGTATGGTAGTGTTGTGAAAAGCTGTGCGGTGCATGTAATACTTTGCCTTTTGTATGATATGCAGATTGAGGTGTTGAGATTCTGATGTGATAATTTGATCATCTTGATTTGTTGTTGCTGCCCAATTCAGCATCCTTTTTGTGTATCTGGTATATTTGTTGACACGATTGTTTACGGGGCAGTATTCGGATTGTTCTCTGATGGAATTTAGTTTTGCACATGTATATATGTCAATTGCATGTATGTGTGTATGCTTGGTTTGCTGCAGCCTGTCATTGTGATACTTGTGCTCAATGCCATATCTAGTGACCCTTTCAAATTCTATCTTCATTAAACTTGTGTTCTAGTGTCATTTGATTGAGCACATTGATATTGTTCGTACGTATTGATTCATGATTAGTCTTGTGGCAAACCCTTTCCTTATGTTATTATGTGTTTGATTTCATCAAGTTGGATAAAGTAAATAGTGTGCTGGTCATGGGTGTTGCATTTGGACCCTAAGCTTCAAGTATGGATGCAAATCATATACAAGTATAAATATATATTTATATACCAAATATGGTCATTTGATACATCCAGATGATCTACATACAAATCCACATTACTCTTGCAAATAAAATTTGTGAAATCTAACAAGACTTGTTATTCGACAATAATTTTGTTTTTTAAGGCAATGTAAATTTGTATTGGTGAAAGAGATCAATTGAGCTGTAAAAGAAATGTTTTGGTGTGATCTTAGTTTGTATGATTTTAATTTGGCAATTAATAAGATTTGACTATGCAAAGATTTTAGTGAGATGAAGAGAGAGATATATGAATTGAATATTACCGCCTATATTAAGATGTAAGGTAATAACTTTGTGTACCTACAAGTCAAGGAGCATTTGCACCGTGAACTCCAACTGTCAAGTGATGAGATCCAATGTGAACAAGGTGAACTTTCACTTATGGTGTCTTCCTTGGAAGAAGTGTCAGGTATGGTGTCTTTCCAAAGAAAAATTGCCCATTGTTTTGGATATTGTCTTTTAAAAATCAAGGTAGGAGATCGCAATGGATTTGGATATATTAGGTCTCGAAAATTGGGTCATAAGCAAAGAAAGCAAGTGCTCTCTCTTTAAATATATGTATATAATATAGATATATAGAGATTTATGCACACACTCACACACACACACACACACACACACATATATATATATACATCTTTATGTGAGGGATCACCCTTTGTATGCCAGTCTTAAGTCCGGATAAAGGAGGGTTGTGTTAGGCTTCCCATACAACAACAACAACAACTACTACTAGACGGGGTCGGCTACATGGATTCTTTGTTTCCACTTAGCCATATCATGTGCCATGTTAGTAGTTAACTCACAATAAGCTAGATCATTCTTTTGGTCGTCCTCAGCCTCTTTTAATACTTTCAAAATCTAGTTTTTTTTTTTATATCTTCGTACATGTTCTTCTTTTTTTTATCTTCTCTCTATATGTCCAAACCACATTAAACGATATTCTCTCATTTTATCCTCTATTGATGTCACACATAATTTATTTCTAATAACCTCATTATGTATATGGTCTTTTCTTGTATGACCACTCATCCATCTCAACATCTTCATTTCTGTCTCAAATATCTTTTGTACATGTTGATGATTAACTGCCCAACACTTAAAACCACATGGCAGGTCTAATTGCTGCTCTATAATATTTACCTTTTAACTTTAATAGTATCTTCTTATCACAAAGAATACCTGATGCTCCTCTCTATTTTAACCAACCAACATTAATTTTATGCGTAATATCTCCATCAATTCTTCCATCACTCTGAAAAATTGACCCTAAGTATTTAAAACTTTCCTTTTGGGGATGTAATGTGTGTCAATTTTAATTTCTATGTCCTATGATGTAACCAAATGATCAAACTTACATTTCATATATTATGTCTTTGTTCTACTAAGTCGAAGGCCTTTGCTTTCTAATGTTTCTCTCCATAGTTCTAATTTTCTGTTAACTTTTTCCTTATACTCTTCTTCTACTAACACAATGTCATCTGCAAATTACATACACCAAGGTACTTCATCTTGAATATGTTTTATTAACTCATCAATCACCATTATAAATAAGTATAGACTTAAAGTTGATCCTTGATGTAACCCAATATTAACTTCAAAGAAGTCTGTTATTCCTTTATGAGTCCTCACAGATGTTTTTGCACCATCATACATGTCTCTTATAAGGTTAATGTATGTCAATGGGATACCTCTTTTTCTCAAGGTTCTCCAAAGAACCTCCCTCGGTACCCTATCATAAGCTTTTTCTATATCAATAAATATCATGTGAAGGTCATTATTTTTTACTCTAAAATATTCCATAAGACGTCTCAAAAGGTAATCGCTTCAATAGTAGATATGCCTGATATGAATCCAAATTGTTTCTTTGTTGTACTCGATACTTGTCTTAACCTATATTCTATAATTCTTTCCCACAATTTCATAGAATGACTCATTAACTTGATTTCCCAATAATTCGTACAATTCTGAATGTCTCCCTTGTTCTTATATATGGGTATAAGTGTACTCGCTTTCCATTCCTTGGGTATCTTTTTGTTTCTCCATGTTTCATTAAATAGTCTTATGAGCCAAGTGATTCTTGTTTCTCTTATGATTTTCCAAACTTCTAGAGGAATATTGTCTAGTCCTTCCTATTGATTTACTACCCTCTATATGTTTAAGAGCCTCTTTGACTTCATTCTTTTGAATACATCAGTAGAAATTGTGGTTTATATACTTTTTTTATTTAGCTAACTTTTCTAAGTTAATACTACATCTTTATTTTCATTAAAAAGCTTATAAAAATAGTTTTTTCATATATTTTTTATATCATCATTTGCCACTAGAATTTTTTCATCATAGTCTTTGATGCATCTAACAGAATTAAGATCTTTAGTTTTCTATCTCTAGCCCTAGCTATCCTAAAAATATCTCTTTCACCCTCTTTTGAGTTGAGTTTTTATATAAATCCTCTCAAATTTTAGCTTTTGGGCATTTTTTGCTTTCTTATAAGCCTCTAAAGTTTCACTAGTTTTCTTAGCATAATGTAATTTGTAACATGCTCACCACCAAGTTTCTTTTTGTGTTGGTAGACCACCCTTAGATTCACCTAACACCTCTTTCGCCACTTTCCGAATATGTATAGCCATATTGTTCCACGTATCACAAGGTATACCAACATAATTTCAAGCATCTCCTTGAAAGACTTTCTGTTTAAACATATCTTCTTTCTCGCTTTTGAGGTTCCACCATTTAGTAAGAATAGCTCAATACACTCTTTTCTTCTTTGTTTATTTTTTATTTGTAAATCCATAACTAAAAGTCGATGTTAGGTGGTTAAGCTTTTTTCTAGAATTACCTTGCAATCTTTACAACACACTCTATCTTTTTTTTTACAAATAAAGTAATCAATTTGTGTTTGTGATAAGCCACTCTTATAAGTAATTAAATATTCATCTCATTTTTTGAAAATTGTATTAACTATAAAAAGATGAACTACCATAATAAATTTTAAAATCTCCCTACCTTCCTCATTTATGTCCCCAAAGCCAAAGTTTCGATGAATACCTTGATATCCTAATGCCTCTTTACCGACATGTCCATTTAACTCTCCTCCTAAACAAATCATCTCCCTTTATGAAATTCTTTGAATCACCTTATCTAACTCTTCTACAAAAGACATCTTTATGCTATATTCTAGTCCTATTTGGGGTGTGTAAGCAAAAACTATATTGGAAACCTCTTCACCTAACACTAACTTCAACATCATGATTAGGTTACCATATCGTTGTATGTCTACTACACTATCCTTTAAATCTTTATTTATGATAATACCAACTCCGTTTCAAGCCTTTTCCTTACTTGAGTACCATAATTTAAAACTTGTATCCTTAATGTCCTTTGCTTTTTTTCCAACCCACTTTGTTTCTTGTAAACATATAATATGAATCTTTCTTTGAATCATAGTATCTACCACCTCCATTAACTTACGAGACAATATTACGATATTCCAATAATTAATACGAATCTTATTATCTAGGACTAATTTCCTTACCCCCGCATCCGTCCATATTGAAAATGCGAACACCCTTTCTATAATTTATTCACTACACTCGGGCAACAACGTAGCGGGACTAACTTCTTTACCCACACTCGTTCATGACATGAGAACCCTCTCCGCAATTGATTCACTACATTCGGGCGAAAATGTAGTGACCTTTGCTTACTTTTCACTACATTCGAACTCTACAACGGATTGCTAGGCGGGGATCGGGCAGTAAGTGAATATTATGCAGAACTTAGAGGTTTATGGAAGAATTACAAGTTTATGAGAAGACATGTCAAAATTGCATGCATGAGTGCAATGAAGAATTTGAAGAATGGAAAGTATTTGATCTATTGTGGGGTATCTCATCAGAATATAAAGTTGTGAAAATTAATATTCTATGTAGAGAATATCGAAGACATCTAGAGAGGGAAACCCAAATTAGTTTTGAAACCATTGCATTCATGGGCAAGAATACTCCTAATTCTTCATTCTCTCGTGGAAGAAGAGGATATGGGCGTGACAGAGGTAGAACCTTATTTACTTCAAAAAAGAAGGGCAAAATGATTTGTTCTCACTATGGAAAATCATGACATACAAAGGAGACATGCTGGGAATTGGTGGTCAGACCCACTTACTATCAGAATAAGCCTAATAAAACCTACTTCAACACTGACCAAGGTGAAAAACAAAATAGAGAAATCAGTGCAACTTCATTGGCTGGCAATGAAGAAAGAGATTGAGTTACTTAAGACTCGTTTGAGTGATTCACAAACTCCATCCAGGTCCTCTAATGTTGATTCTCAAGTTATAATGGCATACCCATTCTCATTCATAGTTAAGGGTAATGCATTTATTTCTCATTTTAAGATATGGGTTATTGATTCTAGTGTAATAGATCACATGGTCAATAGGTGAGATTTCTTTGATGATTATGAGTTGACTTAAGGAAAAATTAATATTAGGTTGACAGATGGATCACACACTCCCATCATTGGAAAATGAAGTATTACTATACATTGGAAAATGAAAAATAAATATTAGGTTGGCATTTATTATTAGTCTTTGCTATGACACAAGATCTAAAATATCGTATAATTCTTTATTCAACTGGATGTTTCTTGCAGGAAACTCCGCCATGTAAGGATCATTCTTGCATTACCGATCCCAAGCCCGGATAAAGGAGGAGGGTTGCGTTAGGCTTCCAACAACCAGCGTAAAACTTCGTTGGATTTTTATAACATGAATTACAAAAATTATGAGCATTACTTTAGGGCGTCCTCGCCTAGCGACGTGCTGCAGAGCCCGAATGTAGTAAGAAGTAAGCAAGGGACACTACATTTTCGCTCGAATGTAGTGAATCAATTGCAGAGAGGGTTCCTACATCATGGACGGGTGTGGGTAAAGAAGTTAGTCCCACTACATTGTCGTTCGAATGTAGTGAAAAATTTTCAGAGAGGGTCTTCATATTTTGATTATGGACGGATGTGCAGGGTAAGGAAGGTAGTCCTATATAATAAGATTCGTATTGGTTCTTGAAATATCAGAACATTATCCAGTAAGCTAATGGAGGTGATAGATACTATGATTTGGAGAAAGATTCATATTTTATGTTTAGAAGAGACAAAATGAGTTGGAGAAAAAGCAAAGAAGATAGAGGATAAAGGTTTTAAATTATAATACTTGGGTAAATAAAAGGCTCGAAACGAAGTTAATATTATCATAAATAAAGATTTAAAGGAGAGTATAGTAGACATACAATGATATGGTGATCGAATCATGATGTTGAAATTAGTGCTAGGAGTAGAGGTTTTGAATATAGTTTGTGCTTATGCACTCAAGTGACTACAAGATAGTATAAAGACAGTTTTTTGGGAAGAGTTAGATAAGGTGTTTCAAAAGATTTCACAAAGGGAGATGATTTGTTTAGGAGGAGATTTAAATGGACATGTCGGTAAAGATGCATTAGGATATCAAGGGATTAATGAAAACTTTGGTTTTGGGGATATAAACGAGGAAGGTAGGGAGATTTTAAATTTTGCTATGGCATTTGATCACTTTATAGTCAATACAATCTTCAAAAAATGAGATGAACATTTAATTACTTATAAGAGTGGCTTATCACAAACACAAATTGATTACTTTATTTATAGAAAAAAAGATAGAGCGTATTGTAAAGATTGTAAGGTAATTCCAGGAGAAACCTTAACCATCCAACATCGACTTTTAGTTATGAATTTACAAATAAAAAAGTGGACAAAGATGAAAAGAGTGCATCGAACTATTCAAACTAAATGGTGGAACCTCAAAAGCGAGAAAGAAGATATATTTAAAGAGAAAGTCCTTTAAGGAGATGTTTGGAATTGTGTTGGCATACCCTGTGATATGTGGAACAATATGGCTATACATATTAAGAAAGTGACGAAAGATGTGTTAGGGGTATCTAAGGGAGGTGTACCGGCACAAAAAAGAAGCTTGGTGGTGGAGTGAAGTAGTACAAAATAAAATCAAGGCAAAGAGGGTATGTTACAAATTACATTATGCTAAGAAAAACTAGTGAAACTTTAGAAGCTTATAAGAAAGCAAATAAGGAAGCGAAAAAGGCCGTTAGTGAAGCAAAAGCTAAGATTTGGGAGGACTTATATAAAAAACTCAACTCAAAAGAGGATGATAGAGATATTTTTAGGATAGTTAGGGCTAGAGATAAGAAAACTAAAGATCTTAATTATGTTAGATGCATAAAAACGAGGATGAAAAAATTCTAGTGGCAAATGATGATATAAGAAATAGATGGAAAAACTATTTTTATAATTTTTTTAATGAAAATAAAGATGTTAGTATTAGTTTAGGAGATTTAACAAGTCAGAAAAGTATATAAACCACAATTTCTACCGACGTATTCAAAAGAATAAAGTCAAAGAGGCTCTTAAACATATGAAGGGTGGTAAATCAGTAGGACCAAATAATATTCTTATAGAAGTTTGGAAAATACTAGGAGAAATAGGAATCACTTGGCTCACAAGACTATTTAATGAAATATGGAAAAACCAAAAGATGTCCGAGGAATGGAGAGCAAGTACACTTATACCCATATATAAGAACAAGGGAGACATTCAAAATTGTGCGAAGTATCGAAGTATGAAGCTAATGAGTCATACTATGAAATTATGGAAAAGAATTATCGAATGTAGGTTAAGAAAAGTATAAGTACAACAGAGAACCAATTTGGATTTATGCTAGACAAATCTACTATTGAAGCGATTCACCTTTTAGCCGGCCGTTGTTCAAATTGATTCAAAGACATGATTTAACATGTCTCTTAGTTTAGCTATAGTGTCATATTTGGCTGTTATTCAATCAAACAAATCTTTTATTGTCTCATATTCTTCAAAGACTAATCAAATCATCTTTCTTGTATGTTAATATGACAGTTCTTGTTATTGTATCATCTCTTAAGAATATTTTATACATTTTCTTTTGTTGCTCTATAGCGTCAAGAGGTGGTGGATGCACATTTTTTCTTAATACATACCCTACACCTTCTAGTGTAAGAGTCAACAAGATTCTCCTCTTCCACATTTCAAAATTTAGACCATTTATTTTTTTATTTTTGCTAGTTTAGACACACATATTCTTGAGTTCATTTTTATGTGGATGATAAAATTAACAATCAAACGATCTAAAAGAAAAATATATATCAAGCAACAAAAAACAGATAACAAATATTTAACTGACAGAATGCATAATATCTGACTATTGAATTTAAAATAACTCATGGTACGTAAAACCAATTTTATACATATTTTAAGTATCATTATTGAGTTTTTAATAACTTGATTCTTTTCTAGAATCAATTTGAGAACAATTCTGTAATTTTTCCTAAAAAATTCTTGTCAGCTATATTTTTCCCAAACAACAAGGGTAAATCATTAATTTTACGTGTCTATCCAATTTCATAATTTTTTAAAAGACCAAGAGATGAACAATAAACTTGGTATATGATTTTCTTTTAAATTTGTCACTAATCAAGGATAAATTGATAATTTATCTTCAATCCAAATTTAAATTTTTTTCAAAAAATATAGAGACAATCTTGTCTTTTACTACAGTAGTAGAGCTATGAACCTTTTATTGGATAAGGGTAGGAATGTAATTCAACCTTCAAGTATTGTGTAATTTTATAAACAGTTAGAGCAAGACCTACTTTTCACCTGTTTGAGGGTAAAATTATCTTTTTACTCAAAATATATGGATATTTTTATAATTTTACCCTATAACAGTTTGTAGTTTTTGAAAGAGGTTAGGGGCATAATGAACTTTTCAGTCCGTCACCCGACACGATTTTTGGGAAATTACCAGATTTTACCCATGGTTTTCTAAAACCGTATGTTTTCTCGAGCATATAAAAGGGAAGAGAGAGAGAGAGAGCACAATGAGAGAGGGAGAGGTTCCTGCATCCCTCTGTCTTCTATCCTGTCGACAGTCATTGGCCATTGTTCAGGGCTCCCTTTGGCTCTTGTTTATTTCTCCTCTACCATTTGATACTTAAGAAACTTAGCCACGAAATACTTTTCAAGACCGAGATATTTAATATTGTATTTCTGATCCAAAGCAATCCATAGATCTTTTACTGTTCTAGAAGGGAAAGAACTATATACATCGAATAAAACATTTGACATTACCGATAAAATATAATAACGGCACAGAGTATCTATAGATGTGAAAATTTCACTCCAAACCTATGTAGAGACTTGAAGAAAACTTTTCTAACACTACTTCATGCGTGAGCGTGCCAACTAGTTTCCAAAAACTAGCAAAATTGTGATTCTGACTTTGCAATTGTGGCTAAGTGGGATCTTTTCGCTTTAGGCCTTCTTCAACCGATATTCAAGGGTCAGCCTAAGCACTTTAAGGATTCCAAGTGAGTAGGTGATGTTTCAAATTCACGTGAAAATAAGGTGTTGACAAGAATATAGTAGTGCACTTGATTTTCAAGTTTAAAAATAAAAGTTCTAAAAAACAGAAACTAGTTCTGTTTTCAGGACTTGTTTCCCGAATTGTTTTAAGTTACTTAGAGACCTCCAAAATTCATTAAAAATTTATAGGATAGAGCTTGGAATGTGGAGATTCTAGGACTTTTTGTTTTGAATTCGAGATTGAGATGATGCAGAATTAATTTGACAAATTGCCTCTCCTCAGACACCCGAAACTCTTTTGTTACAGAAATACAAAGACTCAAAGATAAGTCTGTATCTCGGTGCTCAGAGCTCCAAGTTTAGTGCACTTGGTCTTGTTGAAATCTATGGATGTCAGCTTTCCAATGAACCAAGAATCATAATTTTGGATAACTGTAGTCAGAGTTATGGGATGAATACTTAGGCTCTGTTATAGGAAGACAAAGTTGACAAACAGTTTTCAGAAATTACTCTGATCTTGCATAGCTTTAATTACGTGGTTGCACGATCCTAAAATTATTGAAAATTTTATTATAAGTGGGCTTATGTGTTAGATATAGTATGCAAAATTTCAGAGTGATCAAACTAGGGATTCGACAATTAAAAATAAAACAATCAACATATGCAGTGATGCTGAAAAACATATTTCTAGTTTTTATAGCATACGTAATGCAAAACTTACACGAATTAAAGTGCAACAACACAACAATCTTGAATTAAATAACTGAAGGGAAATGAATTGAAAGATATATAATAGCTTAAGTATAGAGGAGATTAGAAGATATAGAGTGTTTATAGTATATAGAGAGGTAGAATCAGTAACACAAACATATAGAGTGCATAAGCAAAGAAAAGGAAAATTTTAACATATCTACTTCTATTACATCATGGAGGGAGACAAAGCTCTATTAATACAACTCCTTTTGAATTGAATATGAAGAAGAGATGGAGATGAATCAAGGTAGAACAATACTTACACGGATTCCCAATAAACTGGCCTCCAATGATGGTGCACGACCTTCACCTTCCTTCTTTTCACTCAAACCTAAGTGACAACACTTGCCTTGATCCTAGCACTTTCTTTCCTCTCGAAACCTCTCCCTAGCAGCCCACAATTCCTCACAAGACAGTTTAAGGTGCAGCAATTTCTCCAGCTCTTCAAGGATAACTCCAAGATGTAGAAGATGCCCCCTCCTTGGCCTCTATTTATAGGCCAGGGGGGGTTCTAGGCTCTTCTTTGGGGTGGGTGGCCCAAGACCCATATCCAGCTCCCATATTTACCAAATTCACATGGAGGAGTGGTCCCCCTTGGTCAAACATGGACCAGCCCCATGTGGGCTGGTTGTGGGTTTGAGTCATCTGCACCTACCCATGATCGGCTACGTGCTTGATGCCTCCAAGTTTAATTGGCCGGTCTTCAAGTTGATATGGATCTTTTTTTGGCTTGTCCCCTTCAATCAAAGCTAGGTAAGAGTAGCATTTGATGTTTAGCCCAAAGATGTAGGGTAGACAAGGCTAGGGAAACTTGGTTTGGTCAAGTTAAAGCATTTGTTTCGAGCTAGGTTAGGTTTCATGTTTGATTCAAGCAAATCAAGTTTAGGATTTAGCTGAATTTGGTTGGGCTAGGTTTGGTGAGGCCATCCACTTGATTTGATCTTGGCTGAAGATGTGCTTTGACATGATCCACTCCATTGCTTCACGGCTTGTCCTTTGCGAACACGATCCTGGCTTAAAGCAGGCCCCAACTGTCACCCTGATTTATGCTTGATTTACTCCAATCTTCTGGGTATTATCTTTTGAACTTTAATTTGAAACCTTTTAAAATCTTTATTTTAAAGATTTGAAATTTTCATTTTAAAGCCAAAAGATTTTCAAAACAAGTGAACTTTTGAAGTTGGGAGTGTTTTCAGAAAAATTTTATTTAGGGTGTTTACAGATTTTATCCAACTTTCCAAGGTCAATATCATTGGGTAGGGGATAAGCCGACTCGATATAAATATGCAGCCCCAACATGATTAACCAAATTTTCATACGTTGTTGCTAGTGTTTAAAGTGGGAATCAACAAACTTTTACGAAATCATGGTCCAGTCGACCTTAGGTCGGAGGATAACTGTCGTAAACATGATTACTATAGTAAATAATGATTTTTTTAAAATTTTTGGAGAAAACTATAGTCATACATGCATAATAAACCAATATGCCGTGTCTCAATCGACAACAATAATCACAAATCTAAAGTAATAAAATAAACCGTATGGGAAAGAAAAGCACAAACAATGATCAGAAAACTTATTTATGCGAGTTGTCCATCCGAACTTACCTTAGAGAAATCAGTGCACACTATAGTTACGTATGGATACCTACACCTTTCTTACATAATAAAATGCATACACAACTCGAAAGACACATTCTTATCTTTGAGTCGACCTCGACCACTCTTCAATCACCTATGGCTAAAGGGAATGACGATTGGGAGCAGTCACACCACGGGAAGCACTACGAACAAAAGGGAGCCCTAATCATTATAATGTACTGATTAGGGAGTTTTAATCACATATTTATAGTGCATGTTGGATTGTGGATTGTGAATCTAATCTAAACGATGCACCTCCCTGTCCCGTAATGGTTCTCGTGCAAATACTCTTAACTATTATATCAAAAGATTTTCATACAAAAAGATAGATAAAAAACAATTCCCAAACCTAGGCCTGACCCAACCCAATGCATGTAGCTAAACATGTTGTCCCCAAGCTCTTTAAACTAAGGATTATGAGCTACCAACTATATAAAAGAATATGTGGATTTGTCTCATTCTTCAATATGAGACTAAATTGTCTCCTCTTATTCATCACATGCACAAGTCCTCACATATGATTTTTTTACACTTAGGACTTTCACATATATCAATGATGCATCAATTAGATATTTGAAATATAAACATAAATTAAATGTTATTAATGCACATGAAATTAATCAACCCAACCATAATTAACATTTATCGGCTCAATGGTATGAGATGCATACCCTTTCAGTCTGATACAAGTGATGTGTTCATTAGCTTGTGTTTGTCTTAAGTGAAATGAATTCCTTTTCTGCTTGTTCTACAGTGAATTATCGAATCCATGCATACCGTTCTACAACTTGGTTAATTTGAGAGGCAAGATATGATATTTTGGCCCCTAGCTTTGATAAGGATAATTCTCTCTCCAATCTATTTCTCTAATGTAGCTGTAATGGATCTAAATAAAAGACCAGGAAAACCAAATCAATTACTATGATTTTGACCAAAGTGTGACGATTAGCTTCACTGATATGACTTGTCTCGGTTGTTTTTGGAGCAAATCTTGGCACGGTTAAGAAAATGCTTGACACAAACTCGAGCTTTGATCTTCAAGCTTGAGCTCGAGTTAATTCGAACAACTTGAGCTCACTGTTAGGCTCGTTCTATCTTCGTGCATCCAAGAATGTATCAATGATTGGTTGGTTTAAGTGGTTTGGCACTTGATCTCTTAAGCAAGGTCTCGATTTTGAATCTTGTGAATGGAGAAAATCAGTAGTAGGAGAGATTTATCCTATAGTTGGCCGATCCCGCTCAGACCACATTAGTCCAGGACCTTTGGGCTTCCACAGATACCGGTGGTGTACTTCACAAAAAAGAAGTTGGCATATGCTGATAAAAATAATTAGATAGAATACGGTCTGTAGGTTGTGCCACTCCACTGGCAAACCAAGGGGGGAACTGCATTCACAAGATAAAAGCAAATAATAGAAGTTGTAAAGACAAAAGCAGGATCAGTCAAAGATCACCTATTTCATGATGTCGACTGTACAACAGGTCCCATAGATGGACCCATGTTCAAATAAGAGAATGCAAGGCCACGCCGTCCGGACCTACCACTTGGACGAGCTTCCAGAACTAGAACATGGCCGGTTCCAAGTAAACCGAAACTTACAGTTCCCAGTTTCTTGGAATCAAGAACTATGAACTAGGACTTGATTGATTCCAGTTCTAGATTGACTTCTCAACCACTACACGAAACAGAAGAAAAAAACACCAAATGATACTGATGGTTTGAAATTGCCTGTTCCAATTCCATGAAACGCTTAGGAATTGAAACTGAACTGGGTGGTCTTTGATTCAGGGTATGGTCCGGTTCTAGCTGATTCTTGGCCCGGTTCTATTACAGTTGAAACCGCCAAGTCAATTCCAAACCGGTCATGTCTATCTAGCACCTTTGGTTCTAGCCCACTTCAGCTATTCTTTGACACCGATTCATAAAAGGGGAACTTCGAAAGCAAGTGTAGCAGCTTTCTTTCAATGTTGTCATAAGTAAAATCATGTCGATGCTGCATTCAGATATTGCATTTTTCGGCAAGAAACAGAAGATCACTGGAATAAGCATCCTAATTGGTATTACATTACAGCGCACGAGAGACGGGGCTAGCACTAGGGAAGTTTCAACTTGAAGAATTTTATGTTGCAGCTTATGTATTTTGGGTTTGTTGTATAGGTAGTGGGTGACATGAGAGTCCCGCGTGATTGTGTCCATGTCTAGTTTGAGTCGGATCATGTTGAATCTATTAAGAGTCTCAGTGCTAATGTAACTGGTCATGTACATAGAGAAAAATAACACCTTTAAACTCCCCTCCAAGATTTGTATTGACTGACCAATATTAATAAAAGAACCTCTCAGCTTTATTCTCTGGTTGAATTCTAGTTTGAATTCTAATCTATTATCATTTCTGAGTGGTTTCTTTGCTATTATTGAGTGACTGAATATGTGGTCGTTGAGCGTAATACAGTCAATTTGTGACTGCATTTGAAACTGTTTACCTGCTGGACTGTGGAGAACACAGTTGAAGGTATCAAGGGGCACTTCGTTACAGTATTGTTTCCCACCATACGGTCATTTCAGATCAAAGTTAACGACCTATATCTGCGGTACATCATTTTCTTCGAAATAACCTTCTGAGAAGCTCCTCCTTCGCCTTTTATCTGGAATGTCTGTAAGCATAAGATGATTGATGTAAAATAGCATGCTAAAATAGATGAAAAGACACAACCTATTGGGCTTCCAACAGCATATAGGGCTTCTTGAGCGATGGGTTTCCACTGCTCCGCACAAGAATAGTTAATGCCCATGCCAACACTTAACCCTCTTAGCAAATTAATTGTACGTAGAACGAAGAACAGCTCCTCTGGGAAACTCAACTCCATTGAGTTAATTTCAGTAAACGTAAAAGATATACAGAACAAAGGTCACCGTGTTGTTCTTCATCCATATGCTATCAAAGCACATCCAATGATGAGCATGATGAAGTTTCACAAAACACTTATTTCTTTTGATGTCACACAATCTTAGGCCAAAAGGCAAATAATCTCACTAGGTCTTCTAATAAGCCAAATCACCAAACACTTGGTGCACAAGACAAACCAAATAAGTACAATACCAAACAAGTCAAATGAGCACAAAAAAATCTAATTTATTCACATAACCACATCCTCTATTTATAGAGTTTTTATTACAAGTGAGAAGATAGAGAGATAGAGTGGGAGCTGCTGCTCCCAATAGCTACACTACTAACCGTTGGGAGTTCCCAACAGCTAGTAGTGTAGCCATTGGGGGCTGAGTGGGCCAGTCCAAGTTGGCCTGTGCCATGGGCCTGCTGGGCCCTAACGGCCCAGCTCCCTATTACAAGTTGACAGTTTGTGTGCCCCTGCTACTGGGAGTTTTGGTATAAATCACTAAAATATCACTACTTGACTACCTCACCTTATTAGTATCCTCAAGTGTTCATATGGCAGACATTTGCACTTTTCTTATGGTTGAAAGATACTGTGAGATACATTACAAAGTTTCTCTTGCCTGTTCCTGGAGGTTATATCATGTTGTAACTTATATCACTTATTGATGCCCTGCAAATTTCATAGGACATATTTCAAGATAGCAAAGCAGCGCAAAGTGAGCAAATAAATAGACTAAGGAATTGAGGTATCTATAAGATTGTCGCCAGGAGGCATGGCCAATACTCATCAATTACCCATCAATAGGTTGTAACCATGAAGATGTAGAAGAGAAAGAAAGGATCTGGAAGGCAAGAGATAATCTCTTATATCCTTCAATAGGTTGCAAGTATTCCGATGAAGACGGAAATAGATTATGGAATTTCAACAACATAGCGAATAATTCCCGTTACTGAGATGTTTTTAGTTTTGAGAAATATACTGAATACCTTGCAACCTCTTCCATGTGATACTTGAATAAGTTGAGAAACCTAACAATTCTTATAATGGTAAGAGTTATTAGCAGAAAACCAGGTCACAGGATGTTCTTTGAGTGGCTTCCTTCTTCCCTAGTTGTATCTATCAAAATTAATAGCCAGAAAAGACAAACTGAGACTGATTACTAGCTGTAGACAAGTTATTATTTTTCTAGATCAATTAATCCAGATAAAACGTAGGGGAGCATTTTTTGCACCATTCCTCTGTTGATAATGAAGAAACTTCTTCCAATATTTGTTGGGAGATTACATCTTCAATTTTGACAAAAACTACCACTCTAGAAGGGAAGGAAGATACTTTGTTGGAATTCTTGATGCTCAAATAGGGCAGGAAAAACAGTAGCTTAAAAAAATCAGGCATGGGATACATCAATTCTCATGGTGATCAAGACACTTTTTTGCATTAGTAGTATGTGTACCACAACTAATATTGTCTTCAATGAAGAATCTTCTGCAAATGATGTCATAGTCTTTACACCAGGAGGAAGTTTCGTGTCAAAGATTCCTCTTGCTAATTTCAACAATTCATTAGATCCATCTCCACATGAACTTGTACGTGTACCAAGTTTCCTGCACATACACGTGGAACGTTGCAACAAATTGCAAAAACCACTGTGTGGATATTATGCAAAATGTGAATTCTACACGTATTGCAAAGTCACAAGTTATAACCAAGACTCATTATTACCAAAATGAGGATGGAAAAGAGACAAGCCTGAAAACAAAATAGCATATTGGACCCAGATCCAGAATGAGCAATGGGTCTAAGTTCAGATCCAAACCAGGACCTTGTAATGAACTAACGATGTATTTATTCAGAGCAATAATAAAACCATGAAACACATAACAAAGCTAGATATGTAAAGCATAGACAGATTAAATCTATCCAATTGTTACTACCCTCCCCTCAAGCACAGAGACATCCAACCAGACACTGGAGGATAAATAAATATGGAAAACACCCTTATGTTCTTGTACACATCTCACATGATAAGTTGTCATATGACTAACTAAAACCTTACAAAGAATGTTTCTCTAAAAGATGGCAGAATTTAGTTAGGAACAGGTAGAATGCTCAT
Source organism: Brasenia schreberi (assembly GCA_036023115.1). Classification (NCBI taxonomy): domain Eukaryota; kingdom Viridiplantae; phylum Streptophyta; class Magnoliopsida; order Nymphaeales; family Cabombaceae; genus Brasenia; species Brasenia schreberi. The sequence goes on along the minus strand of JAYKKT010000054.1, from coordinate 3,749,179 downwards.
ATAGTGAGTGCATTTGCATTGATTGTCAATAACCTTATCGCCGCAACTAGTTGAATGTGTAACCAACTTATCTAACATGATTTTCATATTAAAACAAGAAAGGATATCCATGTGATTTCATATATAATTTTCACCTCTTGATAGAGGTCCTCAAAGATTGATTGCTAAGCGAGGTGCCAGGCATGAGCTGGATGGTCCCCCTGCTGTTACAAAAGAAGTCCCCTTCCGTTGAAGTAATATTATTATTTCAAGATTCTCACTATGTTCAGCTTCATCCTAGGGGTGCGCCCAAAACTAGGAAATACACAATCATTTGTAAGCAAAGATTAACAGTAAAAGAAAAATATTTGTGTTATCAAAGGGTGGATGCATAACAGAGATTCTTAAATAATACCAATCCTTAATAAGCACATTTGCACCAGAATCCAGTAAGACCTTCACCAAATATTTCTTTTGCAATGCCACTGCAACGTGAAGTCCAGTGCTTCCCTCATAGTTTTGGGCATGTACATCCCTTTCATTACATGAAGCCAATACATCCTTCAAGAGTCCATCATCTCCTTTAGCAACCGTTTCGCAAAGATAGATTCCTATATTGCTAATCGACAAGGTTGCTCCACTTTGGCTTAGGAAAGAAACAACATTTCTACGTCGACGTCTGATAGCTTCCAAGAGTGGAGTAACACCAAAATTATCTAAAAGAACATCTTTTAGTTATTAATGTAATATTTCTTGCAGTTAAAGAAAATAAAGGAAACAAAAGAACTATATCTTAGAACAGAAATCAAGCAACAAAATATAAAATGAATGCAAAAGACAAGGTTACCCTCGAGGTCAAAACAATGTCCCTCTGAAACAAGGAACTCCACAATTTGTAAATGCCCTTTAGCTGATGCTATATGTAGAAAATTTTAAAGGAACATAAAATAAGGTTATTAGAAACCAATTGGGGGTAGCAACAATAGAGGATAAAATGAGGAGAAATCATTTAAGATGGTTTGGACATTCAAAAAGACAACCAAAGGACGCTCCGTAAGAAGATATAAAATATTAGATTGTGAAAATATTAAAAGAGAAAAAGGACGACCGCAAAAGTGTTGGAAGGAAACTATAAAGAATGATCCAGTTTATATTGAGGAAACTGCTACCATGGCACATGATAGGGCTATGTGGAAATAAAGAATCCATGTAGCCAACACTATCTAGTATAGCAAAAGGCTTAGTTGTTGTATAAAAAGTTAACTGATATAGTGAGGTCCACACCAAAAGCAATAAAGTAAAATGATTAATATCCATCCACGTAATGATAGCCTGCTGCATAAAAAACTTTCTTCTACTTTAATCATCAACTATACATAACAGACATGGGGAAGAGAGTATGACATGAAGAAGAGAGTATACAGGAAACAGAAAGAATTTCGAGATGTACAAACAAGATATTGCAATTTTGTCATGTTTACTCTCTTCATGAACTCCTCAATAATTAAACCATCTCTCCTACTACATATTATTTTGACAAGATAAATAATGAGTATGCTTTAGATTAACGAGTCTTTTAATTGCTTTTTGAAAGAATCTTCACTGATCGAAAGCGGAAAATTTTAATTTGTTGGCGTATTCTGGTGAAGGTTATGGAGGGGTTTGGCGTGTCTAAGGTGGTGGACTCCGGCCACCCGGATTTTAAGGCTGGCGATCTTGTATGGGGAATCACTGGATGGGAAGATTACAGTTTGATTCGAGATGCCAAGAAACTGCGGAAGATTGTCGCAGATGATATTCATCTATCCTATCACATTGGCCTTTTAGGTATGTAGGGTGATGGTTGTTATTCCTTTAAAGGCTACTTCTCTCTTTTGATCATGAATCGTCCTAACAGATCATTTGATTGCCCAATTTTACTGAAGTCTGTTTCATTTCAAGTAATAAAGTGCAGTCATATGCTCAATTCAGTGCTTGGAACCTTTCATAGTTTGGGAAGACTATTGGTTATTCAAACCATACGAAACTGTTTCTTTTGATTACTCTTATACTGATGGAGATTAGACTTTTCATACTGTTCATCTGTTGCTTCCTTGATTTGTTATGCATGATTACCTTGAATAACTGGTCTGCGAAGCACAAAGAGCATTAGCTTACCTGGGAGGGGACTCAACTCACAAGTTGAAGGTCTTGAGTTGGATACCAGGGGTTCGCATCCCTGGCTTTGGCGTCCCCATAGAAGGAAAAAACTGATCTTTGAAGGGTGGGCCAATATACAGTACTCATGGTTACGACAGCCATGGGTCAAAGTAGATGGTGCTTTTTTGGAGGGAATGGTCGGTGGATAGGTGATCACTGTAGTTGGGGAAGCAAGAAAAAAAATTGAAGAAAAGAGTAAAGAGGATGGTAAACAAGACTCCGGTACAGGCTTTGGATGTTTTGGTAAGAAAAGTGGACTGGTAGGTGTGGTCTAATCACCCTTCACAAAAACACGAGCAGAAGAAAAGCAAATACTGAAACATATTTTAAACCCTTAATCCTCTTTCTCAAAATGAAATTATTCGTAATGATGCCCAAACTTCAAGAGAAAAGGCTAACATGCACCGAAAGGGGTACGAAGACAGCCACCTGCCTGTTTGGCAACTTGTAAACAGGGGGGTGGTGCGTTAAAACTACTGCAGTGGAAGCTGATTCGAGTGGGCATTTTTAATGCCTGGATCTTCAAGGAAAAGGAGGATCTAGGCACCAAAATGCGCACTACCTTCACCCCTCTGCACTTTTGGAACAAAGGGCTATGCCGTAAATCTTTTGCTTCTAGCCTTGTTGTTGTCAAAACAGGCAGATGCCTGTTTTGGTGTTGTCGCGGCTGTGGGGAGTAAGGAGAATGTAAATATTCTCCCAAGTCCCAACTATTTATCTAATAGTTAAAGTTGTTACAGATATTCTTCAAATTTCTGATTCATAATTCATGATTTTCATGCGCTAATCTACTCAGAAGCTATCTTATACCCTTCATGGTCTTGAATGATGGATCACGAAAAGTATCCGTACTCAAGACTTAAACCTGCTTGAGAGAATGAATCCGAGAAGGAGATGTATCTCATATTTATCATGGAACTTGTTGTATCCACGGCACTGTTGTAGGTGACAATAAAAGCTATCGTGTAACATGTTGATTCTACACATTAAACACATTAAACATTGGTTTATCACAAGTTGGATATTTGAAAACTGCAATTCGTAAGCGATTTCTATAATGAGGTGTTCTTATGTTTTAGTAATGGAATGCTATTAAAGAGTGGATATAAAGAACGTTTCCTTGTTTAGGTTGTTTCATCTTTCAAAATTTAATTTTTATTTATATGGAGCTAGTGCTCAAACATGTTAATGACCCATATTTGCTAACTGTGAGTTCTTTATATCATCAACATAGGTATGCCTGGGTTCACGGCATATGCTGGTTTCTATGAGGTTTGCTCTCCTAAGAAAGGAGAGTTTGTTTTTGTCTCGGCAGCATCTGGGGCCGTTGGGCAGCTGGCTAAGTTACATGGTTGTTTTGTTGTTGGCAGTGCTGGAACAGAAGAGAAGGTCAGTTCCACTTTGCTTCAAAAAGAAATATTGAAATGAATATTTCTCTTGGAAAATGTATTTTATATTAGAGAGAGAACACTTAAAGGTGGTTCTGATATTTGGAAGAAAGTCATGTACTGAAGATCCAATAAGGTGTGATAAACTGAACGTGAAGACTTCAGAAAAAGAGAGGAAGTCCTCTGAACCATTTGAAAGGAAACACTAAACATGATCCTGGAGTTCAATGCTAATACGACACCAGATTGAAAGTTCAATGGTGACTTAGAATCCATGTAGCTGATCCCAGTTAGTATGGGAAAAGCTTGGTTTTGGTTGGATAATGTACTGCATCTTCGACAGCATGCTCTGATTTACAACCGTGGCTAATTACATATTTTCACTCCATTTTTAGGTTCATCTTCTTAAGAACAGGCTTGGATTTGATGAAGCTTTTAACTACAAGGAAGAACCTGACCTGGATGCTGCACTGAAGAGGTGGCGTTACTTTTCCTTGATGAACTTTATGACTAAATTTTGCATAGCTTAAAATAAAAATATGGCTTGTGGTGGACGCTATTTCAGGTATCATTGGTGCACATGCATATATATATATATAATATACACACTCACAAAACTCTTGAGGCTTCATGTGTGTGTAATTGGCCTCCTATAGAAAGTCTTTTTCCTGATCGAGTTGCAACTCACCTTGACCAGGTGCTTCCCTCAGGGCATCGATATCTATTTTGAAAATGTAGGTGGCCGGATGCTCGATGCCGTGCTCAGCAATATGAGGGTGCATGGACGGATTGCCGTCTGTGGTTTGATATCTCAAGGCCTTGTTGACGATGAAGGCATCCACAACCTGATATTTCTTGTTACCAAGCGTATCAGAATGCAGGGCTTCCTTCAAAGCGATTACTAGGATTTGTTCCCTCAGTTTCAGGAGCGTATAAGCCAACTCTATAGAGAGGGGAAGATTGTTTACATCGAGGACATGAATGAAGGTTTGGAAAGTGCACCCTCTGTTCTTGTAGGTCACTTCTCCGGCAAGAATGTTGGCAAGCAGGTTGTGTGCGTTGCACACCAGTGAAGTTGTTCAGACTGTAATTTGGCCTTCATGATTGAATAAAGTTCTAAATTGATTTCCATTTTTGTTGATTGAACAAGGCCCTGCAATTCATGTATTCCTGCAAGCCCTTTTTTCCTAACTAGCATCGTCTCCACTTATGAGTCGGTGGGGAGTCATTGCTCACAATGCTGAAAGCCTGAAGCTGCAAAATGTATCGGAAGAATAAATGGTTTTCTGCATTTTGGTTAGAAACTCATGCAGACGAAGTTACAAGAGCTCTCAATGGATTGCTCGGATATGAATTGTTTCTTCTTATGTTTGGTGGCATCTTTTGAAAAATATTAAGAATTCCTTACCTTGAAGGCTCGAGTCTGTGACGAAATAACAGCTTTGCGGAAGCCTGCTGAGCACTGATGAAGCCTGCGGTAGTGACAACCTCCGGCATAACTGCGTGAGGTCCGGACAGAAGTTCAGGGTGCACTTTTTTGGAACACTAAAGCGAAATCTCTTCAGGTTTTATCTTTTTGAATGAAACTGAAAATATATGATTTTTAAAGATTTTGAAATCTTTTTCCAATTTCAAAGATATTCCCGAGTTCAAAACTCTGACGTGGGTATGTTGAGGAGGCTTCAACTGCTATGGAGGTTCAGATAGATCAGTGGCAAACTTATGGTAGGTGATCGGTCAACCACAAACTTATATATATAGCGAGAGAGAGTCCTACCCACCATTGATATTGTGGTCTTATCTCAAAGACATGAGAAGAAACACCAGCATATTCGAGACATTAAATTTATTGGCAAGTTTGAATGCAAGCAACCTTGACCTGAATTGAAAGATTATCATCTTATGCCTTGTTCTTGCCGAATCTTCCTTAACATTCTGACAAAATCTTAAATAAGAGGTTGATACAGATTGAATCAGATCAAAATATTAATTTTGGGTTGAATCAGATCCAAACACAAACCATAAACTAAATCAGATGGAAGTACAGATTGGATCGAATCAGACTCATATACCAATACAAATTGGATCACATTCAAGTATATACCAGAGCACATACAAGGAATGAAATTTAAATACAAGGTTAAAGTACATATTGAAGCATATATATATATATATATATAATTACAAACCAAATCAGATCCAAATACAAACACCAACTAAATTAAATACAAATACAAAATACATATACAAATTGGACTGGATCCAAATACAAAATCCATATAAAACCCGGATTAGATTCAAATACAAAATATACATATACAAAATTTGAAAATCTTCATGAAAAGCTACAAACATTTACATGGATTTGCAAAACCCTTAATAAAAAGCCATGTGCAAAAAGGAAACCAGCCATGAATGACCTCAAGAGCAAAAGGTATGCATGCAAACCTGTTTTCGTCTCTTACACAAATGAAATAGAGAAAGATTGTCCGCAAAAGACACGAAAGGAGCGCACGTTCCAATAAAAATCGATCGTGGTCGTTGAAACCTGCAGAATCATAGTGAAACATCCAGCGATCCTGAGAAAAGCCCTTTGAGTCCCTCTTCTCAGTTTACCAGTTTTCTGTAAAAACGGGTTCTGTAAATACCAGTTTTGCTTTCAGCCTAGGGAATCGGGTGTCGGGCCCTACTTCGGCAGAGATCTCTCTCTCAGTCTCTTTCTCTCACGCTCTCTGTGCGTTCACCAGACGATTCTCTCTCTGCTCCACGCAGAGAAACTATTTCTCTCTATTTCTCTCTCTCCCTCCCTCTCTCTCTCTCTCTTTCTGTTGTGAAGTTCACCTAAATCGCCGCTCGAGGATGCCATCCTCGCCACCGTCGGACTGCCCTAACCATCGCCTCGCCTCAGCCACCGTCCTCCCCCCACTTAGCCGCCACTACCGTCTTCAATCACCGACTGAAAGCCTTGCTCCCTTTCTCCGTCGCTGCCCCCCCCCCCCCCAACACACACACTACACACTCTCTCTTGCGCGCGCTCTGAACGAAAAGCCTGACCCAGCTAATGGACCCGATCCACATATATTGACCCATTTGGACCGGATCCCATCTGACCTATTCAAAACCCAATCCCAGCTGACCCGATCCGTGGACCTCGACCTGATTCGATTCGATCTGCCTAACTCGATCCCATCTAACCCCTCTCAACTCCAATCCATTTTGGATTTGATCCTAGTTAGACCCAAAATCCAATTTGGTTATTTGAATCACACTCTTCCTTCCCAATCAACTCGTTATAAATCAGATCCGTTTTGATCTAAAGTCTTATCTTCTAATTGGATCCAACTAAATTCAATCTAAACCCAATAGACCCAACCTTTTTAAGACTTAACCTCAATCAGATTCCTTCCCTTTTGAATTGGATCTAGTTAAGACCGATCCATAAACATATTTCCCTTTTCTATCAATATCCTCCTTTAAACCACCCAAGCAATCCAGTTGCGACAAACTTCTACGTGAAGCTCGCCAAATACACAGTATTTTTAAGAATTCAGGTTTACTCAATCAAGTTATTCTCCTTTTTTATTGAATTATTCCTCATTTTTCTTTTTTCCATTAAGAATATCGTATCGCAGATCTAGGCCCCACAAACTTAAAATTTGCGTACACATCCTATTTGCAAGAGCTTCGTCATAATCCTCCTATTGAGACAATACACACGATCGTAGAATTTATCACTCCGCTCATCGATTTTTAACACATGAACAAACTCATCTAAAATCCCTCCCAAACATTAAAAAAAACTCGCACGTACTATGTATACCACGTTTACTTATGTTTCAGGAATCCAGACCAGGTTGTTTGAAAGAATGATTTGATAAAAAGTTTTTCTACAACCAACAGTTCAAAAACAGCTAAGTCAAGAGCACCATTGGATCAGAAATTGGAACCATTCAATTCGGTTCTGGTTTCACCTTTCATAGAACTAGAATCATCCTGAAATCGGAATCGACTGTTCTAAACTCCTGGTTTCATAAAATTTTCAAAATGTTTCTTGAAAATATTAATGTGTTAACATTTTTCGGTTCCGAAAGGTTTAGGATTCAAACCAAAAGCAAAATCAGTCCGGAACCATCCACGTCTAGGTTCCACATGGGGTAAACTCATCCTAATCAGCTTCCAATGTCTATGTCTTTGTAACTTTTCTTTTGTTCTAACTTCCCACTGTAATATTGAGGCATTGTTATGTTGATTTTAAGCTACGAACTGGCTTGAACAGAACCAGTGATATCAGACGAAGAACTGGGGCCACTCTATTCGGTAATGGTTCTACCTCTCATAGAACTAGAACCATCCTGAAATCGGAACCGATGGTTCTAATCTACTGGTTTCATAAATTATTCAAAATGTTTCCTGAAAAATATAAATTTTTAATATTTTCCCGGTTATGGATTGTTTAAGAATCAATCTGAAACCGGAATCGGTCCAGAACCAGCTATGTGTAGGTTCTGGATTAGGGTAAAGCCATCCAAACCAGCTCCCAATGCCTGTCTTTGTCATTTTTCTTTTGTTCTAACTTCTCACTATAATATTCGACCATTGTTGTGTTGATTTTATAAGGGAATCATTGCAATTAATTATGGTTAACTACTTAGTTTTCTTAAAAGGAAATGAGCATTTCCGAGTCGAGGCGGTCAAGGCTTGGTTCTAGAAGTTAAAGGGACATTAATTCCTTAGTGAGAAGAAGAACGATATAAGATTTCCTAAAATATGCACGGGTTTTAGAATATCTCCAACTAAGGATGGATTTGAAAACTTTCCTGTATTTTTCATGTACATAAACGCGCCAACCATTTCGTAGACGTTCGATTTTGTAGCCATTACTCACAAACTGGGCGTTGGCTTAAACCGTTTTGAGAGAGAGAGAGAGAGAGAGAGAGAGAGAAGCGGTGAGGAACAAGCAGGTGGTGGTATTCAGGATGCATGATCCCAATGCAATCAATATCATCGTCAAGAATCTCTACCTATCATGCGATCCATACATGCAGTGCACGGGGAACGATCCTCAGAAAGGATGGATATGACAGATCCTCTTTCCCTTGCTTCTTTCTCGACTTCGTTCCGTAATTCTTATGTACATTGCGATTCTTTGTTGGTTTATTCAATAATCTGGGAACCTTCTTGCGCTTTCTTGCCGAACTACCCAGCTAAAACCTACCACTGACTTGGATTGAGGACAAGAACCGCACGTCAAGAAGCTCAATAGAAAATCAAGACAGTTCATTTTATTGAGGAATCATCGTTCATGTTGGGAGCACGGTGTACCCTTTGTTATTTATGTATTTTAATTTTCTTGAGTTCGTACCTTTCAGATACCCTCAAATCAAATGAAGAGGTTGAGGGGCAACTGGAAGAAAATTACGGGTAGTAAGTTAGAAGACAATTGGAGAGACCTGATTAAGGAGGTTCTGCACGTTCCAAAAGATGGCCACTTGAAACTAGGAATGCACGGGAAAACTAGACATTGACCGCTAAAATTCAGGATAACAAAATCCTGAAACCATAAAATGAAACATGATGTTTTTTTGAGATAAAGATGTGAACCGAAGAGGAACCATAACAGAAACAAGTCATATATCTGATCCCTCTTGGTGTGGGAAAATGCTTGGTTTATTTTTCTGATGTTGGTTTTCGTTGGTAACTTTTGACAATCATGCGCTTACTTATGATACATTTTCAGTATATCTCTATCAATTGCTTCTCCGATTAATTTTATGGCAGCCTCATTGGAAGGAAGAAAACGAGGTCAGGGCCATGGCTGAGCCCTTACACTGTCTGTAAGAGTGCTGCACGTTCTTCTGTTGACCTTGTTTTGGCACTTGCTAAGATTTTCCATTTAAATTGATTCTGGTGAAATTTGCAATATTGAACCTTGGTTTTTGTTTCTTGAACTAACGGAAGGTTGGATTCTCTTTCACTAAAATTTTGATGAATGAAATGGGGACCTTCCCTTGTATTTCCATCTAAAAGAAAAGGATGGAGTACGGTAGTTGGCCCAAAAGCCTCTATCCTGAATTGGAGTCTTTTCTCCTATTGAACCCCTCAGTTTTGTACTTCTTCTTCTGATGCCTACCCTATTTTCTCCTATTGATCCCCTTAGTTTTGTACTTCTTGTTCTTCTACTGATGCGTCTCCTGTTTGCTTCTGTAAGGTGATAATGTGCTATGGTGTCTCTAAAGTAGTGGACTCAGCACACCCTGATTTCAAGGTGGGAGATCTGGTTTGGGTATAACTGGATCGGAAAAGTATAGCAGCATATCAATGCCTTATCTCGCCAAGATCACAGATACTAGTGTGCCGCTTCCTTACTACCTAGGCATCCTAGGTATCAATTTTTAACTTGTTTGTTTGTCTTATTTTTCTTGCAGATGACGCCTACAATATTTCCCTGTTGAAAGTTTGTTCTGTTGTTACTGCAGCCTCCCATTTCTATCCTGCCTTGCCTTTACAATGGAGTCTAGAGTTTTAGACTGCTTCTGATTATGTTGCTGATTATTATTTTCCTACTTTAACTAATATAGATGCCATGTCCACAATCATTATTCATATTTTTCATTCCTCATTATTTTCCTACGAAGACAAACTGCATGCTTGTTTTCCTAGATGACTTTCTTGTTGATGGACTCGAGTCTTCATCCTTTAACTTAGAGTTCCTTCTTGATTGGCTACCTGGGGTTAGACAGACCCTACCAGCTATAAACTAATTTCTTACGTATCCTCTCATCTACAAACTAACACTTTTCTATCCTCTCTGGGAGGAAACTGTTTAGGCCGTATAGGTGTCTCCTTAACATAGTGGAATGTGTCAGTTTACATGAAAGCCCATCATTATCTCTAAGAAATATGAAATTCAGTAACATACTGTTTTTTTGTTGTACTTGAATGAAAAGCATCACTGGCACATGTTGTATATGATGATGTGCAGGTATGCCTGGACTTGCATCATATGTGGGGTTCCATGAGATCTGCTCTCCAAAGAAAGGAGAATATGTCTATGTATCGGCAGTATCATGGGCAGTTGGGCACCTTGTTGGGCAATTTGCCAAGTTGTCAGATTGCTATGTTGTTGGAAGTGCTGATAGCAGAGAAAAGGTAATTGAGTCAGTTGGCGGCATGTTGCATTGTTCATGAGCACACAAACTAGATCATACTTTGACGTTGGTTTTTAGGTCATGCTTCTATTCCCTGCTTTTAGATTTTTTTTTCAAATGCAGGTTCATCTGCTCAAGAACAAACTCGGGTTTGATGAGGCATTTAACGAGAAAGAAGAGCAGGACCTGGGTGCTGCTTTGAAAAGGTAATTTTAAGTATATAGGCACCTTTGAAAATGCATTGTACCAGGTATACAAATTGATGCTGTGTTGGTGTTGCTTGGATTAAGTTTTGATGTTTTAGGCAAGCTGGTATGCATTGGCAGAAGGGAGGAAATCCTTGACATTTCAACCTGGGGAATGAAATGTAGGAATTTTGTAAAAGAGTGGTGGTAGAAACTTAAATTTTGGCATACAGCAAGCAATGTCTCTGCACATTAGATGAATCTCCTGAGGGCAGTGAACCAGGATGTCTGAGTTTCCTGTTTTGGGGTTAAATGATGCTATTGAGTAACCTAAATGGCCATTATGAGTGATCCACATGATGGTCATGGGGCCATGACCATTGAGCTTGAAATTTGATCGATACAATGAAGTGAGCTTTGACAAGTGAGCTATTCACATAGTAGTGTCTTGTCTGGGATTTTGTGAATGGATAGTGGACTTTGACTTACCTGGTTGTAGCCAATGCTACCAGCGGAGTTTTCCTGGAGTTGGGGGAGATTTCCTATGGGAGGCGGTTTCAATAGTCCTCCACTGCACACTTGGGAAATCTTCTAAGATGGGCTTGACAGGTGGTGTGAGGAACCTTTTGGACCCTGCTGTCCAAGGATGCAGTAAGTCGGAGTGTCTGACAAAGAAGATCAGAAATTTAGTGAACGAAGACTTCCTTGTTGCACAAGTGTATTCGAGTTAGTTTCCAAGGCAACAAGTTTGACTTGCAAATTGTGATTCTGTTAATGTGATAAGATGCCCATGTTTTCGAGATGATACTTGAAGTTACACTGATTGCAGTTAGAAATAGCTTTGAAAAGTCTCAATTGGCGTTTCCTTAATGGCGTCAATGAAAGTTTAAATATTTTGCTTGGTGTGTGTTCCTCACGGTTCTGATGATCGGAGGCTTACTGAGCTGGGTATAGCCACTTTCAAGTTTTACAGCATAGTGATTGTGGAGTGAAACTAGCTTAGTCTGTTTAATGGGCTTGTAAAACAACATCAAGCAAGACTAGCTGCCTTACGGTTGGGCACTGTATAGTCTACACTTGATTCTGTTTGACAGCTGATACACTTTATGAGTGGATGAAGATCATTCCTTGTGAGTGAGACTTTAATGTTTGGAACGAAATTTATGATATTTATAGACAAAGAAAGTTTGCATGGCTCTGCCAGATTGAATCAATTCTGATTCAGATTCATAATCAGGTATCTTCCTGAAGGGATTAACATCTACGTCGAGTGTGAGGGAGGGCGTATGCTCGATGTAGTATTGTTGAACATGAGATGCTATGGTCGGATAGCTTCTTGCGGCATGCTCTCTCGACAGCAAGAGAAGAGCGATGGCATACACAACTTGGTTTGTCTAGTAACGAAGCGTATACGGCTACAAGGTTTTGTCCCACAAGATTACAAGCACTTGTACCCAGAATTCCTGCAATTCATCCTCCCACTTGTCAAAGAGAACAAGGTAACCTATATGGAGAGAGTGATTAGTTTTGGTTAGGAGAGAATGAACTCCCATTGACACAGGATGTAAAATACGCCCAACGCAATTAGCAATTAGTATGACGAGCTATGATATTAATAATGGAGGAGTTAGAATTTGATTCTTTGGAGGTCTACGTGTGTTTTGGAGTCAGATCTTAGATATAAGTGACTCTTAGTTTTTCATTGTATGTTACTGCTTTGTATTCTTTTTTTGGTTACAAGAGGAGGCCGAAGCCTCACACCCACCCACCCATGCACCTTTTTGGGTATCGAACGCCACACCAGGGGCAACGACGCCAGAGCGCCGTGCCGTTGAGCTAATGCTCTCGGTGCTGCTTTGTATTTTGTTTCGTATTCTCATTGACATCTAAAAGTTCGCGTGATTAATCTTTTGTAGGGGCTTTGTTTGCAGTGTGTGTGGATAGTGTAAACAACGACTTATTGCATATATCTAAAAGTTCTTGTGTGATTAATCTTTTGTAGGGTCTATGTTTTGCAGTGTGTGTGGATAGTGTAAACAACGACTTATTGCATATATGACATGCTTTGCAGCTATCCATGATATCAAAGTTTCATAGATTTTATTAATTTTTGTGGATTGATAATTTTTTGTTTTACGCAGTTTCCTTTTAATTTTTAACAGTAAAAGTAATGTCTTCCGTGCACAGAGCGTCACTATGTGACTCCCATGTCGCAGGTGGTGAGTTCAGTTCGGGGTGTGCATGTGTGTGAAGTTTTCACGTCCCGCTGTAAAAGAATAAAAATAAAAAAAGGTCGTCTCTTCCAATATGGCTTTTGATCCAATGTTTACGTGATTGTTTTTGAGTAAGCAACTAGGCATGAATGAGCTTCCAAATATGATTGAAATTGCGAGGTTTCAGATTGACCTACTCTTGAAATGTGTATGGGCATTAAAAAGGGCACACCTGCTTTCTCCTAAACTCTTCTATGAAGAGTTTAATTATTTTATTGCGCAGGCCCTGTTCCTTAAATGCCTGTTTATGTTAAAGAAAATAATTTGAGCTTAAAAATAAGCTTCCCTTTCAAGTCTCACTTCTTCACAAGGAACTGAGACTCTCGTGGCTAGGGATTTACCAAAAACACTTTTTTTTTTGGTTTATAGAGTTGAAAGTCAAGAGTTGATACTTTAGTGCGCACATCTAGTTGGGATCTGAACCCAGCTTGCCAATAACAGAAAACTCTTACTTCCCAAGTACCCAACAGAGAATTCAGGCACTCTCTTGTCTCTACTGTAAGGTACCTGCCCTATTAGAAGGTAGGAGGATTGTTTTCATGGCAGACACCCGAAAATTTGGGTATGGTTAACAAAATTTTATACCAAATCTTGATCCAATTTGAGTTTTGACTAGGATCCATATAATCTCAACGAAGAAAACAGTCTAAAATTTTAATTTTCAAGGTGTGGACATACAGGAAAAATATGTGATCAACAAACAGTGTTCCTCAAGGTACACCAAGTAGGACCTAGGTACGAGTTCAAACTGCATCCTAAAATGAGAAGCCGGTCTGAACTTAACTAAATTTCGAGCAGTGCGACCTGTCAGCACCCCTAAGCTGATGTGCACACAATGTGGCTAGTGTCTTGTGTGTTAACAAGGTACACAAGGTTGAAAATTAGGTAAGTTCAGCTTGTGTGCACATAGGTCGGACAAGGTCCGCTTGTGTGCAAATCACACCCGACCTAGAAAATCCAAAAGTGTATGTCTAAATATGTTGAAAATGGTTGGTGCCGCTTCACTTGAATTTCACCAAAGTGAGCTTCACCTCATCACCAAAGATTTTCTAGGTCTGGGACTGCTGGAGACTCTATAGACTTGGTCCTGTTTGATAGTTCATAAATTGTATGAAGGGTTTAGGATCGGTCATGATCAAGACTTCAAACGTTCTTGTTATTTATATGGGAAAAAAAATGTTTGCCTGAATGTTCGTATGTTATTTACATGATCTTAGATGGACTGCAGCCGAGTTCGCCGACTATGGACATGGCTAGGTTTTGATGGCACTCAATTTCAAGAACCTGATTTATTGTTGTGGCTTCACAACCACCCTTCAGCACCAAGGTAACCCCAGCATTTGCATGGTAGATATGGCGATGGTGAGATAATTACATTATAAAGATGAGGAAACGGCCACCCTAACCCTAACTTATCATATGTAAAACAAGCCTACACTATTACCTTTCTATAACTTATAATGCCTTGGGAAACAAGCCTGTCTAATTAATAAGCCTAGCAAAACAAGCCATTCTAATAGGAAGTTCAACGCCAGGTGCGTAACCTTTAATACAGGGGCTGCTGAAGCATCAACATTGATGAGCAAACTAAATAATGGGAACACAGGCACAGAGGGGAACCTACAGAGAACACAGGAAGGAGAGTGGGTTATGGGTTTCTCAGCGAAGGTGCAGGCCTCTGAGATGTTAGAATTGAAGCTTTTGGCTATATTCATGGGCTTACAGTTGACGGTGATAGAGGCCTCTCAAATGCTTGCTGCAAATCAGATTCGCTAGAAGCAGTACAGGAGATTAAAAATGAGAATTCTTCAGACCACACCTTTGAAGATGTGGCGAGTTGAAATTCGATTTTGTTGCACACGATTGAGTGCGCAGATTATACTCGTCTTCCCTCAAGCTAAGCTGCGACAAGAAAATCATCTGGTTAGCTCCACTCTCTCATCTAGACTGGAAGCCCAATTTGCCTCATAATCAAACACGGGACTTGGTGCATAATAAATCCACTTTTTACTTTATCAAGAGGGAACGAGGGGCCACAGGAACTAGGCCTGCAGCAATAATTCTGCAAGCCCGGCCTCATGATCAATCACCCTCAAGAACAGATGGGAATACTAGATACTGTATAAATCTTGTCTTCTTTAAGTCTGTCTTGTGCACGGTCTTGTACAGATCTCCGGTGGATGGGAAAAAGGTCTAAAATGTTAAATGGAAAGAGTTAGAACACTCAAGAGTGTTAGCTCACCTGGCAAGGGGCTTGACTCACAAGATGAAGGTCTGGAGCTTGATATTTGGGGCCTGCATACCTGGCTTAGGCCTCCCCGTTGTAATAAAACATAAAAGAAAAGGTGGCATAGTTAACACTCATGATGCAAAATAAGCATGAAACGGCTCTTATTCAAGGGACGCATCTTGTCCCTTGGTTGGTGGTGGCAGTTTGTCACGACACAGGAAACCAACATGAAGCCTACCTCAAAGGTCCAATCTTGTTACACGCAATTCGTCGGATTCGAGTTCACCTCTTTCAACATGAAATGGCTACAACCCGAAACACAAAAATTGCTGGCAACATCAAGCACGATACTCTCCTACACAAAGACAAACAGAAGAGCCCGTGTTCACGTCAGCAGAAAAGATCAAAGTAGTTTTCATATTGACCTGTTTTTCCACAATGGCACGACATTACAGACACGTCTGTGTGTATATGTGAGCAAAACCTTCTCTGTCTCTTCAAAGCATCCAAAAGTTTCTAAATAATTACGTTTTTATGATCTCTCTGGAGAAAAATCATAATAACCAAACACATTCTGGAAACAATAGAAAAAAAAATGAAAGAAACACGAGAAAAAAAGATGGTTAAACAAACTCGCATCTGCTTGCCTATGGTATCAACCATCAACAAGAACATATGACTTGGCCGCTAGATTACTATGGAAGAGAAATGCCCCGAAGATACTTTGAATCCACACCAGATTCGCGAACGAGTGCAATCCGCCCTGTCCTTGCTACCTGTACGAAGATGCCATACACATGGAACAAGTCAGAAAAAGGCCCTGACGAGTGGCCATGGATCAAATAACCAGGAAGATCATTATCTGGCACCAAACACCTGTTTTGCATCTGTTGCTATTAAATCTTTTATGTGCCTTTCTTCATTCATAAATTCTTACAAGCGCCTCTGCCACTAAGTTTTGGAAATTAATTATAAAATTTTCTTGAACCTTTCCATGCCATCTAGGCTGACTATTTCTTTGGCACAGATATGCTGTCTGAGAATTAAGGTGGAAATTCTTAGGGGATTCCAGGTCTTAGAAGAGACTAGAAACATACCTCACATATACCATAAGGTTCTAGTAATCTTTGTAGAGCAACCATCTTGTCCAAGTCACCAGTGAGCTGAAACAGGTAGCAGAATCTCCATTTAGTAGGCCCAAAAACTTTAAAGCACTATGTCAATACAAACTTCCCACTAATGAATTATACTACTTCTCAATTAAAATGTAGCCTCATCAGTATAAAGCAAGAAAATAGATAGCACTATTCTATAGCTGATAAGCATGCCACTTTCTTCGTCTCTCTCTCTCCACACACATATATATGTGTGTGTATATATACATGTACATATATACAAAAGGTAGTGGTAAATAATCAAGCCCCATTCATGCTCAAATCTACTTTACTCTCTCAACTGTTCCATCTTTGAGATGAACGGTTGAGGTGATAAAAGAAAAAGCAGTGCCAAGCACAGAAGTGCAATATTACTTTTAATTTAAATCTTCACTGTTCATCATGCGGTCTGAGCATTTACCACTAACTATATATATACATATAGAGAGAGAGAGAGATGCACTTGCATAGAACTACTAAAAAAACATGGGAATTAAAGTGTTTTTACCAAGTCCTTGGCATCCAATATATTATCCTTTAAGAATATTAGATTTCTTTCAGTTTGATATACCCCAAGAAATTATTTAACAGAAAATGAATGACGAGATAGACTATCCTCAATATTTATTTCTTGCATAGTAATTCAATGAACTTCCATGTTCCAGACTTATTTGAATAGCTAAAATGGCAACAGGTAGCCAGTAAAGAATCTTACCATACTTTTGTAACTTAAAAGGCATACCTCAAGTGTGACTGTATGATCAGATACGTCAACAGCCTTGCCACGGAATATGCTGGCAATATCTAACACGTCCCTTCGGGCTGCAGTATTTACTGCAACCTTAATTAACATCAGTTCTCGTTGAGCAAATGGAAAATGGGTCATATCTTCAACCTGAAAAAACATCCTTTTTCAACATTAGCAGTTCAAGGACAAGCATCGGGTCCATTAGGGGTAGAAAAGAATAATTGGATCTGTCTCTGCGCTTAATGTGAGTTGCCACCTAGTTTTGTTGAAATCATAAGGCAATAATTTTCTTGTGAATCCCATACAAATTGTGGCTTGGAGTCCAGTTCAATTTGACCTCCATAATGCAAAATGACCACAAGTCTTTAACTATTGGTATTTGAATTTTCAACATGTTTATGGTCATGGATCTGGATGGTGTATGAGCCCACCTCATGAACATCAATAAGTTTGTACAGCTGCTGAACTAGCTTGGCAATTGATTCATCAGTGGCAGGGACAACGGTAGTAATGCGTGAGATTCCTTCTCTTTCAGCTGGTCCAACTGCCAGACTCTGTAGCAGCAAACGTGGCGTATAAGACACACAAGAACATTATATATAAGACAGACACACAACACACACAGACGCAGATGAATCAAACCTGGATGTTATAGCCTCTACGAGCAAAAACTCCAGTGACTATGTTCAGCACTCCAGGAATATCATTTACAAGAATAGATAAGGTGTGCGACCTCATGCCAGTTGGCTGAAGGAGATTATCATATTTGAGTATCATGAGTACAGAAACAATGAAACTGGAAACGAACAAATACAAACAGATAAATATCCATCATACATCTTCATCATCAAGATCACCCCAATGAGCATCAAGAACTTGATTATTCCACAAGTTCCCTTCATATGGTTCCACAGGATAGACATCTCCCTGTGAGGCAGAAAATTGTATCCTTAACAAGATAAATAGAGGAGGTTGTTCAAAACAAAATGCAAGCGCATTGAGGTAGATTCAGAAGAAGTAACATAAAAGTTGATTTAAGGAGTCAGGAGTGCATTAAACATGGGTTACGTTTCATGACGCACAATCCAATCCATGGTTTAAGCTCTGGTAAGAGTAAACTTGTGAATCAATATTTAGAGCTTCCAATTGGACCAGTTTAACAGGGATCAATTTTACTTGGCTCCACAGAACTTGGCCCAACTTGGATGAGGGCTACAGTGAATTAGTTATTTGTCATAGTCCATGCATGGAGCTATGTGGCATGGTAACAGAAATAGAGACATGAATACAAGATGCTTATAAGCCTGAGAAAACATCTCCTTTTTCTACAAGAAAGAAACTCACTTTTGATGACAGATCGGAATCTCCAGATACTTTTTTTAAATCCTTTGCCATTCTATGCTGTTTATATCTCGTTTCCTCAATATCTGGATAAGATGATGCAGAGAATCGCCAAAATGGAGCATTTGCACCCAATTTTTCACGTCGAAGTGCAATCTGCATGAACCGTGAAGATCCAGTAATTACTAAGCAGGAAATCATGATTTAAAAACCTTCCAAGTCAAACAGGTGACTCAGTTGACTCAGCACGCCTTGATTCATTATTGGGTTTGAAAATGATCAGATGGTAGTTGCAGAAACTTCAGCCAAGTTATCCATATGCTACCAAATCAAGTCCCCACTTGATTTGTGTTTAGAAGGGTAACGGCATATGTATATTATTATTGCGTGTTATATGCAAACATAAATAGGAAATCCAAAAATAATAATTTGTGCTTTATGTATATTTTAATTTTTATATACATGCACACTATTCAATGTTGACATTATATATATGTATATTACAATATAATGTTTTCTATAAGATACACTGTCCATACTTCTAAAATATCGTATAAGAGAGTTCTAAGACCATGTTAGCTAAGTCATTTCTAGCCAACAGATTTTACATATAAACTGTTTTTTCACAAGTATGTTTACCTTTCCAGTTCTTGCAATTTGTTTAACTCCAAATTTTCTAAGTGCTCTTAGTGCAGCAGCTAGCTTTCCTGGATCTCCAGTTACCTGAGTCAGTCAAAAAACAGTCGGTAAGGTTCTTTATTGGTTCAGAGAAAGGCCTCAATGCATGGGAAGGACGAACAAAAGTTTCAATGATAAATATACTATCACCTCAACTGTGAGGGAATGCTCTGAAACATCAACTATCCGAGCTCGAAAGATATCTACTATTCCCATCACCTGAAGATTGACATCAGATGCAGAGTCAATCAAAATAAGATAAATTCCGAGGCAAAATGAGTACAGAGATGACACAGAAATTTGACAAGTTAAAGAGAGAAGATGCACTAGGATGAATACTGATTAGCTTCAACCATCAGGAAAAAACACACTGATGTATAGAAAGGACCCATTGACCATGGTCATCATAATGGGTATTGCAACTTCTAGAGGAAGATATCAAGTAGATTAACTTAAACATATTTGATTCTATAAGCAAAAATGGATCTTTTGCATAGAAGGCAAAAGCCAATTGTTGACAAGGGAAAAAATTGAGTAATCCCTCTTTGTGAAGACAAACAAATAGATCCATCAGTATCATTTTACTTTCTCTAGATACGGTCATGATTACTTATAGGAGAATACATCATAAGAAAAGAACAATGCAACCTCACTGAGTTTGAGGCTGTTCTCACACGCCTTACCAATGAGGAGAAGAGAATGAGATGTTATACTTAGATGGGCTGAGTGACTTTCCTAACATCAACAGGCATGAGACTTCTGGTGCAACTTATGCATCTACCAAATACAAAGTCCCATTTTGGACAACAGTGATAAAGTCCAATTGTAGATGCGCTCAGTGCAAATTCATCAAAGACTCCACTCCTGAGAAGCCATCTTTTCCTTGTAAGAATGCTGGGATCAGACAGACACACACCAGGGTATTGAACTCCTGACCTCTGGTTAGACATCCAAGCATGTAGCCAGTGCACTATGATCGTTTTAGGGGGGCAGTCATCTACTTACTCCAAAAAAAATATCTAATTAGTAATGCATCTCGACTACTACCAGTGGTCTCATAAAACTGAAAAGCAAAACACAATATTTCCCCATTCCTGAATAAAACTTAAAACAAAATCTTCTTGAGATTTCAACTTCAAACTTCTGACTCCGTGCACCTGAAATATGGGAACAGGCATAGACCCCTTCAATAGATGCAACGTCAAAAAAGCAAGCCTCAAGATAAAGGACAAATCTCAGCTCTTTCTTGGGGCAATTTCGGAAAGAATAGTATCGATCAAGATTCCTTTTTTGAACTCTCAGGATAAAGACCATGTAAGTACCTCAGCACGATTAGTTGCATCTACATTCAGCTTTATAAGCATCAATTCTCGCTCTACCTGGGGATTCAGTGAGATATCTTCAACCTGGTGGAGTTTAAAATAAAGTTTGATTAGACGCTTTCTCTAGAAAAAATATCATGTAAAATAACAAAAGAAAATATACAGTTTGAAGTTAAACATCAATGAGAGTTATTTATATGCACTACATACAAATGACATAACTTTATTCATTTCTTCATTTCTGTTTTCAAAAGCTACACAAAAGATGCACTTCAAGGAAGAGTATGATCATTTCTTCGCATCATAAATATGAGCTTGACATACTTCTAATGACATTGAACCATAGGAGATGATCTATTTGACTTGTGTTTAAGCATCACACACCATGTAGAAGTGTAGAGTCAAGCGTTTGTGAAGGTTTGGGCGAAAGTGTGAATGCAAGTGTATGTGTGTGAAACTGAGTGACCGAACATTTTTAGTGTCCGCATACTGTTGCTGTTGTTTGGTTCGGTGAACATATCAAAATTTTCAAAAAAGTTTTTAATATCCAAAAATCATGTTTTAAACATTTTGTGGCCCCAGGTTTCGCCATTCTTTAGGTGTACACTTTTGGAAACCCTGATCCACTTTTCCATCTACTTTTGTCCTTTGATGCGCACAGTCAGTTAACCGATGGTCCGATCATGCTTAAGTAGCCAAGAGCGCTAATTCTTTGGGTGATAATCACCACCACAATTTGATAGCTATGTCACACAGACACCTTTAGGAGGTGGGTTGTCGGCGTCGACACGGGTGCGGCACCGACACGGTGTCGTGTATTGTCGATACTGTCAACATGTCGAGTCATAATTTGAGTGCGGTCAACATGTCGGAGGTCCCGTTCGTCCAAGTTTGTTTAGGTCAGAGTATAAAAGGCTGAGCCTTTCACCCGCACCTCCACTATGCATCTTCACCTACACCAGCTCCCGTTCCCGTTCTCCGTCTGCTATTTCAGGTTGTTTCCTTCATTTCCCTCCTCCTCTGTCGTCGTCTCCATCGTTCCCGATATGATGACGGCTACGAACAGATCGAAAAACCGTGCTCTGGACCGTCGATCCTCTTCTCCCATAAATCTGGCGACCCGATAGAGACGTCTCCTTCATTTTCTTTCTTCCGTCGTCGGATCGTGCAATTTTGCAAACGAGCATTGCCATCCCTTTGTTGAGACCATCTAGGTTATGGTTTGGGTTAGAGTTTCTTTCCTTGTTTTATTAGGCCTATAGTTTTCCATCAGGAGAGGTGGTGAGTTATGATGTTTCCTGATTCGTTTCTTGGGGTAGTCCTCCTTTTCGTTTCTTTGCGATCACTCTAGTCGTTCATGATGAATTTTGGTTTTTTATAATTCATTTTCTTAGATTACGGTTTGATATTTGCTTCCTGATATTCGGATGATGAATTCCAACTTTTCTTATTTTGACGACGTTTCAGTTTCGTTTATCTGGAAAGATTCAGGAGAAAAGATCGTCTTTTGAGATTTTGAGGAGTTTTCGGAGGACTTGTGGGGTATTACCGATGGGAAGGTGACGATGATTTTATGGATAGATGCATGATGGGTTTCCGAGATGCTATTATGGGT
Source organism: Brasenia schreberi (assembly GCA_036023115.1). Lineage (NCBI taxonomy): Eukaryota > Viridiplantae > Streptophyta > Magnoliopsida > Nymphaeales > Cabombaceae > Brasenia > Brasenia schreberi. Next base: position 3,726,919 of record JAYKKT010000054.1, on the reverse strand, counting down.
ACCGACGGAAGAGCAAATCTATGTTATCAATAGCGCGCTATAGCGTTTTAGCGAGTTCAAAAACGCTATAGCCGGCAACACTTTGCGGGTGACCTGTCGTGGCCGCTATAGCGGTCCGTCATAGCGTTGTTGGCGGACATATGAAATTGTTCAGGTTGGGTCAATCCAGATCGACCCAATCCAAATGCTATAAAAGGGGACGAAACCCTCGTTCGTCCGCCTCTCCCTTCGTCCCCCTGTCCCGCCTCTCCCTCTCGGGTGACTCTCTTTCTCTCCCGTTGGCTTCCCTCTCGGGAGATTCAGGGATTGAGCATGGCGTATATTGAGAAGATCAAAGGGTTCAAGACCATCTTTAAGAGAAGAGAGTTGGGTCCCTATGCCGTTCATTGGATTGGTAAAGATGATATTCAGAGAATATCTCATCAGATTCCTAATAGGAAGCTTTTGAGAAGAGAAGACTCACCTCTGTCGAAGGAAACTTGTTGGGAGCTCGATCCTGCTTCCCTGTCAATTCCTTAGCTTTTGCGCGAGGGTTTTCGATTTGTGACCACGGGCCTAGAAGATGTGTCTACTAAGATTCGACTTTTGATTTCATGATCACTGACCTTGAAGAGTCGTCTACCAAAATTTGAACTCATGGATTTGGTTTAGAGTTCATAATGAGTTCAGTTCTTCAGTCTTGTAAAAATGCTTGGAGCTGGTGGTTTACAGGATAGTTTTCTTGTGCTTTGAACTGGAATTCTGTAGAGAGGAACATGATGCGTCTTTGGACTCTATAGCGCCAAAGATATCGAGTGACTGCTTTATGGTGACCTTGTCAGTTATCATATGCGAAATGGGAATCAAATTACAACTTTTCGCATGTCACCTACTAAATCGACGATTGAATACCATCTTCTAGTTTTGGATATGTTATGCTCACAATGTTGGTCTGGTCTAAGGTCCTCTGCAAGCAATTCAATTAAGGAACTCTTAAACTATGGATACAGCTTGTGCTTGTTTGCTGGCAATGGGCATCATCATCATGCCTTTTCCTGATCTTTTTCCTCCTTTACATCTAACACCTTGGTGACTTGCATGCAGTTTAGTGGTCACCAATGCCTGTTCCATGTAAGTTTGTGTATGTATTTTTCTGTGTGTGTGTGTGTGCATGCTTTATACACCCAAAAGGTTTTTGTTGGGATAAATTACAATTTGACATTGTTTCAGCTTTCAGAAGTGGTAACAATGATATCATGGATCCTCCTTCCTTTTCATTCTTTAATCAATTCAACATGATGATGAGATGATAAGATGTGCATATCTCTTACATTTTTGCCACAGGTCTCTCTTTCTCGGGTGACTCTCTCTTTCTCAATAAAGATATTACTCGAGCAGATAATAAGCAGGTTTGCTCCCTTCTCTTCAATTCGTTCTTATTGAAGATCAAGTTAAATCTTGATTAATTAGTGTTACTATTTAGCTATAGGTGTATACATAGTGTCATAAGTTAGTCTGAGTCATGTATATTATGGTATTTTGTAATACAGGTCCTAATGGAACCGTAATCCATTAGTCACTTACTAGGGGTATTATAGTCTTTCAAGTTAGATCAGTCATATAAGTAGTCACTAGGGTTGTCATTAGGTTTTAATGAAAATTGGAGGGTGGCGGCAAGAAGAGGCCGACCAACACCTCAGTATTTTCTTCTTGTATTCGGCTTTCATTAATAAAGAAGTTTATGTTGTTGCTTAATTTCAACATGGTATCAGAGCCTTTTGTAGTCGTTTAGCATCAAGCATCAAAGAAAATCAAGAAAAAAAAACCGTGAGCACAGTGAAGAACCCGCGAGACAACAAGTTCTTGTTCTTTCAAATTGGTATTTGAGTGATTTCATTATAAAATCGTTGTTAGATTCATATCCTATTTGAAATGAGTCTCGTGTAATCTACAAATGATGCATAACAACTGTTCGATGAAATGTCCAAGAGGAAGTGAAACAGTTGTTTCATTTCAAAAATTTAATTTTTCAGTGGTCAACCGATTAGAGCAGATTTAAAGGTATTCCTTCAGTGAGATATCAATCCGAATATGGAAAGAGTAAATATGGTAGAAAGTAATGAACTCTCGTCACACAAAAGTAAAGGTTTTCAAATCACAAATTTGAAACTAGATGGCAAAAATTATCTACAATGGGCCAGATCTATTGAACTGGCTATTATGGCTAGGGGGCGATGGGATTATTTGATAGGTGATCTTCCTCGACCCCCAATTTCAAATCCTTCCTATTTTCGGTGGTGCAGAGAAAATACCTTAGTAAGTGCTTGACTAATCCAATCTATGACTCCCTCCATCGGCAATACTTTTATGTTTTTGGCCACTGCTAGGGATATCTGGCTGGCAATTCAAGAAGCTTATGCCCAAAGAAAAAATATTGTGAAGAAATATGACCTTATAGAGAAAATTCAGAAATGCAGACAAGGAGGGAGGTCAGTTAGCGAGTATTATGCACAGCTCAGAGGTATGTGGAAAGAACTACGTCTGTACTATAAGACTAAATGTCAGACTTGCACACTAGAACGGAATGAGGAGTTTGAAGAGCGTAAAGTGTTCGATCTTCTATGGGGTATATTATCAGAATATGAATCTGTAAAGAATAACATCCTCAGCAGGGAAGAACTTTCATCTTTGAGTACATTATACTCACTCCTCCTTAGAAAAGAAGATAGGAAGCTTCTTGAAAAAGAAACCAAAATTAATTCTGAGACCTCAGTATTTCTAGGAGAAAATAATTATGTTCTCCCTTTCGTTAGAGGAAGAAGAGGTTATGACAGAGGCAGAGGTACCTCAACAGACACCTGAAGAGAAAGATAAGATCAACTGCTCTCACTGTGAGAAACCACGACAGACCAAGAAAACTTGTTGGGAGTTAGTGGGAAAAACCTACCTATTTTCAGAATAGAAACAACATAGCATACTTTAGTAATTATCAAAATGAAATGCAGAAGACTAGGAAAGTGCACCTTCTTTAGCTGATATGAGAAAGGAAATTGAATTTTTGAAGGCATGTTTGACTGATATGCAACAACCTTCTTCGTCATCTCAGAGCGAGTCACAAGCATCTATTGTCTATCGTTTCTCATTCCTAACTCAAGGTAATATAAATTCATCTTATTCAAGGATATGGGTTATTGATTCAGGTGCTACATATCACATGATCAGCTGAAGAGATTTCTTTGATAACTATGAATTGACACATGCACAAATCAATATTAGACTGGCAGGTCGATCTCTTACGCCAATAGTGGGAAAATGAAGTATTATCACATCTTTTGGCATATTGAAAAATGTTTTACATGTTCCAAACATATCAGTAAACCTATTATCTATCTTTGCTATGACTCAGAATTTAAAATGTCGTATAATCTTTGATTCCACTGGATGTGTCTTTCAGAAACTGAAGACGGGAAAGAGTTTTGGTCAGGGTAATGTGAGGAGAGGCCTCTACTTTTGCAAGGACAATAACGGTGTTGCACTACAATCAATAATTGTTACTGAAAGACAGAATGAGCATATATCTCGTTGGCACCAGCGGCTAGGCCATTTACCATTTTCCAAAATAAAGATGTTATTACCAGAATTTAGTGACTGTAATGATTTGAACTTAAATTATAAAACTTGCCAGAAGGCAAAAACACCATCGTATTTCATTTCCTTTAAATGAAGAAAGATATTTCATTCCTTTTGATATTGTGCATTCTGATATTTGGGGCCCTAGTTCGATAACTTCTATGTAGGGATATAAGTATTTTGTATCATTTATTGATGATTGCACTCATGCGACAACTTGGCTTTTCCTCATGAAAGACAAATTTGGAAGTGCCAAAATTATTCGCTCGGTTTATCATCGTGTTTATCTAAACCCAATTTGGAAAACCCATTAAACCTAAGGCTGTCTCGATAATGGTAGGGGAGTATGTCAACCAAACACTTTCTAACTTTTCTTAAAGAGCATGGTATTGTTCATGAGTTGACATGTGTTGATACTCTAGCAAGAAAATGGGGTTGCCGAAGAAAAAATCGTCCACTTACTTGAAATAACCAGTGGCATCGCTTCCAAATGCCTGCACAATTCCACAATCATTATTGGGGGAAGTCAAGTTTTAACTAAGAATGACTGATAATCATCGACTATCATCTCGCGGTCCTTGGTAATGAAAGTCCTGCTTCAACTCATGACATCCTTTTTTCCTTCTTCGCTGGCTATCATATGTAGTCTCCACTTCGTGTTTTTGGTACATTGTGGTAGCCTTTCAGACATGTCCATCGACATCGCTAAGCATCGCGCACTAAACTTGATCCTCGTGCTGTCAAGCGTGTCTTCCTAGGTTATGCTCCCGACAAAAAAAGGGGTATAAATGCTATCATCCTTTGAAGTCATCAAGCTTTCTTTGTCTCCATGGATGTCACTTTTCATGAAGCCGAAGTCTTATTTTTCTCGCACTTTCTTCGGGAGAGTTCCTTTCTTTCTTGGTCCAGAGCCTCAGAAGACCATTTCCTTTAGAGCCACGGGAGTCTAGAGCCTTACGCCTTGTTGCCACCTAAACTGGGATATCCTAGATCCTAGACTCTCCTAAATTGTGCAACAGAGTTGCAAGATCTCCTTTCTCGGTATAACAAGAACTTCATGCTTAAGGTCTAGACCAATTAAGGTCAGCTCTCACTAAAACTGGTGTATAAGAGGAGACATAAAGGTAACTCAACGAATGCTCAATGAAGAACTCCCGTTGTCCGAACTTCCTATGGTACCCGAAGGTATATACTTCCCATATTTCGATTCCAATACTTTCATAATATTCCTTGATAATTGGACCCTAAATGACTTACCCATTGCCTTAGAGAAGCGGAAAATGTTGTACGTACTCGATACCTTATTTCTAAATTTGTTTCCTCCAAAAAATCTTTCTTTTCGTAGCACAAGAGTTTCATTTCATCCCTTGATTCTCAGTCTAAAATTCCAACATCAAGTACAAGAAGCATCAAAGGATAAGAATCAGTGCGTTCGCCGATGGAATGACGAGATTTAGGCTTAAAGCTGAAATAAGAATGGAACATGGAAGATTGTTGAAAGACCTAACGTAACAAAATACCAAGGTGCACAGCACAGATCTACGTGCTGGAAATATCGCCTAATGGTACATCAGATCGATATAAGGCAAGGTTAGTCAAAAGGATACACTCAGACTTATGGAATTGACTATCAGGAGACATTTGCTCCAGTAGCAAAACATGAATACTGTAAGAAGACCCATCCTCTCTTTGCACTCCTTGGTCAGAGACTGCAATTGCACCGATGTTGATGTAAAAATGCATTCCTTCCATGGAGACTTGAGGAGGAAGTATATGGAGAGATTCCACTTGAGTTATGATCCACCAATGGCTAGAAGAAATAAGGTATGTGCAAGTTAAAAAAGGCTTTGTATGGGTTAAAGCAGCTGTCTCCTAAGCATGGTCTGGAAGGTTTACAAAGGCAAGGAAGTCCTGCAAGGATGCAGAGTAAAGTCAAGGTGATCATACCCTTTCTTTAAACATTCATAAGAAGGTAAACTCAGCATCGCTCTATTTGTGTATGTGTGATGACATTATTATCTCTCAGGTGAATGAAGCTTGGTTGACGACTCAGGTGAGTAAAGGAAAACTTAGCAAATCGAGGCTCGAGATAAAGGATCTTGTGGTGACTAAAGTATTTCCTTGGGATTGAAGTTGCCTACTCAAACAAGTGGCATCTTTATTTCCCAAAGAAAAATATATTGATCTTCTCAAGAAACGGGTAATACTTGGTTGCAAGTCTACGCTGGTGTTCCCATCGGCAGCTTAATCACGCATTAGATAGGGGAACGAAGAGAGTCCCAGGTGGGTGGATAAAGTGCTCGATATCGGAAGTTAGTAGGGAAATTGATATACTTAAGAACACAGACCAGACGATTTGGTACATCTTGCTGGTGTTGTTAGCCAATTTATGCATGACCTAAGGTAAAGACACTTACAGATGCTACGGACAAAATTCTACGGTAGATTTTAAAACTACACCGAAGAGGGTTACTATTCCGTAGAAGGTGGAAGTTTATCCATGAAGTATATTACACACAGACGCCGATTATGGAGGATCAGTCATTGATAGAAAGGTCAACCTGGTTATTGTACGCTTTTTAGAGGAAACTTAGTAACTTTGGAAGTAAGATAGCAAAATGTGGTAGCTCGCTCAAGTGCGCAGAAGCTGAATTATGGGCTATTGCACAAGGAATTTCCAGGAAGTCTACATGTGGATGAAAATTATATTGGATGATATGAAGATAAAGTATGAGACCCCTTATGAAATTGTTCTGTGATAATAGAGTTCTTGCCATTAGCATTGCCTCATAACCCTGGTTTTTAGCATGACAAAAACAAAAGCATATTGAGATAGATTGTCACTTCATCAAAGAAAAGATTACACAAGGCATCTTCAATCTGATTCATGTATACTCATAAGACCAATTGGCGGATATTTTCACAAAACCTGCTTCAGTAAGAGGATTTCATAAAGCTCTCCATCAGTTGAGAATTACAAACCTTCAAGATTCAACTTGAGGGGGCATGGTGAAGATCAAGTTAAATCTTGATTAATTAGTGTTACTATTTAGTTGTAGGTATTTACGTAGTGTTATAAGTTAGTATGAGTCATGTATATTATGGTATTTTATAATACGGGTCCTAATGGGTCAGATTCTGATCCAGATCCATTAGGAAACATAATCCATTAGTCACTTACTACGGGTATTATAGTCTTTAAGTTAGATCAACCATATAAGTAGTCATTAGGGTTGTCATTAGGTTTTAATGAAAATTGGAGGGTGGCGGCAAGAAGAGGTCGACCAACACCTCAGTGTCTTCTTCTTGTATTTGGCTTTCATCAATAAAGAAGTTTATGTTGCTGCTTAATTTCAACAGTTCTTTGTTCATGGTTATCCTATTACTCAAATTTTTAATGCATATGGCATGTAATTTTGTAGTTTAACATGTGTTGGATTCTTCTACTTGTGCAAGTATCATGTGTTCTTGAGACTATTGGTAGGTAGGTGCTACCGTGCTTGATTAGTTGTTGCAGTTGATGTATTATTATCTATTCATGGTAATAATCTACTTAAGATCTTGATATTTTTTAGAAATTAGAGAACCCATTATATATATATATATATTTTTAATCATAAATAAAAGTGTACTGCTAAATCCGCTATATTAAGGTTGACCGCTAACAACCCGCTAACCGCTATCGATAACATAGGAGCAAATACAACCCCATCAGGATCAAGAGAAGGACGATGACTAGGGGATTCTTCTGAACGGCTTGATGCCCATGGAGAACCACTACCCGCTCACCCTCCTCTCCATGGATTCCAGCATCCACGACGATCTCGATCGAGATCTCTCGGGCCGTACTATCACCCCCTCGTGCCCACCGGACATCAATCTCCCACCCATTTCCGGTGAATGGAGCCTACCGCCGCTGTCCTCATGGTCCTCCACTGATGCTTCGATCAGAATTGGTGTTGGAGAGATCCTTGACGTCGGTCTCGCGCCACATATTTACAAGAATGACACGGTCGCTACCATTCGAAAGCCGACCGAAAGTGTGCGAAAAGGAACGACAGCATCTGGGGCGCATGGTTCTTTTTCAACTTCTACTTCAAGCCGGTGTTCGTGGAGGAGAAGGGGAAGGGTAAGCCGAATCTGTCCGCGAGCACTGCTGGGTAACGGTTAAGTCTGTGTTAATTGTTAAGTCTATAGAGTTATTGCTATGAACATAGGTTGGCTGGTTCTTTAAGAAACACAAAGTAGAGGACACAGAAATAAGAAGTGTTAACTGTTAAGTCTCTGTTTTCCAGAAAAAAAAGGAACTGACTGTTACGTAGGCCGTCATTCTTAGGAAACTTACTCTTGTGGTAAAGGAAAGTGTTACGAAATGTGCATGATTAAACCAAACTCAACAACCCTTTCTCAAGGTAGGCACCCCTTCACATATTCTTTTGACAATCTCATTTCCATCTCATTTCATTTATCAAACATTAAGATTCTGATTTTCTTTTGATTGATTTATGTATTATGATGAAATTATTAGTTGTTTACTTGTTTTGCTTTAATATAAAGTTATGTACTTACTATTGTCGTCATATACATGTTAATTAATGTCTCACTTGTTCTAGTTGGAATATTATATATAATATTATATACCTTAGCCGTGTCGCCGCATCCAAATTTTTTGAAATTTGTCGTATCCTGCACCCGTGTCCGCACCCACACCCGTGTGACATAGTTTGATAGTAAAATCAATCAACAATCATAATTGCTAAGTGCACCATAAGCACCCACCCTTAGGCCTCTCGTTACCAGGTAACAGGGCCCCATAGAGCACTACTATATTCATTTGTCAGGGCACATATTAGCACGTAATTCCAAATATTGGTGATAATCTCATAGAAAGGGCGAACAAGAAGAAAAGAACCAATCTTTTAAAGTATTGAGCTCATTGTCTTTATTACTTAAAGAATTGAGCTCTCGAGCCAGAGAATCAATAATAGAGAAATCATGGTTCACTTTGAAGAAGGCACAGAATGATGGATTTGAAAATATCAAGAATAACAATCTCGTTGGATTGCCTGGGTTTCAGATTTCATGTGTTCAATATGAATATAACAAATGTGGCCATGAGTAACTGCTTATGAAACAAATAGCATATTAGTTTTCTCAAGACTCAAACTGCTTAAGAAAATAAAAACCAAAAAGGGACGAACAGACGAAGCCCTAATGATAGTTGATCTCTTATGTCTACAAGTGAATAGAAGACGCTATGTCTATAACAAGGCATTCAGGAATATCACATAAAGATCAGGGTGACTACCCAGGAGATTTGGCAGTTAAAGAAACAATCATCTTTCAGAACACAATTATTTGATCTTGTGCCACTTCTCAAGTCTTTGCCCCGCAGCTCAAAAAAACAAGAACAAAAGATAGATACCATGATCCCATGGACTTGCAATAAAGAACATGACCTAAATCTGAATGTAGTGGTTAACAACAAATCATAATTTGAAGCTTCTAAAACTTGCATATAATGAAGAAATCTAAACTGCCTACCAAAAACATGACACACTCAAAGAGGCATGCATCCTAAACTTCCAAAATGAGAAGGCGAAAGAATATCATCTAAACAGGATCACAAGATAAGAAAGAAACCTTCAGAACATTGACAAGCTTGTAAAGTTGATCCATGACTTGCTGCAACACCTTTTCAGTTCCAGAAACAACTATGGTAAAGAGAGCTTTGTCCTTATTCAAACCGACAGCAAGAGACTCGATGTTATACCCCCTTCTAGCAAACACACCAGCGATCCTATTTATCATTCCACTCTCATCACCAACAAATACTGATACAGTGTGTCGCTGAACCCTGCGAATTCCATCACAAAAATCGAAAAAGAAAAAGAGAAAGGCTTAAGCACCACACCTTGCACAGCTATTCATAATGATGATTCAATTAATGTCTCAAAGTGTTTGATTGACGATAAGCAATTATGGTTTATGCCAATTTTCCATCATATACATCCCATCCACTTAAGTGCAAATGCACGTGCAGAAATGAAAATTGCCAAGCAAAATTGCATCAACCGTACTAAATGAACCACTGCATGGTGTACCTCAAAATGGAAGCACGAACTGTTATGGAATCAATTCTGGTCGTTGCTCCCACAAAAGACAATTTTGATATTAATAGTCCTGGCATATCAGATGTAGAACACGATTGGATTTAATGTGTATTAAATGCATGTTGGTATCCCTATATATTTAATTAATATATGTAAAAGTCTTAAAGTGTAAAAAGTAAAATATGAGGAATTTTTGCAAAAGATGTTCATCAGGAGACAAAGTTTAGTCCCATATTAATGGATGTGACAAACTCGCATGTCCTTTTATATATTTGGTAGCTCATTAACTTTAGTTCAAAGAGCTTGAGAGGACATGTTATACTACACACGCGCGTTGGGTCAGGCTTGGGTTTGGGTCAGAGGTCTTATCTATCTTTTTGCACGAAAAACTTTTGATCTAACGGTCAAAATTTTCACAATCACAGATATGGATAAGATGAGGTGGTTCGGATAAGGTGGAGTGGCTCTGGATAATACGGGACAATTGAGGATAAAGTGGTGCGTCGTTTGAATCGAATTCACGATTCGTGATCTACACGCGCACCTATAAATAGGTGATTAGGGGTCCTCTCTAATCATGCAGTTCACAGTGTTTCCCTCTCTCTCTCTTCCCGTTTCTGGGTTCTGCCTCTCTATCCGTGGTGCTTCTATTGTCCTCATGATCGTGGGTGGTTCTTAAATAAATCAGTTTTTACCATAGTAAACATGTCTACAACTCCTATACTCCGACCTAAGGTCAACTTCACCTTGATGCCGGAAAAGTTTGCAGGTCCACATTTTAAACGCTAGCACTAGCGTATGAAAATTTGGTTAATCATGTTAGGGTTGCATTTTTACATCATGTCGGTTATCCTCAATCCGATGATACTGACCCTAGAAGATTGGATAGAATCACTGAGTAGAAAGAGGACACTTTGTACCGTTGTTGCATTTTATCAACACTGTCAAAAGTTTTATTTGATATATAACTATGACCTCACCCGATGTTAAGTTTTGAAAGAAAGTAGTTAATGATGAAATTCAGTCCATTCTTTTCAATCGTACTTGGGAATTGGTGGATTTACCTCCTGGTTGTTTTATTGTGGGTTGCAAGTGGATATTTAAAAAGAAACTGAATGCAGATGAAAAATCAATAAATACAATGTCATATTACTTGCTAAGAGATACACATAAAAGGAAGGAATATATTACTTTAATATTTATTCCTCAGTTTCCCGAATGACCACCATTCGAGTGCTTATAGCACTGGCCTCCATATATGACCTCACAATCCATCAGATGGATGTGAAGACAACTTTTCTGCATGGTGACCTACATGAGGAAATTTATATGGATCAGCCAGAGGAACTTGTGGCTCGTGGGAATTAGTCTAAGGTTTGTATGCTTGTTAAATCATTATGTGGTTTAAAACAATCCTCTAAATAATAACATGAAAAGTTTGATTATGTGATATCATCTTTTGGCTTTGTTTATAATGATTATGATAAGTGTGTCTATTATAAGTTGATCAATAATGCTTTCATCATTCTTTGCCCATACGTAGATGATATATTATTGTTTGGATCCGATAGGAGAATAATAAATGAGACTAAGTTGTTCTTATGTAGTAAGTTTGAGATGAAGTTTATGTGATTTTAGGGCTTAAAATCACTTTCAGTTGAGAAAGTTTTAGAGAGATTTGGATATAAATAGTCTAAACCCGTTAAGACCCCATATGATTTATCTAAAGCTTTGTATAAGAATAAAAGTTGTATTCCTGTGTCTTAATTACGATATTCTCAAATTATCTGTAGTTTGATGCAGTGTTATTCGTATCACATCGTATTGTACGCTATGGTGTGATAAATATTATATCATGGTATACGATATAACACTCTATATCGCACGATATGGCACGTATCCCCACATCGTATGATCTTGCATTTTTGTTCTTTGGTGTTATTTGAATTCTTTTTTTAATGACAAAATATGAAGTTATGAAGTGCGTGGATATTATTTTTATTGCATTCGTGAAGTGGAAGACACTCTATTTGAGTGTTACATGAAGATTGAGAATTTATGAAGTGTTTTTATTTTTAAGTTTTTTATTAAATTTAGGTGTGTAATTGAGATGGCAGGAACGGCTGTTAGGAACTCCCAATCTCGGTCTCATGATCTAGCATGACAGTGGGGTACAATAGTTAAGGGAAACAGATTGAAGATCAAATGTTTGTTTTGTGAGAAGATAGTTAGTGGTGGAATTTCACAATTAAAACATCACCTACTAGGGACGAGGAAAGAAGTTACTCCTTGCACGGATAGAGTTAGAAAATTGTTAGAAACCATTAAATGACAATGTTTACAGATAATTGAGGGCATATATGAGAGGAGACAACAAAAGGATGATTTAGAGATGGTTAAGGAAGAAGATGACAATGCTATTGGATTGGGTGATAGTATTCCTTCTGATAGTAGAACAAGATTGGTACTAGTAGTTCTCGACCATCAACTAAGGAAAAGAGGGTTGTTGAAGATTTTGCATGTGGAAGTGGTAGAAGGAGTAGAGGAAGAGTTTCTTATAACATATAGTCATTTTTCCCTCCTAGCACTACACATGGTGCTAAACTTAGAAATTGTGATGCTATTGCTTTAGAATAATTGCATGAGCAGGCAGACCTTACAATGAGCAGATGGTTTTATGATGCATACATTCCATTTAATTAAACAAAAAGTTTTCATTTTCAAGCAATAGAAGATGTAATTGCTAATATTAATCCAAGATACAAGATGCCCTCTTATCAGAAGTTGAGAGAAAAGCTATTAGATAAGACTGTCCTTGAAGTTAAATAATATTATTCGACTTTGAAAGTCATAGAAGTAGACATGATGCACTATTATGGCAGACGAATGGATAGATAGGCGAGGAAGGACTTTGTTAAACATTTTTGTCTATTGTCCTAAAGGACTTATGTTTTTAAGATCTCTAGACATGTCAGAAGAGAGGCATTATGCAGAGATATCCTAAGGCAAGAGTTTGATAAGGTGATATCCAAGGTTAGGTTAGAGAATCTAGTCCAATTTATTACACATAATACAGCTAACTATAAAGCAGTTGGGAAGAAGTTAGCAAATACTTATGGAACTTTCTATTGGATACCATGTGCAACCTATTGGTTAGATCTCATCCTTGAGGATATTAGTGAGATTGATGAGATAAAGACAGCAACTGAGTGTTGCCAAGATATCACCAAATTTATCTACAACCATGCCTTTGTATTATGTATGATAAGCAGATGTATAGATGGTGCAAAGCTTCTTCGTATAGCTGCAACTCATTTTACAACTAATTTCTTCTCTGTACAGAGGATTATGAGACAAAAGCAAGCCTGAGGATGTTCTCTTCAGATGAGTGGCAATAATTCGTAGAGTTGCTTTAAAATAGAAGAAACGGAAAATTAAATGAGATTTCTAAGACAGTCTTGAGGAGTATGCTTTGGAATGCATGTATTAGACTATTGAGGATTATGTGTCATTTAGTGAAGGTTTTGATATTCACAAATAGCGAGGAGAAATCATCTATGGGTTATCTTTATGAAACCATGAATTTGGGAAAAAAAGCCATTAGAAGTAATTTTAATAGAAGAAAGAGGGATTATGTGCCTTATGAAATATTATAGATAATAGATAAAAAAAAATGCATAAGCTTATTCATGAAACAACATTACTTAAAACATATTACTTAAACTCAACATTTAGGTACTCACCAAGCTTTAAAAGGATCAGTGAGGTTAATCGAGGCATCATTAATTGTATAGACAAATTAATCGCTATTGAAAGTAGAGCATATGTTATACATCAAGAGATGGAGATCTATGATATGCTCCACTTGATGAGTTTACCTATAGCAATCCGCAACCGCACTAATATGCACTTAGTTAATCTGTTTATCTTCGTATTTAACTTTTTTAAATCTTATATTTATTATGGATTAAGTCCCTAATGTTTATCTTTTCTACAAATGTTTGGTGGAATAGGTTTGGAAGTGATTGTCCAAACCTTAGAGATTTTGCAGTAAGAGTTCTGAATCAAACCTTTAGTGCAACGGGTTGTGATAAGGAATTGGAGTATCTTTGAACACATCCATACAAAAAAGCCCAACAAGTTGGAGCATAAGCGGCTCGATGACTTAGTTTTCGTTCGTTGTAACATACAGCTCCGACAAAGGTAATTGTGTATTAGTTATTGTTTAAAGATTCAATTTAATATTTTGTTTGACTTCGATTGTTAATGTTATTTACTAATTACTTGTCTTTTTTTTAGGTAATTAAAAAAGTTAAATAGAGAAGAAAAATAATTTGATCCAATAAATTTGGATAATTTTGATATATTAGAGGAATGTATTATGGAAAATAATGAAGAAAATGTACACTTAACCAAATAAGACATTGCATGAATTAATTTGGAATGAGCGCAACAACATCATCAAGGAGATTAAGATTTTCATTTTGAAGCAGAAGGTAGTGAAAATCTTTAGCAAGGAGAAGATAGAAGATTATTTAGTTGATGATCCTGCTTACAATATGTAAATGTAAATGTATTTTATTTTTTACTTCAAAATATGTAATTCTTTTTCAATTGTTGAATAGTGAACGATGAATATGTACTAAACTTTTGCATTACATGAATTCTTTACAATTATCATATTTTTTGCTGTTTTTTCTAATTTTTGTGAATTTTTATTAATTTTTTAATATTAAATTATGATACATAACGATACGATACGATACGATACGTATCATGAACCAAAACGATATAGACAAGATATTGCATTTGGTGTGTGTAAGTTGAGTAGATTCACCAATTGTCCAGATAGAACCCATTGGGAAGCTCTAGATAGAGTGTTTCGTTATGTGAAGGGAACAATTTTCCTAAAACTGCATTACAGTAAACATCCTTCGGTTCTTGAATGATTTACTGATGCTAGTTGGATAGTAAAGAATTCTGGGGAGTAATAGGGTCACTGGATATGTGTTTCTTATAGGTGGTGGCGTTGTCAACTAGAAATCCAAGAAACAGACTATTTTTGCTCATTCTACCTTTAAGGTAGAACTCTGTGATTTGGATAAGACTGGATTGGAAGTTGAATGGCTTAAGTGACTTCCAGTTTACCAATGATAAAGAAGTCGCTTCCGGCAATTTCAATACACTTTGATATAATGACTACAATTGTTATGATCAATAGTTCCATGTACAACAAAAATTGAGGTTGGGGATGATACTAAAATCTATGATATATTTACAAGCAGTGACAACTCAACCTAACTGAGTTGAGATCCCACGAAGTAGGTTCAATGTGGTAGTAATAAGGTGTTGGGTGAATAGGATAACACTTTGTATTATGTGATATTTTAGTATCTTTGTGTCTATCCCTTATAAACCTAAAGTGTCATGACTGCAAATTTAGCAAGAGATTATTCTCTTAATGGGATTGAGTCGTAGGATGTGTGTCTATCCCATGTAAACCTAAAGTCTCGTGACTACAAGTTTATCAAGAGATTATTCTCTAAATGGGATTGAGTCGTAAGACATGATGCTAGCAGTACATCCTTAGAGATACCCAACTAAGTGATTGATATTGTGTGACTGCAATAGGAGAATTGGTTCCCTAAAGTCAATCATGATACAGGATATGGATACATGATCATTAATGGATCATCTCTATAAATCATGAGTGGAGATCCCACGAAGTAGATTCAATGTCGTAGTAACAAGCTCTTGGGTGAATAGGATTACACTTTGTTTAATGTGATACTTTGAGTATATGTGTGTCTATCCTTTGTAAACCTAAAGTGTCATGACTGTAAGTTTAGTAAGAGATTATTCTCTGAATGAGCGCAATAGAAGAATTGGGTTGTTCTCTAAAGTCAATCATGATATAGGATATAGATGAATCACCATTAATGCATCACTCGTATAGATCACACCATAACTTTTTATTGTGTTGTTACTGATAAACACCTTTGTCCCAAGGTTAAGGTTTAAGACGTATATTCACCTAATTCCTTTAAGAGTAATATTGAATAACTAAGGTAACAGTTTAAATCGGAAGATACAATTATTAAAAGCATAATATGATGGTTGGATTAGAATGACACTTTTACGCTTAAGGACTTTGTGGAGATTGTTGGATTTAATGTGCACTAAATGAATGTTGGTATCTCTATATATTTAATTAATATATGTAAAAGTTTTAAAGTATAAAAAATAAAATATGAGGGTCTTTTGCAAAGATGTTTAAGAGAAAACAAAGTTTAGTCTTATTGATGGATATCACAAACCAGCATGCTCTTTTATATATCTTATAACTCATTAATCAAAGAGGTTGAGGAGGATCTTATGATCAAAATTTGAACGGTCACCAATAGAGATAAGACGAGGGTTGAGGATAAAACGGTGTGTTATTTTTGCATGAGATCCATGGTGCGTGATCCACACGAGCACCAATAAATAAATACATCATACACAGGCATAACGCGTGATCCACACAAGCACCTATAAATAAATAGATCATACACAGGCATAACCCGGAGACGTGTGTTTTCCTCTCTCTCTTCCCGTCTCCGGGTTGTGCCTCTCTATCCGTGGTGCGCTTCTGTCCTTGGCCCGTGCTATTGTCCTTGTGAGAGCTACGTGTTCCAGAATTTTCAAATCATGAGACTCCTAGGCTAAGGATGGGCAGAAATCGATTGCGGACCCGCGGAAGATGAAACCCCCCCAAACCCAAAATTTGCGCAAGAACTTCACACCGGAGCCCATTAACCTACACTAAACGAAATCTGCTCTCCAAAACGAAAGTTTTCAAGCTTAAACGAGAACCAAACTTACTGCGACGAGAAAAAGGGCGAGGAACGTACTTGGTCCTGGCCACAGAGGGAGCGGCATCAGGAATGGGAACGCCGGCACCGGTTTCTTTATCGGCGTGTGCACGGGCGAGATTTTCTCGCCGGATCTCCGATGACCCGGAAATGGAAGCAGGGCGAGATAAGGAGACGCCGAAACCGGAAGAGAGTTTGGGGCACTCGACGACGGATTTGGGGGACGAAGTAGGACCAGCCAACGAGCGAGGGATGGACACCAAGTTGACCTTCGGCAGGGTGCAAGACGAGACGGCGGCCGCCATTGTTACCCGTTCTATTGCTTCGCTTTTCCGAACAGGGGGAAAGATGTCGATTCAGGCTCCTCTTCTTTTCCATTTGCGAGCAGCACCCACGACACGACGGCCGAACACCATTTGGGAGAACTACACTTCACATAGACACGCGAAAGTTACACGAGATACGTCTCCTTGTAGCCGTATTCACGCACACGCTTGCATGACACGACATGGTAATAATTTGTTTTCTTATTTACATGAAAGAAACACTGTTATACAGTAAAAACTATTAAAAAAAAGCAACTATAAGTAGCTACTAACTGCATTCGACATTACCGGCTCCAAGTAAACCAGAACCGACAGTTCCAACCAAAGTGAGATTAACCCGGTGTTAATCTTGGTTGCGGTTTGAATCTTGAACTGCTTGAATTCTTAAAGAATTACTAAAAATTTAAAAGATGAAAATATATAAAAACTGGCAGTTTTTTCTATTGTTGTTTCATAGAAGATGGAACTAGAAAGTGAATTGAGTGGTTCTCGGTTCAAAGTTCGGTTTTCAACCGGTTGGATTGTGGTTAAAATCACCAAGCTGGTTCAACACAGGCCATTATCTACTCTCCCAATATCAATTTCCTCCTTAATCAGTGGAGGGGTACTTGTTTTTTTTCTTTTTCTTTTTTTATATGAGAGGAGTCAAGCGCCCACAAAGAAGGGCTATATTGCTTCTTTTTGTTTAAAACGAGGAAGCTGAAGCAAGGTATGCATTCCCCAAGAATCGTACTCAACCTTGTGTGTTGAGAGTCGAGAGCTCTGCCACGTGGGTTAACACGCTGAGTTGACGAAGAAGACTCAGTGCTTGTTATTTATCTTATCGAATCTGTTAAAAGAGGTCCTTATTTGATCTGTTCATGGCATCAGGGACAAAGAAGCCAGAGGTGTAGCACTCGTGTAGTCTCAAGGTAAGATCAAGGCTATTTCTTGCTAAGTGATCAGCACAGATTGATGATTCCCTTTCAGCTGTAAAACAGTGCAGTGATTCGCCGAAAGCAGAAATTAGAGCAAGCCTTAGGACTTGTCACTATCTTTGAGAATCCTTGCAACGTAAGATTGAGGATATTTCTTGCTAAATGATCAGCACAGATTGATGATCCCCTTTCAAATATGATTATGGCAGATCATTCTCTGTAAAACAGTGCAGTGATTCGTCAAAACGAAAATTACAGCAAGCTTTGGATTTATCACTATCCTAAGGATCCTTGCAATAATCACTATCGCGAGTGATTATTGCTAATTGATCAGCAAAGTTTGATGGAATCCCATGGTCTATCAATAAAAAGAGTCCAACATACTAATCCTTTGTTGCTTGACAAGAGATTGTAGTTGCATCCTCTAACTTTCCCTACCTTATTTATTTATCCACAAAAGCATCTTTTAACTTTTCGTGCCTTACCTATTTATCTATTTATATCTATGTGTGTGAATGTCTGTATATATAGTGGTTCATGTCTAATTCTCATCCATACTTAAATGTTTTTAAACATTTATACTGTATGATCTATGCAATAAATAGTGAAGATTTGAAAAAGTAATGGGTATCATTGTATTTTCTGTGCTCACAATTAATACACAATGTCACAATCTTGTTTTTAGATTCAAATATCCACAATTGATCGCATTGATTGAACCGTAAAAATATTTAATAGATAAAATAGATTGAATTGAGTGTATACCCTCTCTCTCTCTCTCTCTCTCTCTCTCTCTCTCTCTCTCTCTCTCTCTCTCTCTCTCTATATATATATATATATATATATATATATATATATATATATATATATATATATATATTCCAACCCGATAGGTACTTATCCCATTACCTATTGAGGAGAAGAGAACATGAACCCATACTTGCCTAAACTGTTTGGAATCGAAAAAACATTAAAAATTGAAATTAAAAAAAGAAATATATAAAACTGGTGGTTGGCCTGGTTCCGATTCCATAGAAGATGGAATCAAAATCGAACCGGGTGGCTCCTGGTATTAAGTCCCATTTCACCAGTTCTGGTTCCTGGATGGGTTCAGTTCCGATTGAAATTGGAACTAGCCATGTCTAGGGTCATCTAGGCATGAGATTTGCGCGCTTCAGGGTGGCAATTTCTTGATCCTCAACTTGAACTTGAAGGTTCTTTTGAGTCAACCAGCAACAAGAAGACCATGGCTCCTTGTGCTGGGCTGTGTCACCAGCCGAATATCCTAAGAAATGCCTGAAGTTTCTGTTATACTGGGGGAAGGAAGCTTTCACAAAGCAAAATCCATGGTTATAACCATGGGCTATGGTGCATCCCCAATAGCAAGATTCCTTTTTGGAGAGAAGCAAATAGGCCACGGGTTTTGGAGAGAAGCAAATGCCTGAAGATTGTGTTATACTGGGGGAAGGAAGCTTTCACAAAGCAAAATCCATGGTTATAACCATGGGCTATGGGACATGGCTAATGACAATCCAGAGATTCCTAGTGCAGTACCACTTAATGAGGATATGAACCAAAGTTTCAGGCAGAGTGCGATCAGCTGTGAACTTTTCTCTTCTTTATTTCTTGAAAGTTAAGGTGGGAAGTTCTTCCCACCCAAAATTTCAAAAATCAACTTAAAGTCTATAGCCGATGGTGAGATCCATGAGCTATAATACATAGTTCACCCCACCTGAAACCATTCGAGGGATTATTTGCCCCACCCCAAAAGAATTTCTAAATCCGACACTGATTATACAACCAGTAAATGGAAGCCCAAAAAACCCGACTAATCCGTCTCAAGTTGGGTTGGCCCGTTATGGGGATAAGGGTTTTCCAGCACTAGTTTTCTCCATTCATAAGACTCGAACTCAAGACCTTTGCTTAAGGGTAGCAAGTGCCCAGTGACTAGAACCAACCAACCATTGGTATCCCATATCAGGTTCAAGCTTGGTTTATGAGTGCTGCTTGAATATTGCTGAGAGGCGAGACCGGATTGGGACATCCCACAATGAGGTGGTCTAGCATTTCCTTCTCTTTCTTGGGTACAATTGGGATGCTGAAGCCAGATGCACACCCAGGGTATCGAACTCATGACCTTCAACTTGTGAATTCATCTCCTAGCCATGTAAGTTATTGCTCTCTGCCCATGTTTCCATTTATTTTAGTAAAACATAAACGGAACCAAACCCAAAGATACATGTATACCGGCAGCTATACTATACTTTTAATATATATATATATATATATATATATATATATATATATATATATATATATATATATATATATACACACATGCATGCATACACACATGTGTGTGCACGCACGTGCACACACACACTCCTGGACGGGCAAACCTTCAATAATTGGAGGGGCAAACGCTCCTCTTATTCATCCTTAGTCAAAGTGGGTTGGTTTAGCTCAACCAGCGAACATGTGACTGGTGGGGCACTCCTGAGTTCGAGCTCACTCGGCGGACGAAGTCCAGGTCCATGTGAGAAATGATGTAGTCCTTGTGAGTTGAACAGTTAAATACATTGAAGATGCACATTATGGGCCATAAGTAAGTTAGATCCACGTTGGTGTGCATCATATGCATATGGTTGGGTTGTAAACAGACTGGACCATGGTCAGTGGGTCCATGCTGGCCGTGTACATAGTCAGGGTTCGATACCGAACCGACATTTTCTTTACTAGATGATGGTGGTGTCATGGGTTTGGTCCCGTTTTAGTTTACAGCAGCCCATTGTGTAGGGCTACCCCCTCCACCCCACCACCGGGCAAGCCTGAGCTAGCCAAGCTGGATTAGATCCTAGACACTGTTAACAAAAGCCATCAATCTTTTACACACACACACACACACACGCACATATATATATATATATATATATATATATATATATATATGCATGAAGATTTCACATTTTGAATCTTAATTGTCATGTTTTTTTATCTTTCTAAATTAAATATTAAACTTTTGATATTCTTTATAGTCTATACACATACTCATCATTTATGTTCAAATCTACTTAAATATCACATATATTCGACTGTTGATATTAAAAGTTGAAATCTTTAAGCCAAAAGCAAAATAATACGTGGTGCATTAAATGTAGTCTACAAAATGTATAATATAATATATATTTTTTTATTAAAAACTCAACCATTGATATGAGTGTGCTCATTGATCGTGTGCTCTACTAAAAAGTACAGTTTTACTAAATAATTGTCAATTTTGTTCATCGTTTTCCTTCTGTTAAAGCATTGTCACACTGGATTCTGAACCTCGGACCTGTTTGTGTGGAATGAAACATGGTACGGTCCATAGCAGATCTGGGTCCATATGACCCACATTGAGGCAACGCATTAAACAGAACCTGGGCTTGTGCTTGCAAAAGCAGGAGCAGGAGGAAATGAAGCATCAGCATTTTGGTTTGCAGAATGGGTCATCAGATCCAGGTAATGTCCAGCCTTTCAATATCTTCGAGGGCTTGTTTACAGAGTCTGAACCCGACACGCTTTCTTCATGATAACCCTACATCATGTGTAATCATGTGTAGTAATTAAATGTTGCCGGATTTTCGTATACCGGTGCGATCTTTTGAGTATTCGTGGACCTGCACCGGATCTCATCAAAACTCCGAAGTTAAGCATGCTTGGACAAGAATTACTACTCATGGCTTCGTAGGAAGACAATAAGCTGAATTGTACCGTCAATGATTCAATACGGCAAGTTAGATGCGGCATGTTTTCGGGTTGGTTGTTCTCAACTTAAGATCCGGGTTGAGCCAAAATTGAGAGACATTTTCATAACCGATGAGCCAAACAAATCGAACTGACGTTCCTTATCTGGCTCATTTTGAGAACGAGCCAAACTAGCCGCTAGCCAAACAACCACTGTTCACCATCTTGGGCTGAACCAGGCAGAGATTTTGTAAAATGCCCTGAAAATGGTCTTTCATTATGGTGGAAAAGTTAAAGAAAAGTGCTCCATCATTTACCTTAATTAAATGTCATAATACAATTACCTTTAAAAAAGAGCTTTCTTGAGCTCAGCCGATCTCAACTCGTATAGTACTTTTAAAGTTAGGCTTCGATAGAGAAGATTTCTGTACTTATACATACGGTAACGTATAAATGGCCAGGGATGGCAATAGGGTGTTCCCTGAACACCTATGCATGGCTCCATATTGGAACCTGGATTTTGTGTCCAGTACCTGCTCCATTCTTCTTCTTTTGTTTTTCACAGAATTAGGAAAAAGCATCCAGTACCCAATTCAATATGAATAAGGTTTATAAGATTGAAAGTATTTAAGGTTAAATAGTTGAAAAGATTTGAAAATTATCTTTTACACTCAAACAAAATTACACAAGTACAAGAGCACACACATATATAAGTGTCCATGCGCACGTGCACACATACACACATATATATAGGTAGTGCTAAATGCATAATATCGTTAAGCATATAAAAATGTCTAAACATTTTCACTGTTTGACTTTTAGTTCAACGATGAAGATTTAAATTAAAAGTATGTTTATATTTTGTATACTTTGTATTTAATGTAATGTAAAATAATTCAAAACTCCATCATTCATGTTAAAGATGAACGATAATTTTTTTAAAGTATTTTCATTATATGTAATAAGAGTGGTCAGACTCAATTTCATACTAGGTCATTCATAACGAAGCAAAATCAAATTAAAGAAATGAATGGTCTAAATTAAAAGCAAAATATGAAGATTGCTTTCTTTGGAAAGCAATACATATCATAATCCATATGCACACTCATTCATCCTCAAATTTATTTAAAGATTTCAAACATTTCATAATTTAAATCAATAACAATAACTAAGACTTTTCTCGTACTAGATGGGGTCGACTACATTGATTCTTTATTTCCACGGGGCTCTATCATGTATCACGCTAGCAATTAACTCAATATAAACTATCATTCTTTATAGTTTCTTTTCAACACTTTTGTTGTCATCTTCTTCCTCTTTTAACATTTTCACAATCTAATTTTTCATATCTTCTTATGAGAGTGTCCTTTCATCGTCTTTCTACATGTTTAAATCAACTTAAACGATTTTTTCTTGTTTTATCCTTTATTTGTGGTACTTTCAATGTATTTCTAATAACCTCATTATGTGCACAGTCTTTCCTTCATTGTTCACTCATCCATCTCAACATCCTTATTTCTGCTACAAATATCTTTTGCACATTTTGATGATTAACTACCCAACACTCATAACAATAAATGATCAATATAAATAAATATGAATTTAAAGTTGATCTCTAATGTAACTCAATATTAACTTCAAAGGAGTCTATCATTTCTTCGTGAGTTATCATACATATTTTTGTACTACCATATATGTCTTTTATAAGATTTATGTATATCAATGGGATACCTCTTTTTTCAAAGGCTCTCCAAAGAACATCTTTTACCACCATATTGTAAGTTTTTTCTAGATCAATAAATCATGTGAAGGTTCTTCTTTTTTACTCTAAAATATTTCATAAGATATCTCAATATCACTTCTTTGTCAGGCATGAATCCTAATTGGTTCACTATTGTACTTGATACTTGACTTAACCTACATTCGATAATGCTTCCCATAATTTCATAGCATTTCTCATTAACTTGGCACCTCAATAATTCAAACAATTATGAATATCTTTTGTTCTTATATATGAGTATAAGTGTACTCGCTCTCCATTCCTTGTACATCTTTTGGGTTCTTCATATTTCATTAAAAAATCTTGTGAGCCAAGTGAGCCCCATATCTTCTAGAATTTTTTATACTTCTATAGGAATATTTTTTGATCCTATAGATTTACCAACTTTCATATATTTAAGAGCTTCTTTGACTTCATTCTTTTGAATACATCGATAGAAATTATTATTTATATATTTTCTAATTTTGCTAACTCTCCTAAGCTAATATTAATATTTGTATTTTCATTAAAACTTATAAAATAATTTTTTCATGTATTTTTTATATCATCATTCACTACTAAAATCTTCTCATCCTCATCTTTGATGTATCTAACAAAAGTAAGATCCTTAATTTTCTTATCTCTAGCCTTAACTATTACAAAAATATTTCTTTTACCTTCTTTTGAGTTAAGTTTTTTATTTAAATCCTCATAAATTTTGGATTTTGTTTCAGTGATTACCTTTTCGTTTCTTTAGTTGCTTTCTTATAAGCCTCCTAAGTTTCGCCAGTCTTTTTGGCATAATGCAATTAATAACATGTCTTTTTTTGCCTTGATTTTATCTTGCACTACTTCACTCAACCACTAAACTTCTTTTTATATCGATACGACTCCCTAAAATTCGCCTAACACGTCTTTTACCACTTCTTTAATATATACAATCATATTGTTCTACATATCATAAGCATCTTGGTGTATTGAAGATGAAGTATCTTAGTGTATGTTATTGAGTACAATTGTAGCATTAGATCCAATTTTTAGATATTAATAGTATATTATTAGGGACTATAACTCTACTATTGGATCTGATGCTACAAAAGAATATACAAAATATAGTAAGTTAACAAATTGAGTTATTTGGATCATGTCATATATACATAACCCATACATATATATTGATCATTAATTGAGTTAACAATTGTAGCTTAACTACTTCTTAGGTTAAGTTAACATATTACCGGTATATGATTAACAATATAACTTAAAGCTGCAATTACTTATTTATCGATACGACTCCCTAAGATTTTAAATATGTATGAGTAAAATTGGATCTGATGCTACAATCATATTTTCATATATTATCGGTATATTATTAGGGACTATAACTCTACTATTGTTAACTTTAATATATACAATAATATTTTCTCACATTTAAGTTTCTACCATCTAGTCCAAATAACTCTACTATATTCTTTTTTATCCTCTTTTTTACCTAAAAATACATTATTTAAAATCGATGTTGAGTAGTTAAGCCTTCTTTTATAATTACCTTACAATCTTTATAACACGATTTATCTTTTTTTCTACAAACAAAATAATCAATTTATGTTTGTAATAAGTCACTCTTATAAGTAATTAAATGTTTATCTCATTTTTTGAAAATTGTATTAGCTATAAAGAGATCAAAAGTCATAGCAAAATTTAAAACCTCTACCTTCCTCATTTTATATCTCAAAACCATAGTTTTAATGAATATCTTGATATTCTAATGCCTCTTTACCGACATGTCCATTTAAGTCTTCCCCCCAAACAAATCATCTCTCTTTATGGATTTATTTGAATTGCCTTATTTAACTCCTTCCCAAAAGTCTTCTTTATATCATCTTCTAATCCTACTTGGGTACATAAGCACAAACTATATTCAAAGTCTTTACTCCTAATACTAATTTAACTATCATAATTCGGTCATCATATTATTGTACGTCTACTACACTATCTTTTAAATCTTAATTTATAATAATACCAACTCCATTTAGAGTTTTTTCTTTTCCTTAGCACCATAATTTAAAACATGGATTATCTATCTCCTTTGTTTTTTCTTCAACCCACTTTGTCTATGTTAATCTTTCTATGAATAATAGTATCTACCACCTCCATTAACTTGTCGATCAATGTTTGAATATTTAAAGTATTAATATAAATCTTATTATCTAGAACTAGGTTTTCTTACCCTTCGCATCCGTCCATTATGAAAATGTGGAGACCCTCGTTGTAACTTGTTCACTATATTCGTGTAACAATGTAGTGGGACTAACTTTTTTACTTACATCCGTCCATGATATAGGAACACTCTTTGCAATTGATTGATTACATCGGAATGAAGATATAAAGTCATTTGCTTACTTTTCACTGCATTTGGGCTCTACAGTGTGTCGCTAAGAGGAAACGCCCCAACGCAATCCTTATAATTTGTATAAGTAGATGAGTCCGACAAAGTTTTACGTTGTTTGTCGAAAGCCTAACGCAACCCTCTTCCTTTATTCGAGCATGGGACCTCATAATGGAAATAAATGCCTTAAATTTTTAAAACAAAAGGCAAAATACTACTAAGTACATTAACTACATTCTACAAAAGTGCATTAATATTTTTAATTTTTAATTTGAAACTCAATTATTGACATTGTTGCTCGAACAATTGAGATGTTTAAGTATATATATATATATAAGAGGATAATTCTGAATCCGTACTCGTCTATTGGTCAAACCAGTTAGAAATTCTCGTACCCGAACTTGACCCGGTCAAACCGCGTAATTCCCGCCCTATTCGGTGGGGTTGGGTGGGGGGCTCAAAATAACTCATCGCCTCCAGGTGATCGCGCCGGAGTTACACCAGTAGTGGTTTTCACTACCGACTCTTGATTCAGAACCCTTGGGGCCACGGGAATTTCGTAGCGTTCGATCTTCACTGCCATTCTAAGAAACTGCAATCATCGTCTTTTTCCGAATCCCCATAACAATCAGCCCCACGTGGAGATCGTCCACGGGATCAGCTGACAGGAAAGGGGCAAACGGGATCCACATGCCGGGGAGACGGCAAAGGTGGCCGGACCGTATTGCCATCCGGCTGGGATGATGGTCCCCCACGCAACGCGGGTTTGCCCCCCTGGTTGTCGGCCGTTCATCTTGGCCTCCGCTCCGCCTGCTAGCCGGTAGTAAGCCTTCGCTGGGTGAAGCAGAAATGATCAAGTGACCACACGGGTGTTTTTCGTGTTTTGAGTTGTTTATGATGTTTTGTGTTCATGCTAATAATTCAACCCGAATTTTAACTCTTTTTTCTTGTTATTTTGGTTGTGCATGATGGGGAGTAATTTCTTGTAAGGCTTCCTTATGACATGTATTAAATTGCCCGCTATTTCATGTTTCTAAGTCATTTTCATGTCGTGTTATTTCGATTTAATTAGGTCGACCTGAACCAGTGGCGGATCCACATTGTGGTGGGTGGGACGCTAACTTCACTCACAATTTTGAAATTTAAAATTTTTATATTAAAATTTTAAAAAAATAAACACCGCCCCTACCCGATTATGAATTCCGCTCCATCCAAAACAAATTTCTTGATCAGTAAGCCAAGCCGCACAGAGCCAAGCTCAGCGTACAGGCTGTCTGGTCACCTTACATGCAAACAATCTCACGGCAATGCACAAGGCCCCAATTACACTTTCCAATTGTTCACAGACAACAAATTTTGTTGCCTGCCGACGAACTTTCACATGTCCAAGCAGTCATTAAGAGAGAGTTCCATCACGTATAAATAGAGGAGAAAGCGAGCAGAGATTTTGCAACAGACAATTGAAAGCCGTAAAACAAGGTACAGAGAGACGACTTAAGGGTCTGTTATAGAGACGTATTCTCTTTCGTGAAGAATTTACATCAAGTTCATTTGCAGAGACATCGATCGGTCGTTGATCAGCAGCAGACACTAGAACCATGGCTATAGATGCGGGGAAGGTACTGAGGCCGAGTACGTCCGACTCGAAGCAGCAAAGGGAGGCATTGGAGTTCATTGAGAAGATGACCAGCTACACGGACGTCGTGCAGGAGATGGTTCTACGGGAGATACTCTCCAGGAACGCCTGCACCGAGTATCTCAAGCGGCACGGCGTCACTGAGGACGCCGACCGGAAAACCTTCAAGGCCATGGCGCCCGTCGTCACCTACGAAGACCTCCTGCCGGAGATCCGGCGCATTGCCAACGGAGACCGGTCCCCAATCTTGTCTGCTCACCCCATCTCCGAGTTCCTCACCAGGTACGTAAACGCATGCACCTCTCTCTCTCTCTCTCTCTCTCTCTCTCTCTCTCTCTCTCTCTCTCTCTCTCTCTCTCTCTCTCGGAGACTAATGTGACCTTGATTTTGCTTATATAATTCAGTTCCGGCACGTCCGCCGGCGAACGGAAACTGATGCCCACTATAGAGGAGGAGTTGGATCGCAGGCAGTCTCTTTACAACCTACTCATGCCAGTCATGAACAAGTAATTTTTTGTTTCCTCCATCTCTTAGTTATTTCTTAAGCAACAAGGAATACAAGAATGATACATTTGTGCAAAACCTTTGCTAGTCATGGCGTATTATCTGTTCTGTTGCTTTACACACGTGTGTATATATATATACATAAGCTTGTTGCATTTATTTTTGCCATATAATGAACTAAATTAACGTGTTAATGTTTGCATTCGTGTACAGGTTTGTGCCTGGTCTAGACAAGGGCAAGGCCCTTTACTTCCTCTTTGTAAAGACGGAGACCAAGACTCCAGGAGGCCTTCCAGCGCGCCCAGTTCTCACAAGCTATTACAAAAGCTCCCACTTCCTCTCACGCCCAGTTGACCCTTACACCAAGTACACCAGCCCCACACCTTCCATACTTTGCACCGATTCATTCCAAAGCATGTACACCCAAATGCTCGCCGGCCTTGCCGACAGGCTCGCCGTCCTGCGCATGGGTGCGGTCTTTGCGTCCGGCCTACTCCGAGCCATCCATTTCCTCGAGATCCATTACCAGGCCTTGGCTGCAGACCTGGAGAATGGAACCCTAGACCCAAGGATCGCTGATCAGAATGTAAGGGCAGCCCTCGAGCCCATGCTCAAACCCAACCCAGCCAATGCGGCTCATGTTCGAGCCGAGTGCTCGAAGGGGAATTGGGAAGGCATCATTCGGAGGATTTGGCCAAACACCAAGTACTTGGATGTTATAGTCACTGGTGCCATGGCTCAGTACATCCCAACATTGAACTTCTACAGTGGGGGTCTGCCTTTGGCTTGCACCATGTATGCATCATCTGAGTGCTACTTTGGGTTGAACTTGAATCCAATGTGTAAGCCTTCTGAAGTAGCTTACACCATCATGCCTCACATGGCTTACTTTGAGTTTCTCCCTGTGGAAAGCAGCGGCTACAAAATGGCCGACGAGGAGATCGAGCTCATCGATTTAGCCAATGTAGAGGTCGGCAAGGAGTATGAGCTCGTCGTTACCACCTACTCTGGTAATCTCTCTCTACATATATATATATATATATATATATATATATATATATATATATTAGACACGCACGCATACTTGGTATGTGTTGTTACTGAGTTGCAACTTAATTTGCTTTGTTGTTGAAAATAGGCCTTTACCGCTACAAGGTGGGAGATATACTGAGAGTTGCTGGATTCTATAACAAAGCACCCCAATTCACCTTCGTCCGCCGGAAAAATGTTCTTTTGAGCATCGATTCTGATAAAACCGACGAGACTGAGTTGCAGAAAGCCATAGCTACAGCAGAGGCTACTCACCTTACTGCGCACAACACAAGAATATTGGAGTACACAAGCTATGCAGATACTAAGACAATACCAGGGCACTATGTCATATACTGGGAACTACTCTCTCCGGCGGGATATACCGGTGTTCGGCCGCCGCGAAGTGTGCTTGATCAATGCTGCTTGACCATGGAGGGAATGTTGAATTCGGTTTACCGGCAAGGGCGCGTCTATGAGTCCATAGGACCACTGGAGATCAGAATTGTGAAGAGTGGTACGTTTGATGAGTTAATGGATTATGCCATATCTAGAGGTGCCTCTATCAATCAATACAAGGTTCCTAGGTGTGTGAACTTCACCCCGTTCCTCGAATTATTAGACGCCCGGGTTGTGTCTACACACTTCACTCTGGGTTTGCCACCATACTCACCACATAAACACAGAGCCCGCGCGAACTAATCCTAGTTTTTTTTTACAAGCATTTTCCATGTACTTACAACCACTAATCATGATTGTGAAGATGATCATTGTGCAATATGAATGACAGTAGACTGTGTTTTTGGTGATTCCAATTGTTACTTTTCGATAATAAGATCGAAAAAGTCGTATTGTTCTTTGGATTTGAACACGGGACTTTTCAGGGTGGGGCAATCTATGTATTATGGGGCTTGAGTTCATGGATTTTTTTATTTTAAGTCTTGGAGTGTTAGTATAAACCTCAATTTTTATTGGTGTATTCAAAAGAATGAAGTCAAAGAGGCTCTTAAATATACGAAGGATAAGACAAAGGATACGAAGGGAAGTAAATCGGTAGTATAAGACAATATTGTTATAGAAGTATGGTAGAAAGGAAGTTTAATGGGAATGAACACCATTTTTTATTTTGAGATTAGAGCTCTCAATGTCAGATTTATCCTGATGGGAGCAAGAGTAGCTCAGACATGGCTCGCTTTTGGGTGTGAAGAGCTTTGATTCCAAATCATATGGATGAATCTTACAACGAACGGTCCCATTGCACTCTGCACCCCTTTCTTACTACTGTACGGTAGCGGCGCCCCGTGGGAGGTAGGTAAGTAAGGGCGCCGCACCTCGCCTCACTTACTCGTAGGTAGCGGGTAAGCTGTAGTAGCCTTACATACTGGTAAGAGGGCGGGCTCACTTGGCGAGTATTTAATAAAATATAGAGAACCCAAAAGATGCTCGAGAAATAGAGTGAGTACACTTACACTCATATATAAGAACAAGAAAGGCGTTTAGAATTGTGTTAATTATTGAGGTATCAAGTTAATGAGCAATACTATAAAATTATGAGAAAAATTATCGAGCGTAAGTTAAGACAAGTATCGAATAAAACATAGAACCAATTTGGATTCATACTCAGTGGATCTACTATTGAAGTGATTCACCAATAACGTCTTATTGAACATTTTAAATAAAAGAACTTCACATGATATTTATTGATCTAAAAAAAGTATGATAGTGTACAAGAGATATTTTTTTGACAACTTTTGAAAAGAGAGATATTCGATTGACATACATAAATCTTATAAGAGATGTTTACGATAGTGCAAAACCATATATGAGGACTCATGAAGGAACAACATGCTCCTTTGAAGTTAATATTGGGTTACAACAGGGATCAACTTTAAGTCTATATTTATTTATATTGATCATTGATGGGTTAACGAAACATATTCAAGATGAAGTATCTTGGTGTATACTATTTACATATGACATTGTGTTAGTGGATGAGTATAAGAAAAAAGTTAACAAGAAATTGGAACTATGGAGAGAAACATTAGAAAGTAAAGGCTTCCGACTTAGTAGAAGAAAGACAAAATATGTAATGTAAGTTTGATCATTATAGTACTTAAGAGAACATAGAAATTAAAATCGGTACACATTACATCCCTCACAAGGAAAGTTTTAAATAACTAGGGTCAATTTTTTAGGGTGACGGAAAAATTAATGAAGATGTTACTCATTGAATTAGTGTCGGTTGGTTAAAATGGAGAGGGGCATCCAGTATTCTATGTGATAAGAAGATATCATTAAAGTTGAAAGGTAAATATTATCAAATAGCAGTTAGACCTACTATATTTTATGGTTTTGAGTATTGGGCAGTTAATCATCAACATATACAAAAGATATTCATAGCAAAAATAAAGATGTTGATATGGATGAGTGATCAGACAAGGAAAGACCGTGCACATAATGAGGTTATTAAAAACAAATTAAGAGTTGCACCAATAAAGGATAAAATAAGGAAAAATCGTTTAAGATGGTTTTAAAATGTAGAAATACGACCAAAAGACGTTTCTGTAAAAAGATATGAAAAACTAGATTGTAAAAATGGTAAAAGAGGAAGAAGACAACCACAAAAGTGTTGGAAAGAAACAATAAGCTAGCATGACACATGATAAGGCTATGTAGCCGACCCCATGTAGTATGGAAAAGGCTTAGTTGTTGTTGTCTTCCAATTTTGAGTTGGGGGCTCAATTTAGATCTTCCGCTAAATGGTGGTATTGATTAGACACATAAGAATTTATCACTGCTAAGAAATTCATGTAGCCAACGCCACGAGTGTGGGAATTGGTTGGGTTTTGGTCTGGGCTTGTTTTAGTAAGATGAGAAAAAGATGAACAGACCAAAATTGGAGTTTGCATGTGGGTTCAAGTGGTACTCCATGAAACATGCTTTGCTGCATAACTGTATCTATCATCAATCACCAGTACTAAGCATGCAATCTACATGATGAAGACAGTGGTCATGATCGATTGTAACTTTTCGACAATATGATCGGAAAAAGTTGGACATGATGTAGTTCTTTTGGATTTAAATGTGGGTACGTCACAAGACAGATGAGACTCATCGCTAAGAGTTTATGTAGCCAGCCCCATCAAGGGTTTGGTTTTGGTTTGCCTCATTTTAGGAAGAACGGGAAAAGTAGAACGAGGCCGAAAGTGGAGCCTACATGTGGGCTCAAGTGATGTTCTCTGTGAAACATGTGAAGTTGCATAACTGTAAGATCCAATTTTCAGTACTATGCCTGAAATTCTCACCTTAAGACAGTGCTGGTGCCCATGAAGTTGATGTTGGCGGATGAACTAATAATTGGTTAAACTAATTGAAAGGTGTGGCAAATGATCGTCCAACAGGTAGGGATGTCGATGGGTCGGGTTCAAGCATCAACAAATCCGAGTTAATCAGATCTTCATAATCGGGGTCCGACTTTGATATGAAACTGGCTGCAAACATTTATCACCAAATTGAGATCAAAATACCCTGTTGGATATATTGTATTTGTAAAAGATGGAATTGCTTTTATGTTATTCATTTTAGATTTGAACTTGGATGTAAAAACTGCACATGAAATCCAAATGAAATTTTATTTGGATCTGTGTGTGTGTGTGTCAGTAATAGTAACTGACTTTTCGACCTATGTTTCAGTTGAAAAGATGAACTTCATTCTTAAAGATCATTACACTCTGTAATTGGTCTGCTCTGTTGATCAAATTGAAAACTTCGTCATTAAGAATTTGCGTTATTCTTGTCAGTAGAAATGTCACTTTTCTTCCAATGCAGTTACCTTGTGAAATTCAATATTACTTCTTACTATGATTATCCTTTGGATGATGAATCTAACTGAAAGTACCTCCGCAACCATGAATTCAACCTGCAAGAATGAAATTTTAGGGAGGGGGAGGAGTGAAAAAGAGACCCTAGTTGTTATCAATCAGTCATCAAGACGGCGAAAATGCCACCGTGACTGAAGTTAACTACAAATCTTTTCAATTATGGTAAGACAACTCTTTCTTTTCCTATCTTAAGATGTCCAGGTGATCAGTCAACAGCTTGAGGATTGGGAGTTCTTTGATAACTTCTGTAGCTTACTAATAACTTGGCACCTTATAGATGGATGAGAGTGCTTTGACTTTGTCAAAGATCGGGAGTCACGCAGCCTTTGATTTATAAACAAGAGGCTCTCACAGCTTCTTAAAACACTTAGGGCAACAACAGGTACCATCTTATTTGCAATAGCTCATGTGGCTAGTGGGTCGACTCATAAGTTGAAGGTCATGAGTTTGGTACCCTGGGTGTGCATATAGCTTCACTCTCCCATTGAACAGAAAACAAAAG
The DNA here is from genome assembly GCA_036023115.1 of Brasenia schreberi. Lineage (NCBI taxonomy): Eukaryota > Viridiplantae > Streptophyta > Magnoliopsida > Nymphaeales > Cabombaceae > Brasenia > Brasenia schreberi. The sequence continues at coordinate 3,693,674 of JAYKKT010000054.1, read as the reverse complement.
AACAAAACCAAACCAGTGACATAAGATTATAAGGTGGTAATGCAAGGATCTGCTTGTTGGTACTCATTAAATAGATTATTTCTACCTTTAGTCTGCACCGCAGCAGCCAAAAACATCACGGGTATGAGATCATTGTTTGATACTAGGCTCTAAGGGAATTGGACCTTGATTTTTGGTGTTAACTGTTCGAAGTTCTATTGTGCATCAAATGCAAAAACCCATCACTATAATCCAACTATGATTCCTTAAGCTCAATTTCACTAAAAAAGTCTGTACCAACAGGAGATGAATTGAACCCAAGGGCTTCGTACAAAAACCCAAGCATATCCTCCTCTCATGTTGCTACCTCGCCTCATATAAAAGCTTATGTATCATTATAACTTGTGAATCTAACATGAAACCATGGTTCCAAGCCCATGTAGGTCTAGGTATTGTAGTACCAAGACCTTGTACAACAAATCAAACACACCCTACGGGCTTCAACCATTAGCTAAATGGTTGCAACCACAGAAAAAATTACAATATCTAACATATCTGATCATGAGGCTTTTACCAGAAGGGACAGATTGTGGATCCTGGCGTGAAAGTATACTTATTTTTCTAAAAACATCATGCTTTAGTCCTGGCTTTTTTATTGCCAAAAATATTCTTTATGGCAAAAATCATAATTTCTTGTGCAACAATTTGCAGGTCTCCAATGCAATGGTTGACCAATCTATGTGCAATTAATCAAGGTTTGTCAATTAAGAGGCTTCTCGCGACACCCATTTGGAAAACCTGGCATTGAGAGCAAAAAATTTCCCTTATTCGTACCTTTAAACTTGTGAGTTGACCCCCCAGCCAGATGAGCTATTGTTCTTTGTGATTATAAAATCAAAAGTAGGTCTGTAAGGTGCTTAGATGACACATTTTTCTTGGAAATGAGAGGACACATAATTACTACTCAAGCTTTGAGCAAATCTGATTGTTTGCCCCCTAGGTTCTTCAGCCAAATAATAAGTTTATACACATACACATATGCAGGCACGTGACACAGGGAGATGCATGCACATGCACGCGCAGCCTCACAGTTCAGATGAGTTTGTAATCTTAGCTGACTTAGGTGCATTTGATTAACCCTCGCACATACTTTGTTGGCAAATCAACTTTGGTGAATATTCAGATCTAAAAGTTTGTTGGGCAGTAAAACTCTCACAAACATCATCTCAAAACATGTTAACAACTAAACTGAAAACCATTTTGAAGGAGCTTCTATACGGTCCTCACTATACACACAAATCTGCTACTAATGTTTCAGAAATATAATCTCATGGTAGCAGCTAACAAGTACGAACTTTCTACCCTTTTTCCCTTACATGGGCGGAGTTATCTTACCATCTTCTGAAATCTTTTAAAAATATATCTGGTGAAACAAATCCACAATTTAGTATATGTCAAAATGCCCCTTAAATTCCAAATAGATCATTCTTCCCATGAAATATCTTTTGTTCTTATTTCAAAAGTTTTAGATGATTGATATATATAGGTATAAGAAGGAAAGAACAGCACTAACGAAACCCAACAAGGCATAATTTATAGAATATGACCTACAAAGATAACAAAAGGCAATTGCCAATAGTACAACCCAAACTGAAGTAACCAGTTACTTCAATAAGTTCAGCTCCTTGCCTTGAGTAATAATCAAGACAATGATGAGAAAAGCAGGCTCAGCTCATTCAGGTCAAGAAGTAAACGAATTGAACCATGAGCCTACTGGTTTCCCAAGACAACAACGAGCAGCCCAAAGCCAACTCACTCTGCTCAATGAGACCACAACCACCCGGAGAGAATTAGCTATTGACTTAAAATACATGGCTCTCTTTTGTAACTCAAGAGACCACAACCACGCAGTGAGAATTAAATACACCCTCAACGGCATAAAACCTTGACATTAGGCCACTTTTCCCCAGGACCTATGTTGGCAATCAACAATGTAGTGTATTTAGTACAAAAGAACTGGGACACATTATGATACGTTAAAGGGTTCGCAAGGGCACAATGTGTTGAATGTACTGACATAAAACCATCATTACACTACAAAAAATTAAGGCATTCATTCAGCAGTCCTACTAATCAATCTATGATTCACGTTAAACTGGGTGAAGGTATGAATGCACACCAGTAGTTTTTGGCTAGTAGAATAGTCAGAAGAACTTGATCAATTTCAAAGATCATTTTCTAATTCATTCTTACATATGCCGGTCACTAAACCTTGTGCGCATGTAGACTGAGAGAATGTGATACAAGTAACCAAGCACATAAATTCATTGGTAAAGGACAAATACCTGCATAGCCTGCCAAAAGATATATACATCAAGCTTTTCTCATCTGTACAAGATTTCATGTCAACTTCTCAAATTATCAATGGGAATGAAGGCTGAAGTTCTGAACATCTTTGATTATAAGCATGATCTCACGGCTGCATATCAGAACTCAGTGTCTTCAGTAAATCAGAAGATCTATTGCCATGTTAATAAGGAACATGGACCTAATTTTGGCACTCTTCTCATCTCTCTACATTCCCGTTGTCAGACAGTTTGATTAGCTGCCATAAAGAGATAGGTTAGAAAATGTTTCTCCACAAAATTAGAAAAAAAAAGATATGATGTCAAATACATGAGCGATATAGAGTATATGAAAGAAAGCAAGAGACATTCAACACCATTATCATAGTAACTACAACAACAACAACAACTAGAATAAGGAAATGTCTCACCTTGGAAAAATACTTAATTCTTAATTTCTTCGCAATTCTTATACATCTCTTTACATTGATTTCAAGCATATTATCATTAAACATCTGCATCATCAGAAAAGGGATGTCGTCAATAGGTGAACAAAGGATATAGCTGAACTAGAAAAGCAAAAACCATTTCACGATGAATGTACAGATCTTAAGAATAAAACAGTTGAAGAGACCCATGCTTCGAGCATAGTATTAAGCATGAAAGAACTTCTGAAAGCATAGGTAACTTCCATAAAATCTAAAGAAAATCAGACAAATCGGGGAGAAAAAAAGTCTGCATCAAAGCATAACCTTCACAATTACAGCATTTATTCCCTCAATATTAGGTAGAAACCCCTGACAATGGGGTTGAGAAACTTGAAAAAACTAGGAAAGGTAATCGACAATACCTGATAACAAAGTATCATTGGACATGGATGAAAGGCTGGATCTCAGAAAATATATCTTACCTTTATGATATCATCCATAGAACGTGTCTGCTTAAGGATTTGTGGGCGATTCAAAATCAAGATAGCTGCTACACAGAAAACAGCCAACTCATCATCCACATTCCTTATCCGTGACAAAGTTAAGGTGCGGATTCGCCAATTGTAATTTCCTATCCAGAAATTAGTACATCTAAGTCCGCAGAAAGGATTCATCGAAGTTGACTTCAAGGTATCATATCCAGGTACAGGCTTCCCTCCATTGAATTGTGGAGTTTGGGGATCTTTAGAAATTTTCTTATTATCTCCCCTAGTTTCCAGATTTCTCTCTGATACATCATGTGTTGGAAGACGTAACACTAGAGGTTCAAGGCAGTTACCCTCCAGTTCATGGAACATCATTTCATCAAAATCGGCTGCCCACATCATCTGAGACAGACCAAAAGAAGCTAAGAAGAATATTTGAAGGGGACAAAAGGTTTATTACAGGTCACGGAAAATGAAAGTGGATTATATTTCAGTAGAAGATGAAGTTCTGTTGAACACATGGAATCTATGAACATAACCTCAAACATAAACATTACATCATTTATATGGTCTATTAAGGTCCCAAATCTTAGGTTTATATTGGTTTACCTGCTTTTTTGGCTGATCAGTGAAGGATGTACAGAGACGATTTTGGGCATGTTTCAGATGAGACAAGTTTCACATAAAAGGTTATACAGCCGTTGGTACAGGACTTTAAGTTGTAAAAACAGCTGAGAGTCAGAATATGGTGGGAATTTCACCTTGACCAAAAAAAAATCTCGTTTCTTTGCTTTCGCTTTCTTTTTCAGTTTATGTCTGAGCATAACAGATTCAGACAGAAAAGCATGACTGGATCAAGAAGCACAATGAACCAGACTTCCGGAGACAATAAATTTAAGCATAAAACATGTGAAGCAACCATTAATTTAATGCAATAACCAGACAATAACTAACCAATTACATAGATGATCAAGCATAAACACCTTAAGTGCAGTAACACCAGTCTGAAGCAAATACATAATCACAGAAATGTTGAAACAAATGAAATTGAGTTTCTTTCTCTCCGCACTAACCAAAGAATTAAACTCCTTTCTTTGCTTTAGGGAAATCTTCAAACAGGAAAATTACCATAGGGACTAATCGAAAAGATTCCCAAGTTTTGCATAGTTGTTTTAATCAGATAGTAGTTAGCATTTAAGTTTGGAGGCCATTTATGCGCATTGAGCTAATCAGACAGATTTGTGAAACTTGTCGCACTTTCAATATTCGCATGAAGGAAGTGATCTCGTGGCTTCTGTAATTGGTCATATAAAAAATTACGGTGCTTCTCAATTCTCATATCCAGAACTTAAGTTTGTTTTTTACTATCACTAGAACTTGAGATGACCTGAAATTTTCCTTTCCATTTTTTTATTATCAAATTGTTTGAACCATGATAGCTTACATTTTATGAACCAGATGTGTATACCAATCACCTTTTCTTACAGAGGTTCAAGTGGACCCCTCTCCTGCTTGCAAATGTTTAGTGTAAATAATACAATTAGCATAAATTTTGCATCACGAGCATCGTCTTGTATTATGAAGCAATCCAATATTGTAATGAAACCACCATCTTGAGGAACGCAAACCTCCCACATACAAAGAGCTTCATTGAATGATAACTCCCGACGAAAAAGCACAAGGAGCATTCGAAATGCAAAAAGGAGGCTCTCAGCACCTATAACTGATAAATGTGTGAACATTTCAAGGTCTGTCAATTCCAAGATCCGTCCCAAAGTTTCCAACTGTCTCATAACTCCAGTAGGTCCTTTCATGTGGAAATTTTGTCGCTGTAACATAAAAACAAATTGACAATTTGAATATGAAATAACAACAAGCCAGGAACATTCTTTCAGTTGCTGAAGCTTTACCATTCGACAGAGAAGCATCTCAAAGCACCAAAAAGCATCCGCATTATCCTCATAAAGGACAACGAATGGAGAAAGCAAATCACTCATACCTGATATCAGTTACCATTTCAATATACAAATATAGCACTAACACCTAAATCACCTAGATCCATATTGAACAGCAGGACCAATAAATGAAGCATGGCAGAGAAAAATGGCAACCTTGGCAGTAGCCAGTATCTGGGTCCACCCATGCGTAGACAGCTAGAATATCTGACATCCGTGCAACATTTTTCACATCCCCATAGAATTCGAGATGGCTGTCAGTTCTCACTACATCAACCACTGATATAGCAAAATGTTGGTTAGGCAGATCTACAACAGACATGTTTCAATAAAATGGGTTCTCTGTTCTAGAAAGGGAAAAGGAAAAAGATAAGTTTGATATGATTTTACCAATTCTGTGAAGTGTCCATAGCCAATTGACAACTTTTCCTTCATCAGCAATCATTTCATCACGTGCATCAACTATTCTAGTATCCTGCCTATCTGGTAGTCGTGCATTATTAACAGAAGTCCTTCCCTGTTCCACTTCCAAGTTCTTTGACTGTATCAATTCTTCTTGAGTTGTTATGTCAGAGTTCTCATACACCCTTTCCCTGGCATCATGTACATCAAGAGAGGCAATACATGGTGTGGCTTCCATTGTCAGCTCCATGTTGTTACTGATCTGAAACTGTGCATAGATTCATCATCTATTATCCACTTCTCATGTGCCATTACAGTATTTTCTTGCATTTCCACCTCCTCAACAGTCCTATTCTTTTCAAACAAATTCGTAACAGGTAAATGAGAAAAATCAAAATAAGAATCTTCATCTATATATTCCGGCTCATACAGTTCTCTTCTGGAAGAAAAGTACTCATTTGATGAATCATAAGCTACAGCGTCAGTGTTTTCCTTGATGCACAGGTTAGCTGAATAGCTTAAACATCCCTTCTGAAACTCCCTTGATACTTCAGTACCGCCGTTATTAAGTTCAGAATGCCTCTCAGTTTCACTGGCAGCATCTTGAGAAGGTTGCGTTTTGAGGTTACTTTTGTTTGGATCCTTCGGAATGATTCTTACATCCATCACTTTGGAGCCAACAGCATATGCAAGGGTACCGGTACCAATGCTTGAATGCATCAGTTTGCATTGCTTGATTAAATCCTTGTACCGCTCCCTGTGATGAAAATATAGAAGACTAGCAATTAAGAAGACATGACAAAGTTAATGAAGGTTTGCCATCCTAAACAGTCTTGCATGACAAACGCCTTTGACACTTGAACCGAATGAACGAACAGGAAAATGCTGGATAACATCACACAGTGGATCACTGCCAGAAGATTGCTTCACAGAAATTGTTGCCAAAGCTGACAAGCATTCATGACAAGAACATAGCATGTCTGTCATGACAAACAACAAACAACAACTAAGCCTTTTCCCATACTAGACGGGGTCGGCTAATATCTGTCATGACATGCCTATCCAAATCATGCAGAACTGGCATATCCTAACTGTTATCTGTTTGCGGAGATAATGAAGAACGAAAATTAAATGAGCATGCCAATAGCATGAAAAGAAGGGAAGATAGAGGTATCACACAAATGTTTGGAAACAGAAGGTGTAGCACATGTCATCAACTTCTCTTTCTATTTTTTGCTTCCAAGTTCTATGTTCCTGTGGACAAGATAGCAAGTCAAGGGCCAATTAGTTTCAGGAATGAAGAAGGCAACTCTCTAAATGTTATGTCATTTGGAATAGAATTGTCAAAGTTCCATAGGAAACTACATGTTTTAAATTATGTTTTCAACATTATGACCTTATTGTTAGAAGAGAGGAAGAAGGCTGCAGCAGTACACAAGGAAAACTCTCTCCACACGCAGCAGTTTATAGTAAATTTTGATACTGTTAGCTTATAGTTTCTGCTTTATTTTCTTAAGTAGTTGTTTTTAAAGGTACCTGTAAATTAGACTCATTAATGATACTTATGTAATTTATATTAGTGTAATGCTGGTATTTAAAAGGGGAAACACTACCACCAACTTTAGATTGAGTAGAAGTAAAGAAGAAAGAGAGAGAGGGTGTGTGGCGGCTCCAAGGTCTGCCGATTGCAGCTCCATTCCATCTTCAATCTTCCAATATCTTGTTTCTTGATTGTTTGTGTTATTTTTTACATGGTATTAGAGCCTTGAAGGTTGATTCCTCGCAACCACGCGCAGCCACAGAGAAGGAAATGCAGTCTTGACTTACTTGTCAGAAAGTTAGTCAAGTAAGTAAACATCGTTTTCGTTCAAGGTTATTGTAGAAATTATGGACAACATGTTGAAAGAAGAAGTATCAGCATCTAGTCTCGAAAGTTGCCAAAAAATCAAGTCCTTTCAAGTAACCAACATTTGATTGGATGGACATAACTATTGGGAATTGGCAAGATCTATAGAACTTATCCTTAAATCTAGAGGAAAACTAAGTTATATCAATCAAAATCAGATTTGTCCTACTGAAGATAGCAGTGAGTATGAACGATGAACAAAGGAAGATGCTCTTGTGTGCTCGTGGCTGATTTAATCGATGATGCCAACAATAAGCTGAATATTTATGTATATAGAGACTGTAGCGAAAATATGGGCAGCAGTAGAAGAAGCCTATTGAAGACAAAGAAACATAGCAAAAGAATATGACATTCTTGAGAAAATAAGAAAATATCGTGAAGAAAACACATCAATAAGTGAATATTATGGAGAATTGTGTGGATTATGGAATAAACAAAATCATGTTATAGAAAACAAGTGCAACCACTGTGTGAAAGAGTGGGCAGCTGATAATGAAGTCAAGAAGGTATTTGATCTCCTTTGGGGCATAGCTCCTGAATATGAGTAGATTAAACTCAATATTCTGAGTAAGGAGGAGTTGTCATCAGTTGGGAATGTATACTCTCTCCTATTTAGAGAAGAAGATAAAAGAAATATTGAGAAAGAAGATACAATTCAAACAAAAAAGATAGCATTTATTAAAAGATAACAAAATTTTCAGTGAGAAAGAAACCCTACTAGAGGAAGAGGGGTTGGTCATTTCCAAAATAATGACGAAAGAAATAAGTTACAATGTTCGCATCGTGGGAAAAGGAGACACACTCATGATCAATGCTGGAAAATCATAAGCAGACCAGCATATGATAAGGACTTGGGAAATCGACCAATAAATTATAAAGACTTAGGGAATCATATGGCAACAAATTCAAAGAAGCACATGGATTCCTCATCACTTATAAATTGACTGAACTAAAAAGAAAACTTGCTAACATTGAGTCAAGGCTGCATGAGCAGCCATCTACTTCTTCTCAGAAGTGAACATTCCTACTTCTTACAGTATGATTTTGGGGCTGCATATCATATGGTGGGTAGTAAAAATCAGTTTATGAAGTATGAATCAACAACTACATCACAATATGTTAAAGTTGGAGATGGTTCACTAGTTCCAAAGGAAGGAAAAGGCATAATTCAGTCTGAAAATTTCAGGATACATTCTTAAATTTTCAATCAACTTATTATCAATTAGTTCTTTGACTCGAGACTTAAATTGTTTCGTAACTTTCTCTCCTCTTGGATATATTTTTAAAGATCTGAAGACGGAAATAACCTTTGGTCGTGATGAGCTAAGGAATGTACTATACCTACTCTCAGGAAATCATCTATCAATACAAAGAAGAGCATTGGTAGCTACTATTGAGGCAGTAAAGTTGAAGTTATGGCATAGTAGATTGGGACATTTACCCATTTCTAAAATAAGAGAGTTATTCCATTTTGAAAATTGAGTTACTTAGTCATTCAGTGTGATGTTTGTCAAAGGGCTAAGCACCATAGAGTGTTATTCCTAGTAGAGAGTCTAAGTCGTCTATTCCATTTGAGTTAGTTCACTATGTTGTATGGGGTTCATGTTTAATGCCTTTTCTCGATAATTTCAAATATTTTGTTACCTTTATTAGTGATTATTCCATACTTTTGTTTATCTTATGAAATCCAAGTCTGGCATCTCTTCTATCTTTCCCATTGTTTATAAACTTATTGAAACTCAGTTTGGTCATTCAATTAAAATCCTTCGATCTGATAATGGTGGAGAGTTTATTAACAGTCTGTTGAAGAGTTACCTCCAATTACATGGCATTTTACATCAAACATCATCTATCTATACTTTTCAACAAAATAGAGTTATTGAAAGAAAAAAAAGATATATTCTAGAGGTGACAAGGACCCTTCATCTAGAGCACAATGTTCCTAAATTCTTTTAGCTTGAAGATGTTCTCATAGCAATTCATCTTATTAATAGACTACCCTCAGTTGTTATATTGAGTAGATCTCCTTTTCAAGTGATTAGACCTGGAGATAAACCATTTCACATCATACCACATATTTTTGGGTGTCTATGGTTTGTTCACGTAAATGATCAATTTCGAGATAAGCTAGATCCACGGGTTATTAGGTGTGTATTTCTTTGTTACTAAGTGAAAAAGGGGATCCTAAAACACAAAAAAAGGTATGTTTCAATGGATGTTATACTTTTTGAAACTACTCCCTATTTTTAAAGTAAAGATGAGTCTCCTAATCTTACTACGGAAGAACAAGCATTGCCTATGTATATCTTAGACGATGAGGGAGTAGAAGTAGACAAGAATGGAGAAGAAGAAAAGTTGATGGAAGCGAAAGAACTGAAGATATACAAAAAGGGAGAGAGAAAGACAATAATGCCTAATCCTTTAGACTTCATGGACCAAGGGAGAGATCCTACCTTAGATTAGTAGGCTAAAACAATGGAAGAACATTATGCAAATGAGCTGGATATTCCTATCGCATTAAGGAAAGGTAAAAGGTTGTGCAGTAAGTATCCTATTACTCAATTTTTGTCATATAATCGGTTATTTTCAAACTATCACAACTTTATTTTAAATGTTGAATCTTATCAAATTCCTAAGAACTTCTCCGAAGCATCGAAATATGCACATTGGGTAGAAGCTAGGCTTTGGAAAAGAACCAGACATGGACTATTAGTGATTTACCAGCAAGAAGAAAGGCAATAAGTTGCAAGTGGGTGTATACCGTCAAGTTTAGATCAGATGGCACATTAGAAAGGTATAAGGTTATACTAGTGGCTCGCAGGTATATGGGATTGACTATGAAGAGACTTTCACACCAATGGCTAAACTCATATCCATACTAGTTCTAATTAGTATTGCTACTCAAAAAGGATGGACTATATGACAACTTATACGAAGAATGCATTCTTGTAGGGGGAGTTTAAGGAGGAAATATATATGGAACTACCACCTAGTTATCAAATTCCAACAAATAAAGTTTGTAGACTCAAAAAGGTGATTTATGGGCTGAAACAATCTCCTCAAACATGGTTTAAAAAATTCAGCAAAAGTGTTATTGACTTAGGCTACAAAAAGAATGATATGAAAGGTGATTACACCTTATTCATTAAAAGAAGAGAAAAACTAATGTTGTTACTTGTATATGTTGATGACATTATAGGAGATGATATGAAAGAAATACAAAGATTAAAGTTGGTTACTTGTTACTTGTAGATGTTGTAAGTCAATTTATGTTACTTATTACTTGTAGATGTTGTAAGTCAATTTATGCAAGCTCCTTCTAAGGATCATATGGATGCAATACTTCACATTCTCAAATATCTAAAAAGTACACTAGGACATGGTATACAAAGCAAATGATTGCACTAAAATTAAAATTTATAATGATGCAGATTGGGCAGGTTGTAGAGAGGATAGGAAATCCACTTCAGGACATGTGACTTTAGTGGGACGCAACATTATCTTTTTGAAAAGCAAGAAACAATCAGTTGTGGCAAGATTTACAATTGAAGCGAAATACAGGGCCATTGCTTATGACATTTGTAAGGGTAAATGGTTATGATCATTATTGATGGAAATTGGGTACATTGTTTCATTGTATTGTGATAGCAAGGCAACGATACAGATTGCCTCTAATATAGTGTATCATGAAAGAACCAAACATATAGAAATTGACTGACATTTTATTAGAGATTATGTGAATCCTCCAAATTCAAACTTGAACCAATGCGTTGATATGTTGACTAAAGCACTTAACATAAATGTATTCTTGAAATTATGTGACAAGTTGGGTATAACGTCAATATTTAACCCAACCTGGGGGAGAGTGTTAGAAGAGAGGAAGAAGGCTGCAACATTACACAAGGAAGACTCTCTCCACATGCAATAGTTTATAATCAATTTTGATAATGTTAGTTTATAGTTTCTACTTTATTTTCTTAAATAATTGTTTAGTTACTTATGTAGTTGTTTTTAAAGGTACCTTTAAATGAGACTCATTAATGATACTTATATAATTTAGATTAGTGTAATGTTGGTCTATTATAGATAGTGCACTGTAGCATTTTAGTAGGGTTAAAATCGCTATAGTGGGTAACCCTTAGCGGGCGACCCGCCCGGGCCGCTATAGCGCCAATAATAGCGCTATAGCACGGTCCGCTATAGCACTGTTAGTGAACATGTGTAATAACGTCAATTTGGGTTGGGTTAATCCAATTGGATCGATCCGATCCAAATGAAAGAAAATAACCACCGTGCAGCCTCTCTCATTATCTATCGCCTCTCTCTCTCCCTCTCCCACTTCTCGCCGCCGCAACCTGTAGGTCCTCCCTTTCTCTCTTCTCTCTCCTTGTCTCTCTCTTTCTCCGCCTCTGCCGCCTATCTCCGCCACCCATAAGCTTCGCGGTGAGTCTGCTTCTTCCTTTTTCCTACTCCATGCCATTACGTACACAACTCTTTCTCCGCCTCCGCCGTCGACCTCCCTTTCTCTCTTCTCTCTAGATGTGGTTATGCTTAAATCAGGCACATCTTTGAATCTACCTAACTGTGGTGCTGTTGAAATAACATCTGCGGCTTTTGATGTGGACAAGCACCCGACTTTAGGAAAGCTTCTTGAAGACGTGAAAGCTGGGGATAGTATTTCCAGCTTTGGTTCTGAGGTAGCTCAACTAAATGCACACGAACAAATCCCTTTTTATTCATGTTACAGTAATCCTGATCGCTTGCAGACAAATATAGTTAGGAGGTCTAAGGACATGTGAAATATCAGTCTGAGACAGGTTCCCATAAACTTTCCACTTGAACTTTTGAAGCTTAAATTTTTATCTGGTAAAGATAGATGGCACCTAGTTTCAATTGATTTCAATAGTTCTGCAAGTGATCATTGTGTATATGCCACTGCTGATGACATGTATTGACGTATGCAGCCTGAAAGCGTCCGGGAGATTATAGATGTGTTGGATGCAGTCGGGAATACAACAAAAGCTACAACCAAGGGTTTTGCTATTGGATCTGCAACATTTGCTTCTTTTCTTTTATTTAGTGCTTACATGGATGAAGTAGATACTTTTGCTCAAACACCTTTTAAAGAGGTATGATTTTTATGCTTCTTAAACTAGTGAGGTTAGTTCCTTGCATTTTGATGTTACTTCATGGATATCTGAGATTGCTCTACTTATTTTCCATGAAGGCAATTTATTGTAGCTCAGGTCTCCAATTAATGTTGAGTTTTCAAGGTGCTTTCTTTGCAAAAGTTGTGGGTGGCTCAGTTTTGGGCTGCCTGTGAGCACTAGATCCGACCAATCACAATGGGCATTTGATTACATGCTTGACTTTTAAAATGCTGGTCTATTCCTAATTCTGATCATATTCCAGGTTGATATTGCAATACTGGAAGTTTTTGTTGGAGGCTTGTTGGGTTCCATGCTGATTTTCCTGTTCAGTGCGTGGGCATGTTCTGCAGTTGGCCGAACTGCCCAAGAAGTTGTTAATGAAGTTAGGCGGTAGTTTATGGAAAGACCTAGCATAATGGTATGTTGTCTTTGGCATTTGCCTTTTCCTTTTGAGATCCTTGTGGGTAGATAACTGACAATTTGTTGATTTCTTGAAATTTAATCCTCAGGAATACAAACAAAAACCAGATTATGGGCGTTGCATTGCCATTGTTGCATCTGCATCCCTTAGAGAGATGATTAAACCTGGAGCGTTGGTAATTATATCACCAATTCTTGTTGGTGAGTCCTCTTTATTTAGTTAATGGTTTCTTATGCTCATGGCTTGATACATTCTAGCCCTTCCCTTAACCAGAACTTTTCCTCCACTAGGTGGTGCAAGCTAGATGGTGAACATGATTTTGGGAAATCCAATATATTAGTAATAAAAGTCACATCGAGTGTAAAAGATCTTGGAGAGAAAGGCAAGCCTAGTTCCAAGTATCTTTTTAATATTTGCTGTAAATAGTTCATCCATGTCTATCATATCTGTTGTTTTAAGTTTTGTGGATAACCTTTTGATGTTGGGTGAAGAAATCAGAGATAATATATCAAAACAAATCTTGGTACCTCATCTAGATACTTTGATACACAACTTACATGGATTTGTTGTCCGTTGCAAAGGGTCTGAAAGGTAGGTCTTGGATTTCCTCTTGGGGTTCTTTTCCTTTTTCATTTGCATTTGCAATATAGTGCTTCATTGTAAATTTGCTTGTATTCTGCTTCATTTGCATGTATTTGGTAACACATGCTAGAGAATATCTAAGAGCCAGTAGCATGGCACAAGAACTTATGTACCAAATGAGCTTAAAGAAGGGAAAATCCGTAAATGAGCATACACATTTAGATTCCTTAGAACTTATGAAAGAAGTGGTTGTGTTTCTTGATATTTCTTAGAAACCAGAGAACCCATTATATATATATAATTTTTTAATCATAAATAAAAGTGTACCGCTAAATCCGCTATATCCCTGCTAACGCTATATCAGGTTGACTGCTAACAACCCACTAACTGCTATTGATAACATAGATGTTGGTGTTTAAAAGGGGGAAACCCTACCAACAACTTTACATTGAATAGAAGTAAAGAAGAGAGAGAGAGGGTGTATGGCGGCTCCAAGGTTTGCCGACTGCAGCTCCATTCCATCTTCCATCTCCCAATCTCTTGTTTCTTGATTGTTTACATTATATTTGACACTTATTACACCAAAGGACGATACTAGCTGTTAGGAAATATGTTCTACTACCTAGTATGTTCTAAAGGACTTGGAATTTTCTAGTAAGTCAACTTATTGGACTAGGTATTTCTTTCATATTTAGCTGAATAAGCCCACCCTATATGGGAAACCCAATTATCACATGAGAGAACTTTTCTCCATGTGGGGCATGTAACTATCACTGAGTACGAAATAAACCATGTAATAGGGCGACTTCCATATAGGCTGCCAATTGATTGCTGTCAATGGTATCAGCATGGTGAGCGTAATGGTCAAAAGATGTTTGGAAATGGACCGGTTCAATGTTGACCTAGACCATTACTGTCCTTATTAAAAATGTCCAATGTTGGTATGCATTGTTTCTTCCTCAAAATCTCTGAGTTATACTCTTTACACTTTCTGCTTTCCAAAATATGGCCTTCAGTTCAATCTTAAACTCATACTTGCTTAGTTTAAATTTTCTTGTTTTATCTCAAGCTTATTATTATAAAAAAGATGTTTGAGTGTTCTTATTTGTAATTTTAGTTATTCGCTAGAATTAGTTTGAAGAAATAAAAAGAACTATATCTTTTATATGTGTGTACAATTGTATCCTCATCACATGACTTTTAGAGTTATGTGTCTGGTAAACCCAAGCTTGTGCCATGTGACATGGGAAATAAATTTTCAATGCAAGTTGAGTTGGCTGCACTACATTTACCAAGGTTGGTGCCGCTTGAGAAAATTCCTATCCTCATAGGAAAGTGCAATTACTGTTAATGTAATAGGTGGCACATGTCATTAGGGCCCGTGCACTTTATGGGAATGGCGCGGGCCACTAGGGCCCGCAAGGCCATAGCCGTTGGAGCCCAACGACATGCTGGCCAAGGCTGGCCGGCCATCACACTTGCTCCTTGTGCTCTTCTTTGCTCTCCTTTGTGGCCTCACATATACATATATAAACTCTATAAATACCTCACTAATTCATGAATAAAGTATGTTGTCTTTGCACAACTTTTGTTTGGCGTTTGACTTGCTTCCGCATTCTTGTTGAGATATTTGTGTTTGACATCCATACTAGAATGATTTGAGTTCTTGGTGCTTTGACAAATTGGTTCGTGGACGCTTCAACTCTTGATTATCGACAATAATTAACATTGTATTAGAGCCTCAGATTGAAGAAATTGAGTACATTGGGAAGCGTTCCAACTTTGGAAAATCTACGATTCTTTTTTTTGACATTATGAAGTTCAAGATAACTTTAGAAAATATGTTTGTTTTGAAAATTGAAGGAAAATAATGAAGTTCTCAATTGATTACGTTGTCTTCATTGGAATTTTGGAATTTCTTAAAAATTTTGTTCTCTTGAATCTTGCTAGTATAACATTGTGTTTGGATGTGTTCACTTATAAATTCTCCCACACATTTCTTGACTTTGGATAATGTTGGATGTGTTTGTTATGAAAATATAACTTTTATTAGTAATATATGATTGTGGTTTTTGGTATATATGCTTGTTGTGTTTTTTGAACTTGATCTTGTGACTTTAATGAACGATTCTAAAATAAGCTTTTAGCCATGTTTGATATGTTCAGAACATTTGAAAACTTAGTTGTTTTTGTTATTACTTAAAAAGACACGAGTTACGCTAGTGTGTTTGACATTTTTGTTTTTTGTGTAGTATCATTGTTTTTAATTATTGATCCATGTCTTTTCCTTAATGAGTTTGTTGGTTTTTGAAGAAGACGATAGATTAGCTCATTCGCGTTGCATTGTTTCACTTCTTAAATTCCATCTTCTCGTTGCATTGGTTTTTGTAGAAATTTGCTTTATTTTGATGGTTTGGATAGTTGCATTTGTATTCTTTACTAAGAAACCTTACATGACATCTAAAGTGCTAATTGTTCTTTGTTGGTTTCCACTGTCGGTGTGGTCAATTTCTGTGGTTTTGGTATTTTTCTTTTATAATTTTGCCATGACTTTTTATTTCAAAATTGTAAAACTTTTATGTGTTTAGATTCAGTGATTAGGTTCGTCAAGATGGTTTTCCGTTGGCTAAATTTTTGCTTTGTTAAATCTTTGTCGATGCTCAAATTTAAGGTTTTTTGGTTGCACCCATCGGCCCATTTTGTGTTGTTTTTCATGATTCTAAGGTGGGAATTAAAGGTCTTCATGATCTATCTTGGCTCAATTTCTCGTTTTCTGGGTCTTTATTTTGGAGATGATTTACGGTTCTCTAACAATCTATTTTGCGATTATAAATGTGCAATGCATCTATATGGGTGTTGGTTTTCCTTCTGTAGTTTCGTTTGGGTTTTGGGACTTCAGTGACTTGATAGGGGTTGTAATAACTTTGCCTTTTTGTCCTTGAAAATTGGTTTAATAAAGATTGGGTACTTAGCTAATAGTTGCTTTTTTATATGTGGATTTTGTTTGGCTTGTTTACTTATCAAGATATTGACTACCATTCTGGGTTTGCCATGTGAATTCTGCGAGTCTTGTACTTTTTGTGATGTTGGCTGCTTTAAGAATTCGTTGGGTTCGATTTGTTTTGGGAGTAAAATTGATCCCAATGATGATGTTATTCTGGTATTTTAGGAACCAAGCCTCTTTTTTCGGTCGTATGTGGTGATGGTAGGGATATGCAATATCCCAATAATATCAATTTGTCTTTTTGTCATCTCGTTTGTGAGAACCACTTTTTTTTATCCTTGATTTGGCAATATTAAGCTCTACATGTTTTAGATGGACTTATTGGCGAGAAACATGGGTTCAGTTTGATTATTGGAACATTTTAATGGTTTACTGCTTTCCCTTCTCATGAAAACATGAATTTTCTCTATTGCACTTAGTATTATTGCATGTTTGTATAGTATTTGTATTTTTGAGTTAAATGAACAGATTTGTTGGCTATTCGTTCCGATTCCGCTGTGCATGAAATTCATACTTGAACCCATCCATGTGTGTTTCTTCCAACTTGGTTATATGCAATATTGATTGTATCAAATTGTTTGTTGGCAGGTTTAGAAGAAAAATATGTTGTGACATTTGAACGATTTCAAACTACTATTGATAAGTTTGAAAATGTATTTCTTGGAAAACAATAAAGGGTATCTTCTTGTATAATTGAGATCCATGTTGTTGGCCTTTTGTTGGAAATTAATTGATATTTTAAGATGCACTTATTATTATTTGAAAATTTGTTACGATTTCAAACTTGAGTATTGATAAGTTCGAAAATGTATTGGTTGGAAAATAATAAGGGGTATTTTCTTGTATAATTGAGATTTATGTTGTTGGCCTTTTGTTGAATACCTTTGTGATTAAGGTGCTTCATGTTAGTGGCCATTTGTTGGAAATTAATTGACATTTTAAGATGCACTTATTATTATTTTAAGATTTGTGATCTTGATAACTTTAAGGTTATTTTTTCATGAGATTATGATCTCCGTTTGTTGGCCTTTTGCTCGAAATCTTTGTGATTAAGATTGTTCCATGTTGTTGGCCTTTTGGTTAGAGAGTAATCGATATTGAAAAAGACTTATAGTTATCTTGATTAACTTGTATTTGATAAAATTGTTTTAACAAACCTTGTGAGACCTTTTGAGGTGGCCGTTTGTTGGAAATTAATTGATATTTTAAGATGCACTTATTGTTAGTTGAAGATTTGTGATCTTGATAATCTTAAGGTTATTTTTTCATGAGATTATGATCTTTGTTTGTTGGCCTTTTGTTGGAAATCTTTGTGATTAAGATGTTCCATGTTGTTGGCCTTTTGGTTGGAGAGTAATCAATAT
This sequence comes from Brasenia schreberi, assembly GCA_036023115.1. Lineage (NCBI taxonomy): Eukaryota > Viridiplantae > Streptophyta > Magnoliopsida > Nymphaeales > Cabombaceae > Brasenia > Brasenia schreberi. The sequence continues at coordinate 3,675,653 of JAYKKT010000054.1, read as the reverse complement.
TGAAAAAGACTTATAGTTATCATGATTAACTTGTATTTATGGTTTTAACAAACCTTGTGAGACCTTTTGAAAAGCATAAAGTTGATTCCTTTGACTTGTTTTAATCATTCAAATGGATTATCTTACTTTTGGAACCATAGAATCACTTTTGAGTTTAAAGGATATTTAAGGGCCTTGAGAATTATATGTTTGACTTGAAGGTTTTGAGCTAAAAACTTGTTTGGGTTCGAGTTTATCTTCAAAACTCAGGTTTGAGCTTAGCCTTAAAGCTTGTTTGACTTGGCGGGTTTTGAGCTTCACCTTAAAAAGCTTGTTTGATTTGAAGGTTTTGAGCTTTGTCTTAAAAAGCTTGTTTGGGTTCGAGTTTATCCTCAAAACTTGGGTTTAAGCTTAGCCTTAAAGCTTGTTTGACTTGACGAGTTTTGAGCTAAACCTTAAAAAGCTTGTTTGATTTAAAGGTTTTGAGCTTTGCCTTAAAAAGCTTGTTTGGGTTCGAGTTTGTCCTTAAAACTTGGGTTTTGAGCATAACCTTAAAATCTTTATTTGATATACCAAGGTCCTCTTACAATATCACAAGTTTGTAGTGATTTATGAATCTAGTTATTATAATAGACAATCCTATTTGAATGATATCAATGTTTTCTCTTAAATGAGTTTCTTGAATTATATTAAATCAATTTCATAATTTTTGACTTATCTTTTGGGTTATAAATCGTCTTCTTGGTTTTTAGAAATTGAGCAAATGCACGTATTGATACTTCATTGATTTTCATGTAGGATGAAAAAAGAATTGATACATTGGTTGTGGAAAGATGATCTGAAGTTATTTCAAAGGAAGTTGTGGCAATATGGATACTATTTTTATAGAAATTCTTGTTACAAGCAAACAAAAGAATTAAGTTGTATTTGATTATGTTGGACAAACTTTTTGTATATACACCGTCAGCTTGAGGGGGGGTGTTAATGTAATAGGTAGCACAGGCCATTAGGGCTCGTGCACTCTGTGGGAATGGCGCGGGCCACTAGGGCTCGCAAGGCCATAGCCGTTGGAGCCCAACGACATGCCAGCCAAGGCTGGCTGGCCAGCACACTTGCTCCTTGTGCTCTTCTTTGCTCTCCTTTGTGGCCTCACATGTGTAAATATTCGTGAAATAACGAAGGTTGATGTTGCACGAATCAAGATCACCAAGTCGCCAAGAGTCAAATGACATTCAATCCCGAATGCCGATCTTCAAGAATAACAAACAAGAGCGGAAGCACATACAAAACAAGTCAAAAAGCAATGCTAGACTGCATACTTTATTTATAGTGTGATAGGGTATTTATAGAGGTTATATAGAACAAAAGAAGGCACTAGGGACTAGTGTTGGCCAGCCAGCCTTGGCCAGCACTAGTCGTTGGGGCTTCCAACAGCTATGGCCAGGACCCTAGTGTCCCTGGGCCATATCCAAGTGATGCACGGGTCCTGATGGCCCGTGCCACCCTATTACATTAACACCTCCCCTCAAACTTACGGGGATATAACGGAAGTTTGTCCAACATAAATAAAATACAACTCAATTTTCAACGAACTAGTTACAAAAATTTCTACAAAATTAGTATCCAAGTTGCCACAGCTTCCTTTGAAACAACTCCAAATCATCGTTTCATAATCAATGTGTCAACTTATTTGTCATTCTGCATGAAAATCAACGAAGTATCAATACATACATTTGCTCAATCTTAATGAAATCACAAAGACAATATACAATATCTAATCCAAAGAGTAAACCAAAAATATGAGTTGATGTTCTCAAGAAACTCATTTGAAAGAAAACATTGATATCATTCAATACTCCGTGGCTACTAAAATAAATCGATGCCCATTCGAGGCCTTTGGAAATATGGGGCCTACGATGTCAAACGCCCACATGGTAAATGGCCCGGGGCTGACCACAGAATGCAATGCAGATGATGGGATATGAATGGCGTGCCCATGCACTTGACATGGATGACACTTCCTACATGATCGTGGCAATCCTTTTTCAGGGTGGACCAAAAATAGCCCCCTCTAAGTATTTTCATTGCCATCATATTGACATTAACATGACCTCCACATTCTCCATCGTGGAACTCGTGCATCATTGTCCTAGCCTCCTCTAGGTCGATACACCTAAGCAGAATGCCGGTAAAACTCTTTTTTTATAAAACCCCACCCAGAATGGTGTATCGGGTCGAAATCTTATGAATGAATGCCTTATCTTTGGATGTGGCATTCTCGGCGAATCCCCCATTTTCCAAAAACTTTTGATGTCATAAAATCAGGGTTTTTCAATAGACTCTGGGTCATTTTGGCAAATATCCAAGTCGTGTGTGGATGGGTGGGGCGCATGCCATATTTCCAAAGATCTGGTCCCTGAAATGGGATCGACCTTCAGGGTTGAACCCAAGGAGGAGAGGGCATCGGCAATGCTATTATCCTCTCTTCCTACATGTGTGAGTTTACATGATTGGAATGACTCAACCAATCGAGTGGCCAACTCGTGATATGGAAGTAGTTTTTCGTTACGTACTTGCCAAATTCTAAAAACCTAGTTTATAACAAGGAGCGAATCTCCAAAGACCTCGATGCATGATGCCCCTAGAGTTTTCAAAATCCTTAAGCCTTGTATGAGTGCTTCATACTCAGCTATGTTGTTGGAACATTCGAAATCTAGGCGGATTGCTATGGGAATCTCGCCCTTTTCAGGGGAGATGAGGATGACCCCAGCACCAGCCCCTCGTTGGTTTCGTGCCCCATCGAAGTGCATCTTCCATACTTGGTTTCCGAAAGAATTTGCCAAAATGTGGTTTTGAAACTGGTTTTGTAATATGCCTTCATCAGGCATTTCAACAAGAGTGGGATATGCGTCCTCTAAGGGGAACTCAGCCACGTAATCTGCTAAGGCTTGCCCTTTAATGGAGATCTGGTGATGGTATTTCAGATCATATTTCATTAGAAGGAGTTGCCATTTTCCCAATCTACCCGTGAGAATGGGTTTTTCGAACAAGTGCTTGATTGGATCAAACTTGGACAGTATCCAGATCTCATGATCTAGGGAATAGTGTCTGAATTTCTAGTAGGCCCAGACTAGGGCCAAGCACGTCTTCTCCATGGCTTGATAATTTCGTTCATAAGCCTGCCTATAATAACTAGATTCATAAATACCTTGGTATATCACATAAGCATTTTAAGGTTATGCTAAAAACCCAAGTTTTAAGGACAAACTTGAACCCAAACAAGCTTTTTAAGACAAAACTCAAAACTTTCAAATCAAACAAGCTTTTTAAGGTTAAGCTCAAAACCCGCTAAGTGAAAAAAGCTTTTTAAGGTTAAGCTCAAAACCCGCCAAGTCAAACAAACTTTTTAAGGTTAAGCTCAAAACCCACAAAGTCAAACAAGCTTTTTAAGGTTAAGCTCAAAACCCACCAAGTGAAACAAACTTTTTAAGGTTAAGCTCAAAACCCGCCAAGTCAAACAAGCTTTAAGGCTAAGCTCAAACCCAAGTTTTGAGGAAAAACTCGAACCCAAAGAAGCTTTTTAAGGCAAAGCTCAAAACCTTAAAATCAAACATACAATTCCCAAGGCTCTTAAATATCCTTTAAACTCAAAAGTGATTCTATGGTTCTAAAAGTAAGATAATCCATTTGAATGATCAAGACAAGTCAAAGGAATCAACTTCATGCTTTTCAAACGGTTTCACAAGGTTTGTTAAAACCATAACATCAAGATAACTATAAGTCTTTTTCAATATTGATTACTGTCCAACCAAAAGGCCAACAACATGGAACATCTTAATCACAAAGATTTCCAATAAAAGGCCAACAAACGGAGATCATAATCTCATAAGAAAAGCAACCTTAAAGTTATCAAGATCACAAATTTTCAAATAATGATTTGTTAAGGCACTTTTATCACATACAAGTTAATGAAGACAACTATAAGTCTTTTTCGATATTGATTACTCTCCAACCAAAAGGCCAACAACATGGAACATCTTAATCACAAAGATTTTCGACAAAAGTCAAACAAACGGAGATCATAATCTTATGAAAAAGCAACCTTAAAGTCATTAAGATCACAAATCTTCAAATAAGTGCATCTTCAGTTTTCAATTAATTTCCAACCAGAGGCCAAAAATATGGATCTTAGTCGTACAAGTACATTAAACTCATTATCAAGAAACATTTTTCTAAGTGTCTCAAACAACAATAAGTATATCTTCAAGCATTAATTGATTTCCAACAAAAGGCCACCAACATGAAGCACCTTAATCACAAAGGTCTTTAACAAAAGGCCAACAACATGGAACTCATTTACACAAGAAGATATCCCTTATCGTTTTTCAACAAATACATTTTCGAACTTATAAATAGCGAAGTTTGAAATCGTATCAAATTTTCAAATAACAATAAATGCATCTTAAAATATCAATTAATTTCTAACAAAAGGCTACCAATATGAACCTAAATCACAAAGGTCTTCAACAAAAGGCCAACAACATGGATCTCAATTATACAAGAAGATACCCCTTATTGTTTTCCAATAAATATATTTTCGAACTTATCAATAAACAAGTTTGAAATCATTCAATTGTCACAACACATTTTTCTTTTAAACATGCTATCAAACAATTTGATTTAACTCCGTAAGTACATAATCAAGATTACATATAACCAAGTTGGAAGGAACACACCTGGATGGGCTCAAGTTTGAATACCATGCACAGCGGAATCGGGTCGAATAGCCAAATCTGTTCATTTAACTCAACAATGCAAATACTATACAAACATGCAATAATATTAAGTGCAACAGAAAAGATTCATGTTTTTCATGAGAAGGGAACGTAGTAAACCACTAAAATGTTCCAATAATCAAACTAAACCCATATTTCTCATCAATAAGTCCATCTAAAACACGTAGAGCTTAATATTTTCAAATCAACGATAAGAAAAGTGGTTCTAAAAAAAACAAATTGATATTATTGGAATATTGCATATCCCAACCACAAGACAAATCGAACCCAAGGAATTCTAAAAGCAACGACCATAACAAAGAGTGCATGCACTAGCCGAATTCACATGGCAAACAAAGAATGACGGTTGATATCATGATAAGTAAACAAGCCAAACAAGACCACATATAGAGAATCAACGATTAGTTAAGTACTCAATCTTTATTAAGCCAATTTTCAAGGACAAAAGGGCAAAGCTATTTAACCCTTATCAAGTCACTCAAATGCCAAAACCCAAACAAAACTTCATAAGAGAAACCAAGGAGAGATACCAAAAACACACCAACAAACAAACAGTCGCAACCAACAAAGGACAATTAGCACTAAAAAACACTGTGATTTCTTCAAAAATCCAAGTAATTATTTAATGACCATTTCAAAAACATGCTTCAAGAAATCTTAAGTTATCATATTTGCACCGAAACAACATAGGATTTTTCAAAGAAAGGGGAGATAAACTAATAAACCATCCTTAATCCAAAAATATATCGCATAATGTTCTTATAACAACCATGAACTAAGAACCCAAGTGACAACCACTATTAAGATTCATAGCAAAAGAATGCAAATTTCTACATAAAACGAAGATATGGGTAACAAGACTATGGATAAACAAAATGAGAAGATTGAGATTTGAGAAATGAAGCAATGCAACGCGAATGAACTAATCTATCGTCTTCTTCAAACTTATTAAGGGCAAGATATGGATCAATAACAAAGGACAATGATAAAATACTATATATATATATATATTTTGAAAAACGAGAATGTCAAAAGTATTATTTCTACCTCATTGTCTTTGATAAACAACAACTAAGTTTTCAAATATTTCGAACATATCAAACATAGCCACAAGCCACACATTGTTATTCCAAAATTTCCATGAAAACAACGTAATCGATTGAGAACTTCATTATTTTCCTTTGATTTTCAAGATAAACATATTTTCTAAAATTACCTTGAACTTTGAAATGTAAAAAACCAAGAACCGTAGAATTTTCAAAGTTGGCACGCTTCCCAATGTGCTCAATATCTTTAATCTGAAGCTTTGATACCATGTAAATATTCGTCAATGAACGAAGGTTGATGTTGCACGAATCAAGATCACCAAGTCGTCAAGAGTCAAATGGCATTCAATCCCGAATGCCGATCTTCAAGAATAACAAACAAGAGCGGAAGCACATACAAAACAAGTCAAAAAGCAGTGCTAGACTGCATACTTTATTCATAGTGTGATAGGGTATTTATAGAGGTTACATATGTACATGAGAAGCCATGAAAGAAGAACAAAAGAAGGCACTAGAGACTAGTGTTGGCCGGCCAGCCTTGGCCAACACTAGCCGTTGGGGCTTCCAACGGCTATGGCCAGGACCCTAGTGGCCCTGGGCCATATCCAAGTGGTGCACGGGCCCTGATGGCCCATGCCACCCTATTACATTAACAACATGTACATATGTAAACTCTATAAATACCTCACTAATTCATGAATAAAGTATGTTGTCTTTGTACAGCTTTTGTTTGACGTTTGACTTGCTTTCGCATTCTTGTTGAGATATTTGTGTTTGACATCCATACTCGGATGATTTGAGTTCTTGGCGCTTTGACAAATTGGTTCGTGGATGCTTCAACTCTTGATTATCGACAACAATTAACAATTACATCCTTGAAGATTTATTCGATCAATAGGATAAGTGCACATAGATGATCATTTTTTCCATTAAAAAGTTAAAAGTCTCTTGCAGGAGGATCAGTCTTCCAAACAACATAATATCATCAAAGAATAATTTTATCACGTCAAAGGATGCCAAACGCACAAAATGATTTCTTTACTTCCAAGAAGATTCATTGGGTAAGTTGCTTCAAGTGTGGCCATAGTATGGAAGCAAACCACCTTACGCATTTTTAATTAAGTAAAACACAAAATCTCAATAAGATGAGAGCCATCTTAACATGCATCTTAAATACCCAAGAAACTTTTTGACATGGATCCTATGAAGTCTACAGCAGATAATATATTCTAATATAAAGAAAAAATCCCATTAGATACACAAGAAACAAGATCTCAAAGCAAGCAGGTTCTGCACCTCCGAGCCATCCTCAATTGGCACCGATGTTCTGCACTGCTGCCTGTAGCATAACAACCAAGAAGAAATTCCCAAACTTCTGCCCTAATAGATGGATCAACTCCCTAAAAGAAAAAAGAGTATGTCAAGGAATGCATAGTCAATAACTATGAGCAATTTTAATATCTGTGTGTGAGTTTGCATGAATAACAGTTAAAGCAAATGAACTATCTATTGTTCTTAGGTATGAAGTTTATAACATATTTAGAAAAGAATGTTGCAGGAAGGGTATTTCACAAGCAAGTTTATTAAGGATCACTAACAGGGACATTGTCATTTTAACCCCACTATGCTGTGGACCTAACTAAGGTGTCACATAACTCATATTTGTTTTGATTTCCCTTTCCTATTTAGATCTCACAGAAACCACGTTCAGAGAAGTTGGAAGAAACCAGTTGTAGACTCCAAGTCTAGGACCCTCAACCCCACTAGGCGCCTATATTGGATGTTAGCAGCTTGTGCAAGGGATAGTGCTCATGGAATTTGAACCATTGGGTACCCATAAAGCAGCAAAAGGGCCTTACAGCTATGCTAAATGCCTAAATCCCCTTGCAGTACACTTGTTTCATTTTCATTTGATAAATAAAAAGTGGATTGACAATAAAAGAACTATGCTTACCCCAAGAACAATCAATTTGAGGATGTTCTTAAACCCAATTATCCTTCCATCACTATCAAAAGTAGCATGCCACCTTTCTTGTCTGAGCATCTTTCGTTTCTAAAAAATGAAGGACGATTGGATGCTTAGAAAACAACCGGAGACAATAAAAGACATATTTCAACGTTATGATCTTGCATAGAAAACATGGTTATTTTGTATGTGCTCATTTAAAATTAGGAAATATGACAGACATGGTAATCTTATAATCCACTTCAAATGAGAAAATGATCTTCATAGAAAACTTAGTTATTTTGTATGTGCACATTTAAAATTAGGAAATATGACAGACATGGTAATCTTATAATCCGTAAGAACATATTCATTAGAGAAAAAAGTAGCACGGAAGCAAAGAAAGCTGCCTTACCTTGCTTTGAGATAAGTTGCAGATTTGAAGGATGACCATCATCTACATACTTGAGTGTTGAGTCTATATTTTGTGTTTATGAATCTTGTTTTAAGACAATATAGCATCTTAAGGGACCCAGGTCGTGAAATAAGGAATGATTTTCTTTCTTCTTGAATTGATACATTATGTTTGAAAAAAGAAGAGATTGCAGGTTGGCTCAGTTGCAAGGATGCAACTGAAATTAAAAGGTAAATATTACAAAGTAATGAAAATACCAGCAATATCCTGCTTGTGTGGTGCCGAGCACCAATGAGGATGTGATGGATGTATGGTTACACAAGGAAAGACAGAATTTGATGTGACCAAGGCCTGCACGAGCCCAAATTGTGGCTGAATCATCTACGAAATCAAACACGGAACAAATCAGGTGGTTGCACAAGTTTTGGCTAAGCTACATGTATCTTGTCAGATAAGATATGATACTGATATGATTTGACGATGAGGATATCAATGCTATGTGCAAAGACAATGGCAAAGACATGGTGATTTACATGTTCATTGAGGCTGAGTGAGGTGCAGTGCAAGCTGCATGAAGGAGAGATGCATAGTGTCTCTTGGCAAGATGAGAGAAAAGGTGGAACAGCACATGTAAGAAGGCAGTAGCACACTCCTCATATCGTGAGCGGGCTCAACTGGTATAGTGTTGAAGTTAGCCACAAAAAAACTGATGCTTTTCAGGGTGTCAAACAGGAGATGTGATCAGTTGATGGCTAGTGCCAGGTCATTGATGTGGGAGCACAGGAAATCTGATTGATGGCTGAAGCAATGTTGATGGGATGGAGACATATGAGAGCAACATAGAGGCTGCCTCACGGTGGCATTTGTCTTAGGTCCGTTGCAAGTGGTTGATAAAAAGGTGAATTTGTTTCTCGTAGAACATGCATGACGCAGAGGCAGAGTACTGGAATCCTCATGTTGGAACATGCTGACCATCAAGACACGCAATGCACCCCACATGCATGACAGCTCTAAAAGACACGAGCAATTCAGCAGGTGACAAATGTGATTCTCCTGACCACCGGGGGTGACACGTTTCTCACTTTCCAACAACTCTTAACTGAATCAGTGTATGCCTCACCTTTTCGGTTGAACCCAAATCGTATTAAATGCCTCAAAATGTTCTGAATGTTTGACCAACCAAACTGCTGTGAGGCAGTTGTTTGCAAGCAACATGAAATCATTGAGAACAAGAGAAAAGGAGATTGGTAGATCCTGGGAATGAGAAGGGGAAAACTAGGAGGAGAAGAAAACCTACCGGAATAAGAACTCCATTATTAATCTAATTGCTGCAATATCCTCAATACACAAAGAAACCCAACATCCTAAGACGGTTCACATTTCGGGGATTATTTACATGTCATTAAAATAAACTCTGTCTAACTATAGTGCATACAAATCATACTCATATTAAAGCATGAAATGACAGCAAACTAATAACATAATCAAATAAAATATCTAATAATACCTAACGACTGAGATGCCCCTAGTGGATCTTAAGGGATCATGCCCCTAACTTGGATCCTGTATAGATCAAGTATAAGCTCTATGTCTCGTGCACTTTTAGAAGATAAAAATGAGGATAATGTACCCAATTTGGGAGGAGTGCATCAGTATATAATGAGCTTATTAGAGAAACCGTTGGTGTAGCACCAATATAAGATAAAATAAGAGACACACTTAAGGTGGATTAGAAATTTTGAAAGAGAACCAGATGGAGCTCCTATGAGAGGATGTGAGAGTCATATCCTAACAAGAAGAAAAGGAAGGCATCCTGAAAATTTTAGAAAATGATCAATCGTGAACTTTCTTTTTAAGAGTTAACTGCTAATATGTCCCAAAATAGCCTGCACTTGTGATGCGACTAGGGCGTAGCAAACTCCACTTACTATGCAATAAGGCTTGGTTCTGGTTTGGTTGGTTGAGGGACAAAGATAAAGAAAAGAAAAGAAAAGATGCTTTCCTCCACTTATGGCTACATTCTACAAAATGAATTGGCCTAAAACAAGCCACTCCACTTAAAAATGATGCCCTCATGCTCCTGCCCTTTCTTCTATTACTTTATTCAATTTTTCCTTAGGTGTGCTACAATGTAAGAACTTCCATGAGCACCTTAACCGATTTGGTAACATACATCAATGATCTAATATCAACTTTATGATCTCAACTTATGAATCAGTGATATACCTTTGAATGTGTAAGATTGCTCTACTGTTATTTTATTGAAAAACAGACAGCATACTAGCCTATACTTTCAATGGTAACATTTATATGTACCATTTCTACAGGGTACCTAGTTAAACACTAAAATACTGTAGTCCTAAATTAGATCTCATTCTTCTATCTAAGCCCTTCACTTTATACTAGGTGAAGATTCTGATTCTTATAAATCATCAGAAAAATTCCCCAGTATGCGTTTTATCACTATCTTCCCCCAGTTCGCATCAATGAAAACCTACAAATCTACTGCCCATAAAAAAAGGCTCTTAAAGCTTTAATTAGAAATAACTAAAGGTAGAATCCTTGCAAGTTGGAGCGTATGTAGTTTAGGGATTCACAACTATGACTTCAAACCTTCTTCAAAAACTATGACGAAACCAGTCCAAAACACTTTGGACGAAAAAATGAAATACCAAACAAGGAAGCAAACAATCACAAGGAGAGACAATATAAAGAAACCAGGAGATGGAAGAACATAAGGAATAGTACAGGTATCACAAATTTGAAATTTGAAGCGACATGCTGAATTCGAGCAAAAAAACAAAATACAACAACAACTAAGCCTTTTCCCATACTAGACGGGGTCGGCTACATGGATTCTTTGTTTCCACAGATCCCTATCGTGTGCCATGTTAGCAGTTAACTCCCAATAAGCTAGATCATTCTTTATTGTTTCTTTCCAACACTTTTGTGGTCGTCCTCTACCTCTTTTAATACTTTCCAAATTTAGTTTTTCTACCCTTCTTACAGGTTCTTCTTCTGATCTTCGTTCTATATGTCCAAACCATCTTAAACGATGTTCTCTCATTTTATCCTCTATTGGTGTCACTCCTAATTTGTTTCTAATAACCTCATTATGTATACAGTCTTTTCTTGTATGACCACTCATCCATCTCAACATCTTCATTTCTGTCACAGACATCTTTTGTACATGTTGATGATTAATTGCCCAACACTCAGAACCATAAAACATGGCAGGCCTAATTGCTGCTCTATAATATTTACCTTTTAATTTTAATGGTATCTTCTTATCACAAAGAATACCTGATGCTCCTCTCCATTTTAACCAACCAGCATTAATTCTATGTGTAACATCTCCATCAATTCTTCCATCACTTTGAAAAATTGACCCTAGGTATTTAAAACTTTCCTTTTGGGGAACGCAATGTGTGCCAATTTTAATTTCTATGTCCTCTGAAGTAACCAAATGATCAAACTTACATTCCATATATTCTGTCTTTGTTCTACTAAGTCGGAGGCCTTTGCTTTCTAATGTTTCTCTCCATAGTTCCAATTTTCTATTAACTTTTTCCTTCGACTCCTCCACTAATACAATGTCATCTGCAAATAACATACACCAAGGTACTTCATCTTGAATATGTTTTGTTAACTCATCCATCACCATTATAAATAAGTATGGACTTAAAGTTGATCCTTGATGTAACCCAATATTAACTTCAAAGAAGTCCGTCGTTCCTTCATGAGTCCTCACACATGTTATTGCACCATCATACATGTCTCTTATAATGTTAATATATGTCAATGGGATACCTCTTTTTTCTAAAGTTCTACAAAGAACCTCTCTCGGTACCCTATCATAAGCTTTTTCTAGATCAATAAATATCATGTGAAGGTCTTTCTTTTTTGCTCTAAAATGTTCCATAAGACGTCTCAAAAGGTGAATTGCTTCAATAGTAGATCTGCCTGGCATGAATCCAAATTGGTTCTCTGTTGTACTTGATACTTGTCTTAACCTACGTTCGATAATTCTTTCCCATAATTTCATAGTATGACTCATTAACTTGATACCTCGATAATTCGCACAATTTTGAATGTCTCCCTTGTTCTTATATACGGGTATAAGTGTACTTGCTCTCCATTCCTCGGGCATCTTTTGGTTTTTCCATATTTCATTAAATAGTCTTGTGAGCCAAGTGATTCCTATTTCTCCTAGTATTTTCCAAACTTCTATAGGAATATTATCTGGTCCTACCGATTTACCACTCTTCATATGTTTAAGAGCCTCTTTGACTTCATTCTTTTGAATACGTCGGTAGAAATTGTGGTTTATATACTTTTTTGACTTGGCTAAATCTCCTAAACTAATACTAACATCTTTATTTTCATTAAAAAGATTATAAAAATAGTTTTTCCATCTATTTCTTATATCATCATTTGCCACTAGAATTTTTTCATCCTCGTCTTTTATGCATCTAACATAATTAAGATCTTTAGTTTTCTTATCTCTAGCCCTAGCTATCCTAAAAATATCTCTTTCACCCTCTTTTGAGTTGAGTTTTTTATATAAGTCCTCCCAAATCTTAGTTTTTGCTTCACTAACGGCCTTTTTTGCTTCTTTCTTTGCTTTCTTATAAGCTTCTAAAGTTTCACTAGTTTTCTTAGCATAATTTAATTTGTAACATGCCCTCTTTGCCTTATTTTATTTTGTACTACTTCACTCCACCACCAAGCTTCTTTTTGTGCCGGTACACCTCCCTTAGATACCCCTAACACATCTTTCGCCACTTTCCTAATATGTATAGCCATATTATTCCACATATTACAGGGTGTGCCAACATAATTCCAAACATCTCCTTGAAGGACTTTCTGTTTAAATATATCTTCTTTCTCGCTTTTGAGGTTCCAACTTTTAGTCCGAATAGCTCGATGCACTCTTTTCTTCTTTGTCCACTTTTTTATTTGTAAATCCATAACTAAAAGTTGATGTTGGGTGGTTAAGCTTTCTCCTGGAATTACCTTACAATCTTTACAACACGCTCTATCTTTTTTTCGACAAATAAAGTAATCAATTTGTGTTTGTGATAAGCCACTCTTATAAGTAATTAAATGTTCATCTCGTTTTTTGAAGATTGTATTGACTACAAAGAGATCAAATGACATAGCAAAATTTAAAATCTCCCTACCTTCCTCATTTATATCCCCAAAACCAAAGTTTCCATGAATCCCTTGATATCCTAATGCCTCTTTACCGACATGTCCATTTAAATCTCCTCCTAAACAAATCATCTCCCTTTGTGGAATCTTTTGAAACACCTTATCTAACTCTTCCCAAAAAACTGTCTTTATACTATCTTCTAGTCCTACTTGGGGTGCGTAAGCACAAACTATATTCAAAACCTCTGCTCCTAACACTAATTTCAACGTCATGATTCGGTCACCATATCGTTGTATGTCTACTACACTCTCCTTTAAATCTTTATTTATGATAATACCAACTCCGTTTCGAGCCTTTTCTTTACCTGAGTACCATAATTTAAAACCTGTATCCTCTATCTCCTTTGCTTTTTCTCCAACCCATTTTGTCTCTTGTAAACATAGAATATGAATCTTTCTCCGAATCATAGTATCTACCATCTCCATTAGCTTACCCGATAATGTTCCGATATTCCAAGAACCAATACGAATCTTATTATCTAGGACTAGCTTCCTTACCCCCCGCATCCGTCCATAATCAAAATGCGGAGACCCTCTCTGAAAAATTTTCACTACATTCGGGCGGCAATGTAGCAGGACTAACTTCTTTACCCACACCCGTCCATGATGTGGGAACCCTCTCTGCAATTGATTTACTACATTCGGGCGAAAATGTAGTGGCCCTTGCTTACTTCTTACTGCATTCGGGCTCTGCAGCACGTCTATAGGCGGGGACGCCCCAAAGCAATGCTCATAATTTTTGTAATCCATGTTGTAAAATCCGACGAAGTTTTACGCTGGCTGTCGGAAGCCTAACACAACCCTCTTCCTTTATCCGGGCTTGGGACCGGCAATGCAAGGATGATCCCTTACATGGGTGGAGTTGAGCAAAAACAAAATAGTGCCAACAAATTCTCCTAGTTTCTTCTCTTCTGCTGAATACATTCTTCACACAAACAAGAAAAGCAATTAATGGGAGGAAGAAGAGGCACCTTTATAGGTGAATACTGAAGGCACGACTTTCGAATATCCCGGACTATCGATCGGACTCGCCCGAGAGTCACGGCAGGCGTGTTGCACGTCCATGTTCTCCATTCCCCATCGAAAGACATGGTGTAACTCTGTCTCCCTGGATAAATTATTAGGAAAACGTCCACAGCTCAATCTTTCTTCAGCATCATGCCAAGGAAACAAAAACACGACAAAGAGACTGCTATCTTCATGATGAAATCGAGTTGAAAACTGATCAAGTTACGCACAAGTTCGACGAGAGGAACGATAGAAGCTTGCGATGAAATTGAAACGAGACAAATCATAAGAAAACCGGTTATGTTTCTCCGCGATCCAAGGAATCAAACAGAGATCTGGAGTTAATCTACGAACAAAAACAACAGAAAAACAGGCGAAGATGAAGAGAATACCACACATTAATCAGATTCACAAGGATCTACATCGACTAAATATAAATTAGGTATGTCTCCTTCCATTTCATGAAGGAGAAAAATAGGAGAAGAATCTCTCTCTCTCTCTCTCGGTTTCGTGATATGTTTACAGGGAAATGGGGAACACGGGATGACGGATCATGTGATCTAGCGAATCACCGGTTATGAGTCATTAGCATCTTGACTGTCCATCGCAAAAGGGAGCCGCAGGCAGACTCTGTCACGATGTTAATTTTTGAAAGAAATTTTTTCAAAACTTTTTAACCACCCGCGATGGCTAGAATCACTATGGATTTTATCAACCATCTATACCGTTCAAGACAGGGTCTTTAACCCGATTCCAAAGCTTAGAACAAAGCACGACTTGATTAAAAACAAACACTTTGATTTAAAACCAAGCAACACGCCCAAAATAGTTCACCCGACCAGATACTGAGTCTGTTTGCGAGGTTCGGCTCCCTGGACTCGGTGAGCGATGATGGCCTTGACTGCTGGTATGTCCTCTCGGACCAGCGGTGGTGGTCGATGATCCAGCCTCTCTGGGTCTTCGAAGTACTTCTTCAACTGCGACACGAGGATGACCGGATGGATCTTCAGTCGATCGGGTAACTCCAGTCTGTAGGCAACATCACCTACCCTCTGTATCACCTTGAATGGTCCGTCATACTTCGGCTTCAAGCCCATGTGACTGCCTTTGTACACTTGCTTGCGGATATAGTCTGGTATCCGAAGCCACACAAAGTCTCCAACTTTGAACTCAACTGCCCTCCGATGCTTGTTTGCCTGCCTGATCATACGGGCCCCAGCTCTTTCGAGCGAAGCTTTCGCTTGTACGTCGTTTGCCTATCGCGTATCTCACGCAAGGCTGTAGGACAATGACTAGTCCCACTCTCTTGTACAAGCTCTAGGGGTCCAAGCGGCTGTCAACCTAAAGTAAGCTCAAAAGGAGTCTTCCCAGTAGATGAGCTTTTGTGCGAGTTGTAACTGTATTGCGCAACCTCCAGAAGTGACACCCATTTCTTCTAGTTGGCGGACACATAATGGCGCAAGTACTCCTCAAGCATCGCATTGAGTCCTTCAGTTTGTCCGTCGGTTTGTGGGTGTTGAGATGATGAGAATAGGAGACGAGTTCCCATCAATCGAAATTGCTCAATCCAAAACCGACTAGTGAAGCGAGCGTCACGATCACTGACAATCTCTTCCGGAATGCCAAAATGTTTACCTACATTTCTAAATAACAGACTGGCTGTCTCTTTCGCAATGCACACACGTGGTGCGGGTATGAAGACACCGTACTTCGAGAACCGATCAATAATTACCAGAATCAACTCGAAGTCGTCTACTCTAGGCAATCCTGAGATGAAGTCCATGGAAAAAGACTTAAGGTCTCTCTGGAATAGGAAGAGGCTGGATCAAACCAGTTGATCGACGTCTCTCAACTTTGTCCTGCTGGCATGTAGGACACATCCGGATGTAGTCAGCTACATCGCGTACCATGCGGGGCCAATAGTACCTACGAGCAAGTAAAGCTACTGTACGCTTAATGCCCGGATGTCCGGCATACTCCGCATCGTGAACCTCACGCATCAATGTCTTTCTCAAATCTCCAGTACCAGGGATGATACAACCTTCTAAGTCATCCTTCGGATTGCCAGTACTGTTACAGAAGAAATTTGATGGTTCTCTACGGATGTGTGTTGACTATCGGGCATTGAAAAAGGTAACGGTGAAGGACCGTACCCGATCCCATTAGTAGCCGACCTTTTCGATCGACTTGGCGAAGCCATGTGGTTCATGAAGTTGGACCTACGATCTGGTTACTGGCATGTGAGAATTGCACCTGGGGATGAGGCTAAGACGGCCATGGTGACTTGATACGGAGCATATGAGTTCCTGGTGATGCCTTTCGGGCTCACAAATGCTCCAGCAACATTCTATAGGTTGATGAATGAGGTATTGGCCGGGTACATCGACGAGTTCGTGGTTGTATATCTCGACGCTATTGTGATCTACAGTCGGACCCTGGATGAGCATGTTCGACACCTCACATTAGTCTTTCAGTGACTCAGGTCACACTCTCTTTATGTGAAGAGAGAAAAATGTGAGTTTGCGAGGAACACCATTACTTTTCTTGGGCACATCATTGGCGGAGGTGAAATCCGCATGGACCCCAAGAAAGTTCGTGCCAAACCTAGGTCTAGTTTGGTATCAGAGCCGTAGGCTCGATTCCCTGAGTTTTTGACAAAAAAATTGATTGAAACCAGAATTTGGAACAAAACCGAAAATTGGACTGGTGGATTTTGCCGATTTTAAAAGTCGGTTTTGGAAAGGTTAAGTTGTTTGGAACAGAAAGGAATTTGTTCCAGGGTGTATTACTTTTGGTATTTTTTGACAGAAAGTACTTGGTTGGAAGAAAACACATCGGTAGGTGTTCGGAAAACTCGACCGAAGTGGGCCTTAAAACCAGATTGACAGAATCTGTGTTTTCACAAAAATCTGTGGTTTTGGATCTGTTTTGGTAAAAAAACTAAAACTAACAAAGTGCTTGTTCAGTAGCAGTGATACCTAGCAGGTTCAGGTGCACTTACCAGCAGAGGATTCGCCGGAAAAAGTGGTGGAAACCGTCGGAAAACCGCTTTTAAGCAAGTTGCAGAAAATCTGGATTTTGGCATTTTTTGGCAGCGTGTTTGACTGAGCAAACGAAGTCGGTTTCAGCCGAATTTTGGTGTAGTTGTTCTCTGTAGTTCTGTCTACAGTCCTGTAACTTTGGATTTCAGTTTCAATGTCTGTATGCGTTTCTGGAAGAGTCTGAAGTCGGGTCAGAAGCCATCTGTGCAGGTACAGAAAATTTCTGCTAAGTCTGTAATTTGTTTCGGTGTGGACTGTTGTTCTGTTTTGTCGGTCTTGTAACTCAAAAAGAATCATAATAAAATGTCGAAGACCAGGAGAGCAGCCGGGGAAGAAGCCAGTCCTTTCCAACGAACTGAAGATGACGATGTGACTGCCAGTCCTTCCCAACGGGCTGAAGATGACGATATTATCTTCCAGGAGTTCCCCCAACTGTTTCCGGAGCTCTTCCAGCTCTGGAGGACTCATCCTATACGCGGCACGGGCTGGCGTTTTCGCCCCTGGTTCTAGCATGATCTCATGGTCTGTGCATCGCCTAGGTGGTAAAGTCTTCGGGAGATCTGTCGGCATCATGTCCTGGAAGTTGAGCAAGACCTGCTCGATCTCATGTGGAATCCTAAAGTCTCCGGAGTCCATCTCATCTTCTCTCAAGACAGCTAATAACGTGGGGTGGCCTTTTCGAAGGTCGGTCTTGAGCTGCATTGCGGACAAGTAAATTGCTCTGCAGGTTAGAAGATTAGGAGCTTTACCTGGGTCGCATTAAGGTATGAATCCAGATTGGGTAGGATCCACGCACACCAAACCTTCGAGGTGTGGGGCAGCCATAATGCTCGCTGGCCTGAAGAAGTCATATCCAAGGACTACTCTAAAATCATCCATCGTGCTGATGATGAAATCCAAACTACTGCTCCAACACCCAACTTTAAGGCGGCAAGCTCCGGCTAATCCAACCACTCTAGAAGCACTCGTATTAACCGTCTTCAATCGCTGTTATGACTGCTCTAGCCCTAATCCCCATTGTGTGTCTAGAGATGTGAAAATGATCGAGTGAGATGCATCGGTGTCTCTTAAAGCGCGCACTATAGCTGTGCCTAACTGTGCTTCTACGAACACCAGACTACAACACCGTTCTTCCCGCACACATGCGGCAGCTAAGAGCTGGAACGATGCTGCTTGGGCGCTGGAGCTAGCGCCAGCGTCCTTTGCTGCTTCATCAGTGATCATCGCGGCGATTTTTGCCTTTTTAGGGCAAAATCTCATCAAATGCGGACCTCCACAAATAAAACATGTATCCTGATTCTTCGAATCTCTTGGAGGCATGTTTTTGCCTTTGCCATTTGATCCTTTCTTTGATTTCCCAGATGATCCCTTATTCTTCTTTTCTTTGTTCCATTTCTTAGACTTATCCTTATTCGATTTCTTTTCCTTTTTCTGAGATTTTCCATCAGTCTTGCTAGACCTTAAGTCTGCTGCGATTGCCTCAATGACAGTCGAGGGATCTTGGCGCTTAAGTTCAACTTGGGCCCAGGGCTGTAACCCCTGCTCGAAGTAGAACAACTTATCCTCTTTTGCCATTCCCTTGACTTCTAAAAGTATGGAGCTAAATTTTTGCACATACTCATGCAGAGTATCTGTGCATCTAAGTTTGGATAGAAGCTCTCTGGCTCTATGGCCACAGTTCGTAGGAGTGAACTGCTTCCTAAGTTCCATGCGAAAATCTTTTCAAGTCGTGAGAAGTGGGGCACCACCACTGGTGGCTCCGTCCTCTAAGGTACGCCACCACAACTTCGCATCATCTCTAAGAAAGACGGTAGATACTAGCACTCTGCAGTTTTCGGCTACCTAGAATACATCCAAGTATCGCTGCAAATCCCATAGGAAATTCTCTAAGACTTTCCTATCTCTAACACCACTAAAGGGTGTTGGCTCGGGGATCTTCACTTTCGAAGAGTCAAAGTTAAGGGTACGTGCTGTTTCACGCAATCCTATGGGTGAAACCGAAGTATGAAGTGGGGTTCCTGGTTCAATGTCGGGTTGCTTTTGAAGTCTAGCAACCTGTACGGCTAGTTGGTTCTGGTTTGCCTTCATAGAGTCCTGGTGGCTCTCATTGACTCTTGAGCTGCTCTCATGGTCGTTGACATTTTATTATGATTCTTTTTGAGTTACAAGACTGACAAAACAGAACAACAGTTCGAACCGAAACAAATTACAGACTTAGCTGAAATTTTCTACGACCTGCACAGATGGCTTCTGACCCGATTTCAGACTCTTCCAAAAACGCGTACAGACAATGAAACTGAAATCCAAAGTTACAGGACTGTAGACATAAATACAGAGAACAACTACACCAAAATTCGGATGAAACCGACTTCGTTTGCTCAGTCAAACACGCTGCCAAAAAACGCTAAAATCCATATTTTCTGGTTTTTCTGCAACTTACTGAAAAGCGGTTTTCCGGCGATTTCCACCACTTTTTCCGGCGAATCCTTTGTTGGTAAGTCCACCTAAACCTGCTAGGTATCACTGCCACTGAACAATCACTTTGTTAGTTTTAGTTTTTACCAAAACAGATCCGAAACCACGAATTTCTGTGAAAACACAGATTTTGTCAATATGGTTTTCAGGCCCACTTCGGCCGAGTTTTCCAAACACGTGTCGATGTGTTTTCTTCCAACCAAGTACTTTATGTCAAAGACTCCAAAAGTACTATACCTTGGAACAAATTCCTTTCTGTTCCAAACACCTTAACCTTTCCAAAACCGACTTTGAAAATCGGCAAAATCCACCTGTCCGATTTTCGGTTTTGTTCCAAATTCAATTTTCAATCAATTTCTTCGTCAAAAACTCAGGGAATCGAGCCTACGGCTCTGATACCAAACTGTCACGGTGTTAATTTTTGAAAGAAAATTTTTCAAAACTTTTTAACCACCCGTGATGACTAGAATCGCTCTGGATTCTATCAGCCTACTATACCGTTCAAGACAGGGTCTTTAACCCTATTTCAAAGCTTAGAACAAAGCACGACTTAATTAAAAACAAACACTTTGATTTAAAACCAAGCAACACGCCCAAAATAGTTCACCCGGCTATGATCGGGGTTTCCTATCCACTAGTTAAGGGTTCGGATGAACCCACGCTGGATTCGCCTAGCTAAGGTCAAGGGAGGTTCACAACTTTCCAAAACACCAATCGGCTGATGGATGAAGACCGGCTTGAAGGAAGAAGGCTGACGTTAGGCTACAAGCACCGTTCGGCACTTCACAAGGCGGGGCACGGGTGTACCGCGCCTGCTGAAGTTGTTGTAGAACAAAAGGGGGTTTCAGCTCTGTGGTGCGCGGCATACTGTTGAGGCGCCTTGTTGAACCCTGTGGAACAAGGGAGGCTTCGACTGTCTTGAGGAGTGTGACACCTTGTTGAGGCGCCTTGCTGGATGCTGCGGCGCTAGTGGTCGCGCCCTGTGGTTTGTTGTGCGTCTGGTTGATGCTGTGGTGCTAAGGCTGCGCCCTTGGGGTCCTGCGGTGTGCCTGGCTGAAGGACGGAAGGTCAAAGGCTGGTGTCAAGGGCAGGGGCCCTTCGGTTGGGGCTGAAGGTGATGGAAGGAGGAAGGAAGCCCGACTGATGCTGAGATGAGACGGCTTCAAGGCGGGAAGAAGGACCCTCGGCAATGGCAGTGGTGCTAGGCTCCTGCGTGCTTCGACTGAGGCACCCGGTTGGCTGCTATGCGGTCCACCTCTCCACTCTCCCTTCTCTCTGCACTCTCTCTCTTTCTCACTGCACACACTCGATTCAACACCCAGCAACAGGGCAGGGCCCGACCCTTAAGAAGGGCCTGGGCGGTTGGGACAACCGACCCTATTTTTAAGGGGGCGGTTATGCCCAACAGGGGGCGTAACCGCTCCCACCCTGGTGCTTTGTACCTAGTGCCCAGCTAGGGACGCCACCTGTCCTAACTGACGCCCGGTCAGGCGCAAGTGTCCTGGCCAACTCCTAACCACCCGAACCAACCCTGTCCTGGCCGAACCCACTTGGCCAGGACCCATACCTACCTAGACCTACCCCGGGTCTAACCACCTAGACCCAACTTGACCCAAACCGAACCAAGGACTCGGGTTGACTGGACTCACTAGGACCGAACCATCCTAGGACCAAAACCTAACCTAGTCTCGACTCGACTCAAGACCGACTAGACCTAGGCTTAGACAATTGGGCTCGGGTTTATAGACACACCTGACCCTTACAAAGACGCATATGTACATGGACTAAGTACACTTTACACATGATGAAACCCTCCGGATGAGGGGTGCGCGCGCCCACGAACTCACGTCCGTGACAGACTCCACCAACTCTTGGGCCCTAGGATCTCGCGCGAATCGATACTTAGCTGACCGGCCAGTCGGGGTAAGTTTATGAAGGCTCGTGCCAGACCGATCATGTACTCGATTCGATCGGATATCAACCAACTAACATAGACCCGATCAGATATTAGCCTAACTGTCTACAGAACCTGAATCAGTGGAAACGGAAATCGGAGCTGAACCGAAACTAGGAAACTTAACGCTTTGGTATCGGTTTTACCTGTTTGAGAACTAAACCAAAACAATAACTCGACCTATGTGTGTACCCTTTTTACTATACACACCAATTTTCATAAATACTTAAAATACTCCCACAGGATTTTCTCTCTCCTCTCTACATTAAAATCCAATAATTTTTATCTCTTCCTACAAGACTTTTTCATCATATTTTTGTTCATTGATCAAGTATTGATAACCAAACATAAATAGTTTTCATATGTTATGGAGTAAAATAACTCTCATACTTCATGATATTCACGAGATACATGACCTTTTTATAGAGGATATCTTGTTTACTTGATGCAAGAGATAATGGCTAGAAGCAATAAAAACATTTTCAGTGATATGTTGAGATAAGAATCGACTAAGTAGTATAAGACATTAAGTCTAGAGGTATTAAGTTTGAGGTGCTTCAAAGTAATTTTTTGAGTAAGAGAGTCAGGAATAGAAATAATATTTTATTATATTTGTTGTATCAACACAGTTATACATTATATCATATCAGGATAAGTCTAAAGACAAAGTATCAATATCTTACATCTCTATATTTTATGTCATCATCAAGGTACAGTTTATGATTTATTTTTATAGGAGTATCATACTTCTTGCAATCCATCATGTTAGTGTCCTTCAATAAATCTATAGTGTATTTTCTTTGGGTTAGAAATACTGCTTTATTAGAGTATAACACTTCAATTCCCAAGAAATTGAGTAATTTGCCCAAGTCCTTTAAGTCAAATAATTAACGCAGTTGGCTCTTTAGTCTCATGATTTCTTCAAGATAATCCCTTGTGACAATGATCTCATCCACATAGATAATGAGAATAGCTAATTTCTTTCTCTTTTTAATAAACAAAGTATGTTAATTTACACTCCTATTATATCCCACTATGCTTACGTCTTTATTGAATTTTTCAAACCTAAGGCTCTAGGAGATTGTTTGAGACCATAGATAGCCTTATTTAATTTACATACTTTTCATTTTCCTTGGTATCAATTCCTACGAGTAATTCCATATAAACCTCTTCATTAAGATTGCCCATCAGAAAAGTATTTTTTACATCCAACTGCTAGAGGTTCTAACCCTTGTGAGCTGCAACACTCAGAATAACTCTGATAGAAGTGAGTTTGACGACTGAAACAAATATTTTATTATAATCAATTCTATGGGATTGCTTGTAACCCTTAGCAAAAGTATTGCTTTATATCTCTCGAGATTTTTATCAGCCTTATGCTTATATATATCTATTTGCAGCCTACTTGTTTCCTACCTTGAGGTAAATCAACGATAGTTGAAGTGTTGTTCTTGATTAGATCATCTAGTTCAATCTGCATATCCTCTTTTCACTGGAGACTTTTACTAGCTTCCTCAACACTTGTAGGTACTGGATATATTTTAGTATTCATAACAAAGTCTTGATAACTTCTAGAAGTGTATCCATAAGAGACATATTAGAAGATAGGATAGAGGGTGCAAGTTCTTTTACCTTTTCGAAGGACAATGTCGAGCTCAGAATCTAGTTCTATGAGAGGCTGAGGATCATAGTTCGAAGATAGATCTTTGGTCTTGGTCGCTTCAATTTGATCTTCACCTATTGTTACATTTCTCGGTCCCTATCTCTACACTATGATTTCTTTTTTAGTAGCTTTAATCTCCTCTTTCTTGTTAGGGTCCAATTCTACTTTTCCAAGGCTTATTAGAAGAACATTTATAGGTTTATCTATAGAATTCACAAGCTCCTCCTTAGAAAAATAGTAGGGAGTAGACTAAAAGAAGGTGACATCTAGGAAAACATATGATTTTTTATAAATTAGATCATAGCATTTGTACCCTTTCTGTGAATTGGAGTATCTAAAGAATATACACTTGATACCGGGATCAAGTTGATCTCTGTTAGGTTGGTGGATATGGACATAACACGTACTACCAAAGATATGAGGGGTGAAATAGAACAATTTTGTCTCCTGAGTAAGAGTTTCCAAGGACTTTCACTACTGAGTATTGAACTTGGCATCCTATTGATCAACAAGACTAAAGTTAAGATGACTTTACCCCAATAAGTTTTAAGTGCATTGCACCCAATGAGAAGTGTGCAAGCTACTTTCAGAATGTGCTTGTTTTTTCTTTTAACAACCTCATTTTGTTAATGAGTATTTGAACAAGTAGTTTGATGAATAATGCCACATGAATAGATATAATCCTATAATTGACCATTTATATACTCCCCATTGTCAGAACAAAGAATTTTTAGAGAGAAATTAAATTGGGTGATGTTAAACTTATAGACAATTGGAAATAGTTGAAACTTCAACTTTGGATTTCATTAAATATACTATTGAAAGTTGGGTACAATCATCTATGAAGGACATAAAGTACTTTTGACTACTAAGAGAGTTTACTGGACTATGATCCCAAACACCTGAATTAATCAATTCAAAAGGCTTTAACTTTCTAGACTCGCTACTAGAATATGGAACCCTTTGATGTTTTGCCTTTTGAAAGGCATCATATTCTAGGAGTACACTATTTGACTCAAGAAGAAAACTAAGAATTACATTGGTTAGTTTTAGATACGGATAAATGTCCCAAACGCTCATGCCTCTCTACTCTACTTGTTGTCATAGCAGAAGTAGTACCCGAAAAACGCTAACTGAGTAGTCATCTAGTATATATAGTCTCATTCACAAACTACCATGATCAAAGACCTTTCCCGTTTTCATATCTTAAAAAATATAGTCAGAGGGAGAGAATGTGATGGAACAATTAAGAGATTTTGTTAATAAACTGACAGATAGCAAATTTACAAGAAAGCTTGGAATATGAAATACAAAGGATAAGTTGGCCAATTGAGTTTGCACACTTCTCTTTCCTATCATACATGTTTGAGATCCATCTGCCAATTTAATGGGCTTCTTGTTATGAAAAAGTCGATAATTTGAGAAGTATGTTTTGTCTTCTATCATATGATTTGTTGCCCCATAGTCTACTACCCATACTTGGGATTAAGAAAAGAAAGAAGATTTACCCTTTGTCATATAAGACGTCTAAGCCATCATAGCTTGAGATGTTGAAGCTTGGTTAGTACCACTGATTCTTGATTCTAGGCATTCTATATGCTTCATCAACTCATGGATAATTTGTGTAATGTTGGAGGGATTTTCGAATACATAAGCATAATTACCTCTATTCTTCATGAAATCAGGTTTGTCGATATGATCCCAACATTGATCTTTAGTATGCCAAAACTTGTCATAATGAATACACTTCAACTTTTCATTTTCTTTAGAAGAGGGTTGTCCACGGCCTCTACCTCTAGGGTTATGTCCCCCTCTCCCACGAGAATGCTAAAACTCATTTTTTCTCAAAAAAATATTTTGGCCAACAATGAGATTATTTTCCTTTTCTAGTCTCCTTCTATCTTCTTCTCTAAGTAGAGAGTACACTTTTCCAAAAGAAGGCATTTTTTCTCGTTCTAGAATGTTGACTTTTACTGCTTTTTACTTGGGATTAATTTCCCATAGTAAATCCAGCACCTTTTTTTCATACTCTTCATTTCTTTCTTTGAAGCAAGCTAACATTTGATAGTTGTATAAAATTGTAACTCATCCCATAGACCACGAAGATTTGCATTGTACTTGCTAACAATTTCAGTACTTTATCTACACTTTTTTGATTTTTTCTAAGATTTCATATTCTTTTGCAACATTTTTATACCGGAAATATGCTTCGGATACAACCTTCTATATTTTACATGCGGACTCAAGATACATGAAGGTTCTTATGATTGAGGGAGCCATAGATTGCAACAACCATGAAAATACCAAAGCATCTTCCTTTCTCTATTTTGGATAATCGGGATAAGTTCTACTAGATGAGGTAGTTGTCCAATCAGGTAAGACCATCTCTTGCTGGCAAGGATGACTAATTTCATTGATTTAGACCACCACCACAACAACAACTAAGCCTTTTTTATATTAGATAGGGTCGTCTACATGGATTCTTTGTTTTCATAGAGCCCTTGTAGAATTCATGGTAAATAAGTCCGACAAAGTTTTACATTATATGTTGCAAGCCTAACGCAACCCTCCTCCTTTATTCGGGCTTGGGACCGGCCATGAAAGGGTGATCCCTTACATGGGTGGAGTTTTTAATTGATCTAGACCATTCCAAAAAATTCCTTTCATCTAATTTGATATTTGTGATTTGAAATGTATATATTTTTTTCTCTTACTGAATATCAAAAATTGTAAATGGAACTTTTGTCCTCTTAATACATGCCAATGTTATGCGCAACAAGACATTTAGGAACAACGGACACGGTATGGGCCCTTACATGACTCTGACCCATGTATATTTTGATCAGTGCTACTACAAAAAAAATGACTAACCCTTACCTGAATCTTCTCTAAAATCTGTTGTTGTTGCTTTTAAAAACGACTAAAACCTGATGTGATGTTTGACTGGAAGTCTGTTGCTATGTTTGACACAAATGTTTGTGTCTGCTACTGCTACCACTCCAAAAAACTGCATATGTTTTTTGCCGATAGGCTCTGATGCCATTTTAAGATTTATTGATACATCAATCTACATAATATAAAATTTTTTGGTTGGAGGTAAGCTCTCCACCATAGACACCATCATCGGCTTCCTCCTGACTGCTACCGATTTCTTTTCTTAATTTCTAACCCTAACTAATGCTATTACTTATACTATCTTATAACTTAAATGACTAATCTACCTTTACTTAACTATACTTAACAATCAGGCACACATGAATCCAATATTGGACCCGATACCACTTCTTAACAGAATATGCATTAATTCTGTAATCTTGGGTGAGCATCTAGATTTGGGATTTCAATATGTACCTTGGAAGTAGAAGACTCATGTGACATACCAAAATAGAATCAAAGATACGACATACTATGCACAGATAACATATTAAGATGAAATTTTGTACATATCATGGATAGTGCTGAAGATGAACCAATTATATGAATTCATAGGTCTCCACACCACAAACATAACATGAAGATCATCCATTTGATTATAGTTGTGGATTATGTTGAATAAATTCATGGTGCAAGAAATTGATGGTTAATTTAAAAAGTTTCCTGGCAAGATGGTTAATTTAATAAGTTTCCTGGCAACGTTAAGTTGGATGCTTATGGGCCAAGCTGCTCCATAAGATGTGAAGCTATTATGCATGTGGACGTCCATTTTGCCACTCTCCTACCCTTCAATTGATAAGTGTTATGAGAACCTTGTTGCTCTCTGCATTCCCCCTAGATCTCATACGTGTTACCTTCATCCTATTATCTGCATGAAAAGAAATTGTGGGTAGACGAAATTCCATTCCTGTTTTCTTTTATTCAATCTGTCATTTCTGGTAGAATTCTAATCAGTTTGTTGAAACAGTACTTTCAATTATAGATTGTTCAATTAGCAGGATCAGGGAATTTTGAGGCGGCCTTGGACTTTTGTAAAATGCTTCCATCTGAGGATTCAACTCTCAGGGCATCCAAAGAAAGGACCATCCACCTTAGGTAGTGATGGAAGTTCTACATTTTTTTTCTCAGTTTTCTGAATGTTACTATGTTTCTTGTGATGATTGAAACTTATCCCTAGGCGTTTATCATGAAAAATGGACTCATAAGTGCTTTGCGAATGTGTGTTGATTGGATCTAATTTATTAGCTTGATATCCTAGTGGTTTTCCTTTCCTAACATATATAAATAGATCTGCAAACCTGGTGCATTATATAACTTCATTTATATTTTACCAAATGTCTGGCAGTGGTAAGGTCAAGCTTTCCTTCCATGGAGGGGTGTTGAAGGTGTTAACCCAGGCCATTGTGATTGAAATATCATTATTCGGCAAAGAAGTTTGGTGTGGGATATATATCTTTGAGAGAAAAAAGCTTACTTCTACATGAGCTAATGTGGAAGATATCATCCAAAAATTGTTAGGTTTCTATGTCATGGAAAACTTTCTTGGAAGGATTGAAGACCTTTAAAGGTGAGAGAATCATCACTTGGTTTCAAGCAAGCTCGAAAAGGAAAGCTGCCTCTTGTATCATACACTGCTTTTAGGATTTAGGTACATTTTAAACAGAAAGAAGGATGGTTCACATTAGAAACACACGAAACTAAAACAAATAGGAGTAGTGAATAGGTTGAGTAACATAGTTTCAGCTTGAACTTTCATAAAACATTTCTTCAAGAGTTCCCTAAACCTCGCCTGAAGCTGTCACATGGGTGCAGGTGCAGGAGACAAGACTGGTGGTGCAGGTGTTGGACACGGCAATTTTCAAAAATCATGGGTCCGACAAAATGGCTATAGCAATATCTATCTTACACTTCTTCAAATCTATCTCAACCCCAAGAAGTCTACAAAAGAGGTTGAACAGCGGATGCTAAATTTATCATCACCTCAAGTTCCAGGAAACCAGAAAGTTGGTGTGGCTACTAAAGGTAGAGGTGGGCGTTCAACAAAAAAAATTGCTGAAGTGGAAGGAGCAGAAGATTGACGATGGAACTCAAGCAGTACAGACAGTGGGAAGAGTGATGCAGACGCAGATGAAATGAACGGAGAGGATGGTGCCATCGTGACTGATGAAGCTATTGATCTGCTAAGTCGGAAATGGAACAGGATAAATGGGGCTCAGGCTCTTAGGCTCCTTCCCAGAAACACCAAACTGCAGGTGCTCTTTTCTCCAAGCTCCAAACCGTTGCAAGTAGACAAAAATGTTTAGGGAAATATCAGTATATTTGGAAGTTCTGAAAGAATTTTGAAACTGAAGTAAAATAAAAAAATTAAAAGATAGCTTTGATCTGGTTAAAATATTCTAAAGAATTATTCAACTCGAATATCTTTTTCACTCCCTTTTCTTTTTATTTTCAGAATTATGGGAAAATAAGCTATTACGTTTTAAACCCTTCACAAGTTTCACGTAGTACTGTGGATTGTCTTCTCGGATATTTCTTTAATTTTGCATGTTGGTGGCATATTTAGTCATAACGAATAAGAAAGATCCATAATTGTGTTTCTTAAAACTTCGATTCTCCTGCTTTTGAAAATTACGAAAATAATCTATTGGGAACTATTTGTGTTCAATTAACGAGAACTGGAAAGATCAAGCCAGTCAGGTTTAAAAGTGCTTTTAACTTTGATCTTTGCGAATTTGTGCTTTTCTGGCATTTTTGGTACATAAGAAAGTTGAATTGTTCATAATGAAATGTAACATACCTTATCGTGGAAGTAACAGTTCAAGTATTTTAAGTTGTATGTCGGATCATAGTCATCTAATTGCTTCCTTGGGATATTGATTGGGTATGACTAATTCTCAAATTCATAAGTTGCATCATGCCCATTAGTGATTTTGTAAAGGAAACATGTGGCCATTCTCGGCAATCCCAGCACAAAAACGGTTGGATCGATCATCCAATCGTTATATGTGGAAGGGATGCGATAAAGGAGGTCGTAACGACCAGCACTGGCCTTAATCATTGGGCGATTATGGAGTTTATCTGTAACCGACCAGATAAGGACTCAAGGAAAGGAAAGCCCATTAGAAAATCCAGGAGGAAAGTGGAGCAGGCGTTGCTCTATAAATACTGAGCAATGCAAGAAGAATCACAATCAATCGTATACAGACATTCCTCTCAGGCAAATCCTACTGTGAGTAAACTTGGAAACATCGAAATACACGTACCTCTTCATCCGCTGCTGCCTACCTCTTTAAAACTCCAAAGAGCCAAAAGTACAGCATGCCGGAGAAGTCTACCAGAATCACAGAGACCGACGGAAAAAGCCAACAGATTCAACCTAGTAATTCCACTCTAATGTTTAGTTTGTATGATGAT
Source organism: Brasenia schreberi (assembly GCA_036023115.1). Taxonomy (NCBI): domain Eukaryota; kingdom Viridiplantae; phylum Streptophyta; class Magnoliopsida; order Nymphaeales; family Cabombaceae; genus Brasenia; species Brasenia schreberi. Next base: position 3,645,769 of record JAYKKT010000054.1, on the reverse strand, counting down.
TGTAGAGGTAAAGGAAGAGTTTTACAAGAATCGTCGAAAGATGGTAACGGTAGGTACCATTTCTTCTTCTCTCTCTCTCTCTCTCGTTTTTGTGCACAAGCTTATATTGGAGTTTCAAGAGCTTGAAAAATGTAGGGAAAACAAGAGGGCTTTTGAGGATGATCTAGGTATAGTTATGATTAAACCATGGTAAAGCCATATAAACGTTCTCATTGAACAGGTTTTAACTTACTACAAGGGTTTCTGTGGGTTGGGGGTTTTGCTCCAAGAAGGAAGCACCAAGCCAACCGTGGGCATGAGTGGCTCTGCATGTACCGGAAGTACACCTTTTCGTATCGAACCCATGAACTCTTGTTGGGAAGCCGACCTCCTAGCTAGACGGATATGCCCTTTTGGGCTGTTGAAGACACTGTTAATATCAGTGGAAGTTGGATCTCTCAATTTTTCTTAAGGAAACATATCCGGGTTGTGTTATTTTCGTGTCAGTTCATAGTCTTATGTTATTAATGGGTTCAGTCTAAGTAAATTGAGTTTATATATCATGTCAGTGAATATCAATATTCACGACAAGAACATTAGAAACTAGAAATGAAATACTTGATGGGTACTTTACATCATCTTATCTTTTTATATAACAGGACCAGGTACACATAGACTTGGCCGGATCTTGAATCTGAACCAAACCGGCTCCCTTGTGGTTCTGATTTTGGTTCCAGTTCTGCCAATTCTGTTTCTGGTTTCGGTTCTAGGTCTCGTTTCATTTGAAAGAATATGAAATAAAAGTGAGGTTTCGGAATCATTGGACCCACCAGTTTAGGTTTTGTTTCCTGTTCAATTTCATGGTAGGTAGAACCAGAACCAAAACCAAAAATTAGGAGGTCCCCGGTTCAGTTTCAGTTCCTGTTCCTCCAATTTGGTCGTGGTTCGGATTGGGCCGCATCCAATCCGGCCACCTCTAGGCACGCAGTTTGGATACTTTCCGGTCTAGGTACAAATATTGTTCAAATGTCAAAACCCCCACCTAAAACCGCTTGGATTGTCATAGATGCCCCATAAAATGTTGGTGGTCCAAACCCAATTGAGGACGAGTCTGTGAATAGTTTTGTCTGGTCAAGGCACTTAAGGCAGAGTGGTGCCTTCCGGGTTTAGCCGACACGAATGGTGCCCGTTAAGGCAATCTAGTCCTGCTGGGTTCTTAGCTATAAGCAGGAATACAGAAAAATAGGTCCCGATTTAATGCTGGCAATTACAGGACATGACACGAAAACCCAACATGCATATGACCTGATACATGAATCAAGTGAACATAGGATTGTCTTTTCCTTGTTTAAATGAACACGAAATGATATATTGTGAACATGATACATGAATTGTTAGCAGTATGATGTCCAACAGAATAGTTTGCCATGGACTCTGTGTTTGAGTCCACACAAATTAATCAGGTCGTCCATGGGTCGAGTTTTTCTGGATAAAAAGCACGAAGACACGACAGAAAAATGACCCAAGACACGACATTACAGTAACACACTAAACAGATCAGAAACTGACTCACACAGAGTCCGTGTCGACCCACCCAAAGTAGCATGAAATAGATCAAGTCCATTTGTTTTGAGTTGGGTTTGTTTGTTATGCACCTGACTCTTATGTGCAAGCCGGTCTCACATGATGCATTCAAACACAGTTAAGCCCCAACATACATTATGACCTTAGGTACGACGTTGCGTAGTGTAAAACAAAACGGGAACCTATCGGCCTTGTGGGTATCTTCCTAACAGTATCTGGTATCCCTAAAATATTAGCATTCTTTAGGAATATCTGCTGTCAACGTTGTTATAACTAATCCATAAAAGGTTGGTACAGGCGGTGCAGCTATTCACCTTGACACTCACGGATTTTATATTATATATATATATATATATATATATATATATATATATATATATATATATATATATATATATGGTATATATATATGAAAAATGGTATATGTTAGCTGACTTAAGTGATAGCAAATTCAAACAAATCTTAACATTTATAATAATTGGTTGAAACTTGAAATTTAAAAAGCAAAAGTACTCATTTGAATAAAATATACTTACAAAAGTATACATTTACTTCTTATTTTTAGATTTAATTTCAATCATTCATCCTCAAAGATGAATAGATGAGATTTTTTTGAATTTATTAGCACCTAAGTATGCTAACATATAACAGTTTCTCTCTATCTCTCTCAACAACAACAACTAAGCCTTTTAACACTAGATGGGTTAGGCTACACGGATTCTTTGTTTTCAAAGAGCCCTATTATATGTTGTGCTAGTAGTTAACTCAATATAAACTAGATCATTATTTTATTTATTTCCAACACTTTTGTGGTCGTCCTCTTTCTTTTTTAATATTTTTACAATCTAGTTTTTATATTTTCTTATGGGAGTGTCCTTGGGTTGTCTTCTACGTGTTCAAATCATCTTAAACAATTTTTTATTATTTTTTTTTTCTCTCAACATCTTTATTTCTCTTACAAACATCTTTTGTACGTATTCATGATTTATGGCCTAACACTCAGAACTATAAAATATAGCAAGTCTAATTGTTACTCTATAATATTTACCTTTCAACTTTAATGATATCTTCTTATCACATAGAATATTTGATATCTCTCTCCATTTTAATCAACGTGCGTTAATTCTATACAAAACATCTCCATTAATTTTTTCATTATTATGAAAAAATGACCCTACGTATTTAAAATTTCCTTGTGAGGGATGCAATGTATGCCAATATTAATTTATATATCCTCTGAAGTAACCAAATTATCAAACTTACATTCCATATATTCCGTCTCTATTCTTTTGAGTAGAAATCTTTCTTTCTAACGCTTCTCTCTATAGTTTCAATTTTCTATTAACTTTTTTCTTAGACTCAGTCACTAACACAATATCATATGCAAATAACATACACCACAATACTTCATCTTGAATATATTTTGTTAACTCATCAATGACCAACATAAATAAATATGGATTTAAAGTTGATCCCTAGTGTAACCCACTCTTATATATATATATATATATGAGTGATTCACTCGCTTATATCGGATCATTTTTTTGGAGATACGATTCTAATAATGTTGTCTTATATACTTTTGTGAAAACTTTTAAATTTTTAAAATTATATTTATGTTATCGAAGCAATGAATAAGCATGTTAGAAATGGGCAGAATCCGGTTTTCCATATATATATATATATACATATATATATGTGTGTGTGTGTGTGTGAAAACCTGATCATGCCCACCTCTCATATATCCAATCATTGTTTTTACGTAAAATGAGTGTAATTTAAAATTTATTAAAGATTTTTGAAAATACACAAGAAGACAAGGTTATACTCGAAAAGACAATGTTATACTCGAACAACATTAGTCGTCAACCGGATCCAATAAATCCTATATATATTGGTGCTCGCCACCCTGTAAAGGCCTTCAGCACCCATCAAACCACCCACCACCGCATTCTTCCTCCCTCTCTACTCCAACACCTCTGTGGCGGCTGCCACCACCGTATTCATACAACTTGAATATAATTATTAAGATTATACCTACAAAAACCTTTCTAAAGCAAGGGTGGGTCCTCACAAAAGTCGAGTCTTTGTACACAAGTAAAGTAGGTTGGCCACATAGAGACGTGCAAGTTGGCGAACAATCTCTCATCATTTCTTTCCATTTTCTGTGCAGAATTAGTAAGCTAGATCATCGGTCTCTCTATAAACAACCAACCCCTCCCCAGTAAAAGGAAAAAGTTTCTCTGATAAGGTTGTGACTCCCGTTGCAAGGCAGAACCAGATGCAAATGCCCTGCTGCTGCAGGGCAAGGAAGAGTAAGAAAGGAACAAGCTGCTTAGCCTAAGGTCTCTCTCTCTCTCTCTCATGCACACAGAGAAGCGTCATTAGCCTGCACGCATGCTTACAAAGAGAATCTACTTTTCTTGTATATAATTGGGGTCCAAGTCTCTTAACTCTCTGCGTGTCTGTGTTATGTAGTGTTTGTGTAGGCTTGCAGCAATTTCTTGGCAAGCTGCAGTTCCACTTAAGATCACGGGGGCCGCAAATCGAGGTGAGTTCAATTTTGATCTCTGTTCGTCTCTGCTCTTATTTATTGCTTTTCTTGTTCTGTTCAAACAACGAAGACTGCAACTCCGACCCATTGGGCTTTCCTTCCAAACATATATTTGCTCACCGTCGCGGCTTGATCAATAAGGATGGCCCAACGTGTAAGTTGAACCATCTCTTCCACTAACACTAATCCTATTGGAGCCAAAGATTAATTGCTTTCAGATGAGAAAACACTTGTTGCTTTCTGATGTACATATATACCTCAACTTCCGCCTCCTTCCACCCCTTGAACCATCAGCCCGACGCCTTCGTCCACCCTCCTCATTTTGTGACACCAGCCATGGCCGTCGCCACCACCCCTATCCAATCTCTCTCTAGTTCTATATACATACACACCCACCCACACATATACAAATATAAATATGCATATTTTGAATGTGGTAGGGGTGGCGGCCGTCATTATGACTGCCGCTAGGGTTGGAAATAAGCGGAGGAAGTAGATGAGTGGGTGACTGTAAGGTTGGTGTGGTGACGGCTGCCATTATACATATCTTGATGAATGCTGACGGTTCAAGTGGCTGAAGGTGGTGGATGGGCCATTGCGTATTATTGCACATTGTGTCCCACTCAGTGTGTATATATATTGTTTTAATATGCTAAACCATTATTTAGGTACGCCAAAACCCAAAGGATCAGATGAACGTGAAATTGGTAGTTGCATCACTTATATGTTCCTTCTTAATATAACAGGTTCCTTGTATATAATTAGCTCGAAGTTGCATGATCTCGATTTTGTCTTTTCACCCATTTTTTTGAGCTTTAGTGGAACTGATACACACACAAACACATGCGTGTGCATGTGCTGTCGTGCATGGGTGGATTTCACGATAATATGATTGTATTGTACATAGTTCTGAAAATGCACACATAATTCAAGCAACAAATACAACTTAATTAATGAAGAACTTAAACTTCTCGTTAGAATCTACCACAGTGGTGCTCGTTCTGATACACACACACACACATAACCCTGGCTTGCCTTTCGACAGAAAAAGAGTTCTCAAGCAGCAAACTATTGCTGCTTTTCAACTATCTCCAATTCTCTTTCCAAAGGACCAACATTACATCCTCATTCTCCATGGCACTTCACACACAGCGAGCAGTTACAAAAGGCAGTGAAAAAGCCATGAACTAAAGCCAGTTCTTTGAAAAAAGTGAATTGATCAAAAGAACTAAGCACATCAAAGATGATGACGACAGTCCGATTAACGCTTGAGCACTTGATCCCCTTAAGCAAGGTCTAGGGTTCGAATCTTGAGGACGAAGAAAACCAGCACTTGGTGAGCTTTATCCCATAGTGTGCTGACCCGGCCCAACCCATATTAGGCGAGAAACGGATTAAAGCCAATGATAGTCTTAGAATTTTTGGGGTGAGATGAGGCTCAGTTGATCGGAATTCATGTGAGACAATTCATATAAATTTTCAGAAAAACCGAGCGCTGTTTATTTGAGCCAGCAGCCACCACACCTCGCAGATGAGTTAGATCCGGCACTGTTCATGAGTTCGATACTCAGTGTGTGCATCTCTGGTAGGGGATCTGCCTAACCCCAGAGATGCACCCCCAATAAGAAACGGCATGGTGTTTTCTGGAATTAATTAATTTCTTTTTTGGTAACAAAGGGAGGCCAAAGCTTGACACATACATGCATCTCCGGGAGTCGAACTCCCTACCAACAGCAAGGGTGTCAGGGCGACCTGCCAATTGAGCTAACTCTCTGGGTACTGCATGGAAAGCTGGAGGAGAAAGGTGTGGAGATGTCTACCAAAGCATCACGCTTGGCCTCTCATGCATGCCATTGACCTTTTTTTTTCAATAATGTGCTTTATTTTTTCCCCGGAAATTTCAAAAGACCTCTAAAGATTTGGAGATCACAATAGACATACTCAACATGCATGCTCTTGGGTGCAAACTTAAACAATTGGTGAAGTATCATATTTCTTTCTTGTAAATCCAAAAGCGGGCCTAAATTTTCTGCGTTAAAAGCACATAGAATATTTTGCACTTGATCAATATCAACCTCTGCCTCGCATGTCTCTCCGGTCTGTTGGTTCAGGACCTGCCCCCCACCACACACACACACCAAAACCTACTAGAACCTCATCTACACAAGTTATTGAGTTGTTTTTTTTTAAATAAGAAATATTTAATATTGTATAGTATATGTATATATATTGAGAAAATGAAGGCACATTAATAAGCTAGTAAACATTTCATAGCCCACATCGTGGTTAAAATAAACTTCATCTTTAACTCCTATATATATATATGTGGTGGGGGGGGGGGGGGTAGAGAGAGAATGCTATATACTTTTTTGTGTTTGTGTGTGCGTGCTCGTCCCACATACACAAGTTTATTGCTTGTCTGCAATACGTTCCATATAGAATGCATGGTGGCTCATTCGTTCTTCGTCTGCTGGGTAAATACGACTGAAAAATAGGTTATGGTGTTTGGACGCAAGCATGTGGCAGCCATACAGCAGCATCTTTTCTTTAAAATGAATGCACTCGTGCAGGTCACAAAAGATTCGTATTGCGCGTGCCGCAATCATCAATACTCGGACACATGCATGGGCCTTACATTACTCGCTTTTGCTTTCAGGCTTAATACTAAAGAAAAGAATATATGAATTGGTTGTTCAATCTTTTATCGTCCAGCCCGTCCTTTTAGCTGTAACGCTCATGTAATCTACCTGGGCACTATCCCTCAAATCACCAAAAAGAGAGAAGCCAATGCGAGCTCCTTTACAAGGAAAAGGAAAGAAACTGAAGCTCCCCCTCTCTCTCTCTCTCTCTTCCCACATGGTTTAAATGAATAACGATGATGATTAATGGTGGTGACCTTCAATCCACAATCATGATGATTAATGGTGTGTGGCAGGTCTGACTCAGGTTGAGCATGGAACAACGTGGATGCTGAGCAATGGGGAAGAAGGGTAACAATTGGCTGGCCGTGTTAAAAAGGGTTTTCTTTACTACATCCAGAGATAAGCCCTTAAACGTAAGTGTTTTCAACCCATTTATAGTTCAAGGGAAGCTGAACAATGGGGTTCGACTCACAAGAATAAGGTGGTGAGTTCGATACCAGAGGCATGCATACTTGGATTCACCCTCCTCATTTTAACCAAAAAAAAAACTAAAATAGTTAAGGTGTGTTTGGATAAATTCTCATGTACTAGAATTCACATGAGAGAGCAATAGCTCACCTGGCTAAGGGTTCGACTCACAGCTTGCAGGTTATGAGCTCGATAACCATCATGCATCTGGTTTTAGCCTCCCATTATAAAAAAAAAAGTTCAGACCGATCTAGAAATTATTCTAGGTGGGGCCGAATGGCCAGCAGAACTGTTTAGGGTGGTGAGGATGCATGCTAACAATATTTATAGGCTATGGATTCAAACATGGGCTATAGTTTTTCTGTCCTCTCAAATCTCGGGTGGGGCAGATGCCCCATATTCGAGTCAATGTAGGTCCGAGAATAATGTAAATACATTATGTAAGTTTTTGGTTTGGTTATAAAGGGAGGTGGAAGCCACACACACACACACACATATATATATATATATATATATACATACATATATATATACATACATATATATATATACATACATATATATATACATACATATATATATATATACATACATATATATATACATACATATATATATATACATACATATATATATATACATACATACATATATATATATATATATATATACATACATATATATATAGTTATAAAGGGAGGTGGAAGCCACATATATATATATATACATACATACATATATATATATATATATATATATATATATATATATATATATATATATATATATATATATATATATACAGACATAGACATAATCGATTTGGAACCGGTTCGTCGGCTTGAACGAGAACTGTACTACCGGTGAAACCATTGGTCACCAAAATTGGTCAAACCGAAAGACTCCTCTGGTTACAGTTCATGGTCTCTAGAAGCCGCCAATTGTATTTTAAATTTTTTTTCGAAAACAAGTAGATCACTAGCTCAATGGTAGGGTACTTTATTATTATTCGTGGAGTGTTTGACTCTCAAAGAACAAACTAGAACCGCTTTGAAACCGGCAGTTTTCAAACCGAAATCGATTCCAAAACAGCTCGGTTCCAGTCCCAACTTCCAAACAAATCGGAACCGAGGGCTTGGAACCGAACATGGCGACACACATACGCACAAATGAAACTCCCCATCACAGCGTGGGAGTCATAGGGCCTTGCCAGTTGAGGAATGCATAGGTTCGTGTCTTAATTCTTCGTCTCCAATAAGTTATAGCATTGATTCGTAGTTGTGTGTTCTCTACTTTTGAAGAAACTTAGATTAATCAGTTGCTTTGCAAAATATAAACGGAGAATATTGTTACGTTCGTATGTGAGAGTATTTAGTGAAGCAATTGGTGCTTGTGCAGACCAAACATGAAAATAATGCAAAGGAGCGAAAGAGGTGGGGGTTTAGGAGGCTAAGGCATGCACCAAGCAGTATAGAGAAGATACTGCAAGAAGAAGAGATCGACCGACGTCGAAGGGCTACCGTGATCGCTGTTAAGGTAGAAGAGCAATATCCTCAGCCACACACCGCCGGCCACCGGCCGCCGAATCTTTATGATCACCTGCAAACAGCTCAAGAAGACCTGGAGTTCCATCCAAACTCTTATTGCACAAGTGAAGATGAGCAGCAGCCAGTTGCCCAGCCAGTGCCTTCCTTCCGGATCAACGTCGCTCAAGCGGGTCCAGACCCCCAACGAGTTCCTTACCACAAAGCTGAAACCCGTGGAGAAGAAAAGGCAGCCATCAAGATCCAAACAGCCTTTAGAGGATACCTGGTAAGAACCATGACCACCTTTCTTTGTTCTGTCCAACAATAACTCACCGGGCTAGGGGTCGGCTCACAAGTTGAAGGTCACGAGTTCTATTCCCGGGGTGTGCGTCTGGCTTTGGCCTCCCCATCGTCTCCCCGGGTCTGCATGTAAATATCCATTGATGCAAATGTAAAAGGACTTGTATTGATGTTGTAGGCAAGAAGAAGCTACCGAGCCATCCGGGGCCTAATAAGGCTTCAAATGATGCTAGTGAGCCAAAATGCACGGCGCCAGACGACGAGCACCATGAAATGCATGCAACAACTTGTTAGGGTTCAATCCCAGATCAATGTCAGGAGACTGCATATGCTTAAGAGCCAGAACCTCCTCAGAAAACAATCCCTGCAAGAGGATGACAAGGAGCTTGAGGCAATGAGCTCACACCCTTCTCTCCTTTCACAATTTACTCAAGAGGATCATGTCATATGCCATATGATACATACAAAAGATATGTGTATGATCATTGGATATACGACTTCTTTTAGCATTTTGAGTTAAACATCTACATTTAAAAACTAGTGATCTTCTTTGAAATATGGCTTCCTCCGACTTTTTTTGACTTAGTATTAACTTTTTCTTTCCAGTGCCAAGACCTTAATCAGCCGGAAGACTGGGATGATAGCATTTTAACAAAGGAGGAGACTGATGCAAGGTTGCAACGCAAAGTAGAAGCTGCCATACAAAGGGAGAGAGCTCTAGCTTATGCTTATTCACACCAGGTATCCTACGAAGCGTGATTTTCATAATATAAAAGTCCCCTCTCAATAACATAATTCAAGCACACATTCTTCTTATATATGCACAACTATCTATATCAAAACACACAAACACAATAGAGAGAGATTGAATCCTGTCCACCATTGATGTTGTCAACTCATGTCTGACTAGTAATATTGGCATAAGTGTAACACACATACACATATATTATACGTGTATATATATATATATATATATATATATATATATATATATAAATAGTGACTGGATCCACCTCACACTAAGTTTTCAGTAGCATGAGTATGATAAATTATTCTTCATTATTTTTTAAATACTCTTACCATTTTTAAATTACACTCCGTTACCGAAATGCAATAGTTGAGAATGAGTGAACAACATGAATAGGATCCAATTTTCCTATATATATATATATATATACATACACACTCATATATATATCATCCCATTATCCGAGTAGGGTAGGATAGTGAAAAGGGTCTCTAGCTGCACTTTTATGCCGGGTTATTCCGACCCTCAAATCCAGTTTTCATGCCTATAATTTTATTTCCTGGCAATCTGGGGTTGGCAGATTCCTACCTGCTGTGCATACCCTTGGTTCGAACTGAAGACCTTCCATTTGAAGGCTTTTTGGAGTCAACCCTCTAGCCAGGAGAGCCATGGCTTGCTCTAGTTTAATTAGTTTTATATACGAATTTTCAGGGTTTTAACTTTTTTGTGGTCGTGCATTCTTTTGTTTATCGTTGTAATAGGTATGGAAAGGCATGTCCAAGTCCGCGCAGGCCTTGCTCATAGAGCTCAGATCGGCGCAGCTTCCGTGGGCATGGAACTGGATCGAGCGGCGGCCTTCGGTTCAATTAAAGCCTCAACACCAAGCAATCAGTAGCAAGCCAAAGTTCACTCGACCGAGCACGAGCCGTAGTTCCAAGGTCATACAACCTGTTCTAGAGCCCACAGTGTTGGATATGTCCACACCAAGATCTTCAAGGTCTGCCTTGGCCACTAGAGGAAGAAGTCCGCAGCCGGCATCGGTCGCCGGCTCACCTCCTTGCCGGAGCCACAAAATTGTTGCAACTACATCTATAAAGGATGATGAGAGCTTGACTAGCTGCCCACAATTTGCTAGTCCCAACTATATGTTGCCTACCTTTTCGGCCCATGCTAAGGTAAAAGACAGGTCAAAGGCTCGAGAACTCGAACCCACCAAACGGAGACTGAGCTTCGGCTCGGCCAAGAACCCATTTAGCTCAATCAGTTGGAAGAGAGGCCATGACAGTTTGAGAGACAATGAGAATAGCTCCCACAACATGTATCAGTCCAGAAAGGGCTCGCACTCGCCGGGAACTATGAGTATCGACTCCGCCATGTCATTGCCCGTCGGGATTGGGAGGCCGGCCTATATATGAAACAAACCGAAACCAAAACCGAAACCGGAACCAGGACCAAGTCTTATCACAAACTAAGTGCGATTGGCTACATGGATTCTTAGACCGTGAGGATAAATTTCGAAGTATTTCCATATTGGATCTCATTTTCTTTTGGTATTTGTATTGCCTTTTGATCTTTGGATGCTGAGTGGTGACTGTTGCTAATGTGTTTTAGATTATTGTTAATGACTGTTTGGGGCTTGAGAAGCTTGAGATTTGCGTATGGGTGATTTATTATATATTTTAATTGCAATTTACCTCATATGTGAAAGTTGTGGTGCACCCTCTGTTGGGAAATGTAGTTAATGATATGGGCTCAATAGTTTATGATTTTATAAATGACAATTAGGGCCGATAGACGAGCCAAATGAACCAAACAACCCTTGTTTGTTACTTTCATAAACAAATTGGTAGATGAGGTGAATTAAGTTGCACCCCCGCGCTAGCTCAATTGGCAGGGTGCTCTGGCGCTGTTGTTGTTGGTGAGGAGTTCGACTTCTGGGGTTTGCGCGTGCGTGTTTGAGGCTTCGACCTCTTTTTGTAACAAAAAAGAAATGCCGAATCTTATTATAACTCGAAAGTTAAGCGTGCTTGGTTAGTATTAAGCTCGTAAAAGATTTCCTTGTATGCGTCATGGAAGCGGCACTCCGAGTACCAGTTCCATTTGCAATCAGACCTGAACTCAAGGGAAAAACTTCAAGGGATTCTTTTCTCTAGACATGCATGGCACTTGCACCAGGTCTAGTGTCCGGTACTGTTTGAGATTCAAAGTTGGAACTCCCATACTATAGAACTTTGTGTCGCAGACCACAAAGTTCCAGGCCTAAAAATTAGGGGAGTTCCAAAGAGTATGCTTGTGACTGTTTAACGAGTTTAACCAGGTGAACTTGGGGGGTACAGTTAATGAGTTAAAAGACTGGTTTCATGTTTGGGTCTTGGGTCATGTTTGTGTCATATAATTTCGTGTTCATGTAGCAATTTGGTCAACCGAATGCAACCTTTTCTTTTGTGTCACCTCAGGTGGACACGACATACTTTTGCTTGTTAGAGAATTGGATCTGATGTCGATGCGAGGACTGCAACCTCTTTTGTGTCTCGTGTCGATTTTATGTTTTGCTATTTCGTGTTCATCGCCAGGTTCTGGTTTAAGTTAGGGTTCGGATTCGATTATGATTAGATTTTGGTTCCTATTTTTAAAATCAATAAAAAAAACCAAATTAATCAATACAGGGTTAGACTTTGTTTAGAAAATATTATATATTAGTTAGTTGATTTACGATTATATATATAAATTGAAGTGGAAATAGATGGTTCCAATTTTTGTTGGAACCATCGGTTACAGAACCAGTTATGGTTCCGATTGCACACATAGATGGAACTGTAATGGAAGGTATGACTCTGACCAAGGTTCCATCAGTTCCAATTTTAACCAAATCTGGGCACAGTTAGATTCCGATCCAAGTTGCAAACCCAATTACAAGCTGATCATATCTAACATATACGCTAGGGTCCTCTGGAATGACATTTTGTAAAACGTTAGTTTTTTGATCAATTAAGATAAACAATTAAAACTAAAACCTTAAAAAGTCATTTTTAGCATTAATAAGTTAAAAGAAAAATAACTCCGCCCATGTAACGGATCACTCTTGCATTGTCGGTCCCAAGCCCGAATAAAGGAGGAGGGTTGTGTTAGGCTTCCGATAAACAACATAAAACTTTGTTGGTTTTTTATATCATGGATTACACAAATTATGAGTGATAAATAAGCAAGGGTCACTATATTTTCGCCCGCATGTAATGAATCAATTGCAGAGAGGGTTCCCATATCAAGTACGATTGAGGGTAAAGAAGTTAGTCCCACTACATTGCCGTCCGAATGTAGTGAATAATTTACAAAGAGGATCTTCGCATTTTCTATATGGACATATGCAGGGGGGTAAGGAAGCTAGTCCTAGATAATAAGATTCATATTGGTTCTTCGAATATCGAAACATTATCAAGTAAGCTAATGGAGGTGGTAGATACTATGATTTGGAGAAAGATTCATATTCTATGTTTACAAGAGACAAAGTGGGTTGGAGAAAAAGCAAAGGACATAGAGGATAGAGGTTTTAAATTATGGTACTCAGGTAAAGAAAAGGCTCGAAACGAAGTTGGTATTATCATAAATAAATATTTAAATGATAGTATAGTAGACATACAACGATATGATGATCGAATCATGACGTTGAAATTAGTGTTAGGAGTAGAGATTTTTAATATAGTTTGTGCTTACGCACTCCAAGTAAGACTAGAAGATAGTATAAAAATGGATTTTTGGGAAGAGTTAGATAAGTTGATTCAAAAGATTCCACAAAGGTAGATGATTTGTTTAGGAGGAGACTTAAATGGACATGTCGGTAAAGAAGCATTAGGATATCAAGGTATTCATGAAAACTTTGGTTTTGGAGATATAAACGAGGAAGGTAGGGAGATTTTAAATTTTGCTATGACATTTGATCTCTTTATGGTCAATACAATCTTCAAAAAATGAGATGAACATTTAATTACTTATAAGAGTGGCTTATCACAAACACAAATTGATTACTTTATTTGTATAAAAAATGATAGAGCGTGTTGTAAAGATTGCAAGGTAATTCTAGGAGAAAGCTTAACCATTCAACATCGACTTTTAGTTATGTATTTACAAATAAAAAAAATGAACAAAGAAGAAAAAAGTGCATCGAGCTATTCAGACTAAATGGTGGAACCTCAAAAGTGAGAAAGAAGATATTTAAAAAGAAAGTCCTTCAAGGAGATGTTTGTAATTATGTTGGTACACCCTGTGATATGTGGAACAATATGGTTATATATATTAATAAAGTAGCGAAAAATGTTTTAGGTGTATCTAAGGGAGGTGTATCGGTACAAAAAGAAGCTTGGTGGTGGAGTGAAGTAGTACAAAATAAAATCAAGGCAAAGAGGGTATGTTACAAATTACATTATGGTAAAAAAACTAGCGAAACTTTAGAGACTTATAAGAAAGCAAAGAAGAAAGCGAAAAAGGTTGTCAGTGAAGCAAAAGCTAAAATTTGGAATGATTTATATAAAAAACTCAACTCAAAAGAGGGCAAAAAATATATTTTTAGGATAGTTAGGGCTAAAGATAAGAAAACTAAAGATTTTAATTATTTTAGATGTATTAAGGACGAGGATCAAAAAATTATAGTGGCAAATGATGATATAAGAAATAGATGAAAAAGCTATTTTTATAAGCTTTTTAATGAAAATAAAGATGTTAGTATTAGCTTAGGAGAGTTAGCCAAATCAGAAAAATATATAAACCACAATTTCTACAGATGTATTCAAAAAAATGAAATCAAATAGGATCTTAAACATATAAAGGGTGGTAAATCGGTAAGACCAGATAATATTCTATAAAAGTTTGGAAAATACTAGGAGAAATAGGAATCACTTGGCTCACAAGACTATTTAATGAAATATTAAAAAATTAAAAGATACCCGAGAAATGGAGAGCGAGTACACTTATACCCATATATAAGAACAAGGGAGACATTCAGAATTGTACGAATTATCGAGGTATCAAGTTAATGAGTCTACTATGAAATTGTGAGAAATAATTATCGAACGTAGGTTAAGACAAATATAAGTACAACAGAGAACCAATTTAGATTAATGCCATGCAGATCTACTGTTGAAGCGAATCACATTTTGAGACGTCTTATAGCACATTTTAGAGTAAAAAATAAAGACCTTCACATGATGTTTATTGACGTAGAAAAAGCTTACGATAGGGTACCAAGGAAGGTTCTTTAGAGAACCTTAGAAAAAAGAGGTATCCCAATGACATACATTAACCTTATAAGAGACATGTACGATGGTGTAAAAACATGTGTGAGGACTCATGAAGAAATAATAGACTTCTTTGAAGTTAATATTGGGTTACATCAAGGATCAACTTTAAGTCCATACTTATTTATAATGGTGATCAATGAGTTAACAAAACATATTAAAGATGAAGTACCTTGGTGTATTTATTTGCAGATGACATTGTGTTAGGGGAAGAGTGTAAGAAAAAAATTAATAAAAAATTGAAACTATGGAGAGAAATATTAGAAAGCAAAGGCTTTCGACTTAGTATAACAAAGACAAAATATATGGAATGTAAGTTTGATCATTTGATTACTTCAGAGGACATAGAAATTAAAATTGTCACACATTGCATCTCTCAAAAGGAAAATTTTAAATACCTAGGGTCAATTTTTCAAAGTGATAGAAGAATAGATGGAGATGTAACTATAGAATTAATACTGGTTGGTTAAAATGGAGAGGAGCATCAGGTATTCTTTGTGATAAAAGGATACTATTAAAGTTAAAAGGTAAATATTATAGAGCAACAATTAGATCTGTCATGATTTATGGTTCTCAGTGTTGGGCAGTTAATTATCAACATGTACAAAAGATGTCTGTGATGAAGATGAAGATGTTGAGATGGATGGGTGGTCATACAAGAAAAGACCGTATACATAATGAGATTATTAGAAACAAATTAGGAGTGGCACTAATAAAGGATAAAATGAGAGAATATCGTTTAAAATGGTTTGGACATATAAAAAGAAGATCAAAAGAACCTTTAAGAATGTATGAAAAACTAAATTTGAAAAGTATTAAAAGAGGTAGAGGTCGACAACAAAAGTGTAGGAAGGAAACAATAAAGAATGATGTAGCTTATTGTGAGTTATGTGCTAACATGACACATGATAGGGCTCTGTATAGGGCTCTGTAGAAACAAAGAATCCATGTAGCCGACCCCATATAGTATGGGAAAAAGCTTAGTTGTTGTTGGTGTTATTGTAAGTTAAAAGAAAAATAAGCACACTGAGTAAAAAGTTTTGTTTAATGTTTTAATTTGAATTTCTCAAATTATTCCTAATAGAACAACCAATATTTGTGAAGAATGTCATTTAAGGGGATGGTAATGTTATTAATATATATATATATATATGCACATATATAGGTATAATGTATATGAATAGATAGAAACACAAGGATAAAGAATGATTGAGATTTGTTTGAATATATTATCACTTTAGTATGTTAACATATACTAGTTTTTTCTCCTTCTCTTTATATAGAGAGAGGAAGAGAGAGAGTTGGTGAACTCTTTTTTATACGAACAATCTCTATTAATCAATAATGTTAGATTAGATTAATGAATGGTTTTAGATATAAAAAGTAAAATTTACTTTTTGAAAATGTGAACAGTATTATATTTTTTTACTTTTTAAAAAAAATCTAAACCATTAATCTTTTCGATAAAAAATAATTATTGACATGAGTGGTCTACTATGAATAAGATATCACTCTCTCTCATGATATGATTCATGAGTTTTTTTAATCTTTTTTTAGTATAAGATTAATTTTTTATATTTTCACAAACGTTATAAATAACTTTTTAAATGGTACTTGTAACAATAAAGAGCGAAAGGGGAAGCATGAGTGCACACCGTTGCAGGAACCAGTTTTTCATACATATGTACTTATTTATTTATTTATTCTGAGGATGAGTGCGTATGGACCCATTTGAATTTAGACTTTGGATCCTGATCTTCAGACCCAACCCAGGAATGCTCCAAATGACGAGAATGGCCTCACTTAGGGTTTTTGCCCATGTGGAACGAGGAATTTGAGGGAGTGGCTGCGGCGGAAGCGTGAGAGCTCGAACGAAGGCTTCGATCTGCTGCAGAGAAAATGGTAAATCCTACTTTCTCTATGATCTCTCTTAGGTTCTTCTTGTCGAGGATTGCTTGATTTTTCTCCGAGTAGAGTTCACATCTCTGCTGTCACTGGCAATGCTGATTCAAGATGTTTGCCCAAATGCAGGCGTTTGTAAAAGCTCAGAAGTCGAGGGCCTATTTCAAACGATTTCAAGTCAAGTTCAAGAGAAGAAGGCGTACGTGTTTGCTTCCTTTCTGCTTTGTGTGGCTACTGGTTAAATATGAGTTTGGGTGCATGCCTTTTTGCTGGAGGCATCATTAGTTCTCGGTAGTCAGTCATAGGAATGTGATCTACATGGTTTGGTTAATTATAAACTTGTTTTAGATCGCTGAATTTAAATACATAGGTAAGTTTTAGATTGGTAAAATCGTAATTTTCTGTGGAAATACTTGATCCAAATATATTCTGAACACAATTTTCTGATCAGTTTGTTAAGCATGAATCAATCTACAATTTTAGCTCGGGATATATATTATATTGGATATATATGGAGAGACTACTTGTATGTGATTATATCTGATTACTTGGTTTGCTCGAAACAGAAGGAAAGACTGACTATCGTGCACGTATTCGGCTTATCAATCAAGACAAGAATAAGTACAACACCCCGAAATATCGGTTTGTTGTCCGATTTGTATCCTGTGCATAATGTTTCTGATTATTTTGTTACTTGTATGTGATGTTAGATATATGTGCTAGCTTCATTTTGTATTTGTGAATCATATACTTTAGTTAGCTTCTGGGAAATTCTGTTCTGGGTTTTCCTTCGCCACACAGACGGTATAGTTTTGAGGATGTCTTCGAATTCGACGCCATTGAAATGTAAATTGTTGACCACAGTCTTGCTTGTCCTTTTCTGGTGTTTAAAAATATGTGTACTTAACTTTCATTTTAACTAGACTAACAAGGATGTTGTAGCACAAATTACATCTGCCAGCATTGCCGGAGATTTGGTATTAGCAGCAGCATATTCTCATGAATTGCCACGTTATGGTCTGGAAGTAGGCTTGACCAATTATGCTGCTGGTATGAACTCTCTCTCTCTCTCTCTCTCTACCCGTGCCTTGGCAGCTTATCTGTTTCTGACCATTCTTTCTGCTCTTCCTTTTCACTTTAGCATATTGTACTGGGCTTTTATTGGCACGTAGAGTTTTGAAAATGCTACAGATGGAGGAGGAGTACCAAGGCAACGTGGAGGTATTCTTTCTTTTCCTATTTATGCTTTCTGATCGGTGTTGTAACCAAATATACACATGCACACACTGTTTTTAGCTATATGCATTTATTTTCGTTGCATGCCTTGAAGATTTGCGTGATAAATATTTTGAGTCACTCATCCTTGTTTGCACATTGTGACCAGAAGAGCTTTGAAATAAACCTTAGGTTCCTATATTGATGTCTCTAAAAATCATTGCATGAAGATCTATGTAATAAACTTTTGGTTGTAGCATGGTTACATTGTGAAATATTTCTACCACTGTTCAGTTCTAGCAATTAATCTTTGGTTGCAATTTTGTGATAGGCCACTGGGGAGGACTTCTCTGTTGAGCCTGCTGACAGCAGGAGGCCGTTTCGCTCACTGTTAGATGTTGGTCTCCTGAGAACTACAACTGGAAACCGTGTCTTTGGTGCTCTAAAGGTATAATGTGTTGGTGCTCATTAGCTATTTGTTTTGTAAATCATCACTTGCGACATCTGTGCAAGTCAATTGGATCATGTGAAGTGCTTCTATCCTATATTTGATGTCAACTAGTTTAGTATTCAAATTAATAATCTTTTCTGGTTCATGTCATCTGGTTGGGCCATACGTACCTCTAAGTTGTCTAATGGAACCTTGACCATGACCTTTTGGCTCTTGGACACAACTGGTAGGTATCCTTTTTGATATGTAAGTCATCATCCATACATTTCTTAGTGTGGCCTATGTAAAACAAATTCTCTTCCATGAACGGTTTGCAGAAGATAAGTTGGTAGTATCTTTTCTTCCATGTCAACTGAATAAACGACAGATATTTCATTCTTAGTTGGAAGCAGCTTCTTTACCATTAGAATCTAGGTTGAAGGAATGTGGAAAACATATTTTCCTACAAAAAGGGGGGAAATTTGTTTTCTTGTAAATGTCAATAAATTTTGATTGCTAATGAGATTAAACATTCTCATCTTCTCATATTTTCGGAGATCTTTATTTTAGTTGTTGGGGTCCAGCTCCAAACAGAGTAGTGGTTGAGGGCCTGAGGCTCATTTTTAGTTTTCCTGCAGGCAATGTCGATTTACTGAGGCTGATTTGGCCGCTATTTGTGCTACTCCTTTGGCTCTGTAGTCTCTCTTCTTCATTCTACATGTCTTCCCTGCTCCTATGATTTCCTTTTTTCCTTTCATTTATTGTTTCTCGCTTCTGCAACTGATGCCAGTCCTCTTCTTCCTTCTTCCTTTCTCCTCTCTTTTCTGCCTTCTTATATTCCCTTTTCATATTTGTGTTGTGTGCATGTGTTTTATAATTATATTATCCTTGTTATTTTGGTTATAATTGTGCCATTCATATCTGATTCTCCCATTTCCCACTCTCCCACTCTTTGTTTCTTAAATATATATAGTTTTGGGAAAGTGGTAATTTTTTTCTAGTCTGGGGACAACAAATTTATCTACACGAAAATTTCGTCAGCTGGATTCGTTAGATTGGCCTGTCATTTGTTTCATGTTCAAGCCAGAAACATGGAAACCAAACAATATCAAATCTTTTTGGATCATGAGGATCATACAGTTCTGTTGCGTTGTGTCAGATCTTAGATTGACAGCATCTTTATACTTCAGGTTTTCATCGTGCTGCATTATTATGTACCTTCCTGTTTGTACCAAACAATATCTTCCTTTTGATTGCTTTCTTTATTAGGACTCTTGTCTTGACTTCTGTTTACAAATACAATTATGATAAAATTGGTAGTTGTTTACTTGTTTTGCTTTAATATAAAGTTGTATTGTTACTATTGCCATATATTTATGTTAATTGATGTCTCACTTACTCTAGATTGAATATTATATACCTTAGCCGTGTTATCGCACCCAATATTTTTGAAATTTGCCGTATCCTGCACCCGTGTGACATAAACTTTAAATTGTCGGTGTGGGTTATGATCAGGTGTCTGTTGAACCATATTTCTTCTTACGACACCAATCCTTTTACCCAAAACCATATTTTATATGGAAGTCATCTAGGGAATGGACGTGTCATACCAAGCATCCTATTTGTTATTTATTATAATTCGTGTTTGTTATTTTGTCATAACTCTTCTGACCCAAAATATGCTGGATTTGTAGGGTGCATTGGATGGTGGACTTGACATTCCTCACAGTGACAAGAGATTTGCTGGGTTCAGCAAGGAGGAAAAGCATCTTGATGCTGATGTCCATCGTAAATATATCTTTGGTGGCCATGTGGCTGCATATATGAAGGTATGAGAAAACTGATGATGTTTGTGTAGTAGTAAAGAGTATCAATTGAGTTTCTCCCAAGAAACACAAAATAACTTCAACCCCATCCTTTATGTGTAAAATATGATACTTTTAAAATATTGCATGAGCTTAACAAACCCTGAAGAATTGATCCGGGTGGTGGGAATCGTTTTGTATAGGGCAGTCTGCTTGTTTATGGTAAAACATTAGTAAGACTTTCTCCTTTCATGTTTGTTTACGGGTCCACCTTCAGAAGGTTAAGTGCTTAAAAAATATTTAAACTGGGCTACTACATTCATCTCACACATGTCCCCATGGAAAAATCCATCATTGTCCCACACATGTCCCCATGATATTCCTTTCAAGTACAAGGCATTTGTGAAGCTGTTTTGAAATTGTTGAGATTTTTGCATTTCTGAGAAAATTTCGAGAATGGCATTGTGACCAAGGTTTGTGCCTTCTATTAACTCCTTTTACTTGATATACATTATTGTCATCAGACTTTGTTAGAGGATGAACCTGAGAAGTACCAGGCACAATTTAGCGAATATATCAAGAGAGGACTAGAACCTGATGGCATCGAGGAAATGTATAGGAAGGTGCATGCTGCCATCCGTGCTGATCCCTCTTTTGTAAAATCCGAGAAGCAGCCTCCAAATACACACAAGAGGTACCATATCTCTTTATTGTTATCTTGTACGAAATTATAGGAAAGAGCACTTGTTCTTATCTTCTTTCTGAAAAATCGTATTGCACCTTGCTTGTCATATTGCTTGCATATTTGAAGAATCTTTGTAATTGCATGGAGGGGATCAAATCCTACTTGCTTTCCTTGACAGAGCTAGGAATACGTCCCAACCCCAATGCATGGCTTCATTCTCGTTGTGGATAACAGTTTTCTATTCAAACTTACAGTGAATGGTCTATTTCTTGTGATAAGTATGCATCCGGGTAGCAGTTAATACATATTTGGATGTATTGCTCGCTATTGACTGGGTGCTATTTGACAATGTCACAGTGGTGCACATGGTCACATCGGTGTATGCAGGTGCATGTGTGTTTGTCTTTCTATACACACACAGTGCCAGACGATAGGAACTTTAGAGCTGCTATAGTTCAACTATGTTCTTCCTGTAGCGTAACATGTTAGGGGTTCATACCTGAGATATGAACAAACTGATGGTATTCATACCTGAGATATACCATCCGGTTCACTATGGACGTATTTGCTTAATTGACAGTGTGACCGAATCCCTTATTGAGAGAGAGAGAGAGAGAGACGCTTGCGTGCCTCTATATACCTGTTTGACATCAACGTAGCTGTTAATTCTGAAATCTAATCGTTGCTTGTGGAGGGAAACCCAAAATTAAACCCATTTACATTTGTGATATCTATTTGGTGCGTTCTGTTTGTGCAGGTTCAACATGAAGAAACTAACATACAAAGAAAGGAAAGCAAAACTGGTAGAAAGGTTGAATGCCCTTAATTCAGCTGCAGCAGAGGATGATGATGATGAATGAGAAATTGTTGCTCTAATATTTGGTATTGTGGCTGTTGATCTACTATAATTTACATTCATTTCTAGGTTTTTATCTCTTGTTCAATTTTGAATAGGGGAACCTGCACTAAGATGGTCTTCTTTTCTGAGCAAGATTCTCTATTTTTTGGGTGAACAGTGAGTTATCAAATTCAAGCTCTTAATCTGAGTGCGTTTGTTTTTCCAAAGGCTGATTTGGATATGCTTAAGCTAATGCCACCTCGTGTGTTTTGTATTAATCAAACGATCTGCAAATGCTTTTCCCAGCGAGGATATATCAGCTCAGTTATTCAAATGCAAAGGCTCATTAGACCTTGTAAATCTTGACCAAAATCCACACACGTTTGATGTTATGAATTTGCAGAAGACCCAATTGCTTCTACACTGAATTGTTGAATGCAAGTTCTTTTGTCTAAAGAGGGCATAGTTTACCTGAATTATATGGGTCAGGCTTTCTAACATGTATCGGGACTTTGATACCCAGGTACGCATCTGATAGAGGGGTCTGTCCAGCCCAATCTTTTTAGTAACAAAAAGACACTCATTTTGCCGTGTCCTTTCTCTGGCTGTTTCATTAACTAGTCGAGGTATATGAATATAAGAATGCCCTTACAAGTAGTATATTATGCAAGTTAGCATTAATGCAGCCAGACATTTTTGTGACGACAATTTGCTGAACCGGTGATGCCTTAAAAGGTGGGATTGTGTTTGAATAGCCCGAACCCTTACACGGTATTTAAAAGTTATGCCTGAAATTAAACCATGATATAGTAAATTAAGAAGTCAAAACATAAATAGTGCCTCTTTGAATTCATCGTGACCTGCAGACGTGGGTGTGTTCACGGTTTGGTTTGGTTCTAACCTGAACCTTGAACAAAACTAATACTTGCGGTTCTTGGTATTTTGAGAATCGAATCAAGCTGTGGTATGATCAGAACCGGACTGAACTGAATGTTTGTGGTTCGATTTTGTTCTCAATCACGGTTCTATTTATTTAGGGTTTGGGTAAAGATTATTGTGAGTGGCACCCTCTCTGGAAAAGAAATTAAGTTAATATCATGTGGTCAGATCAGGTATTAGATATTAATATGATAAGGGCATTCTATAATCTTGGCCAAAAGGCAAAGAAAGGTGTGTTTTGTTTAAATCCTTAAGACTCATTTTATAGTTGTTTTGCTCCGTACGCCTTTTCAATACAGCAATAGAAGATTTTTCTAATAGTTCGATTTTAACACGAACTGCCCATTACTTCTGGTATTAAAACTGAGTCGAACCAAACGGTTGGACATCTAAAACCAAACCAAACCACCAGTTCAGTTTGGTTTGGCTCCAACGGTTCCTTGAACACCCCAATGCCGAAGGATAGGCCCTGCCAAGCCAACTCTTAACCTAACCATAATACACACCTCTCTCCCAAGGAGCCACAACTCACTGTCCTGGGAAAAGCTTTTAAATTCAGTCATGAGTTCAATACCCAGGAGAATGCACTTAGAGGTGCACAGATTGGACATGGGAACAGGACCTAAACCAAAGGGGAACCAGTGGTCTGAAACCAATGATCAAAACCAACATTTCTAAGTCGTTTTCTTGTTTCCGATTTTAGAAACCTACTTTTGATTCATGTAATTTCCTAATGAAACTGGAACCAAATTAGAACTCAAACCGGCCTGACTGGGTCCAGAAGTGATACAACCGGAACTGGACCGAGAGCCGGAGGGGAACGGATCAGTTCTGGCTCCAAGTTTTAGTAGAATCAGAACCTTCAGTCTGGAACCGCTAATAGACTGAGACCAACGAAGACCATGTTGTACTTTCCCACTGCAGAAGGTTGCCCTTTCTTTTATTATATACCTTTCCTTCTTTGGACGAGAAACAGCAGACCGTGTGCCCTTTCATCCTTTGGTTCTTCTAGAGGAGTAATTTAGGTACTATTTGATCTTCTTAGTTTTCATATGTTGCCTCAAGCTCCTCATTCAGGAGTGCAATTTTTTACCCGACCCAAAGAGACCATGTATGAGTCGCGGCTTAGTCAACCTGGATTGAGTCCGAGTCGTCTTGAAGTGATCCAACAAGAATCGGTTAGGAACCAAATGGATTCAGACACCCACCCAAAAATGTGTAAGTCTAAGTCTATATAATATATGTTTAAAAAAAATGTTCATTTACATGTGTGTAGAGTATGTAGTATAGAATTGTATATATGCATATAATATACATAATATGTATATATATATATATATATATATATGTTCGTATACTGTATATTATTATCCATTTTGTATATAAATGACGACATATACATGCATAGCCAGGAAGAACCAGGCCGTACAATTGGGCTTTTTTACTCGAACCTGAAATGACCCGAATCAAAACCATCCCATCTGACCTGATTTGCCGCCCCTAACTTCGCCTACTCACACTGATGGTGGGTTCTTTGTCAAAATCTACAGTCTGCTTTGTTATTTCATTAAAGAATGAATACTTTATATTTTAATCGAAAATATAAATTAATTTAGAAGAAGGTACAAAGGAAGCTCCATAAAAAAATAGAGATATGTCAAAATGAATTATAAAACCATTACATCTTATATCGAGATTGATTTGTGCACACCCCTTACACTATACACAAACCCCATTTTTATCGTTTTTTCCAAAATGTCCTAAGACATTTTAAAAAATTATCAAAATACCATTCCTACTCAAAACTGTAGCCTCTCTTCGTGCCTGAACCAACTTTCAACTCCTATTTCTTCGGTTTCAGCGATCATTATTTGCTTCTCTCTTCATTTTAAGCACATATTAAGAGATCTATACCTATTTCTACTAAAAAAAGATTGAAATTCATCGAAACGGTGGATTTAAAAATAACCGATAAGAGAAAGGGGAGGAAGAATGGATTTTCGATTTCTTAAGTGGATTGGTTGATTTTTTAAGATATGTTGTTGATTTTATGTTATATCAATTTCCAATCGTTTTGCAATATTTGTTAATATTTTGTGATGTTATTTGGTACCCAAAAACTTAGATCTTTCTGGTATTGCACAGAATAGAGACTCCTTTGGGGCGAGTCTCCCATACGAAGGAAACACACCATTTGAGAGAGACGTGCCTCAAGAGCATCTCTCTCTTTGACAGAGACATTAACCATATAAATAAAAAAAATTCTATATAGGTATGGCTGATAGGGCACAAGTACGAGTTTATAATGTCACCGCTTCATCTAGGAGATGCAACACAATGTCATATAAAGGACGCCTCTAAATGACAATGAGGGGAAAGGAATGCGGCCCTTCACGTTACGAGGAGAATACATCAACCTCAGATACTGAGATTGATATTAGAGACAGTGAGGATGAGATGTCCTGATATATCGT
Organism: Brasenia schreberi; assembly: GCA_036023115.1. Taxonomy (NCBI): domain Eukaryota; kingdom Viridiplantae; phylum Streptophyta; class Magnoliopsida; order Nymphaeales; family Cabombaceae; genus Brasenia; species Brasenia schreberi. The sequence goes on along the minus strand of JAYKKT010000054.1, from coordinate 3,620,392 downwards.
GATTACTCTCGAGCTTTAAAGGTCACATTGTATATAAGATCTGAGAGAAATAAGTACTTTAAAACTTCAATATAAATTTATATAAATATTCTTTATACATGTATTAATCTCAATCCTCTCTATTCTAATATATTATATAAATATATATTTATAAGAAATACAAAAAGTGATAACAATTCATACACATTATATTGTGAGTAGAGCTTGACCAGTGAAGAGGATGAATGTTAGGTAAGAAAATTAGCTTGACCTTATAGACCATAGTGGGTTGATTAGACAAGCAAACTTACTATACAAGATAATAGATCATTCATTGCTAACTGCTTTTATCGAGCATTGACAACCAAACACAAACAACTTCTCAGTTAAGGTGTACGCTATATCAGGATAATTTTAGAGATAGGGTGCTGATAATACTTGTGAATTTGTTGACACGATTATAGAAGGGTTGACATTTACGTGTAGGGTGCAACTACATTTACTTATTTATATAGAGAACTAGAGAATGCAATTACTATTATTGCTTGTGTTATGTTTAGTTTAACTTTTTTGTTCATAAATTAACAAGTTATATGTTTTAATTATAGGCATGAATTTATGAGTACTTGTAAGCTTTTAGAGTTGCTATAGAACCAAAATGGTATGACGTAGAACCACGAGTAGGCCGATGGATGTTTAGTGTTTGTCACTGACAATCTCCTTTACATTGACTAACTCAATATAATAAACAATTGGATTTGACGATGACAAATCAAGTATTTTGAATATTATATATTTGTATGATATATATTCTTGTGTATATATTCTTACGTGCTATTGAGTTAATATATAACAGTAAGTATATATTAATATACATAATGTAATATTGCAACTATATAAATATATAACATATTATATATAATATATTATGTAATATAAGTATTACATTATATATAAAATAATAAGATGTGAAACTTAAGTGATAATATTATATATTATAATAAAATATAATGCAATACATGTATAAAATTTATATAAGATTCAATATATATAATAAAATAAAATAAATAATGAGCTTGACTATAATTCACTTACGTATAAATTATGCCTCATAAATATCCTCTTTGGTGGAGAGGAATCAAAACTCATGTTGTTCTCTTACCTTTAGCAAATTCCTCTCTATCTCAAGTGAAACAGATCCACTAGAAGAGAAATTTACTTACACACAAAATTGAATTTGATATACAAAACTCATTACAGCTATATATTTTTTTATTACATAATTTCTTAGTGTGTCATAACCATTTATTGGCTTAAAATTACACTTTGCCTAATTCACGATGTCTTGTTCACCACCTAATTTTATAAAGTTAATATTAAGTAAGGCAGGTCCATGTGACTTAGCTTTTGGAGGGCGTCTTCCACATGTAAGTTGTATTGTTGAATTTATGGTAGCAACATGATTTTCTTTACAAATGATATGTTAGTACCCGTTGTACTACTTTTTCACTCAATGACATCGGCATCATAAGCCTTTTAAAAATATAATAACTGACCTTTATTTAGAATAACTTTTCCTTTATTTTTGGAACCGAAAGAACTATCATCATGGTAAGTTATTAACTTAGTAAAATAAAATTAATAAGTTAATAATATAATAATAGAAAAAATAGAAAAAATAGAGATAGAAATTAAAAGAACACTCAAATGTGCTTCTGTAAGGCTGACGACTGTAGTCTTTATCTGATATTGAAATAAGAGCCAAATAAATGAAAATGAAACACTGAAATGAAGCTAGAGCAAGATTTAGAGAAAAATAAGAGCAATTGAGAAAGAACTTTTAAGTTGTATGATTTTCGGTTTTGAAAACTGTAATTGTTGATGAAAAATACTATTCATCATATGTGTATTTTTTTCAAAAAAATATTTTCAAAAATATAATTTAAACAAATCATGTAAAGAGTTAATCAAACAATCAACTTGATTGACGGCTAGCAAATAAATGGGGTGCCCGTTTATATTTAAAAGAATTTAAATTAAAGGTGGTCAGTGACGCTCACCGAATATCCAGTACCCATGAGCCATGCCTGTTTCACTACTTGAACACCACATGACACCCCAGTATACTTTTAATTGACAATGGTTCATGTTGGCAACCATTGTTGTCACCATCATTAAATAAGTGGGTGTCATGTGGTGTCCGCGAAGTTTTTTTTAAAAAATTTATTATCAGTTCCGGGTTGGAACCAACAGATATTTATATAGATCCAAACCGCCGATCTGATTATAGATGTGGCTTGACGGTGTGAACCGAAATCAAACCGTCCGTTGCAATACCAGTTCCGGGCTATTTTGTGAAATCCAAAAAGTGTAACCGAACCAGACCTACATAGTTGTGGTTACAGTTTTGGATCCGAAATCAACGGTTCTAGTTCCATTGGGTTATGGATCGGGTCGGTTCCAATTAAAACCGTCGAAAAGTGTAATCGAACCAGACCTACATAGTTGTGGTTACAGTTTTGGATCCGAAATCAACGGTTCTAGTTCCATTGGGTTATGGATCGGGTCGGTTCCAATTAAAACCGTCGAACGAGTTCCCAATCGGCCATGTCTACTCACAGGATCACGTATGCACGCACGTCATCGTGAACAATTTATTAATAAAAAAGGAGTTCGTTCTATTCTATATACGGTCCAGATTAGACGGTACGATGAGCTCTTCTTTTGGGGAACCGAAAGCCGAATCTCAACAGGCACGCGTGCACCTCCTGGATTCGAACTCCACTGATCGGCGGGCGCTGCTAAGGTGGGCTATCGCTCTGGGTGGAGTAAGATGAAAAATCTTTAAAGATTTGATACTTAAATTAAAGAAGAAATAGGGGAAAAATGAAAGAAATATGAAAAAGAGTTGAAAGGGAAAGGAGAGATTGAAGCAGTGGCCGCCACAGGAAAGTGCATGGCTGCCAGACTTTCCTGCAGCGTCTTACCTTAGAAAGGCCCTATCTCTCTCTCTCTCTCTCGACCAGGCAGCCGATAACCGTACCACCATCTATTCGATTCCGAAACGTCATGGCCGTTGGAGTTCTGGCGCTGCAGGGCTCATTCAACGAGCATATTGCCGGTCTCTCTCCCTCTCTCCCTGTGTATGTGTGTATGTATGCGTTGTGTTTGTCTGTTCAGGTTTGACAACCTTTTGAAATTGGTCTCCATTGATAGAGAAAGACACGTCAATCGCTTCCATATCTGCATACTTGTATCTTTGGGATAGATTTCTCCTTATCTCGAAAAGCACCACTTTTAAGACATTCATCATTTCTGAGATCATGTCTCTGTTCTACCATTCAGCGTCCTGCATGAGCTATGCTGCTGCCATGGCCACAGTTTGTGTTTCGTGGGCATGCTTGCGGGAGCTCATCTCACTGAAATTACTAATCCAATTGGTTCGCGTGTAGTCTTCTCTTTTATATTGACTCTAAAGATCAAATTCAGATATTTAAAGAAATGTGATCTCGTATGCTAAGGTCGTGATCAAGTTCCTCATCAAGTACGCAAGCAGTATTTCTCTCTTCGTGGTTATGCATAGGCAGCCAAAGACATTCTTTTCGCATGTCTGCGTCTGTGTGTCTTTATGTGTTACAGGGTCAAGCAGTATTAGTTAGAACAGAGTCGAACAGAGTCGTTTACTTGTATGTGTGTGTGTGTGTGTTATCGGTTCAATCAATATTAGAGTAGAAAAGAGTCGAACAGAGTCGTTTACTTGTGTTATCTAGGAGGTTAGTTGTGGCAGGATTGTCTCCATCTAACCGGTTGAATATCAATGTCATAGTATAGAAGTTCAGGACCTCTCTCTCTCTCTCAGACGAGAGAACAGGAAGAAACGTTCTTATGTTTGTTGGATTTTGGTTTTTGTGCTATGATTGCAGCGTTGAATAAGATTGGGGTGAAGGGTGTGGAGATAAGGAAATCAGAACAACTAGATCATGTTCAGGCTCTCATCATCCCGGGTGGAGAGAGCACCACCATGGCAAAACTTGCTGAATACTATAACTTGGTGATTTATTTTCTCCATGTTTGCCTCTTCTTTTACTTTCAAAGGGAGAGAGATATCAAAAATTTGACTTCAGATAGAATGACTTTGTTTCTCAATTCTCATCGAATTTTCAGTTTCCTGCATTGCGGAACTTCATAAAATTGGGGAAGCCTGTATGGGGAACCTGTGCTGGGCTCATATTTTTGGCTGAAAAAGCAGTTGGTTGGTGACTCTTTTACTTGATCGATTTTGTTTAGCTAAATCAAGGATTCAAATTTATTTTTGAATGCATTTAATGCTTACAGGGCAGAAACTGGGTGGCCAAGATCTTGTTGGTGGCTTGGATTGTGTCGTTCACCGGAACTTCTTCGGAAGTCAGGTTTAACTATGTCTAAACTTGTCTTCTATCTGCTTCTTTGTCAGCAAGTTAGATTTTGGCATGCTATCAGAGTCATTCTAGTTTTTGGTATCTTGCAGCTTCAAAGCTTTGAAACAGAGCTTTCTGTGCCTTCACTTGCTGAAAAAGAAGGTGGCCCTGTGAGTTTTCGGGGAATCTTCATTCGTGCCCCAGCGATTCTGGAAGTGGGGCCTTCAGTTGAGGTCCTTGCTGATTATACAATTCCATCAAAGAAAGCTGAAGAGGTGTTATACCTTTTCTTTTGGTTGTCTGTCTCATTTACCAATTCTCAAAATAAACCAAGATATCCAATTGAATGGCCAAAATTTTCGACACGGGAATGATTTAAGAATAGGTCACTCTCGCTTGTGAGTTACTCTGTCAAGTAACAAAGACGTCATGTTATCAGGAAAAGATCTCATCCTGCCATGAACAGTGGGGATATTGCTTCCAGTTGTTGATTTCATGATGTTCTGTGCTGAATAATATAGCGTTGTAGACTTCAATAGTAATTTGTCATCAGTTTTACATTCTATTTATTTGTTTAAGAAAGCAAAGATCACCTAGTCATGTACTTGGCGAACATTGAGCATCCATGTGACTGATAAGCCGTCAGGTACGTCACAATTGTGTCAACTCACAGAAAAGTCCTTGTCCATGTGACTGCAGTTCCAGTTCAAGTCTATCCTACTTGAACACCATCACGGTATGTGGATACTAGGATATCCTTACTATCTTGAAGTTGTACGAATCTTTAGATAACTAATTTTTAATTGTCATCCAAAGAGCCTTTGATCTATTGGAGGCCTCATTTGCAAGTTTGCAAATAATCTGTTGAAGCAATCTGCTCAATGACGCACCCAAAGGAAAAACTATTTGCAAAGGACCGGTTTCTTGGTAATAATGTTACTTTAGCCACTCTACTTGTAAGATTCAGAAATTGTACGCATTGCGTAGCTTGGACTTCCTGATTCTTGCAACCAGTGTCACAGTGAGAAGTTCCACACAGCTCAGAACATACTGAACTGTTCTTGGTTGGGTGCAGGAGCCGAGTGAGAGTGCACAGAAAGTAATAGTTGCTGTAAAACAAGGGAATTTACTGGGAACTGCATTTCATCCTGAGTTAACTGCAGATACTAGATGGTATTTCTTCTCATAAACACCTTTATGATTTCTAACAGGTTCTACAGTACGTGCCGCAAATAAATAGTAGTAACAATGATAACATGGGCTTGTGCAGGCATAGTTTTTTCTTGAAGATGGTGGATAAAGGTGTCGATCGGGGTTCTGTAGATCAAGATCTTGGATACGTCTCCAAAGAGCTTCCGATATTTTACTAAATTGTGAATGATACAAACCACAACGCCAGGCCATGTAACTTTCGCGTCGAATAACTGGAAAGAGGTTTCTATTTTCTTATATATTGGTTTTTTACTTTTATTCAGTGAAAATGTACAGAAAGTGAAAATGATTGGATCATTTCTTTCATAATGATTTATTTCTCAATAATGACAGAAATTGGGATTGATTATCAGTTGCAAGTATGAGCAGCATGTATCAAGAGTTTTGGATGCATGGTCTCAGCCATGCTCATGTATGATGGTCCAGATTGATTCTTCCGACAATACTTTTAAGGTTGGAATTTGAAGGGTGGTGCGGTGCACCTTGGCATGGTTGCATGAAGTGAGTTAAATGTTAACATGAAATTTCTGGATTATCTAATTTTTAGAATGTGGGTATGTCAAGAGGGAACTCATTTTCTTGATTATAAATCAGTTTGGGTTTTATTTATATTTACATTTCTCTTCTAATTAAATTTGATCATTTAATTGGATCATACCCAACCAATTAGTTGCATCAACATGGTTCATACATATATGAATATATAAGTTTTATATACTAAACGAGCTGATATAAGCTGATGGAGCTGAGCAGCATGCATTGCTGTGGTTCAGCTCGTACAGCTTTTCAAGCTGCTCGTGTTTGGTTCACTCGAACCATGAGCTGGACACGAATGCTCTCGCTGCCAGTCGAACGCCAACTCCAAGAATAAGCTAACTTATTGCCACCCTTAGTCCTCTGTGATCTCTAAAGCTCTATTTTGTTTGTAATCTCTTGAGCTCTACATTTTGTAAAGGTTCCATTCACTTTTATATTGTGGTATACTGATCTGCTTCAAATCTGATTTCCACAATCAAAGTTTTTGTATCATTCAGTATCATGCTTGACATAATCTCTGCTTAATGCGGATTCCGTGCTGGATCGACACTGATGATTTTGTTAACAGTGAAAGATTAGTTTCCGATTTGATTGGTTCTTGATCCATTGCATATGGATGAGCTCAACTTTGATGAATTCAATCTGGATCGAGATCCAACAGGTTCACCTATGGCGGAAACATTGTTTTCATTGTCCTCAAGCGAAACCTAGCAGACATGTTGAAGAAAACACACCGTATTACTTTGATATCCTAAGCAAAAATAAATTGATCAAGATAAATTTGGATTCATGATTTTATTTCAATGGTTTTATAATTTCAGCTTCATTTTCCTTTGGAGTCTGTGTGTGTCAAGACAAGCTCAGTAGCTGGCTTGAGATGAGAGTTGCACCTTCATTATCATCTCATATATAGAAAGAATCATGCTAGCCGAGCCGAAGTTCATATTCAGTCATCAGAAGAGAACAGTGGGAGTGACAATCTTAGACACAAAAAACAGAAACCCAAGCACACAACCTGAAAAGTTCTCTGTTGATATCCACCTCAATATGACGTGGAACAAGATTTGGGTTGTAATGGGTTTACCTGATTTGACACAAAGACATGGATGGCATGACGTAAACTATGAAAGAAACAATTTTTTGGGAAAGTTTAGACACGGCACAACACCTCAGTAAACAATATACACTCTTTTCATGGGCGAAATGGATGCATATGAATTGTATGGAAATATTAAGGATCTCTGGCTCAAGAAGTTTGATGCTTACACCATGCACAACTTTGAGGTCTGAGAAAAGCTTTTCTTCAAATTGCGAACGACGATGCAGTGACCAGAGATTTTCATGCAAAGTCTTATGACAAGGTGAAGGCGAAGGTGATGAAAGCATTAAACAATGCACAAGCATGCCAGAAGGAGTTCGCCAGGGTTGCAGTTCTGAATCTGGACGTACGCAAGATTATCGTCGTCATGCATAAGTGATGAGACATGATCAATAATGAAGATGAATAAGCATATATCTTAAGTTCTCCTTATGTATGGCCAGTCAATAAATGCTGTTGATTCATGAAGTTGTTAATTAGCAGCAATTTCTGTAAAAACATCATAGTGCAAGAAAAAAAAAATGGATCAAACGTTTCTATCTTCTCATGTTAAACATTCCCTTTGATGTAATTTTTGTTCTTAGTAAAGACAAGCTGTTGCTAATAAGCAAACTGTAACTTCTTGGCTTGTTATCAATCTATGATGTTTACTTGTGTTTCCCTTGAGGCTGCTAACTGGTTCTCGCATTGTGTGTGGTGTTCATATCTCGAATGTTCATTCATTCAACCAACAAGGGAGATGATTTATGTAGATATAGTATTGACTGTAAACTTGTTCGTAACTTGTCATGGATTACGAACTATGACCCGACCCAAATAACTGAAGATGTGAACCAAGTTGGGCATGTTGGGAAACTTTCTGTTGTGTTTATCTTTTCGATACTTAGTATATAAAAGAGATATGTAGAGGAATTAAGATTTTATCTTAAATAGAAAGATTGTGGGGTCGCTGGTATTGTACGTTGCTTTCATCATACTGAAGACCTTCTTCGTGGTCTTACCTATCGTTTGGTTATGTGTGTTTCCAAATCATGTCGTACGGAAATAATTTGTATAAGCTCAAAGTAATATGAGCATAGCATTTTGTCATGAAGCTGGATTTGGAAGCACAGGTGTGCACGCATTTCTTCTTCCAAACGGAGAGTCTTTCGTCCGAGATTCCGCCAGAAATATTGCATACATAACGTATCAAATTCAGTTTCAAAGTTTGTGTTTGGATCACAATGATCATTGAAAAGGATGTGACGGCGACCAACCAAGACCAAGATTGTGGTTAAGGGTTTCTCGACGGCTAACTCTTCTCTTGCCTGGCTCTCCTTTGGCCTTAGTCGTCCGTTTACGAGTGCATAGACTCAACATGGGTTTGGGTGGGTTCACCATCATCACCCTGGTTCTCCTTTCCTTCTTTCTTAACGGCTCCTCCTTTGCAGCCATCAGTGGATTTAATCCACCTAAAAGACTCACTCCTTTGATGTGCCGTTTTGCTTGGACGTCGTCGGAAATACGCCGTTCACAGACATCAGGCAAGTCGTACAATCCGCTCTTTTTGAAAGCATAGCGAGACCCTCAATACAGTCTTCAATTATCGATTTGCTGCTGAAGAACACGACATTCGATGCTGACACCAAACTTGGCCTTGAGGTTTGCGGGAAGCTTTACTTAGATTCAGCGAAGGTCTTCGAGGCGGCAACTGCTGATTTCGTCGCAAAGTCTTGCGACAAAGTGAAAGAGGAGGTGAACACAGTATTTACGAATGCTCTAACGTGCGATAACGACTTCACCAAGTTTAACATACCAGGCCAAGTCCGGTCCTTGCCCGAGGCCAGTGTGAATCTGATGCGGCTTGTGGTTCTCATTCAGGAATTAATCAACCTTGTGCTTGAGACTACGCAATGATAAGATGGTGTAGTGTCTGTCATAAACAATAAGCATCTTAAGCTAGTTCAGAGTCTTAAACAATAAGAATCTTAATCTTTCCTTGTGGTCGTCTCCGTTTGCTATTGAATCATGCATGAAACTGGTTAATTTCGTGTAAATTTGATGAGGCGATCAATTAGAATGAATGGAATTGTTGCCTCAAAGAATCGAACCTTGACCAGCAAGTCTGTATTATTCATAATGTAGCCAACCCTGCATCTGGTTAGTCTTTCATGTAACTTGCTGGGTAATTGCACAGAACTTGTCATTTGCTTTTAGGTGTTAATCTGTGGGGTTTATTAATTACCAGTGTTTTCCTTGACATTCCTCACTTGTTCTGACAGTGTACGGTACTCGAGTGTTCAATGTTGAGGAGATGTCTTGAGATGCAGTGTCCACCATTAATATGGTTTATATCTCTTCAAGAAAAAACTTGAATTGTGTATTATGGACTTCTTTTTTTATTTGAGTAGACATGTCCAGTTATGGTTTGCTTGAAACTTTGAATTGGAATCGAACTATCCTGACAAGTGTTCTACCGTTGACCGTTGAGTTAGTGTGCCCTTAGTGACAAAGGATATTGGAGAATATATTTAAAGCTTGTTTTGAAATACAAGGCTTTCTGAAATATAAGGGTGCGCCCTCTGAGAATCGAACCTGGTTTCAGGCCAGTTTTGGAAGACCACCAACCATAATTGATTACTGCCTTCCCACAGGCGGTTAGGTTCCGGTTTGGTCTACCAAACCGATCATGTCTACATTTGGGTATTATCCATCAGTTAGTGAAAACTTATTTTGTAGGATCTGGGCCTCATGGGAGATCGAATAGGACCTGGACCGAAGTCTGCACCTATGTTGCACATTTCAAGACGACGTGAAAATCAAGAAGCTGTAAGAAACTTCATTCCACGTTTTGGACGAATTTAATATAGTAAAATCAAAATATAATCCTATATGACATGTATTATCATAGCTTAGTTTATTATATTATCTTTTTGGTAGTTAATCGAATCCTAATGAAAGCTTCTCCTATTCTTTTTTCCATCTTCTCGCTCACACCGCCATTATCATGACCAGATGCAATAGAGAAGGAAATGCTCGCCTGATCAGATGGGGTTTAGGCATTTTATTGATTGATGGTTCTGTTATATATGTTCATATAACTCCGCAAAAAATAAAACACTTCCAGTGCCATTTGATAGTCATCACTAACAAATAAAAAACACAAGTCCATGGAAATTAAAGAGCAAAATAAGTTCTCTGGAATGATGACAATCATACTGAAAATGAAGATTCTGATCATGTAAAAGTATCTGCATACTGACTTCCTCAGTACTCAGACACTAACTCTTTCTTCAGAAACTAAAACTGTGGAATTTTCTTTCCCCATTGTGTAGTTCATGATGAGGAAACGAAGATAACACCAGCAGGAGCCTCTTTATTCAATTTCTAGTTCTGTTGTAGGATTTGTTGAATGTATTAAACCAAGTGGAGGAAGGGCTAAAGGACATTATGAAGCAACTTAGTTCTTATAATAAGTATAAGCAAGAAGTCCTTTTCGTCCATCTGGATTGGTCACTGGTGCACAAGGATCCAGTGTTCTGGCGTGACATCGCAAAATTTGAAGAGAACGACTTTCAGGTATCATTTACAAATCAAGTATCACACACGAGTATACTGCATACAGTTACCTTATGAATCTTTTACTCTTCCATTCAGGGAGATAGTTTTCCATGCACTGATGCTTGGACTTTGATAACAACACAGCTGATTCGAGGTATTACCTTGGGTGTTTCTCGTTTCAATTTTCTTTTATGAAGCCTTTGACTGCTGCATTAGTGTGTAAGATCAATTGAAAATAGCAGTTCATCTTTGCATAAGTATGTTACCGAGAACTGTATATACAGTACAATAGAAGTTGGCAGTTTGGCCAATTCGAGGATGAGGTGCTATTCATGGATTCTACGAAATGCATCCCATTGTCAATGACTTATTTGTGTTATTCGTGCATTTGTATGGATAGGAGCAGCTATGCGGTGTCATGTCCATGCAATTGGTTTTGTTGTTATTTAGGTGCTTAGGACATACGCAAGTTGTTTGTAAAGATGTACTTTGTCTATCGTCATCCTCATCAATGACAATGCCATCACAATCAGGAAATTGTCTTTCATGATTCGAAAGTCAGGCTCTCTCAGATTTATGAGCTGACTACTTTTTAGATATTGCCAAGTTTGAGGTGCATTTCTTTCTTTTTATACCTCTTTTTTTTCTGAATTTGCTTGCAGTAATATAAATGCATTAACATTTTCAGGCTTGGGATAATTAGTTGCAGAAAATAAAGAAAAGTGGTTCATATCTAAGAATGTGAACTTCTTCAGGAACTTTGTGGGAATTGTTTCAGGATTGGATAACCTGGAAAACTAACTTTCTGGAGTGTAAGGAGTCCCAAAGTACGCAGACGTTCCCAACCTCAGGCAGTTATGTAAAAGATTTAGTTTAGTAGGTTGAAAGCCAGTTGTTCCAGTCAACCTCTTTCTCCTACTATGTTGATGTTAGTTGTCTTTATCAGTGTGCCTCCTAGTGTTTGACTCATGAAGCAGTTTATTTATCTCCTTTCTGTTTGAGCTTCTTCCTACTTTTCATATCAACAATGTACTCATGCAGTCGCTTGAAAACTGCAGATATTGCATGTGCTCATCACAATACTTGGTACATCTTCCAATCCAAGAGTTCTGTTGCATGTCACGATATAGCACAGTTTATCCAACAGCATCCCGCTGGTGGAGGAACTGTGACGGACTTAAAAGCAAAAGAACGGGTGATGAAGCTCACTGATCATGAAAGTTCAGGGTTAAGAAAGAACGCTCTTCTATGCATACAGAAGCTTCTCCTTGGTGCAAAGTACCCAAGTTTTTTGCAGGCTTAGTTTGTTCTGTCAACCATGCGCTTCCAGGTGAAGAGCCTTTTTATGCTTTTTTAGTTTCCCTTTTCGTTCCTTTCTTGTTTGTGACTTGGATAAAATCATGTACAGTTCTCTAGCGAACCTTGCTTTAATACGAAAAGAAATTGCCCCCTGTGAATTTGTTTATTCTTCAATCAATGGACCTCTACGAAATGGTTTCAGGGCATTTCAGACAATTGTCTCTATTGTGGAATATCATAGTAGATTCATGGCATTAAGAGCATGTCTTTTCCTTAAACTCTGGGGAAGCTGCGGCATACCTAACGTGCGAGGCAGTACAGGTCTTGGTTAACTACAGTGTAAAAAGGTGATCAATTGACCATGCTAACAGAAGGGCAGCATAACCTGACTACGCTTTTGTTGCTCGACCGCAGCTTGAGAATTATTAGAAGTCTTTGATCTTGTTAATGTCCTACTGCTAAATCATGCTGTAAATGGCTCTTCTCGCCACAAATTCAGAAGAAAATCATGATTTTGAAGTAGTAGGCTCTTTCTGTGGCAGCATTCGTCGTGGTGCCATCCATGTTGCTTTGCTGATCGGAATGAGCTTAGCAAATCGTATCATCTCGGCCAATTCGAAGCTATGTTCGAGGTGACTTCACGGAAGAGAGAATCGGAGAGAGTCGAGATCAATGTTGGACATGACTGGATTAACATACAAGTACTTTGTTGTGGTGTGAAGTTGACATGATGTCCGGCAATTACCGCAAGCCTTGGAATTTCTCCTCATTACTTTGGCTACATGTAAGTTATGTCAGGTTTAAAAGTAGTTCAAAAGGTTTGAAAATGGTCAACAACAACTAAGCCTTTTTCCAGACTGGGTGGGCTACATGGATTCTTTATTTTTATAGAGCTCTATCATGTCATGTTAGCAGTTAACTCACAATAAGCTAGATCATTCTTTATTGTTTCTTTCCAACACTTTTTGTGGTTGTCCTCTACTTCTTTTAATACTTTTAAAATCTAGTTTTTCATACCTTCTTACGGAGTCTTTTGATCTTCTTTCTATATGTCCAAACCACCTGATACCATATTCTCTCATTTTATCCTCTGTTGGTGTCACTCCTAATTTGTTTCTAATAACCTCATTATGTATACGGTCTTTTCTTGTATGACCACTCAATATCTTCTTTTCTGTCACAGACATCTTTTGTACATGTTGATGATTAACTGCATAAAACATGACAGGTCTAATTGCTGCTCTATAATATTTACCTTTTAACTTTAATGGTATCTTCTTATCACAAAGAATATAACCAGCATTAATTATATACGTAACATCTCCATTAATTCTTCTATCACTCTTAAAAATTGACCCTAGGTATTTAAAACTTTCTTTTTGAGGATGCAATATATGCCAATTTTAGTTTCTATGTCCTCTAAAGTAACAAAATGATCAAACTTACATTCTATATATTTTATCTTTGTTCTATTAAGTCGAAAGCTTTTACTTTCTAATGTTTCTCTCCATAGTACCAATTTTTTATTAACTTTTTCCTTAGACTCATCCACTAACACAATGTCGTATGTTATAACATACACCAAGGTACTTCATCTTGAATATATTTTGTTAACTCATCAATCACTATTATAAATAAGTATGGACTTAAAGTTGATCCTTGATGTAACCCAATATTAACTTCAAAGAAGTCTGTCATTCTTTCATTAATCCTCACACATGTTTTTGCACAATCGTACATGTCTCTTATAAGGTTTATATATATCAATGGGATACCTCTTTTTTCTAAGGTTTTCGAAAGATCCTCGCTCGGTACCCTATCGTAAGCTTTTTCTATATCAATAAATATATTGTGAAGGTCTTTTTTTTTTTTGCTCTAAAATGTTTCATAAGATGTCTCAAAAGGTGAATCACTTCAATAGTAGATTTGTCTGGCATGAATCTAAATTGGTTCTCTGTTATACTCGATACTTGTCTTAACCTACGTTTGATAATTCTTTTCCATAATTTCATAATACGGCTCATTAACTTGATACCCCGATAATTCGCATAATTCTGAATGTCTCTCTTGTTTTTGTATATGGGTATAAGTGTACTCTCTGTGGCATCTATTGGTTTCTCGATATTTCTTTAAATAGCCTTGTGAGCCAAGTGATTCCTGTTTCTCTTAAGATTTTTCAAACTTGTATAAGAAAATGGTCAAGAGGATAAATATTTTGAAAGCATGAAAACCCAGCAGACTACCAATCCAAATTTTAATCATTTCTCAAAATTCTTTTCCCATCTGAAATGGGTCTAAAGAAAACTGGGAAGCTACCTCAGACATCATTCACTTTCATGGAACTCTCCAATGGATGATGCTCGTGGAAGAGTTTGAGCTTCATGCCGTCAAACTCGTAACAGATTCGAAAGCAGAGGCACTGATAAATGAGTGGTTATTAGGCCTCTCTAAAATGAACAGGCCACGCCATTTACCATGGTCATTACGGCCTCTCGAATGAATCATCTTTGATGCGCTGCCAGTAAATCACCTGGAGGATTCTTAGTTGGCTGGTTGTAAACAGTCGATTTAACGAGGTAATGACGGTGATTCTCAAATCAAGAGAACTGACAATTGAGGCCAGTGGTTGTTTGTGTTGTTTCAAGAACTCTCTTATGAATATAGTGTTTCAAGAGTCGGTAATGACAAATAATTTAAATGTTTTCATTAATTGATTTCAGAAGTACATTGTCTAATAAATGAAAACCACAGCAATGAACTCCCTGCAACAAAAGCATCGATATCCTTTCACGGCTACTAGACTGTAAAATAGTACAACACTCCCACGGTGCGGCAACGTCTATACAAAGCTTTACGATATTCCAGTTTCAAGTAATGCAGCACCAGAGATTTTAAGAAATCCTAATTCAACCGCTTTGGACTCCACCAAAGAATGCTGACAAGGGCAAAGGGCCATCTTCTTCACTGACAAAACGTTTGCTACTTGACTTGTGCTTCCTCTCTTCCCTTGATCTCTTAGACCTGGATTTTCTTCTCTTTGGTTCCTTCTTGTCGTCATCATCATCACTGCTAGAACTCGCCGATAATGAACTGGAAGAAGCCGAATCCAGTTCACCGACAGAACGTTTGCTACTTGACTCTCGCTTCCTCTCTTCCCTGAATCTCTTAGACTTGGATTTTCGCCTCTTTGCTTCCCTCTTGTCGTCATCATCATCATCACTGCTAGAACTTCCAGATAATGAACTGGAAGAATCCGAATCGGAAGACCTCCTGGAGTACTGCAACATTGGCATCAAGTCAGAACGGTAAGAGGCAAACCACCAAAGCTTCAATAAAATGTCCCGTAAAACTTAAAAGTTCGCATCTCACAAACAAGATGATATGACTAACATCAAGGATAGATATCTCATCCTCGTAATTCTTCCAACAATCTAGGCTATCCCTTAGGGAATCTTTTTTCACAACCAATAACACAAGAACATCTTGAGGCCACCACTCCTGGAGCAGTGTCTGAAGATATCCCATGTCCACTTTATCAAGAAAATCCATGGGTGAAGAATCAGCACCGGAGATTTTGGGCAGCAACGAGCTTCAGCCCAATCATCAATTGGTACACCTCACCCTTCACAAGGTCATCCAAGCAGGTGGCATAAATTAACATGCACATATTCCTAGCAATACCCACTAAAGCACCAAAACCGACATCCACCGTATGCAATTACTCTATGACCAAGTTTTACCATGCATAAGCAAAACCAGAAAGTACAACCCAGAGAGCTCAAAATTTGAGCTAGCTCCTCTGAATATCATCGCAATACGGGAGGAAACTTTATATTAGGGTTTGGGGCTCCATGTTTCATACTAAACCTTGCAGTGCAAGGCAAGGCAGAGAAGATAGATTATAAAATCGAACTGGTCTCTTGTCATTTCATCATCGTTTTCACTTGAAACTGAGCAACAAAAATGGATAAGAATTAGTGACTAACTAAATTGCCTATTTGAGAAAAAATATACAAGTTTAATTTAACAATACCATTAACTGGAGAACCATTGGTCAATCATCAGTTACTAGTTCATCTGCTAGCTTAGCTACTAACTGGTGTCCATGACCTTCACTGCCTAGCACAATTCCAATCAACTTTCCTCGTGTATTATATATAAAAGCCATAGTGGGAGGCTCAGAAGTCAAAACAAACGTAAAACTTTACTGACAATATGTTACATTAATAAGTAGATAAAGCTTGAAAGTGATGGCACATCCCATTCTACAAAATGTTACCATCAAATAATGCACTTATAGAAGATGGAATTTCTTGGCATTCGTGTAATTAACTAAGCAAAGGATAATTGCAGAATAATTGGATTCATATCAAACGACTGTTACAAACTTACAACAGACAGAATGTCAATGTCACAGCATTTCTACCATGCCTTCAGTTTTCATATTTATACGATAAAACACACAAAAACTAATAAGAAAGCACAAACAAAAAGATGAAAAAAGAAGTATGCACACAAATGATATGTTTCTTGTACTATTACCTATTTTTTCAGGATTGAGATTTATAGATAATAAAAAGATTAAAAGAAATCACTGTCCCTTTGTCTTCATGGTTTGGTTTTCCAAGGTCTCCATTAACGTGAATGTTACCCCTGTCAATAGATCTTGTCAAAACAACCACAATGCAGAACTTCCTCGACAAAATTTTTAAGATTATGCTATATACTATAGACTGAGGTGTTTCTTCCAACTTGGAATCTCATCACCGTTATGGCCTAAGGCGTAATTTACCTCATCTGTCAATTGCGCTCTACCCATCATTTGTTGATAAACCATATTGAACATAACATGAGATATAACTCACCTTGTTCTGGTACCCCAGCTAGAGCACCTTGAGTTCTACTCACGTACCTAGTTTTTAATTAGCTAGTCTTCATGCAAAAATATCCTGAATGATCTGCTAGTTTGGCCATCTCCATATATCCATTTGATAATTCCATGATATAGAAATCTTCCCACATAATTTACTGCATACAGTTCTTGTCAGGAGCTTAGGCTACCCAGATACTTCTAAGTTTTAGAGTTAGATATGAGACGTTTTGAATCTTTACTATCTGATTGTGTTACTTGCTGTCAATAGAATGCACCAGGTAAGGTCGACTAGAATCTTGCAGAGCACCTCGCGTCAATCTAGGCTTGGGATTAAGCTGGGGAAAAAGAAGATACCGCTATACCACAGCCTTTGTGCAAAAAGGAATAAATGCTGTAAATAAATCTGCAGATGACTTGAATGAATGACTAGAAAGAAAATTTCCACGCTAGCTACTCTATATCAGGAAAAATGAAAGACCCAAAACACAGCAAACCTTTCTTCTCTTGCTCCTCTTTTTCTTTTCTTTTTTCTCTGCAGGCACATATGAGTTATCAGAGGAGGGATCACATCATCCAGAACTATCAACTGATGTACAAGTGGAAAAGATAACCCTTTATATACCCTTCTTGAGATTGATCTTTTTGCTGGAGTGGTTACGTCCACGGGCTAGCTTGCTTGCTCTCTCAGCATCTAACTGAGCCCTGTACTCTCTCATCATTTTATCCTTGTCTGCCTCAAGCTCATCCTTTCTCAAGGCATCTTCCTAAAAATGTCAAACCAAAATTACCACATAAAATGACCATAGAAAGTTTTATCTTAATATTGTTAGTAGATCAATAAGCCAGTAGAAATCAAAACCACAAGAAAGGAAACATTTCATCCAAAGAACCAAACTTAGAACTCATGAATGAAATTGATCCCTAAAAGTCAAAGGAAGCTACAACCGATCGAATAACCCTGTGATTAGAAGATTATTAGCAGAGGAATCTACACCACAGGATTTACCATGCACACTGTGAAGATTAAGGATTGCTGACAGAAATGCCCCTTACATGACAATACTTTTCCGTGACTCATTTTGGTAGATAACAATGCAATATACTTATATTGTCTGCTCCACACGAACAACAAAATGGTTTATCTCAATCTGAGGTTTAATCTTTCTTCAATGTCAGCAAATACAAGGATTTTTTTTCTCCACTTTGGAGAGGAGATGCACAAAGGAAGGTATTGAAGTTACTAACCGGTAAACACGTCATCCATACTTGTGAAGCACTATTTCAATGAAACACAAAGTGCTACACATTTTATGTTGCTTTGAATCCTTTGATGTGCATCTAATTTCCATAGGAGAGTTTTATGAACATATACACCTATGTTTAGGCAGACTTCACGTTGATTCAAAAAGTCTCCCAATTCCACTTCCCTTCACATGAACTCTAAGAAATAACATATGGTGCATATACCTAAAATAAAACCATTTAGCTTCTCTAACACTGCTTTATGGTGAAAGTTTCTTCTACATTATGTTATTCTGCACTATCATTATGAGTTGTTTCATTTTGAGCTTATAGCCAAACAAACCCCTATACAACAACTAAGCCTTTTTCCATACTTGATGGGGTCGGCTACATGGATTCTTTGTTTCCACCGAGCCCTATCATATGCCATGTTGATAGCTAGATCATTCTTTATTGTTTCTTTCCAACATTTTTGTGGTCTTCCTCTTTTAATATTTTCACAATCTAGCTTTTCATACCTTCTTACCGGTCCTTTGGTCATGTTTCTATATGTTCAAACCATCTTAAACGATTTTCTCTCATTTTATCCTATGTTGATGTCACTCCCAATTTGTTTTCAATAACCTCATTATGTATATGATTTTTCCTTATGTAACCACTCATCCATCTCAACATCTTCGTTTTTGTGACGGACATCTTTTGTATATGTTGATAATTAACTGCTCAATACTCAAAATCATAAAATATAACAGTCTAATTGTTGCTCTATAATATTTAACTTTCAACTTTAATGGTATCTTCTTATCACATAACATACATGATACCCCTCTCTATTTTAACCAACCTACATTAATTCTAAGCATAACATCTCCATCAATTTTTCCATCACTCTTAAAAACTGACCCTATATATTTAAGCCAATCTTAATTTTTATATCCTCTGAAATAACCAAATGATCAAACTTACATTCCATATATTATGTTTTTGTTCTACTAAGGTGAAGGCCATTACTTTCTAATGTTTCTCTCCATATTTCCAATTTCCTATTAACTTTTTCCTTACACTCATCCACTAACACAATATCATCTACAAATAACATGCATCAAAGTACTTCATCTTGATATGTTTTGTTAACTCATCAATGACCAATATAAATAAATATGAACTTAAAGTTGGTCCCTGATATAACTCAATATCAATTTCAAAGAAGTTTGTCATTCTTTCATGAGTCCTCACACATGCTTTTGCACCATCATACATGTCTCTTATAAGATTTATATAAGTCAACGAGATACCTCTTTTTTCCAAGGTTCTCTAAAAAACATCTCTTTACACTCTATCATAACCTTTTTCTAGATTAATAAATACCATATGAAGGTTCTTTTTTGCTCTAAAATGTGTCATAAAATGTCTCAATAGGTGAATCGCTTCAATGGTAGATTTGTCTGGCATGAATCCAAATTGGTTTTCTATTGTACTCGATACTTTTCTTAACCTATGTTCAATAATTTGTTCGCATAATTTCATAATATACCTCATTAACTTGATATCCCGATAATTCATACAATTCTGGATATCTCTCTTATTCTTCTATATGGGTATAAGTATACTTGCTCTTCATTCCTTAGTTCTCCATTCCTCAGGTATTTTTGGTTTTTTCATATTTCATTAAATAGTCATATGAGCAAGTGATTTTCATCTCTCCAAGAATTTTTCATACTTCTATAATAATATTGTCTACCAACCTTCATATAGTTAAGGTTTTTGCCTTTATCATTTTAAATATATCGGTAGAAATTACAGTTTATATACTTTTTAATTTGGTTAACTCTCCTATACAGGCTATACTAATACTAGGATATGTGTTTTCATTAAAAAGCTTACAGAAATAATTTTTCTATTTGTATATCATCATTTGTCACTAGAAACTTCTTATCTCATCTTTGAGACATCTAACAAAGTAAGACCCTTAGTTTTTTTCCTCTAGCCTTAGCTATCCTACAAATATCTCTTTCACCTTCTTTTGAGTTAAGTTTTTTTATATAAATCCTCCCAAATTTTACATTTTACTTCACTAATGGCCTTTTTCATTTCTTTATTTACTTTCTTACCCAAGTTTCACTAATTTTCTTGACATACTACAATTTGTAACATGCTTTCTTTGCCTTAATTTTATTGTGCACTACTTCACTCCACCATGAAGCTTCCTTTTGTATCGGTATGCCTCCCTTAGATTTACCCAACACATGTTTTACCACTTTTATAATATGCATAACCATATTATTCCACATATCAAAAGGTATAGCAATATACTTTTATGCATCTCCTTGAAGACCTTTATGTTTAAATATATCTTTTTTCTCACTTTTGAGCTCTACCATGGCATATGATAGAGCTATGTGGAAACAAAGAATCCATGTAGCCGACCCCATTTAGTATGGGAAAAGGCTTAGTTGTTGTTGTTGTCTCACTTTTGAGGTTCCTCCATTTAGTTTGAAAAGCTTTATGCACCCTTTTCTTATGTGTCCACTTTTTTACCACAAAATCCATAACTAAAAATCGATGTTGGGTAGTTAAGCTTCTCCTAGAATTACCTTGCAATCTTTACAATACGATCTATCTTTTTTCCTACATTTACATCTACAAACAAACCCCTATACAGTGGTAAATTTACATTTATCAATCCTCTTAATGATGTCAAAAGCATGTCATAACTAATGTAAGAAGGCTCTAAGAGACTAAGATCCGGACGGAGCATACTATATTCCATTGTAAGTTATGTCACTTTATCATTTGTGGCATGCTAAAACTTCTTTTTAGAGAAAAGCATAAAACCACAAAGATTAGCAAACCTCATAAGAGAACACAAAAACCAAATTTTAGGATAAGCGCACAAGCACGAACGTGTTCCTGCGGGTGCGCATGCATGTGAGTGTGTGTGTGTGTGTGTGAGTGCCAATACATGCTAAATGATATATAACTAGCATAATCTGGAAGCAATTTCGGAGTTCATTCTATAGATTACAAACTCTTGACAGCAAAGGATAAAATCATGGATAGCATAAAAAGTAGCAGCTTAAACATCCTCGCATTTTGAAGGACAAGCACCACAATGACCACATAAACCTAATGCAGAGTTCTACATATACAATTAGCCCTGGTTTGTCAATCAAAGCAGAGTTCCCAAAAACTTCTATACCTGTTTGGCCCATGCTTCTCTTGAAGATTTGAAATTGAAACATGATATAAGAATTTAAAAAGTATGCCATATGTATATCAAAAGGTTTCTAAGGAAGCTAAAAGTTGAAGTATTTAAACTGACAACTAAAGATGCAATCGTGATTATGCAAAATCTAGAACTGGTAACATTATCTTGGGTTAGGATTGTAATTGCATGTGAATAAAATTGTATGTAGGACCATAGCGGCTAGATCAAAAATCTGCATGCCACAACCCCAAGAACGGGAAGCATTAACAAGATGGTGCTCCTTCAGAAATTTTCACTGGTGAAGGACACCGGAGGGCATCATGCAAATCACATAAGGGCCATTGAGACTGTGAGGGTCAACAAATAATAGAAAAGATTCATGCTGCCAGCATTGTAAAATAATTTGTAAACAGTACTTAATAATTACCCTCTGCTTTTTCTTGAATTCCTCCCAAGTTATCGTGTGAGAAGTATTGAGGCTTGCCAAACGAGCTGCATGCCACTCTGGTGAATGAAAAGAACCATCCGCCTGTGACTGCCCTCATCAGTATATTTTAATGGAAGTAAAGCATATGAAAATGAAAGTGCACTAACAACATGATAACAAAAAAGAAATGTGCAAACTGATAAAAAATGTTAAAAGGTCTAATCATCTAAGCTTCTATGGAAGATGCAGAAACAACAGAAGCATGGAACAACTGGGCAGGATGGAATCCATGTGACACTTAAATAATCAACCATAACTAGAACATTAATTATTGCACGGTCATAACTCAATTTGGGCCCTCTCCATCCAACTGAGCATGATCAATTCAGTAAAGGTGAATCCAATGCCACGCTAGAGCCAGATAAGGTTGCTAAGTATAAGAGAAATAGTGCCATTTTTTGCACCTAGACATGAAAATATTTAGAGACAAAACCAACAGAAAGACAAAGAATGGGATGCAAAGAGCCACCTCATGACAACTTATTATGCAATCTCTCTTATACTTGCTGTCTTAACTCATTCCATCTAATACACTAAAACCACAACAGGATTACAGCATGTGCAAGTCAAACCATGTAAAGAGTCCTTTATATTTTTTTTGTTATGTGAAGCTACTTCTAAGTGTTTTCATGTATTTATCGCCTACCTTTCGGGCTTTAATGTCGAAAGAGAATATTTTCACTTCTAAATAAGGAAAAGTGATGAACCTATTCAATGGGTAGGCTGAGGTGGTTGCCTCACCTGAAAAAACCTGAAAAAAAATCTGTACATGAAATCAAAAAATTTAAAACTTTATACAGGGCACCTTACCTGAACTCCACCAAACTGAACTTCGCCCCACCTTGGAAAACTTTCTAGGTCTGCCACTGATAAGGAATCAGTTCATGATTCTTGTTACTTATGGCTTTCATGACTTATGGTAAGTCTACTGTCATGAAATAAAAACCTGGACTTGACTATATGTATACTCAGTGACTTGTGGAAGGAAAGAAGTTAGAAAGGTAAAGCAGGATTCCCTTGAGTCATCATGTTGACTTGATTCTATATCTTCACTTGACTACCTGAGGCTCTATAGAGGCTCCGTTAAACCCCACTCTTCTGTCAAGCCCGTGCAAGTTACTGTTTAAGGACACCATGCCCTTTTATGATTTTAAAGATTGGTTTTCCATGAAAGAATTTTGTCATTCTATTTAAGTTTGAAATGCTTGAATTATAAAAACTTGTTTGGATTGGTTGTAGTAATCTAGTTATTTGGCATTATAAGGTTGCTATTGTTATTATGTTTATGTATATGCTTTTAACTTTTTAGAACATATAATCTAGCGTGTGATAAGCTAGCTTTATCAAATAGTCAGTGCATGCAATTAATGGAAATCATTATGCCATTAGATACCTGGCTTTTTGCAATCTTTCGGGGGTTCTTTTGCAATGGGAATTACTATGTATCTTAAATTGGCATTGGACAATACGCTCTATGTACATCACTGGTTGCAACTTGCAACTTTCCAAGAATTATATGTATCAGGTGTGGGGAAAAAAACTTATGTATTCAAGCAAGAATCATGTATGGCACGTGTGTATGAAAACTCTCATGCTTCCAAACAAGCATGTGATCCCCCCAGCATACAAGTTTTCCCTAATACTTAGCCTTAAAAGAACTAACTTTTTCATGGAGACATGGGAGCCGTTCCTCGGTGCAGTAATACAGAGAGGCAGTTAGCATGGAGATCCGGGTTCATTTATGGAAGGTAAGTAACATGGTCGAGGATCACAAGAATGTGTCTTTTGAAATATTTAGACAGAATACTCTAGGTGGTCATTCAACCAGCTGAGGCCTGAGTTATGTTAGTCTAGAAACTCAATGAGCTCCAGACAATGCCAGCGCTACTACTATGTCATATCCAAGCAAGAGTCCATTTCAACAACTTTCTTGACACACTTGCTTCTCCAGCACTTCAATCCGCATATATCCAACCAAGACTTCCATTTCAACAAGTTGATTGATCCATATTGATTTCTCCAGGAATGCAATCTGCGTAGGAAATAAGGGTTCCGTCTCAACTGCTGTATTCCGTTTTCATCTAACTGAGGTTTATCAAACACATAGACTTTCGTCTGTCATACGTTTGCCACTAGTTTCACAAACCTTGTTCTACACATGGGAAACCATATGCAGGAAATTTTGTTAAAAAAATCAACCATTCGTAAAAATTGGTTGAATAGCGAGAAATGAAGTGCTTCGATGACCGTTCGCCTAAAAAATCCTTGAAAAGATGGTCCTAATCCAGAGCCTAGCGACCCACCTTAACAACCAGAAAGCTGCATTCAAGAAACAGATGTTGAAACTAGATGACTCCGTTATAAGATGATCAATAATTCCGGTCACCAATCTCATTCCTAGAGGCAAGAAACACCTTCCCCCACTGACAAGAATAATTTCGCTCAATATGGCCAGATGAAAAAATATAAAAAATAAAGTTGATATTTCAACGGAGGATTATGTTAAGTCCATGATACTGTACTCAATTGACAAGATAATAAAAAATTTTAAAAGAAAACTGATAAAGGGAGAATATGGAAAGGGACGAACCATTCCGTCTTCGACGCTTTCGGGCGCCCCCGAACTCGAACTCATCCTAGATCTCTGCATCGCCTTGTAAGCTTGGTTCTTCCCCATCTTGAGAAAGAGAGAGAACCCAACAAAACAAACGATCACAGAAGGGAGACGAAGAAGAAGATGAGACAAGAATTCCTCTCTCCTTCTAATGATTACAGAGGGAGGGGAAGCAGCAGGGAAACGATGCGAGGGCGCATGACGCAAAATGCAATCAATCCTCCATGAGAAGGGAGAAATCGGGTGAAAGGGTCAACAAGGGCAACGTTTTCCCCCAGCATCACTTGGCGCTCTTTTCCCATCCTTTCATTTATTTATACTTCTTATTTTGTTTGCCCGAAAAAAATATTTATCTGTGTGCACGCCTCGTTCGCACAGTGGAACCTTTTATGTAGAACCGGTTCTTTGGGCTTCACTTTCATTATTCATGCAAACGCGGAACTTGAAATACCATGAATAAACATTCTTGTTCAATACGGATTTCGAAATAAAGTGGGGGGGAAATGGCACTCTTTTTGCTCAAAAGCATCAAATTTGTATGAAATTGTTTGAGTTTCAGACCTAAAAGTCTCTTGAATTCTATAAATTTTCACAGAAAAATCAGGCCTAAGCATAGACAATTTGGAAAACTGGCCCAGCGGGCTCAATTAGAATCGAACCAGGCTAGAACTGTCTTAAACCTAAATTGGTCAAAGCAAACCTAAAACCGGAACCGGAACCGGAATGGGGATTTGGTTTCAGCTCCACCTTCTATGAAGCTTGAACCGGGTTGAAACGAAGACCACCAGATTTTTAATTTCAATTTTGGAATGCTTTTTCGGTTCCCAGTGATTTAGGACTCAAACCAAAACCAAAACCAAAACCGGCATGGTCCTACTTTAGTTCCCGTTTCTAGTTCCAGGAAAACTGAAACCAGCCATGTCTATTAAGGTCTATCATACTTACGAACAATTCATGAGTATGATAGATCCAAACCCAGTTTCACTAAGGCTGACAAGCATCCAAAACACTGATGAAGTTTAGCTTACCTAGCAGGGGGCTTGACTCACAAGACGAAGGTAGGGAGTTCGATTCTTGGGGTGTGCATACCTGGCTTTGATCTCTCCTTTGTACTCGAAATAAAAAATAAAAAAGTTTAGTAACCAAGAAGTCATATGGTGACCTATGGCAGGAAAGGTCTTAATGCAAGAGGAATCATTAACACAAGGTGTGAAGATGCAAGGTTAAGTTGCGAAAAACTCGATGCATGGGCATAGTCCTATAACTTGGCCAGGGTTGGTGGTGGATCTACTTTGAGCTGAGGTGGGATGTCCAACCCATTTAAAAGAATCTACAAAAAAGGGTCATAGCCCACGGTTGAATCCATGAGCTAATTCATAGACTATATAGTTCCGAGCACTGCATTTGTTCACCTCACTTCAGAATTTTCGTCCAAATTTTGAAAAATTAAAGTATTAGCCCACTGTTGAATGTATGGTCTACAATGAAGAGTCTACAGTATAACCATTGGGTGTTCTCTGCGCCTAATAAATTTTCTAGATCTGCCACTGCCCGTCGTCAATCGACCCGATGGTGTCGGCTTCTCATACTTTTGTTTTTTTTGCATCTTCGGCCATGGTTATCAGCATTGTGGTCACAAACTAAATGTTTACAGAGGTGAACCCTGGTTGGTTGTCTTTCCGAAACGGCTGGCCAAGGAGACGTAAGTTTCTTTCCACGGTTCAATTCTTTCCCATAAAATGCAGCCTGTTCGAGTAATAAATCAGTTGATGGTGCCGTTGACCAACGCCACGAGCTTCCCAAGTCCAGTGAGGTTTTCATAGAGTCGATCAGTATCGATTGGTATGGGGCACTGTTTAAAACCATGGAATTTAACCAGCCTTAGCTTACTGAAAGAATACATTGGTATTGTGCCTTCTTTTGTACAAGGGAGAGGCCTATAGAGAGAAAGACCTACCCATTCATTGTCTTTGAGTTGCATGAATATAATTTCAAAACTTTTAAGAGGCGTTCGAAAAGTATTTTTATTACACTCATGTTACCTAAAAAGAATGAATGGATAAGAACCAATCACTTTATATTAGTGTAATAAAAGTACCATTTATACATTCTTCAAGCCTCTTAATAATTTTGAAATTATATTTATGTCACCCAAAAGTAATTGATGAACATGAGTGGATAGGTGTTAGTGTGAATAGGATCGAGTTTTCATATATATGTATATATACATATATATATATATATATGTATGTATATATGTGTATATATATATATGTATATGTATATATATAAATGTATATGTATATATATGTATGTATGTATGTATATGTATATATATGTGTGTATATGTATCTATGTGTGTGTGTATATATATATATGTATATGTGTATATATATATGGATGTATATATCCATATAGAGGGAGTCTTAGTTACATATTGCATTTTGGTTCATAATCTTGCATCAATATCTACACCGTTCAATCTTTGAGAACGATGTAGAAATTTGAATCAAATATACGTTTGTACTTGCATTTAATTCACATAGGTGTATTAAATGCAAAGTGACTCAAATTTCTACCATCAATATCAAAAATCGAATTGCAGAGATGTTAATACAAGATTATGCACCAAGATACATTATGCAGCTAAGACTCCCTCTAAGTATATATATAATATGTGATTAGAAATGTGGTCCAAAGGACTATATGCCAAGGAATGTGCGTGTTAAGAAGCGCCTCTTCAAGTCTCCAAGTAATTGGCTAGATATACTTTCTTGTGAAATGGTATAAATGTTGGATATTATAATAAAATGAGGACATACATTTCAACTGTAAATTAACAGGAAATCTTATTCTTTAAAACTTGCATTAAAGGTAAGCTTTTTAACTTAAACGAGCAAGCTTGTGATCGGCTCAACTTGCAAGATATCTCAGCTTGGTCAAAGAAGCCAAGGAGCGAACATGCATCACATCATTAGATGTACATATGTATGTTTTCATATTGACTGTAGCACATGGGTGTGTGTTGGACTTGGATCCGCAGGGACCAGATCTGGGTTTCAAGGGTATTTCAACAATAAATAAACCTTGATTAGGCCAACTAACACAGTAAGCTTGGCTCAAAGTCTACCATCAACTAGATGAGCTAAGCTTGAATAGGGACATTTAGCATGTTAAATCACGAACTCGACTAATGATCACTAATATACTAAGTAAGATTAAGTATGGTGCTTCGTACGTTTGTAAATTTCACTATGAACGCAATGGTATCGGGTCCGGACTTATAACTGGCGTTCGAGCTAGTCCAAGAAGCTCAACTTGGGTCAGAGCTCGGCTAGGTTCGACCAAAACGCCTGCCTGCTTTTACAAGCCAACTGCTCTAGGTCTTTGGATATGGACCACAACGCTCAAGAATAGGGATGGTAATGGTTTGGGCCGAGCCGGGCCAAGTCGGATATGCTTACCCTGGCCCCATACTCAAACCTCAATGTTGTGCCACATGCCTGCCTCACTTTTGGATGAGATGGGTATGGGTTTGGATCTTTTTTCTCCAAGTATAATGAGGCAGGTATCATGGTTTAAATCTAATCTAAGTATTAAATGTTTGATGGTTGAAATAAATACATATATGTATGTGTGTGCAGAGCTCGGGTCAAGTATCGGATGGATTTTCTTATCCCATACCCGATCAAAGATTTTCCCTTAATCTTTGAATCCTCCCAATGGGTGGGCCAATATTCCATTTCCTCCTCAATAAGTGTTATATATATAATTGAAAAAACAATAATTGCAATTATAATTGCTTGTACTTTTCATTATGGTGCCAATATCATAAAATTGATTACTCACTTAATGGGAATTTATGAATCCAACACCTTCATTATCATCTTTGTTTGTTCCTTTCATTCATTACATAAATCTTTTCATGAAGTGACAAGTGTTCAAGGTGAGGTGAGGTGAGGTGATTATTATATATAAAAAAAATACAAATGTTTTTGTAGATACAAAATATGAGTATATTTCGCTCAAAAAAAAGTTATGAGTCTACAATTGACTATGTTTAGAGTTTGTGTTCCCACCACATTTTCTTTTCATGTCAAAAAACCATTAATGTGAGTTTTTCAAGAATAGGCCAACAAAATGTGAGGCGCTTTCTTATTATATTACTTTGTGTTAGCACGAACACGAACATACATACTAGGTCCTCCTTGTGTTCTATCTTGTATTGTCGGGCTTCTATTCTTATGGCTGACAGAGGCAATATCGGGCTCAGCACATGTGCCCCTCTCAAAGAATTCGTGTTCATGCATGCCCATAGTGACGCAAAACAATGGGGTTATACTCGAGTTTGTTTGTTTCGATTCAAATTCGTTGTGTTCATGTACATCCAGAAGGAAAAATCAGGTCATGTTCTGATTGACCTGAAATTGATGTCAAGGAAGAGGAGTGGGACACCACTCAAACATGACCCGAAACACGAATTTGCAACCCCTGCTCATGGTTCAGTTTCCGGCAAGCTAATGATGCAAACAAAAGAGTCGAATCTTTGATAGTTAGAAAAGAGATAAAAGCTTCATAAATAAGGGCAAATTGCTATATTCAATTCATAGTGCACCAAAATAAAAGGTTAAATTCCCCATGACAGCATTTCATCACCGAGAATAAAGATAGTTTTGTGTATTACATAAAAAAAGAAAAGAAAAGGTGGTTTTATTTAGAGCCCGTCATTGTCTGATGTCTGCAAACATTCCCTACTTTTATAGGAAGCTATCGAATAAGCAAAGTCCACCATCACCACCACTGCCGCCACCATCTGCCACCCACTCTGTTTTTTCTTTTCGTTACAACAAGAAAAGGCTGACATACATGCATGTTCTGGGAATCGAACTGACTGACTGCTTTATGAGAGTCAAAGAGTGCTACCAAATGAGCTAATGTGTCAACCCTTTCATTATTATTATTATTATTATTTAGACATGACCGATTTGAAACTGATGTGATGGATCAATCTTCATTGGAGTTGGAAACGATCAAATTATTCCGAAGCTAGAGACCACCTTGTTCATTCCACAAAAACGAAATTAGAATGATAGTTTCGAATTACTGATTTTATATTTTAAATTTTTTAAGTTTCAATATTTTAAAGTATTTTATCACTTCTGAGCAGTTTAAGATTCAAATTAGCACTGAAACCAAAATTCAAATGCGTATGGTTCAGGTTGCTGGTTCCAGTAAAACCGGAACAGACAATTTGAAACCACCGGTCCTGTCTACTACTATCGTTTACTGCTTGCTTCGTCACCGTCACTACCATTTTATGCATATCCTACTACTATTCACTGCCAATCATCAGCACCACCGCCATCTAACGCCGATCAGATATCACCACCATCCACCGCCACAGCAATATACTTCACTGTTGCCATCACCACCATCTCTTTGTGCTTTAACTATGACAACCAGTCTGCTATGACCATCATCTATCATCGCTAATCACCACCATCATCAGTGGCGGATCCAGGTTTAGCTGGATGTCCCACCCCGAATTTTAAGGAACAACAAAAAGCTAGCTCACTGTTGGATCTACGAGCTATTAACATATCATTCCCTAGACATGTTTGGTTACTACTGGTTCCGGTTTACTTAGAATCAAAACCGAACAGTCCTGAATTCAGTTTCGGGACGGTTCTGATTTAGGTTTCAGTTACAACAACAACAACTAAGCCTTTTCCCATATTAAACGGGGTCGGCTACATGGATTCTTTGTTTTCACAGAGTCCTACCATATGCCATGTTAGCAGTTAACTCACAATAAGCTAGATCATTCTTTATTGTTTCTTTGATCGTCCTCTACCACTTTTTGGTTTCGGAACAGTTACCGTGATTTTAATTTTTTTTTTAAACAAACGCAATGCACCCTTTAGAGTTAAACTCCTCATCAACCTCAATGGTAAGAAACATCTTGCCGTTGAGCTACGGAGGTGTTTGTGATAATAAATTTTGAATATTTAAATTGTATTTAACGGTGGTTCCGTCGGTTCTTATTATGGTTCTGAACCGATTTTTGGATACCATCAACTATAACCGAACTGAAGGGTCTCCAATTATGATTAGGGTTTCGCTGGCTTTTATTACTGCTATAATTTGACTCCCTCGCCCACTATCGTCATTTATGCAACCCTAAAATTAGCTCATGTAAGTATTATTCTTTTTTATTTATAAAAGAATTCACAGTATAACTTGTTTTTATATTTTTAAAAATTAATAGCATCCAAAACATTAGCACATGTCTTGTTGGGTCTACAAAGGGGGTGTTTGATACGAGGCTAGGGCCTGTGGAACTGGAACTGTGGGGAACCGGGCCTTGGCACACTCACATTTTACTCGTTTGTGTGGCCCAGCAGCAACTCACTCGCAGCTGGAACTGGGCCTACAGTTACAATTCTCCAGGCCTGGCTTCATAATCAAACATCTCCCCACGAAACTAGGTAATAAAATGTTCAACAAGAAGGCGTGAGAGATTAGATCAATATTTCAAAAAATAAAAAAGGAAAACTCAATCCAACTATGCTGTAGATTGATGATCTACTTTAGTTTGGTTCATATGTCTTTGTTTTCAATTCCAATTCCAATGTTTGGTATTATTAACTTAAAATACTTAATTAATATAACTTTAATTAAATAGTAAATGTAACATGTACATATTTTAGTCAATTAAGTATTAAACTAAAAGGTACATTTGTGTAGATTAATAATTTATTAAAAAAAATCATAATTTCTAAATAAGATAATTAAGAAACATATAATACGTTTTGATGTTTATGTTACGTAAGCAATTCATATTATCGACTTTCGCTACTAAAAGTAAAGTGGATGAAACCACATCATACTCATATAAAGCTTTTTAAGAAGAAAACGAAGTGTTAAAAGTGACATAAAACAGCATAATAGCAGCTAATTAAGAACCTGTGGCTGGCCCCGCTTAATGTCTTGGTTTTCATTTTGATTGGTTGGTAGATGTTTCGATAAGTATGGCAACGGGGCGGGTTTTCACTCCACCCGCTCTGGTCTTAGAGGATCAAACATGCACCTGTCTCTCATCCTTTTGTTACAACCCGATTTTGTCCCATCCTACTTCAATCTATAAAAATATTTTTTTTAAATATATTTAATATTATATATTCTACATAAAATACAAATTCTTTTTAATTATGCTTTAGATTATTAAATAAAAGTTATTATGTATATATAATTATATTTATACAAAATAATATATATAATACATGTATATATATCGGGACGGTTTATCTTAAACCTACCCTACTTGCGAGTCTTTCCTTCCTTTCCCCGCTTCACAAAGGAGCGGGATTGGTACTGAGGGGGTGGATAAGAATTGCCATCCCTAGTTTGGAACTATAAATTTATTTATTTTTTGCTATTAAAAAATATTTAAAAACTTGTAATTATGACGCCTTAAATGAAGTCAAAATTCGCTTCGATCTTTGGAGGTGGGAAACAAGAGGGGGGGAAATTACAAAATAAAATTAAGGAATTGGCATCGCGACTATAGGCAAACTGGAGTTTGGCTCACAAGTTGAAGGTCATGAGTTCAATGTCACGAATGCAGCTTTGGCCTTTCTTTTATATATATATATCGCTTGGACTCGATCTCGAGACCCACCACTTTAGCGATGGAAAGCTAGGGACATAAATATTTGCTTGTACTTGTCACGCAGTATGTAAAAACTACAAACTAGACATGGCCGATTCCAGTTAAACTCGATTGAACTATTCTAAATTGCTGGTTTTGGTTATCATGGATGGTCTAAATTATCAAAAAAGTCTACCATTAATGGGAGTTTAATCTCTCTCTCCCTATATATATATATATATGAGAGCATAGTTCATGCACATACTCATTCATGCTTAAATTCACTTAACCACAATATGATAAGTTTGATCAATGTG
Source organism: Brasenia schreberi (assembly GCA_036023115.1). Classification (NCBI taxonomy): domain Eukaryota; kingdom Viridiplantae; phylum Streptophyta; class Magnoliopsida; order Nymphaeales; family Cabombaceae; genus Brasenia; species Brasenia schreberi. The sequence goes on along the minus strand of JAYKKT010000054.1, from coordinate 3,587,937 downwards.
GAGTTTGGATTTAAAAAGTATAATGATATTTTTCATTTTTTAAATTTAAATCTTCATCATTGATCAAGTTGATCGAACAATAGAAATCTTTAAGTAGCTCATATGCACGTATGTTAATTTCTTTCTCTCTCTATATGTGTATACATACATGTACATAGAGAGAGATTGGATCTTACTTTCACTCATGCTTACCAATTTGATTTTGGGTGGCATGAGTACAATAAAAATATCTTTTATACTTTTTTAAAGCTATTTAAAAATTTTAAAAGTATTCTCATGCCATAAAAAATAATGAGTGGGCATGAGTAAGTCAAATGTGTGCCATAGTATATGCCAAAGGCTAGCCGGAAGTGAGGTTGTTTATGGATTTGTATCGATCTTCTTTTACATTAGCATTTAAATTTACTAAGACCGGTATAAAACCAAAAACGTGAACAAACTTGCTTGAGCTTTATAAGGTTTTCATATACTACTATAGCTAAGCCTTTTTTCATATTAGATGGGGTTGGTTATATGGATTCTTTGTTTCCACGTAATCCTATAACAATTTGTAAAATATATGATAAATAAGTTCGATAAAGTTTTACGCTGATTGTCAGTAGTCTAACGCAACCCTCCTCCTTTATCCAGGTTTGAGACCGGTCATCCAAGGGTAATCCCATATATGAACGGCGTTTTTATGAGGTTTTCATATCTTGAAATAAAATACAACACTTCAGCCTCAATACGAGTATACCCGTTCAAGGTTGCCTTGAAGTTCGTCGACACAGCAATGTAAAAATCGTTTCATACGTTGAAGCGCGATTTTAACACAACACCACCTAAGGACTGCTATTCTCGTTCTCTTAGTGCTTGCCATTTTTTATAGTTAACCGTTCAAAGCGTATTATAGAATTACTTGGAACATGAGTCGTTTTCTGTCAATAGCCAACAGTGAGGGGCTTTCCAGAAATACGGTACTGCAAAGAGTTCACCAACTACGAAGTCACAGACAACAGAGCAAGGGAAACAGAGCCGATTCTGTGTTCAGATTCTGGCAAATATAAAATAGGCTAATTACAGAACGGGTCCCAATTTATCAGATTTTAATAGAATAGCACCTCCCTTATTCTTCTTAACCGAACACTTCCTGCCTTTTGCATGACCCTCGTGTAGTGTCTCCTTTTGGCAAAACGTATCCCTTTTGGGTCTGATCATGCTAGTTTTGCATCCTTAATCCAAACATGAGCAAAACCCCAACAAGAGTACCTATCATGTCTAATGTCTCAGTCCGGTTGAAGACAAAGTTTGACGTATTAATGTGAGTTGTCAAGTTTTGTTTCATGCAAACCATTCATGCCAATAAAAACCATTTAATTAAAAGAAATGAGGCTTTTTAGACTCTACCTATTCGTGCCAATCCGAAACCCTTCATAGAAGTCATGTTCTCTCCCTATATATAAGTCAATATCATTATTAATGCTAGTTGGTTAAAATGGATAAGAGCATCAAGTATTCTTTATAATAAAAAGATATCATTAAAGTTAAGAGGTAAATATTATAGAGCAGCAATTAAACCTGTCATGTTTTATGGTTCTGAGTGTTGGGCAATTAATCATCAACATATACAAAAGATGTCTATAAAAGAAATGAAGATGTTGAGATGGATGAGTGGTCATACAAGAAAAGACCATATACATAATGATGTTATTAGAAATAAATTATGTGTGGCACCAATAGAAGATAAAATGAGAGACTATCTTTTAAGGTTGTTTGGACATATAAAAAGAAGATCAAAAGAAGAACATGTAATAAAGTATGAAAAACTAGATTTTGAAAGTATTAAAAGAGGTAGAGGACGACCACAAAAATGTTGGAAAGAAACAATAAAGAATGATCTAGCTTATTGTGAGTTAACTGCTAACATGGCACATGATAGGGCTATGTGGAAACAAAGAATCCATGTAACCAATCCCGTCGAGTATGAGAAAATGCTTAGTTGTTGTTGTTGTATAGACATGTGAATCAAATACATACAAAAAAGTTGCTTCTTTACTTTTTGAACTCAATCATTTATTTATGTGAAAAAATGAATGATTGAAAATTTGAAAGATACAACACTGGGTTTTGAAAGATATCGAGACCAATAGTTGATAGCCGATTCAGATATGTTCTAAACGAAGATCCAAATCTTAGTGATGCCCATAGTTAGAGAGGGCAACTCCAAGATGAAGGTATGGGGACTAATATGTTGAAGTCAGACAGAGAACAGTCAGTAAAATGAATAATCTATACTTGAAGCAACATTTCGTAATTAATAATAAATCCCACGTTAAGACAAATAACGCAGAAAAGTTAAAAGAAAAGGAATATATACTGTGGGCCGTACAAACTTCTATCCAACTTTTTTTTATAAGCAACATTTCGTGACGGTAGTTTTCTTTTTCCAATTTTAATAATAAGCAACTTTTTTTTATTATTTACTGTTGGTTTTCACCTGGGGTTCAGACGAAACGGCTGGACCTTAACGACGATGGCTGCATATCATTCTATCGTTAAATAAGATGAAATATAGTTTCTGATTTACCCTCATGAATAAATTTATTGACCTCACGCCTGAACACCGGTGGCTGCCGAACTATTCGCAAGTTCCAATAAGTTGAACACCTTGACATGACCGGTTCCGAATCGGTTCAGTGGTTTTCAGTCGAAACTAAACTGGATCATGAAGCGGCTGAAACCGGAACTATTGGAACTGGATTAGGAATCATATCTAAAACTGAAAAAGGCCCGATTCAATTCCAAATTCAGTTTGTGCAGAACTGAAACCATGCTCGAATAGGAACCGTTGGTTTCATAAATTTTAAATATTTTTGTGTCAAACTTTTAAAAAATTAATATTTTTTTTGGTTCCGAAACACCAGTTCCAGTTTACCCGAAACAAACCGTGTCTAGTTGATATGTACTTGTCATTCATGAAAATTGCAGGATCTTAAAGATCCTGGCTCAGCTCATCTCGACTTTTTTTGTATGAATATGTACTTATCATTCATCAAAATTGTAATTTATTCATATCATGAGAATGTTATTTTTCATTAAAATGTCATATAATATAGTACAAGAATGCAACGGTCATGTCATTAAACAAGATCCCGTTGATTGATCCCCATCCAGTGAGCCTTGTTCGTCTGGATCCAAAATCAGATCTCTTCTTTAAACCTGATTCACATCAACCCAATCTATTCAATCCAAAACCAAACCTCGGTTTCCTTTAGATCCAATTCAATAAAACCTGACCCGATCCATTCTCTGTGTGATATGTATAAAAAGCCGCTTCATTCTTGTAAAACTTTGAATTGGATCTTATCTCACTCAGATCCAATCCAACTTGATTACCCAAATCCCGCATCCCTACTTGAGCCCAAAACCCAATTTTCTCTTTCATACAAATAAAATCCATTTTATATTGGATCCCATTTGACTTAAATTTGATTTCAGTCGGGACCAATTGAGTTTAACCAAAACTCTAAGTTTCTACCCATTCTGAAGTTTGTAACCCAAAACGGATTGAATCCGATTCAATCCTTTTACTTAAAGTGCAATCCAAATGAAAATATAAGGGAATCCAACCCAAAGCCCAAATTTTACCCATATAGTGGAACCTGATCCAAGACGTGCTTTTTTCAACCATACCCTCATAAAAAAAAATAGACGACCAGTTTTCAACAAATCATATATTTAAAAAAAACTCATTACACACCTAACTCATAGGATTCAAATTTTCTTAAACTAAACAACTTGGTAGCATGAGAGATCGACCTTTGCTCGACGGACAAAAAAAACTCGCATGAGCTCACGTTACGCACCAAGAGAGAGTGTTAAGAGGTATTATTCTTTTCGAATTTCATCTTTTAATATTCTCTTACTCATTTTCCTTTTAAGAGGATCATATCAAGACTCAAGATTCTATGAAATCAAAAATTTGCATACATTATTCAATTGTAGCTTCGAACATATTAGAGCTTTTCCTTGAGGACTTGAGCTAAGCATTTCTTAAAGGAGCATTTCCTATGGTTTAGATCGCCATCTTGGAATTTAGAGAAAATGGTTGGGGTTCTCAAGAATAAAAAGCGTTTTGGAAAAATAAATTTTCATAAAAGAATGTGAGCGTATGCAATGCACGAGTTGCACACAAGTCGATTAACGCTGCTATATAATCTTATTTTATGAGGCAACTAAGTGCTGCCTCAGTAAATAACGATCACCAAAGTGAACTCTGAGAAATGACGGTGTAAAACCTCTTATTTTGGTTGAGAGCTTGTCAGTGTATCAAAATGACCTAAAGAGCAGTCGCTTGCCTGGTTAGTTGGTCCACTCACAAGGTTGAACGTCATGAGATTGATATTGAGTATGTAAACAGAACAGTACCTGACCAATGTTTTTCAATGACATTAATATAATTTAAAAAGTTTTAAGAGTTTCTAAAAAAAAATACAAAGAATAATATTATTATACTTATACTATAAAAAAACAATGATAGAGTATCTGTGAATCGTGTCGATGGTGGATAAGAACCAATCACTCTCTTGAAATATATAGAGAGAAATTAGTACATCCGGACTCAGTTATATGCTTAAAAGGACTCTAGAATTTCAATCATTTGTTCATTGATAACCATCGTTGAAATTTAAATTTTAAAAGTAAAAAGTAAATAAATACATTTATTGCATTTGATACTTTTTATTTCTTGACTAAAAAGATCTCAATCATCATCGTTTGCATAAGATGGTTGAGATCTTTAAATAGATTAGAGTTCGAATGAGTGTGCATAGACTAATCCCCCTCACTTTAATGTGCATATTTATGGGTGAGTGCAAACCAAATAATCTTCATCTAACCTCACAAACTTTTTATTTTGGTTCAGTTTTCTCAACTTGTTACATTTGGTTTCACTTTAGAAAATGCAAATATAAATTGGTTAATTCGGTTCAGTTTTTGAAACCCAAATCCGCAAAAAATGAACTGATCCAACTTTGTTCTACATTGGTAGATTTTTCTATATACTGTATTTGCAAGTCACGTGCCCAATCATAGAATTCATAAATGTAACCCAAATTGAATAATGAACCGAGCCAGCTCAAATAATTCGGCTCATTTTGTTACTGGTATAATTATGTTCATTTCCATTTTTCTAATTGAGGGATGATTCCCTTTTCGGTTAATTTGGTTATTGAACCAAGATTATATATATATATATATATATATATATATATATATATATATATATATATATATATATATATATATATATATGGTAAGTAGTTCATATTCAATACTCATTCGTACTTAATGACTCATTTTGTACGGTTTTACCGGTTCTATTACTGGCTACCTGCCTTATATCATTTTTCACTACTCCTCTACTACTTCAAACCATCTTTTACTGATCACACCAGTATTGTTACTACCAAAACCATTTGAAAAAGTAAATAAATCCATAAAACCACTTATATATATATATATATATAAATATTTAAGTTTTTATATGATTTTAGTGGTGACCGTAGTGATTTTGATAGATGAAAAGTGGTTTCGGATAATAAAATAGTAAAAAGTGATAAAAAGTAATAATAGGTGGTTGAAAGAGTAAAATCAAGCAAAACGAGTCGTTCAAGTAAAGACTACTTCTTTTCTTCTTCTTTTTTTCTGTATATATATAATATATAATATGAGAGTTGCTAGGTTGTCCACAGAGATAGAATGAGAACAGGTGAAAAAGCATGTGATGTTATTGTCTGAATTGACATAAATGATATAGTATGAATGAATGCTTGGAAACTATACATATCTATATTATATATATCAATATATCATGTAAAGGTGTGGTTCTAATGGTTCAGTTTAAAATTTTGAACGGCAAACCAAACGGGAAAGAGATAACTTGCAAACGCAAACTAGATCAAACCGCAAAGCCAATAAGAACAATTAGAACCAAGTCGCAGGTCTGTACGGAGTCCGAGCCCGTAAATTCGCTAAAGTGAGTGCTTGAAAATATTTTTCGAAAACTTAGGGGCTTGAAGGCAAAAAACATACCAAAGGTCCATATATTTGCAATCAGCCAAACCCAAAAGCCTTTTCCCCTTCTTGGCTCAAATCTACGTGCCAGTGCAAAAGGATGACGTGGCACATCCGGAAGGTGATCCGGACCCACAGGACCATCAGAACCCATGACTTCCTGAAAACTTTTTCCCGAGACAATTTCTACCCGCCCTGCGGGTACCCATTTCGTTCCGCCCAAAATTTTAAGACGGAACGGGTATAAACCCACCCTAGTCTACGCCGTTGCCATTCCTACCTGCGTATCATATCGCCGGATAACTCTCTCTCATCACTTGTTGACCACCCCCTTCTGCAGTACTGAGTCTAATAAGTTTTTCTTTCCTTTAAATTTGTTAAGTATTTTTTAAACTTTTTAAACTATACTAATGTTTGGCAAAATAAAGGATAAACATGAGTACGTGAAAAGCTATATGATTGAGAAAATTCTTTTACTAACATGGAGATCATTTGATTGAAGAAATGAATAATTTAAATTCCATAATGAAAAAGCATGAATGAGAGTCTAACCATTCACTTTTCATTCATTCATATATATATCTATATATATATATATATATATATAGCACTTATTGAAGAATTATCTAGCTTATTGTGAGTTAACTGCTAATATGACACATGATAGGACTCTGTGGAAACAAAGAATTCATATAGCCGACCAAAATTGAATATATATATATCCGATATAGTATGAGAAAAGGCTTAGTTGTTGTTATATATATATATATATCCGACACTTATTGAAGAATGAGACCAAAATTGAAAAGAAGGCGTTTATAAAGATAAAACGTGTAGAGATGTACTTCTAAACTTTTGCTATCATTTTTAATGAAAGCTCGTGAATACACTGCAGTAGTGTCTAGAGTTAGTTTTTCAACTCCTCTTTGTTTTTCTCTCTATGTGTATACCATTTCATGTCAAATAATATAAACATTCTTGCGAAAAAAAGAGCAAGATTACATACATATATGTGAGATAGTGGTAGATGCTCAAACTCTATTCTTGCTCAAATCTATTTTATTATCTCAATTGTTCGATCTTTAATATTAATGTCTAAGGTGATAAGTCGAGCTCGAGTATACATAAACTCGACTCATTAGGCTCAGTCAACGAAACCGGGTTCCAGCCCACTATAGGGGACCTTCTATTAAGTGTTCACTGCACTTTTCAACTGATCCTAAACTTGTTGGGCTCAATTGCACAACACTTTGAATGAAAACCCCCTCACATTTATGTGCAATCTCAAGGTAGTTTTTCATGTATTGTGGGGATTCAATATAACAGCGGTCCGTCATATTCAAGATGACCCGACTTTTTTCTCTTTCTATTTGACCACCGTCCTGAATTTACTCCCTCTGTAGCCATTCGCATAGACAAACCGGCTAGGCCCATCTGGCTAGGCCCATCTCTCTCTCTCTCTCTGCGGTCATCACCACCACTTCTGTCGCGTCTCCGCCGCTAGTGTAAAGCACAATGCTTGAGAACCACCACCGCGGTTTCCTTCTTTTTCTGCTTCTTTTATACACCAACCAAGTCTCTGCCACCAGGAGAGGTCTCCACCAGCCTTTCTTCCCCGACGATAGCGGCACCGCCGTTTCTTCTGTTTCTCCTCCGGCAAACACCCCCACAACCACCACTGGTCCGTTCTTCCCTTTCAGCAACCCCACTCCCACCGTCACCACCAACTCTCCGCCAGCCGCCATCCCCTCCGTCACCATTCCAGCTAACATCTCCGGTCTCCTCCACCCGAAAACCTCCGCCTCCAACGGCTTCTCCAGCGAAGCCAAGAAGGTCGTTATCCTGGTGGTAATCAGCCTCTTCTCTCTCGGCACTTTGTTGTCGCTTATCTTGCTTTTCCGGCGCCTGAGCTCCGGCGAGTTCAAAGCAAGGTCCACAAGTGTTCCCCTTTTCCCTGCCGGCGACCCCGGCTCTACCGCTACCAAAGAGACCGTCGGCAGTAGCTCGGAAGCTCTCTACTTGGGCACCATTGTCGACTCCAAGAGAGATGAATGTAAGGATGCTGTTGTTGAGAACATTCCTTACCGGAAACTCGGCTCTCCGGTGAGCTTCCAACTTCAGAGCCCCGATCTTCAGCCTCTCCCGCCACTCTCTCGCCAATGCGGCACTTCGGAGCCCCGTCGGGGTTCGACCGATGACGACGACGATGACGACAACCAGTCCTTCTACTCGCCCAGGAGCTCGTCGGCCGGAAACCGCCGTCACGACGTCGCCGCCGCTCAACGGGTGCTTTCACCGGCAACAACACCTTCTTACCCATCTTCCAAGTCTACGTCTCCGGCGGCCTCAAGGGTTGCTTCACCCCGGTCGGAGACGGAGACGTGTGGGAGACGCGACTCTGCCGGATTCAGGTTACCCCTTCCCCCATCGCCGTCAACTCTCGGCGGGAGGCAAACGTTGCCCTCCCCGCTGTCTTCTCCTTCTGACGTGTCGATCGCATCGGGATCATCATCTGAGTCGGGAAGAAGGTCGTTCTCCGGCCAAACAGTGTCCATCACAGGGCCCCCACTGCCGCCCCCACCTCCTCAAAAAGGAACTCCCTGGATGTTCCCGATCACTCCGCCACCTTCAAGGCGGCCAAATACCCCTTCGTCGCCATTGGTATCCCCACCAAGGGATACTGAGTCCGCAAAAGCCGACAGTTTCCCGGAGACTAAGCTGCAGAGTAAGCTGAACTCAACGGATTCCGACGAAGGCTCTGCTGAGCAACCGGGAGAGGCCCCGCGTCCTAAATTGAAGGCACTGCACTGGGACAAGGTTCGCGCGTGCTCGGATCGAGCAATGGTGTGGGACCAACTAAAATCTAGTTCCTTTCAGTAAGCTCAGAAATCTCAAATCTCAAAACTATTAGTTTTCTGTTTACTGGATTTTATTGCTTAGCGAAGACTGTCTAGAATAAGATCGGAAGATCAGAAATTCGATGGGCACTTAGTGCGAGAGGTCTTGGGTTTGATTACTTTGGTCAATGCCATTGTCTGGTTATAAATGTGAGATACTTGACGACTCTTTATCAAGTTAATTTCATCTGTTTCTTGGTATTTTTGATTGGTTGAATCCATGGCTGATCATCCACAACGTAGACGGAAATATCAGATCTTTAGCCCTTAAATTACATGTTGGCTGGTTCTATTTTCATGTTTAATTTGCTGCAGTTTAGTGCTAATTGTGAGGTCAAATTCTTCTCTGCTCTGTGTTCACTTTGAGTTAGCCGTCAAGTAATGTATTTCTTGGTTGTGTTTTGATCTTCATTATGCAGATTAAATGAAGAAATGATCGAAACATTGTTCGTGTGTAATTCCGTGGCAGCGGCACCGAAGAAGATGAACAGACGGGGAATTCTTTCATCGCCTCTTGAAGAGAACAGGGTGCTTGATCCTAAGAAGTCTCAAAATGTTGCCATCCTTTTGAGAGTTCTCAATGTCACAAAGGAGGAAATCTGTGAAGCTCTCATAGAAGGTTGAACCCTTTCACATCCCCAAAATTTATTTTCCCTCCGTGATCATGATCATAACTTCCCCACCACACTAGATCGGTTTGGCTACATGGATTCTCAGTCGCAATTCCGATGTCTCTGGGTGATTCCTGCAAAATATTTCTGGCCCTTTAGTTGGACAAATCCTTTTGCAGTAATTGAAAACGAAAACCAAGACCAAGCCTTTCCCATGTCAAGTGGGGTCGGCTATATTTCTTGATGGATATTGAGCTCGATCCTGTGCCAGATTAGCCCAAGATCATGATTGCTCATCTCCTTCCAATACTTTTGAGGCTGCATTCATAAGCAACTGTAATGCTCTTGACTATTTCTTCCTTTTCAATCTTGAATCATTGGTCAGTTGATTGATGTGTGATAGGTAACACTGAAGGACTGGGGACTGAGTTACTTGAAACTTTACTGAAAATGGCACCAACCAAAGAGGAAGAACTGAAATTAAAAGGGTATAAAGATGACAGTAACTCCAAGCTCGGACCAGCGGAGCGATTCCTCAAGGCTGTACTTGATATACCTTTTGCCTTCAAACGAGTGGATGCCATGCTCTACATTGCCAATTTCGATCCAGAGATTGCATATCTCAGAAAATCATTCCAAACAATCGAGGTAAAAATTTCCAGGCACTTGTACCTGCATGACTCATTCATCTGATTTCCCTATTTATGATGACAATTTGCGACAGGTAGATCTTATCAAGCAAAAGATGCACATAAATCCATTTAACCCTCAGTCTAGACTCTAGTTGATCCCCATGACCATGAGTCTGCTCTTCAGTAACTTAAGTTATTGTCATCTTTAGAAGATGCTTCCACGACACCTAGAAGATACCAGTGCTGGTTCATTTTCCAGCTTACTGGACTTTTCTGTTTCTCTCGAATCACAAGAACGACATTTTCGCGAATGAGCAGGCACCCCACTGGATCTTCATCTTATGTGGTGCCCAACAAAAGCCTCTATATTGGGTTTTGCTACCCCATCATGTGATAGATAATAAACCAGTTTAGACGCTTGAATCAATGCCAGGGTGCATCTTCTTTACCGTGTGATTCCTTAACTTTCACAGTAACCTCTGATTTCGAAGCACGAGATCCTACTTTCTTCAAAAACATAAAAAGTAGTTTCCTGTGATTCTTCCATCTAATATATTTCAAGTATCAAATCCGTGATTCCAAATTACAGAGGGGGCCTTATGGAACCAAACCATTGGTTACAAATCACAGGTGCAAGACAGATGCAAGTTTCTTGACTCGTCGATACATTTGCTATCTGGCAAGCCTACGGTGCATGCTTGAATGCTGTGCAAATTTGTTGGTTTTGCTCATCTAACTACTGTGGCATATATAAAATAAAATAAAATAAAATATTTTATATTTATATATCTTTGGCAGCTGACAACCATTCAAGTATATTCCTACCTACCAGTTCCAAAATTTCGCTCTCCTTCGTAATTCTTTATGAACTTTAAGCACTCGATTACTAGATGAACCAATTCGTGGCAAGAACAGCAAAAGGGCAGTAGACAAAGGATCACAAAACAAATTGCCTACAACTAAAGACAAGCTCAAACACTATTACCTTTTTTTTAATCAATTGCCCGCTTTATAGAGCTTAACACGAGCTCTTCAGGATGTTGGAATGGTGGTTTAACGATGGTAATATTTGTCCAACCCGTAAACCTAAGCTAATGTGACCCATATGGGCTGGGATTACCCTTCTACTGGGTTTAGGTTGAGGTATGGGCACAACCTGAATATCTTTGACCAGGTATAGGGCAGGAGGGACTCATCCGACCCAATCCCTAGAGGTGACGAGGCACAAAATTGAGTTTTGACTATAGGACTGGGAATAGGTAATACCCGTGCCCAGCCCGCCCGCTGTCATGTTAGGTGGGTTAAGAGCTGCATGAAGCTCTTGGAGGTATGTAGATACTTGGAATCGATCCTTTTGGTGGGTTCTTGGAATCCAAGGGTAAACCATTAGTCCAGGTTTTACATCAGGTGGCTGCGAATGGACGATTTCTGCAACCAGACATCTTTTAGGAGAATATTTGATGGGTCCCAGTGTTTACCCTTGAAGAGCTTGGATCTCATACTATTTGATTGCCTTTCCTGCTTTAACTAATTCTCTTGGTTAATGGAGTAACAGATAAAACTTTTAGATCGTTGAACTTCAAATCTTGTGTACAGTTGAAAAGAAATGGTTGCTAACTTCTCCTTTGAATCCTCTTGCAGGCAGCTTGTGAGGAACTGAGAACCAGCCGACTGTTCCTCAAGCTCCTTGAGGCTGTACTGAAGACGGGCAACCGGATGAATGTCGGCACGAACCGGGGGGATGCTCATGCCTTCAAACTCGATACTCTCTTGAAGCTTGCAGATGTTAAGGGCACTGATGGCAGGACCACCCTCCTCCACTTCGTCGTCCAAGAGATTATCCGATACGAAGGTGCACACATTGCCAAACTTCGTTCACCCACCGAGGGCTTTGTAGCAGGCGAGAACCTGAATAGGCTTGGCCTCCAAGTGGTTTCAGCTCTTTCGGGTGAGCTTAGCAATGTCAAGAAGGCTGCCTCCATGGACTCTGATGTTCTTGGCTCCTGTGTGTCGAAGCTCACGCGTGGTCTGGAAAAAATCTCGGATGTAATCCGGCTTGCTGGTGTTGGTGAGCCCAATGCGCAGTTCGTGTTGTCCATGTCCTCATTCAAGCAAAATGCTGAGCAGGAGATCTTGAGGATCCGCGCAGAGGAGAATGCAGCATTCTCACTTGTTAAGGAGATCACTGTGTACTTCCATGGCGATGCAGCTCGAGAGGAGGCACACCCCTTTCGTATCTTTGTTATAGTGCGCGATTTCCTTGATGTGCTGGACCATGTGTGTAAAGAGGTTGGGAGGATGCAGGATCGAACTACGGTCGCTGTCGGCACAGGTTGCCGATGTCCGGTTCCCGTGAACACAACATTTACACACACAACCCCCGGTGTGCAGCTGTGCCGGTGGACGGATAGTGACGACAGCAGCAGCAGCTCATCTTCATAGTCTCGTTTTCAGTTTCCTTTGATGCTGAATCAGGATATGCTATACATACACTTGAATATTATTCTGGCTGTGACACGTCAGAATTCCCGCACTTTACATCTCTGGTGCAGCGGTGCTCATTTTGTACGTAAAAATCATCAATATAAGTAAGTCTTTTCACTTTCCTTCGTAGTAAAATGAGGATATAATTTACTTAACTAGTGGGTCTGTGTCAAACTTTGTTGATAAAGACTATGGAAACGAAGAATCCAGGTAGCCGACATCATCTAGCAATGGAAAAAGCTTAGTTATGGGTGTCTGTCAACATGATCATCTCCGCGTGATCCCAAGGCCACTAACCTTTAAGAAGATGGATTAAGATTGCTACAACAATTATAAAGGTTTATCTTGAATGATTCTGATTGCGATTGCTGACAGATTTATATGGATTCAGGATCCTTTTTATGGATTTTGGAGATCCGTGAACAGATTTATTGTATTGCTTCTTACGTAGGTATGCGCAACAGATTATACTAGTTATGCCTTTCTGCTGTCGAAACTGCGAACGTTGACGAAGCTGATCTGCAGTGTGATTTCAGGGATTTAGAGACATGTAGGCACAACCCCAGAAGAGTCTTGCTCAAGCTAGGCACAACCCCAGAAGAGTCTTGCTCAAGCTGGCCATCTGCGTCGCAGGCAAGTTGATGTTGAGGAAGTTAGGCGGCTGGTTGAGGAAAGATAGGAAGAACCAAAATAGAAAAAAATATTTATATATAGAGAGAGATCATGTCCGTGCAAACACTCATCCATGCTTAAATTTTTCTTCAATTGAATGATTAAGATTTTTAAGTAAAAAATTAAAATATTAGAAGTATATGCGAATACCCATTCATGCCCAAATCTTCCATGAATTAAAAGATTGAGATTTTTAAGTAAAAAAATAAAATATTAGATGTATTAAATGCATCTTATAAAAATACAATAATAGCTTTTTACCTTTTTAATCCAGAACTCAATTGTTGATCTCAAATATTAGATGTATTAAATGCATCTTATAAAAAGTACAATAATCCCTTTTTATCTTTTTAATCTCAATTGAAGATATTTGAGCACAAATAAGTGTAGATATTTACTATCTTTACTATATATATATTTATAAAATATTATAAAAATACAATACACAATAATTCCTTATTTGTATTGATGGTGACACAAATGTATTTAATGTAATGGGCGCCACAAACGAATTTCAGACATCATTGTGGGGTTTAACATCCAGTTTTTCAAGTTCCTTCTTTCTCTCTCTCTCTATAATGCAGTGGTAGTTGGAAGAATACATTTTTTGTGGATTATCATATTGCTTTTGATGGATAGTAAAGGATGATGCCAAGAAGGAGTCATCCTTGTTTCTAAAGTACCATGACAATCAAGGAGTGCATGTTTCTATATATAAAGAGAGAGGTACATGCCATACGAATGTTCAAATAAATTTCAACCATCTATCTTCCGATATAGATGATTAAAATTTGAATTTTATATAAGTAAATTAAATATATATTCAAATCTAAACATTCATCTTATGTATCATGAGAGAAAGAATGTGATGAAACATGGAGAAATTTTGTGGCCGTTACTATGATCCATGTTAGCCTTTCTGTAATATACAGTGGTGTACCTATTTGTGGGCTGAGATGAGACTACCCGCCTCACTCGAAACCCGAAATATCCAACCAATAATCTGTTCAAAATATTCGACATATTATTTTACTGCCTCACCTGAATTGCACCCGACTGGACCTTGCCTCACCGGAGAAAAAAATTTCCTAGTCCTTGAGTGACTTAGTTCACCTCATAATGGATTTGGATCCTTGACTGAGAAGACTGGATCTAATCTGATCGTTCATAAGAGCAGATCCATTAGGTTCTTTGTGGATCTTCTGAACATAAATGGATAAAATGAACACGCTGTGTCTTGCTAATCTCGACCTGGATCGGATTTTCCTTAGCAGATTTGGATCCTTAATAAGGAAAGATAGGTTCTTCATAGATCTGTTGAGCATAACTAGGCAAGCCAGATGCACACCCTGGGTATTGAACTCATGACCTTCAACTTGTGATTAGGCCACCTAGCCAGGTGAGCTGTTTTTCTTTCTGCGTTTGGGAGCTTTATTTCAAATGCATGCTTGTGCAGTTTCAAATGCCTTGAGATGATCGAATCCAACCTGTAACTGGTTCGTGTAGATGCAAACCTACCACCCCATTAGCTACTCTGGTCCGGATTCAGCTCTTAGCCCAGTCGGGTCAGGCATGTACCAGTATTGGGTCCAACCGAAGCTCGACCAGGTATTCTCTTGAATCATGCTCGAGGAGGGATGGTGAAAAACACGACACAAACACAACCCAAAACTCGTCCTTGGTGTCTAAAGACAACAGAGTCTTCAGGTCGACCTGTTTTGGCAGGAACTTTAGATGGCACGACACAAATTGGATATCACTGGGTAATTCCAAGCACAAGAAGAAAATCCAACGGGGCAACGACCTGCAACTCTTATGTTCGTGTCCACCTTGGATTGCTGTGTTTCCTTTTTAGGTATAGTGGGGAGGCTGAAGCCAGATGCACAATGAGTATTGAACTCATAATCTTCGACTTGCGAGTCAACCCCCTAGCCAGGTGAGCTATTGCTCGCTATGCAGTCGCTTTGTTTTTCATAGAAATGATACCATACAAGGATGACACGAAACTGCACCTGTATGATGGACATGCCCGATTCCATCAAAACCTGAAACCATAATCGAAGCGAACTGGCCAGCTGGTACCGGTTAGGTTAAGGTTTCAAACCAAGCTTGGTTATACTTTTATGGGGAAAAAGGTAGAATTTTAAAACCGGGACCGAAAACTACTTGGAATTGATGGTTTTGGACAATCGATTTCAGTTCTGGTTCGGGTCTCCAATAGGTAGAACCCTTATTGAACTTTCGGGTTCTCGGTTCTTCCTGTTCCTCCGGTGGGTTCGAGTTCGATTCAACCTATCAAAAACTGCACAAGACTGACTGGGGTGTAGGGATAGCAATTTCTACCCGCCCCGTGAGTACTCATCTCATCTTTACATAAAACGGATTCTCAAGGAGGAAAACCCACCTCACTGCAACACAAAACAGGAAAGACCCCAAAGCATGGTAGAGCAAGAAAGAGAATGAAGAAAAAAAGAAGATAGAAAAGGTAGATTCGAAGGGGATTCATTGATTTAACGAGGTATATTATTGATTTAGATTTGGTTTTTCTGTTTTTTAATTGTTTGATTGATTTTTGACTAATTTCTCGATTGTAATCAAAACAAAAAAAGGTGATGTCTCTTTCATCAAAAAGATACGGTTGGGGCGTGTTTCCCTCATGAGGAACTTGACCAATTTTTCGATTTCTTCTATATTGCTTCTTGATTCTCTTTTTCTTCTTCTTTTGTTCGTGATTTTTATTATTTCTATTGTTTTTTCTTATTATTAATTTTATTTTTGGTTTTATTTTTCTTGTTTTTGATTTTTCTAGTTTTTCAACTTTATATTAAGGATTTAAGATTGTGCATGTGTATGATGCATGACATTATGCATGTTAAAAAACATTTATTTTGATATTTTTATAATATTTTTATGTTTGCTCTAAAATCTAATAAGAGGTGACATCTAGTAGGGGATGTTGGTGGGATAGGAGAGCTTGGTGACAGTAAGAATATAGGCACTGGTAGTGGTGGAGGAGAGGGACCAGTGCAAGAGATTCGGGCGTAGAGAAAGAAGACGGATTTTTTTTTATATTAAGAAACCCTTAAATTAGCATGCCGACTTGATGGATTTTTTTATTAAATTAATTTTGTAGGAGAAGGTATTTATATGAAAGATAATTTTAGTATTTATTGAAAAATGTGTGAATAATAAGAAGAGTGATTCAATTAGTAATATTCTCACGGAACGGGGTGTAAAGGGGTTTCTAGTTCGGAGCGGGTATGCATGTAGCGAAAACCCGCCCCGTTTCCATCCCTTCCGAGGTGTCCATCAAGGTTGGATCAGAACAAGGATCCATCAAAAATATCCAGATCCGTAACTTTACACAGTGGCCCGTTTCGTGGGAAGATAGAAAAGAAGTCTAAAGTATCCTCCTCCTCTTGCGTCGGAAGCGGATATGGCGGTCTGTGTGAGGGTGCTCACCCCAATCCAGACCAGACTGCCCCTTCCGCCTCGCACGTGCCGTGGTAGCCATATGTGTGCGTCTTCCTCTTCTTCTACCTCTTGTTTTTATCCATTCGTCTACGGAGAGCATTCAGTTTCTTCCCTCGGATCCCTTCGAGTCCTGGTTAGAAGTCTCTCCTCTCTTTCTCTCCATTTCCGTCACCTTCTTCAATAATCGCTAAGTTCTTTTTTCGGGTTTTCCCTACTCTGAAAAATTTCAAATCTTTTGGCACGCTAACTTTCTTCTCCTAGTTATTTCTCGTTCTTTATAAACGTTTTTCATTCTTTATTCGGTTTTGTTTTCAGTTGTTCTTGCCACGAGTCCGGGTCAATCAAGTGTTGAAAGCGTGGCGGACACGCCTGAGTGGGAAATTCAAGGTACGTTTATTTCCTTTCGTTTTTCGTTTTTTGATGTTTTCCGTTTAGAATCATATTGGAGTCCGAGTCCTTCTTAGCTTATATTTGAAGATGCTGAATGCTATTTGGTTTTCCACCAGAGGGGAGCAAATGGAAAATGTTAGTTTGGTGGTTTTCAAAGTAATTTGTCTTTGTCTCGAATTTGCAATCACTAGTTGGTAGCCGTATGCTGTATCCTTTTGGGTGCATCCGGGCATGTTTCGTTGTTCAAATGTGACACTTGAGTAGTATGACTATGTCCCTGTTGTTCCATACTAATTGTTCTAGGTAGTGATGTAAAATAGAAAAGTTTTTATATCAACCTTGTCACAAGTTGTGGTTTATGCGGATGAATACATTTAGGGTCAAAACCTAAATGATAATAATAGGCTTTGTTGGAGTTCCATGGAAATACTTCTTTCTTCCTTACTATAGGTCACATTCTTTGAGCATCAAGATTTCTTTTTAAATTAGATTAAGGTGGTTCGGGCATCAGGAGAACGGACAAGTGGATAACCAATGCGAAGGTGAAGTTGAAGACAAGCATTAGAAGAGAGGAGAGCCTAAAAAAGGGTGGCAAGAAACCGTATGTCTTGATCTTGCTATTCTGGAGTTGAATGCTGAGTTTGATCCAAGATAGATCTAAGTGATGAATAAGAATTTAATGTAACCCACCTCATTTAGTGTGGGAAAAGGATTGGTTTTAGTTCTGATTTTGGAAATTTAAATGTGGAATGTAGGTGTTGCTACTTCCAAACTGAATGTTCGGGAATGTTTGTAGCGATTTCTGATAACCATTTCTATCTGAAACTTAGAGAAGCATGCAGCAAGTTCCTCCTTGTTGATCTTTCATTTTTATTTGTCCCGTACTGATAACAAAAGCCGGTAGTTTTCTTTTGTTACCTTTGAGAGACTAGAAATGTGTCATATTGTTATTAGTTAATAAGCATCTTCGTTGAACTAATACTTGGCCTTGCTTCTTGGTTGCCCTACTCATAAGTTACATTTTATGTGGTTCTCTTGCATAAAAACTTCCCAAATTAATTGCTGGACATTTTCTTAAGAGTGGAATTCTTACAGAATTTTATACCATGAGGAAGGATGTGGAAACCACCAAGAAACGTGTGGAAGTATTTATTGAATCTGCTGGTTTGGAGCAATTAGAGACTGAACGTGCTAAGTTGGAGGCACTGGCTGCTGATAGCTTTCTCTGGGATGATCCTTCTAAAGCACAAGAAATCCTACTCTCGCTAAATGATGTCAAAGATAGAGTTAAGTTGCTTTCAGAATTTAAATCCAAGGTTTGAGACATAACCCGCTTTTATTTATTGTATATCACGATCAATTTTATTCGTCCTGGCATTATCTGTTCTGAGCTTCTGCATGTCCTCCGGAAAGAAAGGAGAAGATTTATAATGATTTTGACATTCCTGTCACTTGTCCATATTTGATTTTCTTTGTCCTTCCAAGAACAGTGGGAAGCTATTTCAACCATATTATGTTTGTCCTTGATTTCCCAATGTTGGTAATTATGGACTCAATTTCTTGACCTCCTTATGGATTTTCCTGAAAGAATCTAGTCTCAGTTCTCTATGATGGTTAGCTTGCCCTTATAAGAGTTCTTCATTATTCTCTTTCTCGGAAGTAGTCTTTAGTAATACGTTATGCCAGATTCAGGTCTGCACAATTGTTTATGCACTCTTAGAGCCTCCACTTTCACCTTTCATGAGAACTTCTAAATTCTGTTTACAACATAAAAAGAAAATACTTGCCTGTCTCAAATCCCAAAGACTAAGGAATTATGCAGCATTGCAGCTTTTACTTTTGAAGCTAATGGGATGAATTAATTGGCCCGTCTCTTTTTCCACCTTTGTACAACTATCTATTTGATCTAAGTGGATCAGGTTGAAGATGCAGAGATGATCGTTATTCTAACGGAAGAGATGGAATCCATAGATGCTGGTCTTCTTGAAGAAGGTTCTAAACTTATTGTTGATCTGGCCAAGTCACTGGATCGGTTTGAGTTAACCCAGCTACTCTCTGGGCCTTATGATAAAGAAGGTGCAGTTCTCACAGTCACTGCTGGTGCTGGGGGTACTGATGCTCAGGTGTGTCCGATAATCTATTCAAATATGATAGAATTAGATAGATTTTTGTTCTGTGAATGTCTTTTTTCAGTGTTAAGTTCTTGACTGAAATTTAGTGCAGCATAAATCAAACCTCCTATATGATTTGCTTAGTTGAGCTACTTCGGTAACATGAGTTAGGGTTTTATACTGTCCTTTACTTTTTATAAGTTGTACACTGTCCTTATACTTACGTCTATGTGTTTATGGCTGGTATGTACACCTTTGAAGAGTTTCTAAAATGAAGCATAGAGCCACTTTCTAAGGCTGCCTCTTATTTGGATACTAGTCACATCATTTTTGTTATGGATTTTTTTTTCTCAGTCTCTTGTTAAGTATATAAACAGGCTTAGCCTAATTGATGCTCCTGAAAAGGAAGAGTTACTATTCTGTTCTCAGCACATATTCTATGAGTACTTGGATCACTGAGGCATCATTTTTGTGAAATAGTCTATTCTATCCATAGCAGTTATTATCACCATCAGTAGGTAAACAAAATGTGTGCTAGCATGCCTCTTCATATTTTTAGGTGCAATATTCTTGTTGTCAGTGCAGGATTGGGCGGACATGCTTCTTAGGATGTACATGAGATGGGGAGAGAAACAGAGATACAAGACAAGAGTGATTGAGAAATCCCCTGGAGAAGAAGCTGGGATTAAATCTGCCACCATTGAAGTTGAAGGTCGTTATGCTTATGGGTATTTGTCTGGGGAGAAAGGAACACATCGCATTGTTCGGCAATCTCCTTTTAATGCTATCCCAGTTGGACCAGAAGATTATTGGGAAAACCTTAGTCCTCTCAGACTGTTTTGGATCATCATCGTCATGAAAGTTTGGTTGCAGGCTTGCAAAACAAGATGGTGCAACTCAGTGGTGGACCTTCTGGGCTGGTAAGTAACATTTGGGTAAAATTCAGGTGACAGTATAATTTTTGGAGAAACTCGATTTGCTTGTACTAACCTTTTGGATTTTTCAAATTTTGGGTGAGGCGGTCACCTCACCTTGCCTACGAATGGTCTGCCACTGGAGTGCAACTTTTGTTCTTACCTGAGTATTTTCGGATCTTCTTCATGAGTCCCTTGTTTTGGGGTTTTAGCAGCCATTCGTTCTTGCCAGGTTATTCAGTAGTGAAAGGTAATGGACTCGAGAATTTTCCACAAGGTCTTCTCCTTGTAATAAGTTGAGTTGTTTGGAAACTTGCGGAAAACCAAACAAATGATTAAGGATCTATTGTACAATGTATACCAGAAACTGATTTAGCAAATCTTGTCCAAGCCACTCTGCGCTTGTTTAAACTCAGATCCTTGCAGCTTAGTAACCTTTATGATGCTTTAGCTAGGGGTAGCATAAACTGCAAATGATACTTCAGACAAAGGCTGTCATTTATATGTATTTTCATCACCTGAAACAGATTGAATATAACGTCAGGATTCTTGACATTGTGGATTTAGGCTGATGGAAGTCGGATGCTTGGATATGATATGTTAATGCATCATAGAGAATTAATGATGAGAAAAAACAAGATCGTTCATGTACTGGAAGTGAACGTCAGGTCCTTATGTGGAAACTATTACAAGAAATAGGACAAAATAACAATGTTCTTACTGATTCTAGTAAATGGAGCAAGCAACTAGAGCTGTATGCATTATATGGACACGTATGCAAATTACCAGGATCATTCAACATGATACCAAGGAAAACCCATGGAGTACCAAATACCCAAATTCCCTTATATGTGATGGCACAACCCTAGCATGTATAGAACTCTATGCATGCTTGTTTGGATCTCTATCTGTTACAAATGGATGTATCTTTAACGAAATTTATCAAGTATGCATAAGTAACCATAATTATTGAATGACTTAGTGGATGGTTTGATCGTTCCTTGTTTCTTCAGACAAGTTTTGCCGGAGTAGAAGTTATGCCTCTTCTTCCTGAGGAGTCACTGGACGTTGAGATACCAGATGAGGACCTGGAGATAAGCTATTCAAGGGCTGGCGGTAAAGGAGATCAAAATGTGAATAAGGAGGTTGAAACAGCTGTTCGCATTGTTCACATTCCAACAGGCATTGCTGTCCGCTGCACGGGTAAGACTAAACTTTGTCTGACCTGCTCGCATGGAACACCGTAGAACTTGCATTTGCAAACTCATGCAATGTGGTATACATGACTCAGCACAAACCCTGAAAAGTGCTTTTGGGATCCTGTGGGCTCAATATTTATCTGCATATTAAAAAATAACAAAGAATTCTAATTTCTTGCATTTATACATTCTTTGATAGAATGTCTTTTGCGAATGATTCCGTAGGCAGATTTCCAGTAAAATGTTAGAATATTCGCACAAAGTAACCCTAGAATCCTGTCAATTTTCTGGATTTGAAAAAATCATGTTTTCCAAGAATTGGAATCTCATAATATGTTGAGAATCTCTTATAATAGTCATCCATTTGTAAAATGGATTTTGATGCCCGATAGTTGGATTTGTTGGCCCCTTCGTAGGGATACTAGGCATGCTACTAATGTTTATGAACTACATGGTGCTCATTCAATGATAAGAAATCTTCATTTAGGTCACGAGATATGTCATGAACCAGAGACGCTTATGTGAATTGTATGGGTTATTTGCTGCTTCTAACAAATTATCAACATGTTTCTCTAAAATGCAGAAGAGAGAAGCCAACTTGCAAACAGGATCAAGGCTCTGAGCAGGTTGAAAGCAAAACTGCTGGTGGTGGCCGAGGAACAACGTGCATCTGAGATCAATCAAATAAGAGGTGATGCCGTGAAAGCGGAATGGGGTCAGCAGATACGAAACTATGTTTTCCATCCATACAAGCTTGTCAAGGATGTACGTACTAGCCATGAGACATCTGATATAGTCTCAGTTATGGATGGAGAGCTGGAACCTTTTATCAAGGCTTTCCTGAAGTTCAAATACAAAAAAAATACGGCTGGTAGCAATACACAGTGATTCTAAAATATGTCCAGCATGCGTGCTTTGTATTCTCGCTCATGCATTCTTTTCCTTGTGTTGGGTGCTTTGTTCTTTCGGCCAGCATTTTTTTATCAGTCAAGTGTCGGTAAAATATCTGCTATACTTGCACAAGGAGCAATAGCTCACCTGGCTAGGGATTTGACACACAAGTTGAAACTCATGACTTCAATACCCGGTTGTGGATCTGGGTTTGTCCTTCCCCATTGTACCTCCAAAAAAAATATTGGCTATACTTTCGAATAGGGGAACGAAGTGCCCATGTCAGAGGGGAAATGTCATGGCATTCTTCTGAATGGGACATTGAGAGGGAGGGGATAAAGGCATATTTGGTTCACCTGTTTTGCTTTGGATTTACAAACTTTGATGGTACTATTCAAATTCTAGCCATTAAGCAACTAAAGCTAACATGCTACAGTGCATTAGAGAACTGAATTCTCTCAAAGTAACCCCCTTCCCTCAAGGGAATCTTTTCCTGAGAACAATCCGTTTCATGGACAAGCTAAATATCCCTAAAAGTTTCATAAATAAAAAATACCCGTAAACTCTCATTTAGTATACTTAATTTATTTTTATTTCTATGCAGCTGATCCCATTTACTATGGGATAAGGCTTCGTTGCGGCTTTGGTTTCGGTAATTTATCATATTGGCAAGCTAATAGTCTTGTAATTTACTTGAACATGATGGCTTTTGAGCCAGACTCCTAACCGGAGAGCTTGAAACATGGTTAACCACAAAATATCACTATTATCAGACGAGAAAGGGAGCACTGAATTGAACAATAGCGTCAAATGGTTTCATTTTGTTCCCTTAGATATTGAAACTGTTACAATGCTGATAGCATAAATGGTACAAAGATATCCCACATTTCTGAGAAACGGATATAATGTGCAGCTCAGATTGTTTTCTTTCCTTCACCAAAAAGTAGATTCAATGAATATGCACTTTTCTTTTCCGCCGCTGCCTCTACTCGTTTTCTCCCAACCTGTAACGTATAATAAATAAAGAAAGAAATTTCAGGCATTCCAATGGCTTGCATCCAAAGAACATATCCGTGAAGTGTTATAGGCTTTACCTAGTTAGCAACAGAAAATCACATAACTATGCCAGTAAATAGCAAGATAACAGGTTTTACATCTTACAGTCGTCACCTACGGAATTAGAAGTGGTTGCCCCCTCATCATGTAAAACTAAGGTGTCTCCTAATGGTTTTCTAAAATAATGAAATTCATTCCATTCAATCAATATACTGTTACTGCTTCTAATTCCAATAAAGTACCTTATCCATAAGCCAGTAGCCGATGGTCGGCATATATTGCACCAGATACATCACAAGCAGCACCGGCTGCAAAACAAAACAAAATTAAAATTAGCTCACATGAGGAAAGATTATCGGCCTATCTAAGGAGAGAACACATTGTGCATGAAAGCTCAAGAATAAATAAACCAGATTAAGAATGAAAGCAGTAGCTGGAAACAAACGGTTATAGACATGGGATTCTCTTGAACGTTCTTTGATATATGTGAATTGCCCTTATGTGCACCAGATTTATGAGGCAAACATATACTAAAAAGTCATGCTTTCTTCTGGTGCTAGCGTGGCTATAAGCTGAAAAGGTGCCACCTCCTATATCTTTACCACCCCAAAGACTAGATTCAGGCACCACAGGAACTAAAACCAGCCAGTCCCTTGCAACGCAGTCTGCAACCAAGCAGACTCTGGAATCCCACCGGAAAATCTTTTCTCTTTCATGATTGCTGCAAATAATGAGGCCATCGAAGGCCTAGAAAGTGTTGCAAAAGAAACCATAAAAAAATGATATTTTGTAGTTAAATGCAAGTGTGACCCAAAATGGAATGATGGATCATAATGGTGTCTGGAAATCCATTTGATCAACCCCACCTAGGGTGGAAAAGACTTAGTTTTGGTAGTTGCTGCATATGATAGGGTTTTACATTTTAGAGAAATTTTGTTTAATTGAAAGAATCCTACGAACAGCAGATATTAACAAATCAGTATGGTTGCATCATGTTGATAAAAAAGTTTCATCGGTCATGCTGCAACCGTACAAAGAGAATAAATTGCCACCCTGTTGTAGTGGACAACAGGACAGGAAACTGCTTGAGAGAAAACAAAATAGAACATCCAGAGAACATTCGTTAAATCCATTATTTTGGTGGAACAATAAATGCTGTAGAATTCTCTGGAAAAGTCACTACAAATTAGTAGTCCTTTAATGACCACAGAGGTCAATATACTCAAGATTCAATGTCGTCTCACCCTTTCATCCCCAAAAAAAGGAAAAAGGAGAAGGCAAAATCAACAACCCAAATTTCTTGGTTGCGCATGCTTCTATTTTAATGGGTAGGATATGTTCTAAAATTTCCAGGAGAAGTAGAAAAATCAGAAGAGAAAAGAGTCAGCTCCATATGAAGTACAAGTAGAAAACAGGAACAAAGTGTTCAAGAAATTCATTAAGGGATTTGATAAAATTTCAAAGCAAAAGTAGCTGACACTAGCACACTCAGCATACGTAAATCAGCTTTACATGAACATATAGCAGGCCTACAGGTCTGCGTTGGGTGAACCTTTTAGGAAACAAGTCCGCTCTTGGGTCTAGAATAACAATTAAATCATTTTGTGACTGGATTAAGGTGGAAAAATTGAGACGAGCTGTTTTACTGGCTAACTAGTTTGTTATATATCAGGTTATTATCGATAGATTTCAGTTGTTGAAACCTTCAGTTCGTCAAGGTCAGCTGATAACAGAAGTTGCTCTTAGCACCCTGTGAAGCAAGAAGGCATGATCAACCGGTTAACCTGATATGATATCCAAGCTTCTTTCAGTCCATGCGTGGCTGCAATGATAGTAAGCTCAGCACACCTCTCAGCTGCAACACGTTTCTGTTTCCAAAGAAATGGATCAAACAACATCTCCATAAGAATCAGCACACATAACCAAATCACACAAGTTCCTCTGTAAAATACATCTTCGTTCCCAACAGAAAATAATTTCAAAACACAGAGATCTGTAAATGTTTTGGGTTTTAAAATAACTTTAATAATATGTTTCCTCTTCAAACGTGGTAATCACATCTTACGCAGAACAGCATGGTAGATGGTACATTCCAAAACCAAGCCCAAAAACTATACAATTTATACTTATTTCATATTTTAGTTTCTGTAAGGAATCTGCTAAAGAACTGATGCTTTTTCCAACAAATGCTTGTGGCAGAACATAGCTACCAACGAAAACATTTTTTATTTTATTTGCACAATTTCTCCTAGAAAGACTAAATACCATTACCAAATTA
Organism: Brasenia schreberi; assembly: GCA_036023115.1. Taxonomy (NCBI): domain Eukaryota; kingdom Viridiplantae; phylum Streptophyta; class Magnoliopsida; order Nymphaeales; family Cabombaceae; genus Brasenia; species Brasenia schreberi. The sequence continues at coordinate 3,562,274 of JAYKKT010000054.1, read as the reverse complement.
TCACAATTTTAAGCAGAGAACTTTTAAATATGAACTAACAGTACTTCTAACCTTCTCCACGTTTTTTGTTAGAACATGTTGAGAAGCATTTGACAGCATGTTGAATTGGATTCAATGGTGTATGCCCCTATATCACTGTTATGGTTGCCCTTGTTTCAGTCATGGGATTAAAATTTGTTGTTTTTCATACGTCATCTTAATGGAGAACGTGAACAATCTGTCACGAATTTCTTCTCCTGTGTGTGCATTCTATTTTCTCCAAGATGTCTTTACATTTTTATATCAAACGCAAACCCTTAATTTCTATGACTAGCATCAATTTCAAAAATATCATTTCGTTTCTAGTTTACCATACAAGAACTCCATCTATGCTGAGGATTCACCCTTATATAGTTGGTCCCAAGCCTGGATAAAGGAGGAGTGTGTCAGGATCCCATTAGAATTCCGAAATTATGCTTGCTTAGCCAAGAATACGACTAGGATAGTTGACATCCCAAAAAGTTTTCATGTTTCAGTCTTTAGGAGACCTCACAAACTGTGGGAAAACGTCTAGTGAAGGACCTTAAGGTTAAGCTATTATATAACTAAATTATTACTAGTCAGTAAATAATATTAATCGGATGTTGTAGAATACAGCACATGCTATTCAATAGCTTTTGCTTTCATAGGACATATGCAAGGTGCTATTATTCCTTATCATAATATAAGACTGAATTTCATGTCTCAGACAAGGGAATCGCTCCATAACTCCATTTCTTAGTAACCAAACAGGTCATATACCTCAGGATGAGGGGATTGCCCGGCTGAACTAGCACTTCCAGCACTCTTTGATGTGTCTATTGGCCCTGGACAGACAACAGTCACTTTGATTCCTCTTTGACATAGCTGTAACAGAAAAGTACATCATCAGGAGGAAAACAGAATGACTTGTAGTCTTGTACCATGTATGGTAGAGGTCAGAAGTAAGATCGTTTTTAATTTCACTTCAATGGACCCAAAAGGCAAACAGATGAAAAGGCATGCCAGTGACAAAAAAAACCTATAAGAAACCAATCCCTAAGTACAAATATTAGAAACAAGAGCGTATCTTCATCTTTCACGAATAAAAGGAAGTTTCTTCAGAAATAGAAAGGATAAGTGTACAAATATTGCAATAGATACAAAGAATCCTTGGGATCTGCATATGCATTTCCTTATAACAAATGCTTTATAAAGCATGCTTACCTCAGAACGCATTGTATGGAAATAACCATTTATTGCATACTTAGAAGCAGAGTACACGGCTTGGCCAGGTGAAGGTGTTTTCCCAGCTGCACTGCTCATCTATGGCAGAAAAAACCAACAAACCTGACTTGTGGAACAAGGCAACAATCAAATAAAAGAAGTGTAGATGAAGCTATTTAGATACCACAACAAAATGCCCCCTCCCTCTCTTCAGCATGAAAGGTGCAAGGTGCCGAGTAAGAGTTATTGTTCCAAGAACATTCACATTGAAAGTTGCCTGGACAAAGGGCACCCATATGTAATTCATAAAAAAATATAACAAGCGAAGCCATTGGAGGGTGGGACATATCAGCTTTTTGTACCAGAAGAGAATCGGTAGTTGTATCTAAAACTGCTGTTTTCTGCAGAATGCAGAGAGAGTTGGAATTAGCAAAAGTATGACCGGATATATTCCTTTTGGAATCTTAGAAGATGCATCAGCCAAAATATGCAAATAGTTGCATGCTAGAGCTGGAAGCTATAATGAATGTTCAGCAAGCACCTTTACTGATGTCATAGCTTCTTAAAAGGAGAAGTCCATTGGGACACATCAAGGTTTTCCATCACCCTTGATTTGGTAGGTAAACGGTCAAAACTTGTCTTGTCATATTTCATACTCCCTATACAGGGACAAGGCCAACATGCAACTAGATGGTTCAAAATAATGAGGGTTTAAATGAATACTGTTTCACTTGTTGAAGTTAAATAACATGGCAAATATGGTTAACTATCCTGCTTATGGATGAGGTGGAGCACTTTTCTTCCTCTAACTGACAAGGGAGTCTCTTTCTTAGTGTATTTTAGGCACAAGATTTCTCAATCTCAAATGTAAATTTCAGTATTCTATAATAGTTTGCATATCTTGAATTGTTTTCCAATTACAGATCAACTTAAAGATAATTCACATGCATATTATGCGAACACAGTGAAGAAATGAACAAAGTCAAGTTGGAAGTATTATAACATTAGTCTCAGAAGGAAGCGTCATCCATAAAACCACCAAGTATGTAAGACACAGACAAATGGTAAAGCTTAGCAGTAAGAATATCATCTTCTATAGCAACGCAATTTAGCAAAGAAACAGGGAATTAAAGTTTATTGTTTTCTGTGGAATTGTGCAGTAGGTAAATCACTTACAGGCCGCTCATGTGCTGCATTATGAATCATAAAATCAACACCAGCATCAGAGAAAAAAGACTCTGCTTTCATCACAGCTTCCTCCAACGAATCTTCCCCAGATGCCAAATCCAAAGGTAAGATTTTTACTCCATCCAGGACATGTTTGCCTAAAATATGTATGACCACAAAAATAAGGGTCTGACTTCACCAGGAAAAATGATGAGTACAAACTGGTATGCCGGAGAGCAGAAAATACCTTTCAGCTCTGATTTGACTCTTTCCAGTTCAGATTCTCGCCGTGCAGACAGGATCAGCTTTGCACCTAAGCTAGCAAACTTCTTTGCAAGGGCCTCCCCTAGAAATAGAGGGGCAACAATCAACCATAAATATAGTTAGTTTATTATTTCTCTTTACTGCCTAAACTAGAAACGAACTACATGCAATGAAGCAGCATGGAATAAAACATAAAATGTCATTTGCCAAAGATAAGCATGAAACCAGATAAGTTCTAGAAAATATTAATCAGAAAATTATAGTATCATACTTATACTGTTACTAGTGCCATTTGCAACATGGGACATACATGTCAAATATAACATTTTCTTTGCACTGTATCCATAGTATATGTACCATAGTGTAGTGAGTGATACAATACCATACATGTCATGCCACACTTACAAGTGCTGCACGTCCATTTTTCCGTTTTGGAGACTATAAAGTTCCTTAAGCCTAAGTCCTATACAATTAAAAGAGAATGTGGCGAGGAACTCTAAGCTTCTACGGCATATATGACGCTTTTCCAAAGTGAAAGGTCTAACTGGTACACAACATTATCATAAATTTATTTTTCTCATTCCCTTTAGTGTAGAAAGTGTAACTGGATACATCTACAAATAGCAAAAAAATGTTTTGGCATAAATACGCAGATCCATGTTCAGTTTTAGCATCAAAGACAGAAACCAAACACTTAACTACCGTAACGGAGATTTTTATTATAAGCTGCAGCTACGCTTTTGCTGCAAAAGAAAACAAAAGTTGCTCAAGGAGTAGCAAAAAGAAAAATATGCAGTTGGTGATGATTATATCTATAAATTAGTGATCAATTGCAACAGAGAATCTCCATTGCTTCTTACACTAACTGTATAGTTTTCACATAACTAAACAACCGCTATCGTAATCCCGACTCATAATCAACACATCGAAGACAAGAAACAACAAATCTAAATTAACCAACAGTGGAAAGGCATCAAGAATATAAACAAAACCATCATGTAAAGAACAACCAAAAGATGGCTTACCAATTCCACCACTCGCACCTGTTATCCACACAACCTGAGAATAAATTCAATAGAAAATCAGAAACGTTGTTGCGCAACAAATCAATAGAATCTCAAGTTCCGGTGGGAAAAGATCCCACCTTATCTTCTACTAATTCACGTTTTGGCGGCCCTTTAGATAACAAAGTGAAATCCCCTGGAATCAAAGATATCCAATAAGTAAAAAAAATCTTAGTTTTCCTTACACATCTGTGCCGAAACTTTCGAGGCAAAGAAGGGAGAGATAAACAAATGTAAATGGGCACAATTGCAACGCTCACCATCGGCTGTAGCGAAACGAAAGACGAGCAAAAGAACCAGAACAAGGAACACGACGACGAGGGCTACCATCTGCGTGTGTTTGTGTGTCTCTGTATGCACACGAGAGAGAGAGAAAGAGCAACGAGAGCCAAACAAGTTCAGTTGAGGGAAATTTAGAGGGGAACGGGGGCAGATCCGGCTGATGGAAATTTACGTTTAACCGCGTAAGCCATATGAATTCAAGGATCCCCGGCTGGATTGCTACATTTTCGTATTACCCGCTGATTTTAGACCGTAATTGCACAGGTAGAGATGCTTGTTACTGCTAACTTTGAAAAATAAGCTATACCTTTTGATAAAAATTATTTTAAATATGTAGTCACATAGATCACGTATCGTATATGAAATTAATTTAATGTCTTACAGCTTTTCCTATTATACTCATGCTTCTAAGTTATTGGGTATTTTCATGGGGTGTGCTGTTTTTTCACCAGCTCCTCTGTTCTCATTTCTAACATCCTTTAACATGAGACTGAAGAACCTTCCCTTAACTGTAAACCCAACTGACCTCATACATGGTGTATTCACCTTCTAAATGGGGCAGATTTAGTATCCATGGGTCAGGTCGAGATTGAGGCCGGGCGAACAACCTGATTGAGTTTGAGATGAGCTTCCTCATTTAACATACACACACACACACACACACACACACACACACACACATATATATATATATATATATATATATATATATATATATATATATATATATATATATATATATATATATATATATATATATATATACATGCTCAATCGAGTGGTTTGCATGGTTTTACTAAACTGATTTTCATCACCTTCTACTTCTACTCTATTTTCTAAAACCACATTTCATCCGTCAAAACCATCATCACCCCACCAAAACAATCTAAAACAAATAAAAAACTACCTATATAAGTGTTTTTGTTTTTTAAGTGGTTTTGATGTTAATGACGGTTTTTAACAATGGAGTAATAGTGAAAGATGGTGACTAATGGTTAAATTGATAGAATCATGCAAACTACTCGATTGAGCACCACGCTCAAATGAGGATGGGCCCCTCATAAATAAATAAATAAATATATATATACACGTATATTCCTAGGTTGGATGGAAAACAAATTGTTGCTCATTTGAGTTATTTTTTTGCTTGTCAGAGTAAAACTCTTAGAGACACGGACTTTCTCACACATATATGAATACCTTCCAGGTTATACCAACTTTACCTTTATAATTACCATTACATAAATCTTTTTTCCTTGCTGGACAAAAAGCATCTTGAGTAGCAAAGGCCATACAAGTGAAGCTCGCAGAAAGGATAAACTTGTAACAGTTAAGCATAAAAATTTCTGGAAGACAGAAGAAACTATGTCTACATGCTTTTTTTCCGGGAGAGAGGAGGGGAACAGGAGAAGAGGGAAGATGATACCCGACTGATTCAAAGGGCTATCAGATGAATTAAAAAATTCAACAAGGAATTTCTCCATCACGTCTGCATCATATTTGATATTTGGTCTGTCAGAATAGCCAAGGCCAGGCCAATCAATAATGGTAGCATCCTATTTGACTTTCCCTTCTCGAGAAGCAAGATCTTTGGCAACCAATCTCCATTCTTCAACAGTGCTGACATCAGAGATTGTAGGTACCAGCAAGATATTCTTCCGAGGCCCATTGCCATCTTCTTTATGTTCCTCGAAATAAACATTTATGCTATTATCTTGAAACTTCCAACGCCAGGTTCCAATCTGAAAATGATGTCAGACAGTAAGAAGGAAACCAAGTGTATGAAATATATCATACTTGAAGTGTACTGTATCTATAACTTATGTTCAACGGATAACGACAGAATTACCAACAAAAGTCACTTTGAACCTAGGGAAACTAACCAACAGCAACCCCTCTTGATATACAATCCTTATTTGCTTAAAGTTTATGAAGTCCACATCCAAGCTATTCGGAGACGAAAATTCATAATCGAGAGACTAATACGGTATTTAGATACTTTAACCAGTGTTGTAAGTAGCGTACTGCAATGTGTATCGTTTTCAGCTATGATACGATGCCTTTGATACTTGTCATAACATATCGTTCACATCATATGTTTCGGAAAACTTAAAAATTAAAAAATCAGAAAAATTAAGAAAAATCTGAAATAAATGTTAAGAATCAAAATAAGTGACAAAAAATAGCATTACATCAAAACAATAGCATATCATGATATTAATAAAGTTAACAAATGTAAGAAACTACATTAACTAATAATAGTCATACAAAGCATGATAAACGAACAAATAAAAACTAACTCACAATTAAGGATAATAACCTAACTATCGGTCCACTACCACATCAAAACAAATAAGTCAAGTTCCGAAACATCAAAAGTTACATGAAATTGTGCAAATTAAACACCGTTTAAAAGCTCCATCACTGAAGCACCACCACTAGGCCCAAAAAATCTCAAACCACTAAGAAACCAGCAAACTTTCTCAGACATGTAAGACGAAAACAGTGGTGCATATAAAATGCAAAAACACTGTAAAAAATAAAGAAAAAAAACTTATAGCTTAAAACGTGACAAAAATCACCACCACACGGCTGAAAAAACTTCGATCCAGAAAAAACCTAACAAATCCCCTTACATGAGCATAGATGAGAGCAAAAGGAAGTAAAAAGGGCTTTAAAAGGCCTCCCTGCTCAAAATTGGATTGACCAGGACTTGGGAAGGCCGTATACAATATGGTCGATATGGCCTCTATCACCGACACATGTTAATATCATGCGATACAGGCCCATACAGCCATGTCAATTTTCCGGATCATACGATATGGACCGATTCTAGAAAGTAAATAGATAACAGAACTGTACATATTTGAATGAACCTTTAGCTATCAGAACTGGGCAAACAAGTTAAGAGCAAGGATTTTACTTGGCCTCATAAACCTCTTTGGCTAATTCCAAAAGCATCGTTACATCATCTTGTTGATGCATCCAAACATCTAGTGAGCTTAGTAGGAGATCCCAACACGTGTGCCAGCATCCACACGTAGATATACGAATACACACACAAGAACCTCTTAGTGCTTACCTACTTAGCTATGGCATCAGTTCAATAAGAGGCTCAACTGCTCACTTTTTCTCTTATTCTCATGTACATGAATGAGAATCTATTTTGGGAGAACCTAGATATCCGCATATACTTTCTGCTACTAATAATCAGCTTTGACATTACAGGCCCACAAAATAGGCACCCTGAGACCTGCTACTAACAGGTAGTCAACAATTCTGCAAATTAGTAAAAAATGTAGGCCATTTGAACAAATAAGCGTCCAATAATCGCCATCAGTGAAACAGAAGAAAGAACAAAACTGAACTTCAAGGCAAGCGAAGTTTTCGTCCAACATACTTAAACTCCGCCCATGTAAGGGATTACCCTTGCATTGCCGGTCCCAAGCCCGGATAAAGGAGGAGGGTTGTGTTAGGCTTCCGACAGCCAGCATAAAACTTCGTCGGATTTCTATAACATGGATTACAAAAATTATGAGCATTGCTTTGGGGCGTCCCCGCCTAGCGACGTGCTGCAGAGTCCGAATGCAATAAGAAGTAAGCAAGGGCCACTACATTTTCGCCTGAATGTAGTGAATCAATTGCAGAGAGGGTTCCCACATCATGGACGGGTGTGGGTAAAGAAGTTAGTCCCGCTACATTGTCGCCCGAATGTAGTGAAAAATTTTCAGAGAGGGTCTCCGCATTTTGATTATGGACTAATGCAGGGGGTAAGGAAGCTAGTCCTAGATAATAAGATTCGTATTGGTTCTTGGAATATCGGAACATTATTGGGTAAGCTAATGGAGGTGGTAGATACTATGATTCGGAGAAAGATTACTATTCTATGTTTACAAGAGACAAAATGGGTTGGAAAAAAAGCAAAGGAGATAGAGGATACAGGTTTTAAATTATGGTACTCAGGTAAAGAAAAGGCCCGAAACGGAGTTGGTATTATCATAAATAAAGATTTAAAGGAGAGTGTAGTAGACATACAACGATATGGTGACCGAATCATGACATTGAAATTAGTGTTAGGAGCAGAGGTTTTGAATATAGTTTGTTCTTACGCACCCCAAGTAGGATTAGAAGATAGTATAAAGACAGTTTTTTGGGAAGAGTTAGATAAGGTGTTTCAAAAGATTCTATAAAGGGAGATGATTTGTTTAGGAGGAGATTTAAATGGACATGTCGATAAAGAGGCATTAGGATATCAAGGGATTCATGGAAACTTTAGTTATGGGGATATAAATGAGGAAGGTAGGGAGATTTTAAATTTTGCTATGTCATTTGATCTCTTTATAGTCAATATAATCTTCAAAAAACAAGATGAACATTTAATTACTTATAAGAGTGGCTTATCACAAACACAAATTGATTACTTTATTTGTAGAAAAAAAGATAGAGCGTGTTGTAAAGATTGTAAGGTAATTCCAGGAGAAAGCTTAACCACCCAACATCGACTTTTAGTTATGGATTTACAAATAAAAAAATGGACAAAGAAGAAAAGAGTGCATCGAGCTATTCAGACTAAATGGTGGAACCTCAAAAGCGAGAAAGAAGATATATTTAAACAGAAAGTCCTTCAAGGAGATGTTTGGAATTATGTTGGCACACCCTCTGATATGTGGAACAATATGGCTATACATATTAGGAAAGCGGCGAAAGATGTGTTAGGGGTATCTAAGGGAGGTGTACCGGCACAAAAAGAAGCTTGGTGGTGGAGTGAAGTAGTACAAAATAAAATCAAGGCAAAGAGGGCATGTTACAAATTACATAAGAAAACTAGTGAAACTTTAGAAGCTTATAAGAAAGCAAAGAATGAAGCAAAAAAAGCCGTTAGTGAAGCAAAAGCTAAGATTTGGGAGGATTTATATAAAAAACTCAACTCAAAAGAGGGTGAAAGAGATATTTTTAGGATAGCTAGGGCTAGAGATAAGAAAACTAAAGATTTTAATTATGTTAGATGCATAAAAGACGAGGATGAAAAAAATTCTAGTGGCAAATGATGATATAAGAAATAGATGGAAAAACTATTTTTATAATCTTTTTAATGAAAATAAAGATGTTAGTATTAGTTTAGGAGACTTAGCTAAGTCAGAAAAGTATATAAACCACAATTTCTACCAACGTATTCAAAAGAATGAAGTCAAAGAGGCTCTTAAACATATGAAGAGTGGTAAATCGGTAGGACCAGATAATATTCCTATAGAAGTTTGGAAAATACTAGGAGAAATAGGAATCACTTGGCTCACAAGACTATTTAATGAAATATGAAAAAACCAAAAGATGCCCGAGGAATGGAGAGCAAGTACACTTATACCCATATATAAGAACAAGGGAGACATTCAAAATTGTGCGAATTATCGAGGTATCAAGTTAATGAGTCATACTATGAAATTATGGGAAAGAATTATCGAACGTAGGTTAAGACAAGTATCAAGTACAACAGAGAACCAATTTGGATTTATGCCAGGTAGATCTACTATTGAAGCGATTCACCTTTTGAGACGTCTTATGAAACATTTTAGAGCAAAAAAGAAAGACCTTCACATGATATTTATTGATCTAGAAAAAGTTTAGGTATCCCATTGACATATATTAACCTTATAAGAGACATGTATGATGGTACAAAAACATGTGTGAGGACTCATGAAGGAACGACAAACTTCTTTGAAGTTAATATTGGGTTACATCAAGGATCAACTTTAAGTCCATACTTATTTATAATGGT